>CM062650.1:10966268-12166268 GCA_031772095.1 Zeugodacus tau
TTAGATGAAACCAAGTATAAATCAGACGAGCCTACACAACTGTTCAAGAAGTGTTTAGATGAAACCAAGTATAAATCAGACGAGCCTACACAACTGTTCAAGAAGTGTTTAGATGAAACCAAGTATAAATCAGACGAGCCTACACAACTGTTCAAGAAGTGTTTAGATGAAACCAAGTATAAATCAGACGAGCCTACACAACTGTTCAAGAAGTGTTTAGATGAAACCAAGTATAAATCAGACGAGCCTACACAACTGTTCAAGAAGTGTTTAGATGAAACCAAGTATAAATCAGACGAGCCTACACAACTGTTCAAGAAGTGTTTAGATGAAACCAAGTATAAATCAGACGAGCCTACACAACTGTTCAAGAAGTGTTTAGATGAAACCAAGTACTACACAACTGTTCAAGAAGTGTTTAGATGAAACCAAGTATAAATCAGACGAGCCTACACAACTGTTCAAGAAGTGTTTAGATGAAACCAAGTATAAATCAGACGAGCCTACACAACTGTTCAAGAAGTGTTTAGATGAAACCAAGTATAAATCAGACGAGCCTACACAACTGTTCAAGAAGTGTTTAGATGAAACCAAGTATAAATCAGACGAGCCTACACAACTGTTCAAGAAGTGTTTAGATGAAACCAAGTATAAATCAGACGAGCCTACACAACTGTTCAAGAAGTGTTTAGATGAAACCAAGTATAAATCAGACGAGCCTACACAACTGTTCAAGAAGTGTTTAGATGAAAACAAGTATAAATCAGACGACCCTACACAACTATTCAAGAAGTGTATAGGTGAAACTAAGTATAAATCAGACGAACCTACACAACTATTCAAGAAGTGTATAGATGAAACCAAGTATAAATCAGACGAACCTACACAACTGTTCAAGAAGTGTATTGATGAAACCAAGTATAAACCAGACGACCCTACACAACTGTTCAAGAAGTGTATAGATGAAACCAAGTATAAATCAGACGAGCCTACACAACTGTTCAAGAAGTGTCTAGATGAAACCAAGTATAAATCAGACGAGCCTACACAACTGTTCAAGAAGTGTATTGATGAAACCAAGTATAAACCAGACGAGCCTACACAACTGTTCAAGAAGTGTATTGATGAAACCAAGTATAAACCAGACGACCCTACACAACTGTTCAAGAAGTGTATAGATGAAACCAAGTATAAATCAGACGAGCCTACACAACTGTTCAAGAAGTGTATTGATGAAACCAAGTATAAATCAGACGACCCTACACAACTGTTCAAGAAGTGTATTGATGAAACCAAGTATAAATCAGACGACCCTACACAACTGTTCAAGATGTGTATTGATGAAACCAAGTATAAATCAGACGACCCTACACAACTGTTCAAGAAGTGTATTGATGAAACCAAGTATAAACCAGACGACCCTACACAACTGTTCAAGAAGTGTATAGATGAAACCAAGTATAAATCAGACGAGCCTACACAACTGTTCAAGAAGTGTATAGATGAAACCAAGTATAAATCAGACGAGCCTACACAACTGTTCAAGAAGTGTATAGGTGAAACCAAGTATAAATCAGACGAACCTACACAACTATTCAAGAAGTGTATAGATGAAACCAAGTATAAATCAGATGAGCCTACACAACTGTTCAAGAAGTGTATAGATGAAACCAAGTATAAACCAGACGACACTACACAACTGTTCAAGAAGTGTATAGATGAAACCAAGTATAAATCAGACGAGCCTACACAACTGTTCAAGAAGTGTCTAGATGAAACCAAGTATAAATCAGACGAGCCTACACAACTGTTCAAGAAGTGTATTGATGAAACCAAGTATAAACCAGACGAGCCTACACAACTGTTCAAGAAGTGTATTGATGAAACCAAGTATAAACCAGACGAGCCTACACAACTGTTCAAGAAGTGTATTGATGAAACCAAGTATAAACCAGACGAGTTTACACAACTGTTCAAGAAGTGTATAGATGAAACCAAGTATAAATCAGACGACCCTACACAACTGTTCAAGAAGTGTATAGATGAAACCAAGTATAAATCAGACGAGCCTACACAACTGTTCAAGAAGTGTATAGGTGAAACCAAGTATAAATCAGACGAGCCTACACAACTGTTCAAGAAGTGTATTGATGAAACCAAGTATAAATCAGACGAGCCTACACAACTGTTCACGAAGTGTATTGATGAAACCAAGTATAAATCAGACGAGCCTACACAACTGTTCAAGAAGTGTATAGATGAAACCAAGTATAAATCAGATGAGCCTACACAACTGTTCAAGAAGTGTATAGATGAAACCAAGTATAAACCAGACGACACTACACAACTGTTCAAGAAGTGTATAGATGAAACCAAGTATAAATCAGACGACCCTACACAACTGTTCAAGAAGTGTATAGATGAAACCAAGTATAAATCAGACGAGCCTACACAACTGTTCAAGAAGTGTATAGGTGAAACCAAGTATAAATCAGACGAGCCTACACAACTGTTCAAGAAGTGTATTGATGAAACCAAGTATAAATCAGACGAGCCTACACAACTGTTCACGAAGTGTATTGATGAAACCAAGTATAAATCAGACGAGCCTACACAACTGTTCAAGAAGTGTATTGATGAAACCAAGTATAAATCAGACGAGCCTACACAACTGTTCAAGAAGTGTATAGATGAAACCAAGTATAAATCAGACGACACTACACAACTGTTCAAGAAGTGTATAGATGAAACCAAGTATAAATCAGACGACCCTATACAACTGTTCAAGAAGTGTATAGATGAAACCAAGTATAAATCAGACGAGCCTACACAACTGTTCAAGAAGTGTATAGGTGAAACCAAGTATAAATCAGACGAGCCTACACAACTGTTCAAGAAGTGTATTGATGAAACCAAGTATAAATCAGACGAGCCTACACAACTGTTCAAGAAGTGTATAGATGAAACCAAGTATAAATCAGACGAGCCTACACAACTGTTCAAGAAGTGTATAGGTGAAACCAAGTATAAACCAGACGACACTACACAACTGTTCAAGAAGTGTATAGATGAAACCAAGTATAAATCAGACGACCCTACACAACTGTTCAAGAAGTGTATAGGTGAGACCAAGTATAAATCAGATGAGCCTACACAACTGTTCAAGAAGTGTATAGGTGAAACCAAGTATAAATCAGATGAGCCTACACAACTGTTCAAGAAGTGTATAGGTGAAACCAAGTATAAATCAGACGACACTACACAACTGTTCAAGAAGTGTATAGATGAAACCAAGTATAAATCAGACGACCCTACACAACTGTTCAAGGAGTGTATAGATGAAACCAAGTATAAATCAGACGACCCTACACAACTGTTCAAGAAGTGTATAGGTGAAACCAAGTATAAATCAGACGAACCTACACAACTATTCAAGAAGTGTATAGATGAAACCAAGTATAAATCAGACGAACCTACACAACTGTTCAAGAAGTGTATAGGTGAAACCAAGTATAAATCAGACGAGCCTACACAACTGTTCAAGGAGTGTATAGATGAAACCAAGTATAAATCAGACGACCCTACACAACTGTTCAAGAAGTGTATAGGTGATACCAAGTATAAATCAGATGAGCCTACACAACTGTTCAAGAAGTGTATAGGTGAAACCAAGTATAAATCAGATGAGCCTACACAACTGTTCAAGAAGTGTATAGATGAAACCAAGTATAAACCAGACGACACTACACAACTGTTCAAGAAGTGTATAGATGAAACCAAGTATAAATCAGACGACACTACACAACTGTTCAAGAAGTGTATAGATGAAACCAAGTATAAATCAGACGAGCCTACACAAATGTTCAAGAAGTGTATAGGTGAAACCAAGTATAAATCAGACGAGCCTACACAACTGTTCAAGAAGTGTATTGATGAAACCAAGTATAAATCAGACGAGCCTACACAACTGTTCAAGAAGTGTATTGATGAAACCAAGTATAAATCAGACGAGCCTACACAACTGTTCAAGAAGTGTTTAGATGAAACCAAGTATAAATCAGACGAGCCTACACAACTGTTCAAGAAGTGTATTGATGAAACCAAGTATAAATCAGACGAGCCTACACAACTGTTCAAGAAGTGTATTGATGAAACCAAGTATAAATCAGACGAGCCTACACAACTGTTCAAGAAGTGTTTAGATGAAACCAAGTATAAATCAGACGAGCCTACACAACTGTTCAAGAAGTGTATTGATGAAACCAAGTATAAATCAGACGAGCCTACACAACTGTTCAAGAAGTGTTTAGATGAAACCAAGTATAAATCAGACGAGCCTACACAACTGTTCAAGAAGTGTATTGATGAAACCAAGTATAAATCAGACGAGCCTACACAACTGTTCAAGAAGTGTATTGATGAAACCAAGTATAAATCAGACGAGCCTACACAACTGTTCAAGAAGTGTTTAGATGAAACCAAGTATAAATCAGACGAGCCTTCACAACTGTTCAAGAAGTGTATTGATGAAACCAAGTATAAATCAGACGAGCCTACACAACTGTTCAAGAAGTGTATTGATGAAACCAAGTATAAATCAGACGAGCCTACACAACTGTTCAAGAAGTGTATAGGTGAAACCAAGTATAAATCAGACGAGCCTACACAACTGTTCAAGAAGTGTATTGATGAAACCAAGTATAAATCAGACGAGCCTACACAACTGTTCAAGAAGTGTATTGATGAAACCAAGTATAAATCAGACGAGCCTACACAACTGTTCAACAAGTGTATAGGTGAAACCAAGTATAAATCAGACGAGCCTACACAACTGTTCAAGAAGTGTATTGATGAAACCAAGTATAAATCAGACGAGCCTACACAACTGTTCAAGAAGTGTATAGATGAAACCAAGTATAAATCAGACGAGCCTACACAACTGTTCAACAAGTGTATAGGTGAAACCAAGTATATATCAGACGAGCCTACACAACTGTTCAAGAAGTGTATTGATGAAACCAAGTATAAATCAGACGAGCCTACACAACTGTTCAAGAAGTGTATAGGTGAAACCAAGTATAAATCAGACGAGCCTACACAACTGTTCAAGAAGTGTATTGATGAAACCAAGTATAAATCAGACGAGCCTACACAACTGTTCAAGAAGTGTATTGATGAAACCAAGTATAAATCAGACGAGCCTACACAACTGTTCAAGAAGTGTATAGATGAAACCAAGTATAAATCAGACGAGCTTACACAACTGTTCAAGAAGTGTATAGGTGAAACCAAGTATAAATCAGACGAGCCTACACAACTGTTCAAGAAGTGTATTGATGAAACCAAGTATAAATCAGACGAGCCTACACAACTGTTCAAGAAGTGTATAGGTGAAACCAAGTATAAATCAGACGAGCCTACACAACTGTTCAAGAAGTGTATAGGTGAAACCAAGTATAAATCAGACGAGCCTACACAACTGTTCAAGAAGTGTATTGATGAAACCAAGTATAAATCAGACGAGCCTACACAACTGTTCAAGAAGTGTATTGATGAAACCAAGTATAAATCAGACGAGCCTACACAACTGTTCAAGAAGTGTTTAGATGAAACCAAGTATAAATCAGACGAGCCTACACAACTGTTCAAGAAGTGTATTGATGAAACCAAGTATAAATCAGACGAGCCTACACAACTGTTCAAGAAGTGTATTGATGAAACCAAGTATAAATCAGACGAGCCTACACAACTGTTCAAGAAGTGTTTAGATGAAACCAAGTATAAATCAGACGAGCCTACACAACTGTTCAAGAAGTGTTTAGATGAAACCAAGTATAAATCAGACGAGCCTACACAACTGTTCAAGAAGTGTATTGATGAAACCAAGTGTAAATCAGACGAGCCTACACAACTGTTCAAGAAGTGTATTGATGAAACCAAGTATAAATCAGACGAGCCTACACAACTGTTCAAGAAGTGTATAGATGAAACAAAGTATAAATCAGACGAGCCTACACAACTGTTCAAGAAGTGTATTGATGAAACCAAGTATAAATCAGACGAGCCTACACAACTGTTCAAGAAGTGTATTGATGAAACCAAGTATAAATCAGACGAGCCTACACAACTGTTCAAGAAGTGTTTAGATGAAACCAAGTATAAATCAGACGAGCCTACACAACTGTTCAAGAAGTGTATTGATGAAACCAAGTATAAATCAGACGAGCCTACACAACTGTTCAAGAAGTGTTTAGATGAAACCAAGTATAAATCAGACGAGCCTACACAACTGTTCAAGAAGTGTTTAGATGAAACCAAGTATAAATCAGACGAGCCTACACAACTGTTCAAGAAGTGTATTGATGAAACCAAGTATAAATCAGACGAGCCTACACAACTGTTCAAGAAGTGTTTAGATGAAACCAAGTATAAATCAGACGAGCCTACACAACTGTTCAAGAAGTGTATTGATGAAACCAAGTATAAATCAGACGAGCCTACACAACTGTTCAAGAAGTGTATTGATGAAACCAAGTATAAATCAGACGAGCCTACACAACTGTTCAAGAAGTGTATAGATGAAACCAAGTATAAATCAGACGAGCCTACACAACTGTTCAAGAAGTGTATTGATGAAACCAAGTATAAATCAGACGAGCCTACACAACTGTTCAAGAAGTGTATTGATGAAACCAAGTATAAATCAGACGAGCCTACACAACTGTTCAAGAAGTGTATTGATGAAACCAAGTATAAATCAGACGAGCCTACACAACTGTTCAAGAAGTGTATTGATGAAACCAAGTATAAATCAGACGAGCCTACACAACTGTTCAAGAAGTGTATTGATGAAACCAAGTATAAATCAGACGAGCCTACACAACTGTTCAAGAAGTGTTTAGATGAAACCAAGTATAAATCAGACGAGCCTACACAACTGTTCAAGAAGTGTATTGATGAAACCAAGTATAAATCAGACGAGCCTACACAACTGTTCAAGAAGTGTATTGATGAAACCAAGTATAAATCAGACGAGCCTACACAACTGTTCAAGAAGTGTATTGATGAAACCAAGTATAAATCAGACGAGCCTACACAACTGTTCAAGAAGTGTTTAGATGAAACCAAGTATAAATCAGACGAGCCTACACAACTGTTCAAGAAGTGTATTGATGAAACCAAGTATAAATCAGACGAGCCTACACAACTGTTCAAGAAGTGTTTAGATGAAACCAAGTATAAATCAGACGAGCCTACACAACTGTTCAAGAAGTGTATTGATGAAACCAAGTATAAATCAGACGAGCCTACACAACTGTTCAAGAAGTGTTTAGATGAAACCAAGTATAAATCAGACGAGCCTACACAACTGTTCAAGAAGTGTATTGATGAAACCAAGTATAAATCAGACGAGCCTACACAACTGTTCAAGAAGTGTTTAGATGAAACCAAGTATAAATCAGACGAGCCTACACAACTGTTCAAGAAGTGTATTGATGAAACCAAGTATAAATCAGACGAGCCTACACAACTGTTCAAGAAGTGTTTAGATGAAACCAAGTACAAATCAGACGAGCCTACACAACTGTTCAAGAAGTGTATTGATGAAACCAAGTATAAATCAGACGAGCCTACACAACTGTTCAAGAAGTGTTTAGATGAAACCAAGTATAAATCAGACGAGCCTACACAACTGTTCAAGAAGTGTATTGATGAAACCAAGTATAAATCAGACGAGCCTACACAACTGTTCAAGAAGTGTATTGATGAAACCAAGTATAAATCAGACGAGCCTACACAACTGTTCAAGAAGTGTATAGATGAAACCAAGTATAAATCAGACGAGCCTACACAACTGTTCAAGAAGTGTATTGATGAAACCAAGTATAAATCAGACGAGCCTACACAACTGTTCAAGAAGTGTATTGATGAAACCAAGTATAAATCAGACGAGCCTACACAACTGTTCAAGAAGTGTTTAGATGAAACCAAGTATAAATCAGACGAGCCTACACAACTGTTCAAGAAGTGTATTGATGAAACCAAGTATAAATCAGACGAGCCTACACAACTGTTCAAGAAGTGTTTAGATGAAACCAAGTATAAATCAGACGAGCCTACACAACTGTTCAAGAAGTGTTTAGATGAAACCAAGTATAAATCAGACGAGCCTACACAACTGTTCAAGAAGTGTATTGATGAAACCAAGTATAAATCAGACGAGCCTACACAACTGTTCAAGAAGTGTTTAGATGAAACCAAGTATAAATCAGACGAGCCTACACAACTGTTCAAGAAGTGTATTGATGAAACCAAGTATAAATCAGACGAGCCTACACAACTGTTCAAGAAGTGTATTGATGAAACCAAGTATAAATCAGACGAGCCTACACAACTGTTCAAGAAGTGTTTAGATGAAACCAAGTATAAATCAGACGAGCCTACACAACTGTTCAAGAAGTGTATTGATGAAACCAAGTATAAATCAGACGAGCCTACACAACTGTTCAAGAAGTGTTTAGATGAAACCAAGTATAAATCAGACGAGCCTACACAACTGTTCAAGAAGTGTATTGATGAAACCAAGTATAAATCAGACGAGCCTACACAACTGTTCAAGAAGTGTTTAGATGAAACCAAGTATAAATCAGACGAGCCTACACAACTGTTCAAGAAGTGTATTGATGAAACCAAGTATAAATCAGACGAGCCTACACAACTGTTCAAGAAGTGTTTAGATGAAACCAAGTATAAATCAGACGAGCCTACACAACTGTTCAAGAAGTGTATTGATGAAACCAAGTATAAATCAGACGAGCCTACACAACTGTTCAAGAAGTGTTTAGATGAAACCAAGTATAAATCAGACGAGCCTACACAACTGTTCAAGAAGTGTATTGATGAAACCAAGTATAAATCAGACGAGCCTACACAACTGTTCAAGAAGTGTTTAGATGAAACCAAGTATAAATCAGACGAGCCTACACAACTGTTCAAGAAGTGTATTGATGAAACCAAGTATAAATCAGACGAGCCTACACAACTGTTCAAGAAGTGTTTAGATGAAACCAAGTATAAATCAGACGAGCCTACACAACTGTTCAAGAAGTGTATTGATGAAACCAAGTATAAATCAGACGAGCCTACACAACTGTTCAAGAAGTGTATTGATGAAACCAAGTATAAATCAGACGAGCCTACACAACTGTTCAAGAAGTGTTTAGATGAAACCAAGTATAAATCAGACGAGCCTACACAACTGTTCAAGAAGTGTATTGATGAAACCAAGTATAAATCAGACGAGCCTACACAACTGTTCAAGAAGTGTTTAGATGAAACCAAGTATAAATCAGACGAGCCTACACAACTGTTCAAGAAGTGTATTGATGAAACCAAGTATAAATCAGACGAGCCTACACAACTGTTCAAGAAGTGTATTGATGAAACCAAGTATAAATCAGACGAGCCTACACAACTGTTCAAGAAGTGTTTAGATGAAACCAAGTATAAATCAGACGAGCCTACACAACTGTTCAAGAAGTGTATTGATGAAACCAAGTATAAATCAGACGAGCCTACACAACTGTTCAAGAAGTGTATAGATGAAACCAAGTATAAATCAGACGAGCCTACACAACTGTTCAAGAAGTGTATTGATGAAACCAAGTATAAATCAGACGAGCCTACACAACTGTTCAAGAAGTGTTTAGATGAAACCAAGTATAAATCAGACGAGCCTACACAACTGTTCAAGAAGTGTATTGATGAAACCAAGTATAAATCAGACGAGCCTACACAACTGTTCAAGAAGTGTATTGATGAAACCAAGTATAAATCAGACGAGCCTACACAACTGTTCAAGAAGTGTATTGATGAAACCAAGTATAAATCAGACGAGCCTACACAACTGTTCAAGAAGTGTTTAGATGAAACCAAGTATAAATCAGACGAGCCTACACAACTGTTCAAGAAGTGTATTGATGAAACCAAGTATAAATCAGACGAGCCTACACAACTGTTCAAGAAGTGTATTGATGAAACCAAGTATAAATCAGACGAGCCTACACAACTGTTCAAGAAGTGTTTAGATGAAACCAAGTATAAATCAGACGAGCCTACACAACTGTTCAAGAAGTGTATTGATGAAACCAAGTATAAATCAGACGAGCCTACACAACTGTTCAAGAAGTGTATAGATGAAACCAAGTATAAATCAGACGAGCCTACACAACTGTTCAAGAAGTGTATTGATGAAACCAAGTATAAATCAGACGAGCCTACACAACTGTTCAAGAAGTGTATTGATGAAACCAAGTATAAATCAGACGAGCCTACACAACTGTTCAAGAAGTGTTTAGATGAAACCAAGTATAAATCAGACGAGCCTACACAACTGTTCAAGAAGTGTATTGATGAAACCAAGTATAAATCAGACGAGCCTACACAACTGTTCAAGAAGTGTTTAGATGAAACCAAGTATAAATCAGACGAGCCTACACAACTGTTCAAGAAGTGTATTGATGAAACCAAGTATAAATCAGACGAGCCTACACAACTGTTCAAGAAGTGTTTAGATGAAACCAAGTATAAATCAGACGAGCCTACACAACTGTTCAAGAAGTGTATTGATGAAACCAAGTATAAATCAGACGAGCCTACACAACAGTTCAAGAAGTGTATTGATGAAACCAAGTATAAATCAGACGAGCCTACACAACTGTTCAAGAAGTGTTTAGATGAAACCAAGTATAAATCAGACGAGCCTACACAACTGTTCAAGAAGTGTATTGATGAAACCAAGTATAAATCAGACGAGCCTACACAACTGTTCAAGAAGTGTTTAGATGAAACCAAGTATAACTCAGACGAGCCTAAACAACTGTTCAAGAAGTGTATTGATGAAACCAAGTATAAATCAGACGAGCCTACACAACTGTTCAAGAAGTGTTTAGATGAAACCAAGTATAAATCAGACGAGCCTACACAACTGTTCAAGAAGTGTATTGATGAAACCAAGTATAAATCAGACGAGCCTACACAACTGTTCAAGAAGTGTATTGATGAAACCAAGTATAAATCAGACGAGCCTACACAACTGTTCAAGAAGTGTATAGATGAAACCAAGTATAAATCAGACGAGCCTACACAACTGTTCAAGAAGTATATTGATGAAACCAAGTATAAATCAGACGAGCCTACACAACTGTTCAAGAAGTGTTTAGATGAAACCAAGTATAAATCAGACGAGCCTACACAACTGTTCAAGAAGTGTATTGATGAAACCAAGTATAAATCAGACGAGCCTACACAACTGTTCAAGATATGTTTAGATGAAACCAAGTATAAATCAGACGAGCCTACACAACTGTTCAAGAAGTGTATTGATGAAACCAAGTATAAATCAGACGAGCCTACACAACTGTTCAAGAAGTGTTTAGATGAAACCAAGTATAAATCAGACGAGCCTACACAACTGTTCAAGAAGTGTATTGATGAAACCAAGTATAAATCAGACGAGCCTACACAACTGTTCAAGAAGTGTTTAGATGAAACCAAGTATAAATCAGACGAGCCTACACAACTGTTCAAGAAGTGTATTGATGAAACCAAGTATAAATCAGACGAGCCTACACAACTGTTCAAGAAGTGTTTAGATGAAACCAAGTATAAATCAGACGAGCCTACACAACTGTTCAAGAAGTGTATTGATGAAACCAAGTATAAATCAGACGAGCCTACACAACTGTTCAAGAAGTGTATTGATGAAACCAAGTATAAATCAGACGAGCCTACACAACTGTTCAAGAAGTGTTTAGATGAAACCAAGTATAAATCAGACGAGCCTACACAACTGTTCAAGAAGTGTATTGATGAAACCAAGTATAAATCAGACGAGCCTACACAACTGTTCAAGAAGTGTATTGATGAAACCAAGTATAAATCAGACGAGCCTACACAACTGTTCAAGAAGTGTTTAGATGAAACCAAGTATAAATCAGACGAGCCTACACAACTGTTCAAGAAGTGTTTAGATGAAACCAAGTATAAATCAGACGAGCCTACACAACTGTTCAAGAAGTGTATTGATGAAACCAAGTATAAATCAGACGAGCCTACACAACTGTTCAAGAAGTGTATTGATGAAACCAAGTATAAATCAGACGAGCCTACACAACTGTTCAAGAAGTGTATTGATGAAAACCAAGTATAAATCAGACGAGCCTACACAACTGTTCAAGAAGTGTATTGATGAAACCAAGTATAAATCAGACGAGCCTACACAACTGTTCAAGAAGTGTTTAGATGAAACCAAGTATAAATCAGATGAGCCTACACAACTGTTCAAGAAGTGTATTGATGAAACCAAGTATAAATCAGACGAGCCTACACAACTGTTCAAGAAGTGTATTGATGAAACCAAGTATAAATCAGACGAGCCTACACAACTGTTCAAGAAGTGTATTGATGAAACCAAGTATAAATCAGATGAGCCTACACAACTGTTCAAGAAGTGTATAGATGAAACCAAGTATAAATCAGACGAACCTACACAACTATTCAAGAAGTGTATAGATGAAACCAAGTATAAATCAGACGAACCTACACAACTATTCAAGAAGTGTATAGATGAAACCAATTATAAATCAGACGAACCTACACAACTGTTCAAGAAGTGTATTGATGAAACCAAGTATAAATCAGACGAACCTACACAACTGTTCAAGAAGTGTATAGATGAAACCAAGTATAAATCAGACGAACCTACACAACTATTCAAGAAGTGTATAGATGAATCCAATTATAAATCAGACGAACCTACACAACTGTTCAAGAAGTGTATTGATGAAACCAAGTATAAAGCAGATGAGCCTACACAACTATTCAAGAAGTGTATAGATGAAACCAAGTATAAATCAGACGAACCTACACAACTATTCAAGAAGTGTATTGATGAAACCAAGTATAAATCAGACGAACCTACACAACTATTCAAGAAGTGTATTGATGAAACCAAGTATAAATCAGATGAGCCTACACAACTATTTAAGAAGTGTATAGATGAAACCAAGTATAAATCAGACGAACCTACACAACTATTCAAGAAGTGTATTGATGAAACCAAGTATAAATCAGACGAACCTACACAACTATTCAAGAAGTGTATTGATGAAACCAAGTATAAATCAGATGAGCCTACACAACTATTCAAGAAGTGTATAGATGAAACCAAGTATAAATCAGACGAACCTACACAACTGTTCAAGAAGTGTATAGATGAAACCAAGTATAAATCAGACGAACCTACACAACTGTTCAAGAAGTGTATTGATGAAACCAAGTATAAATCAGATGAGCCTACACAACTATTCAAGAAGTGTATAGATGAAACCAAGTATAAATCAGACGACACTACACAACTGTTCAAGAAGTGTATAGATGAAACCAAGTATAAATCAGACGACACTACACAACTGTTCAAGAAGTGTATAGATGAAACCAAGTATAAATCAGACGACCCTACACAACTGTTCAAGAAGTGTATAGGTGATACCAAGTATAAATCAGATGAGCCTACACAACTATTCAAGAAGTGTATAGATGAAACCAAGTATAAATCAGACGACACTACACAACTGTTCAAGAAGTGTATAGATGAAACCAAGTATAAATCAGACGACACTACACAACTGTTCAAGGAGTGTATAGATGAAACCAAGTATAAATCAGATGAGCCTACACAACTATTCAAGAAGTGTATAGGTGATACCAAGTATAAATCAGATGAGCCTACACAACTATTCAAGAAGTGTATAGATGAAACCAAGTATAAATCAGACGACACTACACAACTGTTCAAGAAGTGTATAGATGAAACCAAGTATAAATCAGACGACACTACACAGCTGTTCAAGAAGTGTATTGATGAAACCAAGTATAAATCAGATGAGCCTACACAACTATTCAAGAAGTGTATAGATGAAACCAAGTATAAATCAGACGACACTACACAACTGTTCAAGAAGTGTATAGATGAAACCAAGTATAAATCAGACGACACTACACAACTGTTCAAGGAGTGTATAGATGAAACCAAGTATAAATCAGATGAGCCTACACAACTATTCAAGAAGTGTATAGGTGATACCAAGTATAAATCAGATGAGCCTACACAACTATTCAAGAAGTGTATAGATGAAACCAAGTATAAATCAGACGACACTACACAACTGTTCAAGAAGTGTATAGATGAAACCAAGTATAAATCAGACGACACTACACAGCTGTTCAAGAAGTGTATTGATGAAACCAAGTATAAATCAGATGAGCCTACACAACTATTCAAGAAGTGTATAGATGAAACCAAGTATAAATCAGACGACACTACACAACTGTTCAAGAAGTGTATAGATGAAACCAAGTATAAATCAGATGAGCCTACACAACTGTTCAAGAAGTGTATAGGTGATACCAAGTATAAATCAGATGAGCCTACACAACTATTCAAGAAGTGTATAGATGAAACCAAGTATAAATCAGACGACACTACACAACTGTTCAAGAAGTGTATAGATGAAACCAAGTATAAATCAGACGACACTACACAGCTGTTCAAGAAGTGTATTGATGAAACCAAGTATAAATCAGATGAGCCTACACAACTATTCAAGAAGTGTATAGATGAAACCAAGTATAAATCAGACGACACTACACAACTGTTCAAGAAGTGTATAGATGTAACCAAGTATAAATCAGACGACACTACACAACTGTTCAAGAAGTGTATAGATGAAACCAAGTATAAATCAGATGAGCCTACACAACTATTCAAGAAGTGTATAGATGAAACCAAGTATAAATCAGACGACACTACACAACTGTTCAAGAAGTGTATAGATGAAACCAAGTATAAATCAGACGACCCTACACAACTGTTCAAGAAGTGTATAGGTGATACCAAGTATAAATCAGATGAGCCTACACAACTATTCAAGAAGTGTATAGGTGATACCAAGTATAAATCAGATGAGCCTACACAACTATTCAAGAAGTGTATAGATGAAACCAAGTATAAATCAGACGACACTACACAACTGTTCAAGAAGTGTATAGATGAAACCAAGTATAAATCAGACGACACTGCACAACTGTTCAAGAAGTGTATAGATGAAACCAAGTATAAATCAGACGACACTACACAACTGTTCAAGAAGTGTATAGATGAAACCAAGTATAAATCAGACGACACTACACAACTGTTCAAGAAGTGTATAGATGAAACCAAGTATAAATCAGACGAACCTACACAACTATTCAAGAAGTGTATTGATGAAACCAAGTATAAATCAGACGAACCTACACAACTATTCAAGAAGTGTATTGATGAAACCAAGTATAAATCAGATGAGCCTACACAACTATTCAAGAAGTGTATAGATGAAACCAAGTATAAATCAGACGAACCTACACAACTGTTCAAGAAGTGTATAGATGAAACCAAGTATAAATCAGACGAACCTACACAACTGTTCAAGAAGTGTATTGATGAAACCAAGTATAAATCAGATGAGCCTACACAACTATTCAAGAAGTGTATAGATGAAACCAAGTATAAATCAGACGACACTACACAACTGTTCAAGAAGTGTATAGATGAAACCAAGTATAAATCAGACGACACTACACAACTGTTCAAGAAGTGTATAGATGAAACCAAGTATAAATCAGACGACCCTACACAACTGTTCAAGAAGTGTATAGGTGATACCAAGTATAAATCAGATGAGCCTACACAACTATTCAAGAAGTGTATAGATGAAACCAAGTATAAATCAGACGACACTACACAACTGTTCAAGAAGTGTATTGATGAAACCAAGTATAAATCAGACGACACTACACAACTGTTCAAGGAGTGTATAGATGAAACCAAGTATAAATCAGATGAGCCTACACAACTATTCAAGAAGTGTATAGATGAAACCAAGTATAAATCAGACGACACTACACAACTGTTCAAGAAGTGTATAGATGAAACCAAGTATAAATCAGACGACCCTACACAACTGTTCAAGAAGTGTATAGGTGATACCAAGTATAAATCAGATGAGCCTACACAACTATTCAAGAAGTGTATAGATGAAACCAAGTATAAATCAGACGACACTACACAACTGTTCAAGAAGTGTATAGATGAAACCAAGTATAAATCAGACGACACTACACAACTGTTCAAGAAGTGTATAGATGAAACCAAGTATAAATCAGATGAGCCTACACAACTATTCAAGAAGTGTATTGATGAAACCAAGTATAAATCAGATGAGCCTACACAACTATTCAAGAAGTGTATAGATGAAACCAAGTATAAATCAGACGAACCTACACAACTATTCAAGAAGTGTATAGATGAAACCAAGTATAAATCAGACGAACCTACACAACTGTTCAAGAAGTGTATAGATGAAACCAAGTATAAATCAGACGAACCTACACAACTGTTCAAGAAGTGTATTGATGAAACCAAGTATAAATCAGACGAGCCTACACAACTGTTCAAGAAGTGTATTGATGAAACCAAGTATAAATCAGACGAGCCTACACAACTGTTCAAGAAGTGTTTAGATGAAACCAAGTATAAATCAGACGAGCCTACACAACTGTTCAAGAAGTGTTTAGATGAAACCAAGTATAAATCAGACGAGCCTACACAACTGTTCAAGAAGTGTATTGATGAAACCAAGTATAAATCAGACGAGCCTACACAACTGTTCAAGAAGTGTATTGATGAAACCAAGTATAAATCAGACGAGCCTACACAACTGTTCAAGAAGTGTATTGATGAAACCAAGTATAAATCAGACGAGCCTACACAACTGTTCAAGAAGTGTATTGATGAAACCAAGTATAAATCAGACGAGCCTACACAACTGTTCAAGAAGTGTATTGATGAAACCAAGTATAAATCAGACGAGCCTACACAACTGTTCAAGAAGTGTATTGATGAAACCAAGTATAAATCAGACGAGCCTACACAACTGTTCAAGAAGTGTATTGATGAAACCAAGTATAAATCAGACGAGCCTACACAACTGTTCAAGAAGTGTATTGATGAAACCAAGTATAAATCAGACGAGCCTACACAACTGTTCAAGAAGTGTTTAGATGAAACCAAGTATAAATCAGACGAGCCTACACAACTGTTCAAGAAGTGTTTAGATGAAACCAAGTATAAATCAGACGAGCCTACACAACTGTTCAAGAAGTGTATTGATGAAACCAAGTATAAATCAGACGAGCCTACACAACTGTTCAAGAAGTGTATTGATGAAACCAAGTATAAATCAGACGAGCCTACACAACTGTTCAAGAAGTGTTTAGATGAAACCAAGTATAAATCAGACGAACCTACACAACTGTTCAAGAAGTGTATAGATGAAACCAAGTATAAATCAGATGAGCCTACACAACTATTCAAGAAGTGTATAGATGAAACCAAGTATAAATCAGATGAGCCTACACAACTGTTCAAGAAGTGTTTAGATGAAACCAAGTATAAATCAGACGAACCTACACAACTGTTCAAGAAGTGTATTGATGAAACCAAGTATAAATCAGATGAGCCTACACAACTATTCAAGAAGTGTATAGATGAAACCAAGTATAAATCAGACGACACTACACAACTGTTCAAGAAGTGTATAGATGAAACCAAGTATAAATCAGACGACACTACACAACTGTTCAAGAAGTGTATAGATGAAACCAAGTATAAATCAGACGACCCTACACAACTGTTCAAGAAGTGTATAGGTGATACCAAGTATAAATCAGATGAGCCTACACAACTATTCAAGAAGTGTATAGATGAAACCAAGTATAAATCAGACGACACTACACAACTGTTCAAGAAGTGTATAGATGAAACCAAGTATAAATCAGACGACACTACACAACTGTTCAAGGAGTGTATAGATGAAACCAAGTATAAATCAGATGAGCCTACACAACTATTCAAGAAGTGTATAGATGAAACCAAGTATAAATCAGACGACACTACACAACTGTTCAAGAAGTGTATAGATGAAACCAAGTATAAATCAGACGACACTACACAACTGTTCAAGAAGTGTATAGATGAAACCAAGTATAAATCAGATGAGCCTACACAACTATTCAAGAAGTGTATAGATGAAACCAAGTATAAATCAGACGACACTACACAACTGTTCAAGAAGTGTATAGATGAAACCAAGTATAAATCAGACGACCCTACACAACTGTTCAAGAAGTGTATAGGTGATACCAAGTATAAATCAGATGAGCCTACACAACTATTCAAGAAGTGTATAGATGAAACCAAGTATAAATCAGATGAGCCTACACAACTATTCAAGAAGTGTATTGATGAAACCAAGTATAAATCAGATGAGCCTACACAACTATTCAAGAAGTGTATAGATGAAACCAAGTATAAATCAGACGAACCTACACAACTATTCAAGAAGTGTATAGATGAAACCAAGTATAAATCTGACGAACCTACACAACTGTTCAAGAAGTGTATAGATGAAACCAAGTATAAATCAGACGAACCTACACAACTGTTCAAGAAGTGTATTGATGAAACCAAGTATAAATCAGACGAGCCTACACAACTGTTCAAGAAGTGTATTGATGAAACCAAGTATAAATCAGACGAGCCTACACAACTGTTCAAGAAGTGTTTAGATGAAACCAAGTATAAATCAGACGAGCCTACACAACTGTTCAAGAAGTGTTTAGATGAAACCAAGTATAAATCAGACGAGCCTACACAACTGTTCAAGAAGTGTATTGATGAAACCAAGTATAAATCAGACGAGCCTACACAACTGTTCAAGAAGTGTATTGATGAAACCAAGTATAAATCAGACGAGCCTACACAACTGTTCAAGAAGTGTATTGATGAAACCAAGTATAAATCAGACGAGCCTACACAACTGTTCAAGAAGTGTTTAGATGAAACCAAGTATAAATCAGATGAGCCTACACAACTATTCAAGAAGTGTATAGATGAAACCAAGTATAAATCAGACGAGCCTACACAACTGTTCAAGAAGTGTATTGATGAAACCAAGTATAAATCAGACGAGCCTACACAACTGTTCAAGAAGTGTTTAGATGAAACCAAGTATAAATCAGACGAGCCTACACAACTGTTCAAGAAGTGTATTGATGACACCAAGTATAAATCAGACGAGCCTACACAACTGTTCGAGAAGTGTATTGATGAAACCAAGTATAAATCAGACGAGCCTACACAACTGTTCAAGAAGTGTATTGATGAAACCAAGTATAAATCAGACGAGCCTACACAACTGTTCAGGAAGTGTGTTGATGAAACCAAGTATAAATCAGAGGAGCCTACACAACTGTTCAAGAAGTGTATTGATGAAACCAAGTATAAATCAGACGAGCCTACACAACTGTTCAAGAAGTGTATAGATGAAACCAAGTATAAATCAGACGAGCCTACACGACTGTTCAAGAGATCTATAGATGAAACTAAGTATATATCAGACGAGCCTACACAACCGTTCAAGAAGTGTATTGATGAAACCAAGTATAAACCAGATGAGCCTACACAACTGCTGAAGAAGTGTATTGATGAAAGCAAGTATAAATCAGACGATCCGGTAGAAATATTCAAGAATTGTATTCATCATATCAGGTATATACCGGACCTCACACAAATGTTCAAGAAGTGTATTGATGAAACCAAGTATAAATCAGACGAGCCTACACAACTGTTCAAGAAGTGTATTGATGAAACCAAGTATAAATCAGACGAGCCTACACAACTGTTCAAGAAGTGTTTAGATGAAACCAAGTATAAATCAGACGAGCCTACACAACTGTTCAAGAAGTGTATTGATGAAACCAAGTATAAATCAGACGAGCCTACACAACTGTTCAAGAAGTGTATTGATGAAACCAAGTATAAATCAGACGAGCCTACACAACTGTTCAAGAAGTGTTTAGATGAAACCAAGTATAAATCAGACGAGCCTACACAACTGTTCAAGAAGTGTTTAGATGAAACCAAGTATAAATCAGACGAGCCTACACAACTGTTCAAGAAGTGTATTGATGAAACCAAGTATAAATCAGACGAGCCTACACAACTGTTCAAGAAGTGTATTGATGAAACCAAGTATAAATCAGACGAGCCTACACAACTGTTCAAGAAGTGTTTAGATGAAACCAAGTATAAATCAGACGAACCTACACAACTGTTCAAGAAGTGTATAGATGAAACCAAGTATAAATCAGACGACACTACACAACTGTTCAAGAAGTGTATAGATGAAACCAAGTATAAATCAGACGACACTACACAACTGTTCAAGAAGTGTATAGATGAAACCAAGTATAAATCAGACGACACTACACAACTGTTCAAGAAGTGTATAGATGAAACCAAGTATAAATCAGACGACACTACACAACTGTTCAAGAAGTGTATAGATGAAACCAAGTATAAATCAGACGACCCTACACAACTGTTCAAGAAGTGTATAGGTGATACCAAGTATAAATCAGATGAGCCTACACAACTATTCAAGAAGTGTATAGATGAAACCAAGTATAAATCAGACGACACTACACAACCGTTCAAGAAGTGTATTGATGAAACTAAGTATAAACCAGATGAGCCTACACAACTGTTCAAGAAGTGTATAGATGAAACCAAGTATAAATCAGATGAGCCTACACAACTGTTCAAGAAGTGTATAGATGAAACCAAGTATAAATCAGACGAGCCTACACAACTGTTCAAGAAGTGTATTGATGAAACCAAGTATAAATCAGACGAGCCTACACAACTGTTCAAGAAGTGTTTAGATGAAACCAAGTATAAATCAGACGAGCCTACACAACTGTTCAAGAAGTGTATTGATGAAACCAAGTATAAATCAGACGAGCCTACACAACTGTTCGAGAAGTGTATTGATGAAACCAAGTATAAATCAGACGAGCCTACACAACTGTTCAAGAAGTGTATTGATGAAACCAAGTATAAATCAGACGAGCCTACACAACTGTTCAGGAAGTGTGTTGATGAAACCAAGTATAAATCAGACGAGCCTACACAACTGTTCAAGAAGTGTATTGATGAAACCAAGTATAAATCAGACGAGCCTACACAACTGTTCAAGAAGTGTATAGATGAAACCAAGTATAAATCAGACGAGCCTACACGACTGTTCAAGAGATCTATAGATGAAACTAAGTATATATCAGACGAGCCTACACAACCGTTCAAGAAGTGTATTGATGAAACCAAGTATAAACCAGATGAGCCTACACAACTGCTGAAGAAGTGTATTGATGAAAGCAAGTATAAATCAGACGATCCGGTAGAAATATTCAAGAATTGTATTCATCATATCAGGTATATACCGGACCTCACACAAATGTTCAAGAAGTGTATTGATCAGAGTAAATTCGCATACAAAACAGATGACAAAATAAAAATGTTCCACAATTGCCTAGATAAAAATGTCATCGACACAATTGAGGATGTGGACGTATGCACTAAATGCGTAGATCCGTACGTATTTACATTAAATATAAAAGAAGCAATGTTCCACAAATGCGTAGATCAAAATATTTTCGAACCAGATGAGTACTATGTGGAGACGTGCACTAGTTGTGTGGATCCGAACGAATTCGTGATAAATGAGTAGTAGGATGTTGTTTCTTGCAAATGCTGCTTGAAAATGTAAGTTAAACATAATAATAAACCTATATTTTATTAGTATATATTCTAAAAAATGTTACCTGACAAACAGCCGCCGGGTATGCCAAAGCTTTTTATTGGTGGAAAGCCTGTAAGAAAGTTGAAAATATTTATATATTTATTGTCGTGAAAGTGTTTATATTTCTTCATTAATTGCTGTTCAACAGATAAATATTCGGTGTCGGGGCCTTTGATCATTAATTCTACAGATATTTACATGTCAAAACAATAACAGAAAATGTTTAGCAACACTTTTCACAAATTGACAGTTCACATATTTCTATTTATAAATTAACAAGATATGAAATGAATTTTAAAATAATAAACACACTTAGTGTATATACATACATACATATGTATGTATTTAGAAATTAACGGAAATGACAATTTTTAAATGCTTATTTTCTTTTGATATTTGAGCAGCCTGCCTAATAGCCATTTCTACATCAATTGTTCAATTTGGTTAATTGAATATTTGGCAACAAGCTAAATAGCGGTCTCAGCACTTTACTGCATATTTTGAATACAAAAGCTAAAATTTAAGTAGAAACAAAAAAAATAATGAAAATAAAATAAATTACGGTAAAATTTAAATAAAAGCAAAATTTTGATAATTTTGTGCTGAAATCAAAATTAGTTAGAGGAACTAAATATAAGTTCGAGTTTTAAATACCATTTCAAGCAGTTCTGCCTTAATTTGCAGTTTTAAATAGGTGTTCCAAAAGTTCAATAGGACTTAGGAAATTTAAAATAAAATAATAATTCAACCACCGTGTATTCGACAGACTTCATAGCCAGTATAAGAGCAAAAATTTCGAGTGGCAAACGTATGCACGACAGGCAAATCGTTGCGATTGTGTGAGGTGTGAAATGTTAAACTCTAATTAGGCTGACGAAAATTTAAGTGTATTAAAAAATATATATTTGTTTTCTGATGCACTTGACTTTGAGTTGAAGTGGCATGCGAAATTTCGATGATATTCAAAGGGTAGTTTTAAGCGTGCCAATTACAATTAGTTGTAACTGTATATTCTTGAAGGGTCAGTAAGAAAAATCGTGCATAAACTTTATATAAACAAGTAAGGAAAGGCTAAGTTCGGGTGCAACCAAACATTCTATACTCTCGCGATTTATTGATATAGTTTTATTATGATAACACACAATTTGGCCCATCCACTAGAATAACGAAAATTAACATACATAGTATATGAGGGCTAAGGTAATTCCTGAACCGTTTTCACTCACATTCACCACCAAGGTAACTACATATATCAAAGACTATACACTCACTTAATTTTGCTAAGATATCTCACTTTTTAACCAATACATATATGCGGAATAAAGCCCACCGTATTTTTGGAAAACCTATAATTAGGTATATGGGAACTAGGAGATGTTATGACCCGATTTTAATAATTTTTGGACACTATTAGAATAAAACAATTTCCTCTGAATTACCTTAAATTATCTAAGAGATTTCCACATATTTTCGGTTAAAATTTACCCTTAGGCGCTGAGTTCATCATGTTCGATATCTGGGGCCTTGAAAAGTTATAGTCCCTTTTTGACAATTTTTTCACAATTGAAGCCAGAGATGATATGCAGTATTTATGTAAAGTTTTATTCCGCTATTTTCATCGGTTTCTTATAAATATATTTTAAAGTGAAGGAATCAGATGGAATTCCAAATTGAGTTATATGGAAAGTAGTCGTGGTTGTGAACATTTTTTATCCGTGTAATCGGGATGTCAAGAAAATATTATATACCGAATTTCATTCGAATCGGTCAAGTAGTTCCTGAGATATGGTTTTTGACCGATAAATGGGCTCTTCCATTTTGTAAAAAAATCTGAGTGCAGCTTCCTTCTGATGTTTCTTCTGTAAATTTTAGTGTTTCTGATGTTTTCCATTGGTGAGTTAACCCACTTTTAGTAATTTTCAACATAACCAATACATGAGAGGTTATACGCCCACTTCCTTAAAAAATTACATCCAAATATAGCCCTTCTTAGTACGATCCTTTGTATCAAATTTTACTTTTATAACTTTATTTATAGTATATTTATGACACTTTATGTGTTTCCGGTTTTCACCATTTTGCGGGCGTGGCAGTGGTCCGTTTTTGCCCATTTTCGTCAAGATATCTCAATTTGTACACAAGTTATCCTTTGTACGGACGGACAGACAGACAGCCATCCGAATTTTAACTCGCCTTGTCATATATAGCTTTACAGTAACGAACTTCTTAGGGACTACCAACGATATTGGTTAGTGAAGACAATTAGATGCCCGTTTTCTCTGACTAGACTATTGTATTAGACACAATGTGTCAATATCGAGGCTTTAATAGACTGATAAATAAAATTTCTAAATAAGAAATATACCGATCCTCGATCTATACATAATATTCCGAAGTAATCTTTAAACTGAAAAATACGCTTAACCTAAGTCTGAAGGGATTTGTATATATTTTGTACCGACGTAACCGAGTACTGAGTCCAAATCGGAAACGCTGCAGAATTTACCTTAGCTTAGCTTTTAGAACTGTTCCAAACCACTATCGGCGTTATCTAGACATTTGAAGAATCTTTAAACGGCGTCAAAGCCGCTACAGTATTGCCGAAATCCATATTATTTTTGGTAAAGCTAATTAAAAAAACTAATTCATGCTTATGGTGAGCAATTAACGAAAGAAAAAAATTAAAATACAGCGGAGAACCAGTAACAGTAACACGATTTAACACTTGAAATACTGTTAAAACCAAAAAATATATATTTATACTCTCGCAACCTGTTGCACAGAGTATCATAGTTTTGTTCACATAACGGTTGTTTGTGTCACCAAGAAATAAAAGAGTTAGATATGGGGTTATATATATATAAATGATCAGGATGACGAGTGGAGTTGAAATCCGGATGTCTGTCCGTCCGTCTGTCCGTCTGTCCGTCTGTCCGTCTGTCCGTCCGTCCGTCCGTGCAAGCTGTAACTTGAGTAAAAATTGAGATATCTTAATGAAACTTGGAACACATGTTCCTTGGGACCGTGAGAGGGTTGCTTTCGAAAATGGGCAAAATCGGTCCACTGCCACGCTCACAAAATGGCGAAAACCAAAAACACATAAAGTGTCATAACTAAGCCATAAATAAAGTTATAATAGTAAAATTTGGAATAAAGGATCTCATTAGGGAGGGGCATATTTGGATGTAATTTTTTTGGGGAAGTGGGCGTGGTCCCGCCCCCAAATCGGTTATTTATATATATCTCGCAAACCAATAAAGCTATATAAACCAAACTTTCTGCAGACGTTTTTTTTAGCCACTTCTTAATACAGTCCAAAAATGAAAGAAATCGGATAATAACCACGCCCACCTCCCATACAAAGGTTAGGTTGAAAATTACTAAAAGTGGGTTAACTCACTAAGGAAAAACGTCAGAAACACTAAATTTCACATAAGAAATGGCAGATGGAAGCTGCACTCAAATTTTTTTACAAAATGGAAAATGGGCGTGGCGTCGCCCACTTATGGGTCAAAAACCATATCTCAGGAACTACTCGACCGATTTCAATGAAACTTGGTTTGTAATAGTTTCCTTACCTCCCAATAACATGTTGTGAAAATTGGCCAAATCGCTTCACAACCACGCTTACTTCCTATATACCAGAACTTAGAAGATGATCTGAATCGTTTACTTTACAATATATAAAGTAAGCACTAGTGAAGATATCGGTGCAAAACTTTGCTCAAATACTGTATTTATAGTGTGGCAGCCCATTTCTAAAAATCGCCGAAATCGGACCATAGGTTTTCAAGGCCCCATATATCGAACATGAGGACCTCGGTGCTTCTAACCTAATATTAGGGTTTCCAACTTTCAATGGAGTTTATACAATATATATGACGAATATGCAGGTCAAATTGTGTATTATATAATATTAATTAAGTCAAATAAATAAATTGCGAGAGTATAAAATGTTCGGTTACACCCGAACTTAGCCCTTCCTTACTTGTTTTTTTATATTATACACAGCTAAAAATATTCTATTTTTATTTCTATGTAGCACAATTTCGATTAGCATTATAGAAGACATATTTTTTTGTTTTGCATAATAAATAAGTCAGCGCTCTTGAGAAAACAAGCTGATACAAAGTGAAAAATACAGTAAAAAAATCAAGTTGAGATTTTAAGCACGAAAATCGACCAAACTCGAGTGGGTACTTGAGTGAACGCGTCGACAAAGTGTGTGGGTCACAACAAACACAAATTTCTATGCACAGCGCTGAGAAGAGAAACAGAAGCAGACATTTCTTTGAAGCTTCTATTAAACAACCAATATTTGTTGCTGGAACATAGACTAGCAGTAGAAAACGCAGTTAAAATCATCTGGGTACCTGGTCATATAGGTATAGAGGGCAATGAAGAGGCGGATAAGTTGGCCCGCTGAGGGGCAGCTAGGAGCGCAGTTCCCTTAAACTGCCCTAGACCCTTAAGTTCTCTCAAGTGTTGCCTAAAGCAATGGATGCTAAGGGTACACCTCAGGTCTTGGAACAACACGGGTCGTACCACAAAACTACTATGGGGTAATGTTGAAAGTGGACAGACAGCAAAAGAGAACTAAGCTGTCTCACAGGGGTTATCGCGGAGAATTTACCACTAAGAGACCACCTGCAGAGGCTTGGTATAGTGGAATCGGCAGAATGCAGAGCATGAGCGGAGGATGACGAGACGGTAGAGCATTATAATTGCGAATGATCAGCATTCAGTCGATTAAAAAGAAACACCTGCCACGACTCGCAATACTCAAAACTAAGAGAAATTGGGCAGCTTTGATGGAAAAAACTAAGCAGCTTCGTCAAATGGACCGAGTTGTTTAGGTGACGCTTATCAGGGTACCCTTGGGGAGCACAATGGGTCTAATGTTAGCCGAAGTGCGGCCGCTTACGGTCAGGCTCTCTTTGCCTCCTTTCACTTCATTCACTTCATGAAAAGTTGTTACATGATTTGAAATGGCCTCTGTGGAATTCTAAAGACCAAGTTCTTTTCAAAGAACACTCAACCACAACGATCCTGATGATTCCATGAGGTTTCTTGATGAAAGCTTTTTAATGGAATCCATAAATGTCTCGGGTCTCAGGCATCTTGGGACCGTTACGACCCAGGAATAAGACAAAGATTTCATATGAATAATAGAATGCAGGATTGCTCTGGTCGATTCCATCCAAAGAAATCCTTTCCGTTAATTTCCATTATTTTGGTCAATTTCGTACACACGAGTTCAGGAAACAGTAAAATCTATTAGGCGAAGGTGATCAAAAAGTTCAAATCTAAAGATAGTCGGTCCAGACGGATGGTCCAGTTGCATGGTTTTTTGTTAGTGGGTCGAATCTCGTTATTTTTCCTAATCTGTTCTTTTCTGGCAATAAAACACGGAAGTTGTTCCGAAGCCTTTAGATAAGGTCTTATTGAAATCCAGCGATACGTCTTAAATATGTAGGATCTTAAGTCGGAGATGACTACTAGTGAATGGAACCAGGTTTAGTGTGCTTTTAACAGAGAACCGCTCTCGACAGACCATATTTCACAGAGGTCTTTTTAGGGAACTCAAAGAAATCCAACGATGCGTTTGTAACTTCTAATCATTTCTAGTAGTTTAACGTAAAAATGTATGCAATCATTATAAATACTTGAGGTTTCCTAAGAAAAATCTTGGCATACTATGGAGACTCTATACATTGTTGGTCCCCAGCTCAATAATTTTTACATCATTCACATGTTAAGCATATATTTGTGCATCGTGTGCCGACTCTACTGTCAGACAAGTCGTCATTTTCATGTACATATGCAGTTCCAGCGTCAAGCCGCCTATCAATCATCTTCAGTATACTGGCACTCAAACACACAAGCGCATGAAAAAAAGCTCATTTACTTGGCGGCCAAAAGGTTGACGTCAATTGGCAGCGTCAAGCGTCAGTCGACAACAACAAATACATATGCATTACTAGAAGTCACAATGGAGGCAGACAACATTACTTGGAAATATCGGAACCACGCTAGTTTTTGGGTGGTCTGTCGACACAATGTTGCGCAGAAATTGAAATAATTGTAGAAACTCAAAGTGTTTTGAATTCTTTTTTTAATTGCTGCTGCCTAATTGCTTAAATGTCAAGCATTAAAACTTTTTTTTTGTTGAAGGTGCTTCAAAGTTAACGATCGCGTTAGTGCGCTGATCGTGTCATACACACGCCAGGTGGCGCTGTGCATACTTAATTTGCGAGTTATTGAAAGCTTTTAAAGGATATTCGGGCAAGCTTCAGGTAAAGCTTATGCATTTTAAGGGTTTCAATCTTTTCTTCATTTTACTGAACTTTTTTTGTAATTTTTTTTTTAATTTTACTTTATTTTTTTTATTCATTTTGCACTCACTTTACCGTTTCGCTTTTTCTGCTTACCTTCGTCAGGCATTGTTTAGCATTAATCAGTTTTTAATTAACTCGTCACTTACCCCCAAATTTTTTGTTGTTCTACTCATACAAGTAGTCAGCAATTAGCAAATAACGCTTTATGCTTGTCAAGTTGGAATGTGTTAAAATGAAAAAAGAAAATAAAAGAAATATTTAAGAACACGATGGCATATCGAATTTCATATAATTGCTGCAAACGCGAACGACCTGAATAGTACTTAGCATTTTAGATATGAGCTTTGTTGTGGCGTAGTGTATGTAGGGTAGACAAGTGACCGAGCTGAAAAGTGGGGTAATGAAATTTCAATAAACCGCTCTAGGGATTTTTAGGTGCGACTGATTTCATTTGCTTAGTTTGCTTCGTTCTTTGGTTCATGCTGATTCCTTCAGACAGAGGTCTGGAACTCGTCCTAAAGTCTTTAGTATCGTTTAAAGAGTAAACTGTAGTTAACGAGTTATCAATATCTATCGCCGAAAGCTTCGTAAGATTGAAGATCGGAACAATATTGCTACCATGTATGATTTAAGACTTCCCCGGTATGATTTAATACTTCAACGGTAAGTTCTAATTGCTAAAGGGCTGCCATTTGAGATCTAGCCCTCGAATGATGTTCCTAACTGCATACTATAGTTGAATCAGAGATGAAGACAAACAGATATTGGTTGTATGGAGGAAGAAGGTGACTCACTCTCGTGTGATTTCTTTAACCTGATGCTGGAGAAAATAATACGAGCCACAGAGCTAAACAGAGAAGGTACAATTTTTATAAGAGTGTACAGCTACTGGCGTACGCCGATGATATCGATATCATTGGAAACAACACCCGCGCCGTTAGTTCTGCTTTTTCCAGACTGGATAAGGAAGCGAAGCGTATGGGTCTGGTGGTGAACGAGGGCAAGACGAAATATCTCCTGTCGTCAAACAAACAGTCAGCGCATCCGCGTCTTGACTCCCACGTCACTGTTGACAGTCGTAACAATGTCAACCTGGAAATCCAACGCAGAATCACTCTTGCCAACAGGTGCTACTATGGACTAAGTAGGCAATTGAAAAGTAAAGTCCTCTCTCGACGAACAAAAACCAAACTCTACAAGTCTCTCATCATTCCCGTCCTACTTTACGGTGCAGAAGCGTGGACGATGTCAACATCCGATGAGACGGCACTAGGAGTTTTCGAGAGAAAGGTTTTGAGGAAGATTTATGGTCCCTTAAACATAGGCAACGGCGAATACCGCAGACGATGGAACGATGAGCTGTACGAGTTATTCGACGACATAGACATAGTCCAGCGAATAAAAAAAACAGCGGCTACGCTGGCTAGGTCATGTTGTTCGAATGAATGAAAGTGCTCCAGCTCTGAAAGTACGCCATGCAATACCCGCTGGTGGAAGCCGAGGAAGAGGGAGACCTCCACTCCGATGGAAGGACCAGGTGGAGAGGGACCTGACTTCGCTTGGTATAACCAATTGGCGCCAAACTGCCAGAAGGAGGGATACGTGGCGCGCTGTTTTGGACTCGGCTATAACCGCGTAAGTGGTGTCTACGCCAGTCAAGAAGAAGAAGGAGGAAGAATAAAAGTAGCTGGTTCGATTTAAGGCTTAAGCTTAAGACCGAGTCACAAAAGTGCTCTGCGTCTCCACGAAAAATAGTGATTAACCAACTGTTTTATTATTGAATTCCACTGTTGCATTCAAAATAAGTGACTTCCACATTCAAACTTCATTTATTAGCCTGTTTGTCAAAGTGAAAGGGGTAAGGCAGCGGCAGCCTACACTCCATGCAAACACGTTGCATCTGTGCATTGAGTGGCAAGCACATTCGATGAACTTCACTGGAGTCACACGACAATAGCCGTAGTGTGACTCGTGCAACAACAATAAAAAAATCGCGTCACCTCGTATGCATTGTATGCGACAATGGACCGAACGCGGTATGACATTTGTTGTTTTTTTTTTTTTTTTTTTATGTATGGTGCTCAAAGCTACTTAAAAGTATGTTGCATGCAACACCAAACCAATAATGCCTGCATAAATTGTATATTCGCACAAACTTGAAGTGTCCATCATTCAGTCAGTGACATATCAAAGGGAAATTAAATTTGACAGACAAGCGCGCTAATTTCGCGGTTGCAATGCATAAAAGTCGCTGCCGTTAAACGCGTCAATCTGCAACGGTTCGATGAGGGCAATGCAAAGCTGCAATGAGTTCTGCTGATCTCGTGTACAAAAACGCCTTTTGTTTTGTGGTGTTTAAATGTTTTTGTCTAAACGAAAGAGTAAGTGAAATAATAAAAATAAAAAAGTGTAAAATCCTGAAGTGCTAATGGAAGGGTTGAAATTACAGTTAAATCATGTTATTATTGACTTTTGGAAGTGCTGCCTTCAACTGTGAACGATTCTGCAAGATGGGACCTTAGTAGATCCGAAAGATTAGGATTTCCTTGCAGTTCTTTTATAATCAGGGAGAATTGAGTTCCGATTTTCAAATATTGCTTGACCTCGTACTGTTTTTTTTTTACTTGGAAAAGTCTCTCACAAAATCTTCAGCCATACGAGGTCCACTTAGAATTTATGAGGTCATCATCATCATTTGGCTCTACAGCGCTCCGTGAGCATTGACCTGCTGAAAAATACGCTTCCGAGCTACGCTGTCTCTTGCGGTCTTTCTCCAGTTTTGCAGTCGTTTAATTCGTCCTTCCATCTTGATCTTAGCCTTCCTCTTGCTCTGCCAATGAATGTCTACGCGTTCAATACCTTCTTTTGTGCTCTTGAATCATTCATTCTTGTAATATATGTAAGCCATATGTAAGGACAAAAACTTTGAAAATCCATACAAAACTCAGATTCATTTCTCAACTCAGCTAGACAGCGAGCTGACAGTTAAGAAACAACTTTTGCAAAAAAAATTTTGGATCAATCCAAAGAGCGTGTTGTTAGATATTGCAGAAGATTTCGAAAACCCCACTTTCCTAAAAGCATTGTTAAAGTATACAACGTCCGGTGGGATTAACGTGGGTACCTGCCGACGACGGCCTTACTCCACGGTGCTCAAAAGCACAGCGGATCAAATCAATGCGATGATCAGCGCCCCGAAAATGCAATGCATTATTCGGTACCAATTGGCGTGTGGAATGGACACACTAACCACCTTGGTGGGGTTCGAGGCCTATCTAATACCTCTGCCGTACTTTGGGTCCGGCACCCGGTTGCAATGCAACTCCACATTGAGTGACCAAGATCACTCTTCCCGCATTTGGGTATTGAACCACAACCACCACGATACTCCCCGAGGGGCCAGCCCGCACGAGCAGGTTGGAGCGAACTCCAAGGGCTCCTGCTCCCCGTGGTACCAGAATTAAGTCTCCGGTCAGACCTCGTAGCCGAAACTACTACCAGTTGAGCTTCCATACAGCTCTGGACTGGTGACCAGGTAGAGGTTATCCGTGATCATGTTAAAGTATACTGGCAGATCAATGGAGATTTTCTTCCCTTCTTCGAGCATATTTATCCAGCTAGACTTCTTAAATTAGAGACACCACAATAGAAAGCCAGTCGAAAACATTCCACAATTTATTTAGTCTCCGTTGATAAACTTGATGGTTATAGTTCAGAGTGAACCCGTAAGTTCAGAATTTGAGCTCAATGAGATACGATTGTAAAAAAAAAAAAACTCTTCCTTCTTTTTTGTAGTCTTTCTTAGTCAAAGGTATGTACTTCAAGGTCTTAATGTCTTCAAAGGACAATAGCAATGATTTTCATTAGTTGCTCTGACGAATTAGACTGTTCAACCACGTTACCTCACCAATGGCTTTGAAATGTACTTAATTACTTCCTTCTTTTAAGTGATCTGTTTCCTTTTTGTGGATCTACAGTTCCTTTTAGTAGTCCATTTTTTATTTCTTCCTTGAATTCATTCCTTGTGAATCCATTTTTTGTGAGCGAATGTAGCATCTATAGAATTTCTAAAAGGCCACAACGAATATCTAGGGCTTGTACGCGATAGGACTGTGGACTCCAATGATACTTCCTTTGAGCTTTATAAACTCTTACAAAGTATAGGCCATCGATATAATCGAAAATGTATCACCAAATGGACCGGGTTCTTGTTCGGTTTCAAAGCAAATAATTTGAAGAGTAGAACTGAACTCAAACATGCATTTTGTGTCAAGCATCTTCAATTTTATGATATCTGGACGTGACCTTGAAGTGTTTACAAGTTCCTTTAAGTCTGTCTTCCACATCGAACTCATTTTCACACTTCCACAGGGTACTGTGATCGGTTTTGTTATGAAAACCACTGTACAGTGCCGCCAACAGCTGTCTTCCTTCACTTTTTAAGAGACACTTCTCGCAACTTTACGTATTTAATTACTATTCTAGCTACCTTCGTAGCCACTACACTTAATATGCATATTGTCATAACTGCTTATTTGGCTTAATTATGCCGTCGTAACAAGAATAATAAACAAAGAGTAGCGCAGCAAGAGCGAGATTTCTATCAAGTGCTTAGCCAGCTTAATTGAAAATAGAGTTTATTTTCCTTGTCGTCTAAATTTTTTAAACAACACAAGGAGCATCGTAAGCGTGTTGTTAAATTTGTTAAGCGATAAAAGTGACGATACTACAGTACGAAGTACGCTCATTTGAAGCGCACAAGCAAACAGGTAGCTTAAAAACCACAAAGTCAGCATAATAAATGTGTAGCTCAAGTAACTTATTTTGCATAGCTGAGCGTTTAAAATGGACGCCAAAAATAAATATGTATGTTTGTATGTAGTAGCAATAACAACAATGAGTTGGTAGTCAATCAGGCGCTAAGTAATGAGCAAGTGAACCTATGGGTAAAGTAAGTTGAGTGCCGGTGTGTCTGTGTATGGGCGGTTGAATAGTTAGCTACAAAGTCACAAAATCTCAATGAGTACACCTCACCTCATCTCATTTATTCATTAAACGCACAACGACATTAATGTAGAATCAACAGCCGAGATGTTGCTCGTTCGAGTACAGGGTGAGAATATGGTAGCAAAGCTCCATAAGCGACTATATAGGGTGATCAACAAGAATAATTAAACGTTCTTCTAGATAATAATTCATTATTAAACGGTCATTTTTTGTTTTATGGTATCATAGTTCTGAAGACTTTCGATTATTCTGCTAAAAAATCCGAGACCGAGAAGTTCTCTACAGATCAGTCATGAGATCAGGCCTTCCTTATCGTCATCACCTTCATTTTAGATGATTCCAACTGTATCGACATTTATCAGTCATAATTGTTCTGTACTTCCACTTTTTTCTACACAGATCAAGTCATTCTCATCTTCAACACCTTCATTTCAAAATTTATAGGTTATAACTGTTCTGTAGCCACACTTTTGTTGGTGTAGCAACAGCGGCAATTGTAGCCATGTCTCGCTGACTTTGCGCTCAAAGCTAGTCTAGGAGTGCTTGGTCTCACTATCAATAGCTTCTAGTTACTTTAGGTAAGACTCGTTTGGGTTCCAGGTCATAGCGGTATCACTGAGAACTGCAGAGCCGATGAGCTTGCGCGAAAACGCACCCAAGCCGGAATCTCATCATATTGGGAACAAGCTTTTGACCCACTATCCTCCTGTATCTCCACGTCAAATGAATACGGTAATCGTTGATCAAGGACGAGTACCCGTGCGAATTCGAAATCATTTTAGCCTAAGGTCGCAGATTGCAGGAGGTCTACTGAGCTGTTTGCTCTTAGAAAGGTCAGCTCGCCATAATAGTAAGAGTCTATACCGGGCACTGCCCGATGGGGCTACATGCCGTGAGTATAAATATCCTGTCGGATGCAAAGTGCCAAAGTTTCATTGAAGATGTTTGGATTCAGACATCGAGACACTTTCTCCTTCATTGTCCATCTTTCGCTAGACTGTGGTTGAAACATTTTGACAACACGAACTTCGAAGCACCAGTTGAACTGTCCTAAATACAAATGCGTTGCCTCAACAAATTCGTAAAAGGCTCAACACGTCAAAAACGCTCGTCACTTGATGGTCATGAGAATCCACTTTAATGAGTTTACGGCATCAGGACTGGCGACTTTGGCTTTCAAAAGGGATCTCCTGTTGCATAGATATCTGCCCTTTAAGCTAACCTAACCTAACAGCGATAAGATAGAAAACCGAATCCATTGCGCTTTCGCCGGCAAGATGAACTCAAAAAAGCTTGAGAGTACTTTCATAGTCCTCATAAGTATTACAGCCTCAGAAAGATTGAGGCCCAGCATTTTCGGGTTCTTGCAATTACTTTTCCTCAAATCGGAACCTTTTTCTACTTATTCCTCGAGGGATTTTCGATTTTTCGGCGCGAAGATTAGGGACATCGTTCTAGAACTAGATTGACTAGATTATATCATCGGATTTGCAGCCAACGATTTCTCGAGTACAGTTTTGAGTATTTTAATACCAGTTTCAAGATCAATTCTGCCGATTTCATTAACTATTTTGTTCAAGATGTTATATATCAATCGATAACAATATATACCAGAGATCATCTAGACCTTAGCGCAAAGTTGAGTTATTTTTCGGTGACATTTCACTCACCCCTCCTGTATATTTATAGTTATATGTAAATTCCGTATGCAAAATGCTTGTCATCTTTTCACCACAACAACATATAACGACAAGCCGACAACAACAATTCACGCGCGACACTCATCACCCACCATCCACTGTCATCGTCAACGCCGCACAGACAACAGCGTAATCAACAATATAAGCGGTCAACAGTAATGTGTTTGTTATTGTAAGCGCTTTACTCATATTGTTGTTGTTGTACAGTGAGTTAACTGCCCTCGTAGCCGCGTCCGGCAGCTGTTGTTGCTTTGTAATTAGCGTACGAATGTATTAATCTGATTTCAATTTCAGTCAATTCCCAGTTAGCGCTTCTTCCTTCCCACTGTCTGTTCAGATATAGTATATTTTTGTTTATTTTTACTGTTGTTGTTGCTTTGAGTGTTTCGCTTGCATTCGTTAATTTGCCGCTTTTGTTGTAGTTGTTTTTCTTAATTTAATGCGCCAAGTGTTTTGAATTATATATTCATTGTCACCACAGTTTGAGTTGAGGTGTTAGCCCTTTGCGACTCGCAGACACTGCCGCATAGGCAACTCTGTCACAGCTGTTATTTTTTTTCTTGCTTATATTTTTCTTTCTCTGTTTTGGTGTTTATTTTATTGTTTAGCTTATGACTTCCGTTTGAATATTCGTTGATTTTTCGTTAATTTATTATCTTTGAAATTAAGGTTTTTCTTTCCACGCTTTGCTTTTATAATTTAAGTAATTTTCATATTATTTGCTCATATTCATTTTCATTGTTTATCTTTCGTTATTAATTTGTTTAATCAGTGTGTGAAAAAAATGTATGTGAACACCACTGTCGCATATGTATATATATAAATATGTAAATATGTATGTTTGTATGTAGATTCCCTGTACTCGTTTCGTGCAAATGATTACTTGCAATCATTTTTGGTGATTGTCTGAAATGCTTTAAATTTGTTATAGTGACATTCAAAATCTGTGTACGCAAAATAAAATTCAGTGCAAATTAAATTGTACTTAACGCATATTTGGCGGTCTGAGTCATGTAGAAATAGGTTGGATCATTTAAAATTTTATATATTTTTCACGGTCTGTGTCACTTGATTATTTAAATATGAGAATTAATACCAAATATATGACTCATATGTATAATTAAATTTCTGGCTATTCTTAATCCAACTGATCAGTGATAAAGCGGGATCTCTTACATTGAAGGCGTCGGAGAATATGTTTTCTTCACCAATCAATGATAATAAACGGTCTGACGAAACTCACTTTGGAATGACACACTTAAGAAGAACTACTCAACATAAGCAGCTTTTAGTCATAAAGGGGTTTTTTGAAGTTATACTTCTTATACGACTTCGGAAAAGGTTGTGATAATTGTTTAACGCTTCAGTGGAGAGAGAATAGCGTTGAACAATTAACGCGAGAGAGAGAGAGAGAGAGTGAATGAGAGTAAAGCAGAGAATTTAAAGCACTTGCCATGCTTATGCTATTTGAGCAATTCTTGTTTTTTGGTTGGTGACATATTCACATTTGTATGTTTGTAAGCTTGTGCATTATTTGTTTTTCTTTCGTTTCTGTTTCATTTCTGCGAATTCTCAACTATTTTGTGTGACTTTTGCTTGAAATACTCTGCGTTGGCAGTTGAAAAATTAAGACTTCACAGGATCATTTCTGTAGTCAGTCTTCATTTACTTTCTTTGCAAATCGAAAGTATTAGCACCCGCGAGAGGAGGTATATCGTGAGCGTGAGGTTTATGAACTTAATGAATGAACTTAATTAGAAATTATGTATCTTCGATGATCGCTCGGTTACAACGGATAAAACGACTTCTGAGTGGTGATTTTAATGAATAAATTCCAAATAATAATGCAGACAATAAGCAGAGTAGGGCAATTCACAATCTGGTGCAAATGGTCCTGCATATTTGCGCATTATTTTTCTTTCGTTTCTGTTTCATTTCTGCGAATTCTCAACTATTTTGTGTGACTTTTGGTTGAAATACTCTGCGTTGGCCGTTGAAAAATTAAGACTTCACAGGATCATTTCTGTAGACAGTGTTTATTTACTAATTAATTCGTGTTCAAATGTAAGATATTTCATATGGTATTTCAGTTATCATAAACAATTGTAAATATTATAGATATCAATCCGTCAGAACCCAGAAATGATAATTGATTTGGACTTTGCTTTATAAAATGTGCATAATAAATTTAAAAAATGTGAATTTAAGAAAGTGTTGGTCACTCCACCATATTTTTATCCTTTCCCTCTAGCTAATTTTCTTTCATACAAAATGATATGCATTTCTTGGAATATCACCAAGAAGTATAACTTCTTCCGCGCGTAGGGACTCCACGCACCATTTTTTTTTAAAAGGACGCTACAAAAGTAAAGCGATAGGGACAGCAAACGATGCCATATTTTTTCTCGCTCTTTTGACATTTCTCTTCAGTAAGGTTTGCCATTTCATCATGGAAAGTCTCTCACAGTCTCTTACACTGGCTGAATGGCTTTGATATGAACATGGTCAATATGTGGTTCAAACAGATCGTGCGATTTGACGCCGTGGAACTACGTCAAGTCTATGGTCTATGCCAACAAGCCAGCGACGATTGATGAACTTCGTACGAATATCGAACGTGAAATTGCAGCAGTATCGGCCGATTTATGCTTGAAAACCGTCGAAAATTGGGTTCAGCGTCTGAACTTCTGCAAGCGTGCCCGTGGTGGTCATGCAAAAGAAATCGACTTTCATACACATGGAGTGTCATTTCACAGGAATAAAGAATTTCATTAATACCCAAATTCATAAATACCAATTTTGTTTTAATATAAAACAGCTTTTGTAGCGCTCCTTTTGAAAAACCCTATAAGTATGCTTAATCGTAGATCGAAAGATATCGTGGAGGAATATATATCGCAATATATATTATAACTTATCATAAATTGCACTCTTCTTTAAAGCGGCCAATTTGAAAGGTAAACTCTTCTGATAGGTACATTGACACAGGAGGCAGTAATGTTTAAAAAATTACATTTCCATAGAATTATTGAACTGTATAATTTTTTATGTTTGTCATCAAACTTTTTTCGATATTAATGTTGACATTGACAAATTTTATTGTTGTTTTTTTTTTTCAGTTTATAAACTTTCAACAAAACTCTCAAGAACTGTCTACCAGCAACTATGTTTACTTTAGTAAGAAATAATTAGAAATAAATAAATAAAAAAATAAATAAAGATAGCAATTAAATAGCATTAATAAAATGTAAATATTTTTAAACAACAAATAATTTTATCAATAATAAATAACTAATAAAATAAATAATAACTAATATTTAATATATTGTTGGTGATTTTTTGAAAATAATTATTAATAGTTTAAATAATAATATATATAATTTTAATTTAATCGATTTATAATTAAAAAAAAAATATTGGCTTCTAAAAAATACTATTTAAATAATTAAAATTATTATTTATTTGAAGTTGGAAATACAGGTAACTCTTAAAAAGTGTTTGCTAAACAGTTAATTTACATTTTGTTAAAAATAAGTGTATATTTTTTCACAAGGCGGAAAAAATGAGGAAAAATATATATTTAATGAAATAAACCTTATTAAATGTACCTTTATATGAAAAATTAAATTAAATTAATTTAAAATTAAAAAATCTTATTTATTAATTATTTTGAAATGATTATTTCATTTAATTATTTTTAATAATATTAATATTTTAAATAATAATAAGAATAATAAAGTGTTTTGACAAGGGAACATATCTCTCTCATACTTCTCTTATCAAAACATTTTCTTGACATACTGTAAATTAAATTGTTTTACGAATATAAATATAAAAAATGAATAGAATTATTAAAAACATTGACAACAACAACTAGCAATATAGTTTGTACATATCAAATATTAAATATTTAGAAAATAACAAACGAAAATAGTTTATAAGTAAAAAGAATGATTATAAGAAAAGAATATTGATTGAATATATTTCTGATGTTAATATCAAAATGAGAATAAAAAAAAATATTTTAAATTAAAAAAATTGTGATAAACAAGGAAAAAATATATTTAAACATAAGACCTAGACTACATAAATCATTAAAAAAATATTTAAAAAAATTGTGCTACTTTAAAAAATATTCAAATAATAATAAAATAATTTTAAGTTGTCAAAATTTAATAAATGTTGGCTATATATATTTTTTTTACAAATACCCCAGTCAAATAATTATATGTGCATTTCTGCTTTTGTTTATATATCTTATTCACTGTTATTTTTTGGATTTCGGTAAATGTGGAATAAAAGGTTGATATGTTACCGGTACTATGCAACGAAAATTGTTTCATACTTTTCACGTTCGTTGTACAGTTACATTAAGAATGTGCTTGTGAATTGGGTATTGCATAGTAAATATTTATATGTATGTGCAAAATCAGTTTAGTGGATCTTTCTTACTGATAGTGTCGCAGCAAAAACTTTTTTTGTTAAAATTTGTTTTCAAAATTATTGTAGGTGCATTAACTTAATGAATTATTCAAAATTTGATTACATTTATTTAACTTAAAGCCTAAAATGCCTCGTGGTACCAGTTTATCAGCCGAGCAACAAGTAATAATCATAGGAATGCATGAAAGCGGTTCCAAAATGGCTCTAGAGCAAAGCGACATCGGAAGTGTATCTCAAAATTTCTTAAAAACCCCACTAATCATGGTATAGTGCGACGCAACGGACGAAAAAAAACAATGATGAGCGGTGCGAAAGGATGATTCGACGGCTAGTAGTTGTGGACTTGATAAGCAGCGATCAAATATGGACCGAGTTAAGACAAAAAATCACAATAAATATAAATTTTCCAATTATACATAAAAATCAGTTTCTGAACACACACCTCCATGGCACCTAAACCAACGCTAAAGAAAGACACAATAAAGCACATTTGAGGTTTGCAAATAAATACCAATTCTGTGCCGATGAGTGATAGAATACAGTCTTTAGTGAAGGAAACAAATTAAATTCTCGGCCCAGGTCATTGCAAGAAATATTGGAGAGATTCGCACCAGGAACGACGGTCCTACTACAAGCGATGTTTTGGAAGCGGTACCTTGATTTCATGGGCTGCATTTTGCTATTCACTCAAATGAATGCTAATATCAATGTAGATCTTTTGGACAGCGAGTTATTAAAATTTGCTGGCAATATTAATGGCATATAACCGGACATATCGAAAGAATAACGCTTCAATCCACACGAAGAACATCTCTAACGACCGGAAAATTCCGGTATTACAATGTGCACAATTGAGTTCGTACCTAAATCCTATTGAGGATCACTGGGGGAACCTCTCTGCTCCTGTTTTCCAAAACGGAAAGCAGTTTGACACAGTACGTCACCTTAAATTAGCCATAAAGCAAGAATTTGCCAATATTTACATAACTATTCTACAGTCAGTAGTTTATTCTCTGATTAAGCGACTATTAAAATAAACATTTCCTTCAGTTAAACTCAAATGTATAGATTTTACTGGTAAAAATAGTAAAATGCACATATAAATATTTACTATTAGCCTAAACATCAATTCTGTTCTATAGTTTAAAAAATATTTTGAAATTTGTTAATTTTTTTTTTTATATCGTATACATTAATAATAACAAACTTTCATACTCAGAAACATTTTGCAATTTTGTAATCTTTAATTTTTTTTTTTCAAAAAGTTCATGCACATATAATTATTTGACAGATTAGGTTATAAACTTCACCTAATCATGATAAATTGTACTTTTTATTTTTTTATACATAAAAATATAGTATTTTTTTTTAATTTGTAGTTAATTTCATAACAATCTTACATAAAATGTAAGAAAATATTTAATATTTAAATTTATATAATTATTTTATAGCATTAAATTTAATATATAGCAAATAATAAAAACAAAATATTAAAATATAATAGTTAATTTTATAATAATAATAAGACGAAATAGCTAAAATTTAATAAATAAAAATAATAAAAAAATTAGAAAAAATGTCTATTTATTGAAGATCTAACAATTGGTTTGTATGAAATAAGCGAAATATATTTTGATATCCATAATTATTTATTTTTTTAATTGTTATTTATTTTTATTTTCATTTTTTTAATTCGTTTTTATTTATTTTTTTTTTCGTTTTGGTAAAAATTCCAAAGTTATTACTAAGCTATTTTTGGAATTTGGAAAAATTCGTAGCAATAATAGCCTATACCTAATAATTTTCCCCAGCAGCATATCTCCTCGGCATATAATGAATCTTACTGAGTAAAGAATAAACCAAACAGTAGTAGGCAGTACTATTGCAAAGGAATGCTACTTGGAACGAAGTAAAAACTAAATAATACACTCACTTATCAAAGTTTCTAAGAAAGCTACCAATATACATATGTAGATCCAGAAAGTATGCCAGATCAATATTAAAAAGTAGTACAATGTGTTAGGTACAGTTAGTAAAATCAGTAAAAAGTGAAGAAGTCTATTCAAGTACAAATATATAATCCAAAAATATCCAATTAGTTTCATTTAATACTTTTCTTTACTCTTTAATAACTCGAGAGTTACTAAACAAGTCAGTTGAAAATGGCAAGAAATTATTATTATTATTAGGATATATTCGAATAGTAATGAGGCGTATCAACTCATCTTCAACCTAGCCTCTCAAATCGCTATATTAATCTATAGTCATCAAGTTCATAAAACCACTAATTTTCAACTGTAATTCTCAACAGACTTATGAGAATAAAAATGTAATACGAGTTGGAAAACGTTCGAAGAAATCTTTATTATTTAGAACAGAGATGATTTTTGCCTTTATTGGCATGCACTATAATTCATACTATATCAAACACCACAAATCGCTACTCACCCTGTGCATGCAACAAATGATGCGGCGCATGGCCGTGCGACGAATGATGTGACTGCAATTGCAACTGGTGATGATGATGATGATTGTGTTGTTGTTGCAGTGCATGCAAATTGGTAGTATGTTGGGCAGCAGCGCCGCCACTACCCAAATTATGTGGCAAAAAGGCAGCTGCTACAGCGGCATGTGCATTGAAGTAGGCCATGCGGGAGGCAGCAGCAGCAGCCATTGTCATCTGGTGGTGATGATGTTGTTGCTGCTGCTGCTGCTGTTGTTGATGTGCAGCATGTTGTTGTTGCTGTTCGGCGGTAGCCGCACTAAACGACGCTGCTGCAATACTGCCACTTGCTGCCGCAGTGACCACGGACGCCGACAGTGCGGGCACACTCGAGCCCACAGTTGCGGTTGTGCTTAATGAAGTGGTTGCACTGCTGCTGCTGCTGCTACTGGCAGTCGGCGCTGCTTGTTTGGGTGATGGTGTACGTACTGATATTACTGTAGGTGACGGCGGTGTGCCGTCAGTAGACGCATGTTCTTTTTTATTTGCAGTTGGCGTGTGCGTGTCTTTGAGCTCGCAGCCGCTTTCGCTGGGTTCGTGTGTTTTTGCGACGGCGGCGGCTACTGCGGCTGCTGCTGCAGCTGAATTGCTCAAGCCGAGCAGCTCTTGTATGGCGAATGGTGAACGTTGCGGCATATTTTTTGTTTTACTTTTGTGTTTTTTTTTTTAGTTTGCAATTTTAATTAGCTGCGTAAGCCGTTTTAAGCCAGTGTTAATTGTTTTTACTCTCACTTTGGTCTAGTTAATCATTATAATTATTTGTTTGTTTATTTAATGTTCACTTTATGAAATAAATGGTTTATTGCCATTCCACTATTAATAATTATAAATTATGTGAGCTTATTAAATGTGCCTTAATTGTGTTGTAGACCCCTTAAAACTCAACATTTTTGCCCAACAAAAAGAGCTCTGAACTTTGCTCTATTTCTTTCTTTCCCAATGATATTATAATGCGAACTTTTTATATAAATAACCCAGAAGACATTGTCGGTAAATCGGGGAATGATGATGTGAATCTTTAATACATCAATTAAGCGATAAGATTAGATCTGTAACAAACTTTTACTTCTAACCTAAGGACAGTAGTTATAAATATCAGATAGATATAAAAGTACAGCATCACAACAAATTTCTCAGGAATAAACAAGGTCTTCTAAAAAACTAACATGACTGAAATTAGTCTATAATTATTAAAGCTTTTAGTAAAGACCGCAATTTCCTTAACCTCCGAAGAACACTTGCTGCGCTCCTCGCTGCTTGATCCATAAGACTTACCCCAGTCTTCTATCAACACAGTACAGGGTACACAGGTTCTGGCGAACTGGTCTAACGATGTTCTGCCAGGAAGAACTTTATACGAAGATCTTCAATCTACAGAAGACGATTCCCTGTGTGTAGGGTTTAGGAGAAAGTCTGTTCGTTCTTGTGGTTGTTGTTGTTGTAGAGATTACTCAGGTTTGCCTGATACGACAACCCTAGCCTAATTGTCATCGAACGTCATCTATCGGGAGACCCAGGAAACGAGCTATTTCGATGGGGACGGACTAAAGGGAAAGGGGTGTTAGATGAGCAGGGTTAAGGAGCATGCAAAGAGGTAGCATGCAGGACATATGTTGAGTATGTTAGGGTATAGTCTGTTCTCTCTTCTTAACAGACTTTGGAATAAAGATTCGTTGTAAACTCAATCTTCACATCAGCGTTTGGAAAAAAGATTCATTGAAATCTCAATCGCCTCATAAAGGTTTGTGTTGAAAGTGCGTTGAAACCTCAATTTTATTATAAAGATTTGGAAGAAAATGTATTGAAACCATAATCTTCTCATAAAGTTTTGGAATAAAATATTATGAAGAAAGGGCGTTGAAATCTCAATCTTCTCATAAATGTTTAGAAGAAAGTGCGTTGAAACCTCACTCTTCTCATCAGCGTTTGGTAGAAAGTACGTTGAAACCACAATATTCTTATCAGCTTTCATTCATTTTCAAATTGTTATTAAAGAAGCTCTCACTCATTAGAATGAAAGTTCTTCACAACCCAACAACAAAAGTGCTGTTATTAGTAACTTTCGAACAAATTTTCCCGAACTAAACTTTATATATAAACGGAGCTTTCTAATAGTCTGACGAGAGATAATGCTTATTTATGTAAGAAGAGATTAAACACTGAAGGATTGCAAGAGAAAATAAACTCTATTGTAATTTTAGATTTTAGATTTATGTATAATTTCGAAATTTATAAATGTATACATATCATTAACATCTAAAGTTAAGAAGAACAGATAGAAAAGATACAACTTAAATTGGAAAGAATTTTATAGAAAAATGTTTAATAGAAATTTTGGAAAGCCTCAAAAAAAACTTGTATGAAAATTCGAAATTTTTTAATTTTTAGAAGGCAACTACACTTGAAAAAAATTTCGTTATGATTACAACTGTAATAAATATTTTGAAGAATATTTTAAAAAAGTAACCGGAAAATATTCTTCCAAAACAGCTAATTTTAAATATAATAAATTTAAATATAGTAGTACGTCCCTAACGCGAATTACCATAATCTACAAAAAAACTTCGAGTTCAACTTTAATAAATCGAATCACCATAATCCACAAAAAAACTTCGAGTTAGAGAGACTTCGAGTTATAGAAATGTTCACTGAAACGTAATATTTCAAAAAAATTTAATGTAGTAGAATTAAATAGAATTAAAGACTGTTGAATTTTTACAAATAAAGAACAAGGGTGTCAAGAACCGGAAAAGACAAAAACCCATTACTTTCGGAACTACGGAACCAGAATGAATTTTTTAACTGGCCATAGGCGGTCAATTCGGCATCATTCCTCAACAACAACAATATCAAGAATAAACCAAAAGGCAAAACAAACTGCGAGATTGAGTTTATCATTTCCTAAATAATTATATATAAATATCAGCCTCATTCAATTAAAATGCATAACGAGTGTTGAGCATCAATTACATTAATTTACGCTAAAACGCTATTGAAAGTAACTTTTTTTTTCAGACAAATATGTAGCAGCAGTCACGCTTTTGCTTTGCTACTCTACGCTTTCGCATAGAAACACCGCACACTCATGCCGCGCTCTCCCAAACACTTGCACGATGTTACAATGCGTCACGAGTGTATGTTTTTTTTTTTGGACGCGTCGCAGCAAGCGTAAAATATTAACTAGCAATAAACCGGTTTATTTGAGCGCGCACAACAAACAGACGCGCGCGTTTATATGTATATATAGAGCGCACCAAACGAACACACCAAATAGTAGGCGCACAAACGCTTTCAAGCGACTTGCTGAACAACAACACAACCACGAGAGCAGGGCAATCAACAGTACCGCAACAAAAACAACAACAACGGTAAATAACGCGCGTGTATCACACGAAGCTTAGTACTTTAGTGTAGCGCACATTACTAGAAAAAGCTTTGGCGCTAGTTAATGCGGCACGTAAGCACGTAAGTGATTTACGTAAATTTTTGCAAAAATACTAAGCGCCGATAATTTCGCATAAAATACACAACAAATTCGCCATAATTTCCACGTACAACTGTTGGCCGTTTGCAAGCGCACCGAGAGTTTTGTCCAAACGACACGGTAAGTAAGTAACGGCGTTGCCGACGACAACAACAACAACAACACGAACTTTGCTGCTCCGCTCCGACGCTAGTCATACTAGCGAAATGCGAAATCGCAAAAGCAAAGCGCTGCTTGTGTGGCATGCGGCATGTGGCAGTGACGTTGTGGCGCTAGTAGCGTTCAGCAGCGGAGCAAGCGTACGCGTATTTGCATGAAGCAGGCGGCATGTGGCATATGCAAGTGGCAAGTAGGCATGCGACGCACAAAAAGTTAAGTGCTCAGTTATATGCTAGTATTTATTGTTGTTGTTTTTTTATTATTATTTTATGTTTTTCCAATGCATTTCTTGGTTGGCTTGCGAAGATTTGCGCATGAGAAACAAATGAAATATGCAAAAACAAAAAAAAATATTGTGTTTGTTGTTGTTGTAAACATTACACTTTACAACAACAACATACACTCACTCACATAGTGGCATTTGCATACTCACTTAGTTGTAGTTGTTGTATTTCAATATAATTTTTTTTTATTTACTTAAGGTAAATCTCAAAACTCTCAGTCTATGCCGCCGCACTCTCATTTCACTACACATTCTCACAATGCGCATAAGCGGCCAAGTTGCTCGCTTCAAATATTGGGCGTTAACCTCAAACACGCTACCACGCACGCAGCGCCAGCGTTGAAGTAATCAAACATGATAATATACAGTTAACAACACTCGCTAGCTGCACGCCTCGCACACACAGCAGCCATAGCAAGCATTTCCCCTGCTGCTTTGTGTTAGGCAATATGGCGCATGCGCGTTAACCCGCCTACACGCTCGACTAAAGAGTGAGTAGCGCAACTAGCTAAGCACAGCAATGACACACAGCTTGTTGCACGCTTCGCACGCACTTACTGCATATAATTTTCCAATGAAATATTACTTTCCAATTGGAAACATTCCAGTTGGATTGTCAGCGGCGCGCTTTGCATGTGTTGGTTTTCTGAATGCAAGTGTGTGCGTGTCTCTCCTACCATTTTTGTTTTCTGCGCGCCAATGTATTGGTGTGATTTTTGTTGCCATTCACAAGGCGCACAACAACAAAAACAACAACACAAGGCAAGTCCTTCAACCTTCCGTTTAAATGTAAACGCTGTTGTTGGCTTGTAAAGCTCTTTATAACAGCAATAAATTTTACATAGTTGTTGCTTGTACGGTGGATGTTGTTGTTATACTTTTTGTTATTGTTGTTTTTGTTGTTTCTGATTTAGTTGCTGTAGCTGTCGTACGTCGTCAACATTGCCGCTTCGATTAATGGAGTACGCCAATTTATAAAATGCCGCCGTTCATTGCATTCATTTGCTTCCTTTGTTTACTCTCATTCATTCCACACAGCTTTGTTGTTGTTGCATATATACTCAAAATTTCCATTTTTGTTGGTATATTTAGTACACATTTAGTAGTAGTTTTGACTCTCAAATGCTACGTTAGTGTATAGCACAGTGTTAATAGACCCAGAGTCTCTGTGCGTTTTCATTGGTATTATTGGCTTTTTTCAAAGCTCTCTGTAACAGCTCTTTATCCTTCGTCAGACATATACATACATAAGACATCGTTTGACTTTAATGAGTTGTTCCTTATCTTATCTTGTCCCCTTACCGCAGTGAATCTGGTGGTGAGAGTTCAGCAGTACTACTACCACTCCGGCTTTAGAGGGCCTAGGTTGGTCTGCACTTTCTTTCCTTTCGATGTCGAAACTACATTTTTATTGGGGTGATCCCCCGGTAGAGTAAAGAATTCTCGAAAAATATTACTTCCATAAAAAGTGCACTCAAAATCCTTAAACCAAGGCATTTTCTATGACTTTTAGACATGAATAAGAAGGTTAAAGTAGAAAGAGAAAAGGAACAACAAGCATGACCTTAAATTGCGGAAAGCATCCATAGATAACAGATCATATATGTAAAGCACATCTTGAATCCTTTGAAGCCCTTTCTATGGTGATTAAACATAAAATTATATTTTTCCTAAAAAAAACATGTTAAATCCCTTGAAAACCTTTCTATGGTGATTAAACATAAAATTAATAAAAAAAAAATATATAGTCGTCGTATATCTCATATACTATATGTATGCCAGCCTACAAGTTGTGATCTCTCAACTATCTTGAAATAATAATAATAACTATCTCAACTATCTTCTCAACTTAGTTTACATTATTTTAAGCTATCTGAAGAAGAATGGAAGAATGGAAGAATGAAAGAATGAAACGGAAAAAACAATCTTAAAAAAACTTCTGCTATTCGTTCTGATCATAGTTCCGCCCATAAGGTTGTAACACCAAAAGGAATATGAAGTTTCTTTAATAATGGTTGAAACGGTTAGAAGTCGGAGGCTGTATGTGATCCCTGCTTTGAAATAATTATTTGTTGTAGCCTTTCAGGTGAATGTAGCCGAGTCCTTTCCCTCTCAACTTAGTTTATACTACTTTAAGCTATCCGAAGAAAAATGATCTATCTTCTTAGTAATCAGATTCGAAGAAATGGAAGTTCCGTCCATAAGGCTATACTTGATAAGGGTATTTGAAGTTTCTTTACTAATGGGTGAAACCTTGAAGTAGAGGATATAGGTTGGAAGCTCTCAATCATCCACTGCCTTGAAATAAATATTTGCTGTAGCCTTTCAAATGAATGTAGCCTAGTCGGGCTGTCATAAAGAAACTGTAGCTCGATAGTTAAAGTATGTTTTGCAGCGGCAACAAGGATTTAAAGTTTGTGAATAAAGGTTCAAGATTTATCGGAACACAACGATTCTCTCGTGTTTGAAGTTCTACATTATTACACAGATCTTAATTACGGAACGTCTTGATGGGCTTGTAAGGAAAATGAATATGGCAATGAAGTTTATAGTAAAAGAACCCTCGAATTTTGTGTTCTTATCTTGCTGCCATCTTTCAAAGGGATGGGTTGTGAGGAAATATATCTGATAAAGTCTTAATATACGTAGTAACGCTGAAAGATCCAAAGGTTATCGTGTTGAAGAAGTGTTTCGATGATTGGAAGAAGTGTTCACTGTCGCATGGGGACTTTTATGAAGGCGACAAACATTAATATGAACAAATTAATAAATATTAAAAAAAAACGAAAACCGATAGAGCTGCCATGTTAGTAAAAGGGAATTAGTAATACATCAGCACTGGTCACTGCAGACTACGGTGTCATCTGCACAAACAGGGAATCTACTCGTTGGATCTTTGCCGATTCTGTGATTCGGAGGCGGAGACATCAGAGCACTTACTCCTTGACTGCCCGGCGATCGCGAAGAAAAGAGGGCAGACAATTGGCGCTCTATATTTCCAAAGAAGGTAGTATCGCAAGCATCAGCCCTGCAACACTGTTAAGGTTTCTTAACGTGACGGTGTTGCAAGGAGTGCTGTGATAACTGGAGAGGGCACAATAGACCTTAGGTCGCGATGCAATCCTCACTATATAATCTAATCTAATCTAATACATCAACATCTCTTCTGAGGCTCCCAAAAAGTCTCTTTGGGAGTAATTACATGATCAAGAGGTCGAATTGCTTCGAGAGACACGGTATCGGTGACCCAATTACGGTCCGAATACCTTATAGATTAAACATTCAGTAATTCAAATTTGATCCCGACATACTAAATTAGTATCTGGCATGCAACGAAGCAACACTTGAAACTAGCAACCTATTTACGGTCCAAACCCGTGAAATCAGTTGGACCTCCCGTCAACTGACAGCTATTAAATTTTACATCTTTGCAATAAGTAAAGTTAGTTTTCCTGCTATTACAACAACATCGAGTGGTTTTAATAGATCAGACAAAAAAGAACAAAAAATGAAAGTAACATCTTTGAAGACTAAATACTGTTCTACTCTCCTAAATATATGTTTCCATGGTATCAGCTCGTTTCTTGCACCTCTCGTTAGATAATAATCATAAAATGTGTCATCTCGTTACTAAGCAGAGTTTGAGTTACAGCATCGAGGGGCTTCAAAGTATAATAAAAAAAAAATGGTAGTAAGCTTTCTTTCTTAAAGCTTTTCTGAAACGTCTTTAAAGATTCAATGGCTGTTGTCTCCTAAATATACATTTCCGTGGAATCAGGTCATTTCTTGACCTTCCGTTGGATGATAACCATCAAATTCGATACCCGGATACCAAGTAGAGTTCCAGCAGCCGCTACTACAATAACATCGAGGGGGTTCTAAGTACAATGTGAAACAAAAAATCATTGCAGAAGCTTCCTTTAATGAGAGCTTTTCCATAAGATGTGACAGTTTATTACTAAACAAAGTTTGAGTAGCCCCTGCTACGACAAAATCGAGGGGTTATAAATAAAAAATCATTGAAGAAAGCTTCCTTAAATGATAGCTTTTTGCGAAACATATTTGACAACCAAATGATAGCAATATTCGAGTAATATTTTTAGCACTATATGGACTTGGACTGAGAACTACAACAACAATAAAATTACAATAACTAAATCACCTTTAAGTATGTTTTCTGACTGATCGAAGTTCATACCGAACTCAAAGAAATCAAAAAAATTGTAATTTTTCGCCAAAATAAAGTGCTCACAATAATATAATAGTTATATCAAATAATATTTTATACAATAAAATTATATCCTTTAAGTATTAACTTCCTTCCACTGAAACTGAGCATTCGAGAATTATAACGAAATATCGAATTCCCCCACACTTGAGCCCTACGCATTGCAGAAATTCAATATTTTTTTATTTTGACAGCAAACAATTCATTGCAATTCTACAGCTATTGAAGAACGCACAAACAACAAAAAAATGCCAAACAAAACTCTCATTAAAGTTAATTAACAATGAGCCAGTGTCTAACAAGCAAGTAATGAAGACTTTAATAGGATTACAAGGAATTCCCTTTCGTTAGAGCGACAACTAAACTGATGAGTCAGAGCAAAATCAGTGGTGCAAAGTGTACAACAATGAAACGTAGGTAAACTGCGAAATTCCAATGGATTAGAGTAATAAGCAACGCAGGACATTTCAATTGTTTTGCCAAAAACTGCTGAAAACTGGTAATGCGTATGCGTGGAATGCTTTGCAATGAAATTCAAACGAAAATTCAAATGAAATAAGCAAACGCAAAAAAAAGTATGAAATCAAAATGTGAAAATATCAAATTACAACACACAAGTATGAAGAGTCTTTAGTGCGCATGCGCGCAAGCTTACCGACACTCATTCATGGCTGACGCAGCGTGTTGGCTTGGTTCAGCAGTTAGTTTGCTTTTCACTTTTTAATTCTTTTTGTTTTGCACTTGCAATGAGGTTTTCTTCAATGGTTTTTTCTTTCTATTTATTTTATGCTAAAAATAATACAACATCGCTGCTATTGAGCTGTCAGACAGCGTGGTTTCAGCGCTCGCATAGTTAAGCTTTGACTTCGTCAACTCTTTTTACGCACTTTCAGATAATTATTTATTTATTTTTTTTGTGTGGAGAATTTCTCTGAGCGTAGAAGGGTACTATTTGAAGTGAACTAATACAAAAGAAGGGTCAAATTCTAATTTTTTATTTTTTTTCTTTAAGTTTAATATTTTATGTTTTTTATGATTAATATTTTTATACTCTCGCAACAAAGTTGGTAAGAGAGTATAATATTTTTGTTCACATAACGGTTGGTTGTACATAAGTCCTAAAACTAACGAGTTAGATTTAGAGTTATATATACCAAAGTGATCAGGATGACGAGTGGAGTTCAAATACGGATGTCTGTCTGTACAAGCTGTAACTTGAGTAAAAATTGAGATATCTTGATGAAACTTGGTACACGTGTTCTTTGGCATGATAAGTAGGTTGCTTTCGTTGGGCGAAATCGGACCACATCCACGCCCACAAAATGGCGAAAACCGAAAACATATAAAGTGCCATAACTAAGCCATATATAAAGTTATGAAAAAATTTGTTCAGAAGATCATACTAGAAAGGGGCATAATTGGTGAAATTTTTGAGGGAAAGTGGGCGTAGTTAAGCCACATACTAAGTTTTTTCTACATATCTTGTAAACTACTACAGCTATATCAACCAAACTTTCTGGAGTTATTTCCTTTAGTCACTTCCTTATATAGTATAAAAATTGAGGAAATCGGATTGTAACCACGCCCACCTCCCATACAAAGGTTAGGTTTAAAATCACTTAAAATGCTTTAATTCAGTAAGGAAAAACACAAGAAACCTCAAATTTCATTATAAAGATAGTACAGAAGCGCTGTACCCAAATTGATATAAACAATTTTAAATGGGCGTGGCTCCACCCACTTATGGATCAAAAACCATATCTCCGAAACTACACCATTTTCAATGAAATTTGGTTAATAATATTTTCCTGGCGTCCCAGTGATATGTTATGAAAATGGGCCAATTCAGTTCACAACCACGCCTACTTCCCATATACCAAAACTTTAAAGTTGATCTGAAGCATTTACTTTACAATATATAAAGTAAGCACTAGTGAAGATATCGGAACAAAACTTTACACAAATACTACATTTATAGCGTGACATCGCCATTCTAAAAATCGTCAACGTCCCATATATAGAACATGAGGAACTCAAGGCTTCTAATCAATTGTTTAACCAAAAAAATATTGGTAAGTCTCTCAAATATTTTAAATAAATTCAGCTGGAATATTATAGTTTTCTTTTAATAAAATTTTTCCGTGCCAAAAATTAGTGAAATCGGGTCATAACTTTAATTATTATTTTATTTTATTTTATTTTATTTTATTTTATTTCATTTCATTTCATTTCATTTCATTTCATTTCATTTCATTTCATTTCATTTCATTTCATTTCATTTCATTTCATTTCATTTCATTTCATTTCATTTCATTTCATTTCATTTCATTTCATTTCATTTCATTTCATTTCATTTCATTTCATTTCATTTCATTTCATTTCATTTCATTTCATTTCATTTCATTTCATTTCATTTCATTTTATTTTATTTTATTTTATTTTATTTTCTTTTCTTTTATATTTATTTTATTTTATTTTATTTTATCTTTATTTTATTTTATTTTATTTTATTTTATTTTATTTTATTTTATTTTATTTTATTTTATTTTATTTATTATTTATTTTATTTTATTTTATTTTATTTTATTTTATTTTATTTTATTTTATTTTATTTTATTTTATTTTATTTATTTTATTTTATTTTATTTTATTTCAAAAATTCATAAAATCCACAAATTGATTACCACTTTGGAAATTTTTATTAGGAAACTCACAGTAACAAAATTAGTGAAGTATTCAAGTATTTATACAATACTTAAATATACAAAATTGAAATGTAAATAAAGCTGTGTGACCCATAAATACCCTTTCAAAGGTACAATGAATAAGTATAAAAGCTGCAAACTGAGGAAGTCAAGTGCACTCACAAACGAGTTAACTAGAGAAATCGGCTAAAGCAGCAATACACATACACATACGTACATATAACGGGTGATTTTTTTGAGGTTAGGATTTTCATGCATTAGTATTTGACAGATCACGTGGGATTTCAGACATGGTGTCAAAGAGAAAGATGCTCAGTATGCTTTGACATTTCATCATGAATAGACTTACTAACGAGCAACGCTTGCAAATCATTGAATTTTATTACCAAAATCAGTGTTCGGAAATCCGCTTTTTTATCGACAAATTTTGTTCAGCGATGAGGCTCATTTCTGGTTGAATGGCTACGTAAATAAGCAAAATTGCCGCATTTGGGGTGAAGAGCAACCAGAAGCCGTTCAAGAACTGCCCATGCATCCCGAAAAATGCACTGTTTGGTGTGGTTTGTACGCTGGTGGAATCATTGGACCGTATTTTTTCAAAGATGCTGTTGGACGCAACGTTACGGTGAATGGCGATCGCTATCGTTCGATGCTAACAAACTTTTTGTTGCCAAAAATGGAAGAACTGAACTTGGTTGACATGTGGTTTCAACAAGATGGCGCTACATGCCACACAGCTCGCGATTCTATGGCCATTTTGAGGGAAAACTTCGGAGAACAATTCATCTCAAGAAATGGACCCGTAAGTTGGCCACCAAGATCATGCGATTTAACGCCTTTAGACTATTTTTTGTGGGGCTACGTCAAGTCTAAAGTCTACAGAAATAAGCCAGCAACTATTCCAGCTTTGGAAGACAACATTTCCGAAGAAATTCGGGCTATTCCGGCCGAAATGCTCGAAAAAGTTGCCCAAAATTGGACTTTCCGAATGGACCACCTAAGACGCAGCCGCGGTCAACATTTAAATGAAATTATCTTCAAAAAGTAAATGTCATGAACCAATCTAACGTTTCAAATAAAGAACCGATGAGATTTTGCAAATTTTATGCGTTTTTTTTTTAAAAAAAGTTTGCAAGCTCTTAAAAAATCACCCTTTATAACAAAATAAACAAACAAATAATTTAACAATAGCTGTAAAAAACACAAATGTCAATTAGAAAACGTCGAATTTACGCGCAAATGCACAAAAGTGGCTACTTGAGTAGTTTGGAAATCTCGCTGGCAAATTACAGGGCCGGCTAGCAAGTATGGCCGAAAAAGCGAAACAAAAAGCGAAGAAAAAATCATATTTAACGATTAAGCAGCTAACCGTCAATATACCAATTTGTGCATAATTATAACATTATGTAAAAAGTGACAGCAATCAAAAGGTTTGGCTGTGTTCATAAAAATTATTTTAAAGCTTTTTGTGTGTGAAGTTCCTTTTACTACGAATTGGCTTAAACAATGGAATTGTGTATTTTATTGTTTTGTTGTTGTTGTTGTGCCTGCTTACAACTGCCAGAAAGGTGTTCAAATTTGAACTCTGCAAAAAAAAAATTGTGGTTCTCTATATGTTCGTCGACTTTTGCATATATGTATGTATGTAGGTACATACGCACATAATTACACACTTGAATGTCTAATCTGTATTTAAGCACACATTGTAGCGTTTATAAACACGTCTATTATAGTTTTAATTATGTTTTTAGCGCTGTCATTGAAACAGCTTAATTATGGTGGATTTTTTTTAGGTGCGCAATTGAAAATATTTTATTTTTTTATTTTTTTTTTTAATTTTTTGTTTTTTAATATTTTTTACAACAATTTTCAGTTACACTGTGTGCTGAATGGAATGCTTGGTGAGAAATTTCAATTATTTTCTTTGATTATTATGTAGTAATTAACCAATTTTTTCTCGCGATTATTTTCACATGACTGAATTACTTATTTAAAATTGCAATTAGCATCAGCCTTTCTCAAAATACGGATTTACTCACACGACATGATTGCCAACAATTTCTTTTTTATTTCAATACTTCCACAACTAATACCGGGATATGAACTAAAATATGCGTATTTTATTTCCATTAAGCGGCTATACCAGTGTGACATTTTCATAAAATCGATTTTTTTATTTTTCGCTTATTCGATAGTTTATACTTTAAAAAATACCATGTGAAAGCGGTAAGGCCGTATCTTGAACCGTTTTTAATGGCACAGTTCAAAAGGACCGCCCGCAGGCATAAGCCTATATAGTCGAAACTTTAAACGCGTTTTTCTCGAAATGACTTTTCTCAAAACTGCTAACAACATAACTCAATGAAAAAATTATTGATTGACTTCAAATTTAAACTGATTCTTGAATATATTTACTATACAATGACCTACAATCTTTTTGATTGGTTGAAAATTATCAATTTGGCATTTAAAAAACACCATTTTTTACTTAAAAAACTAAATTTTTTTCAGAACTACGCCATTTTGTCAATTTTTGATATTTTTCAAAAAATCGTAGGTCATTGTATAGAAAATATATTTAACTTAAATATTCTTTTTGAATTTGTTTGTTTCAGCAACTCATTCGACCGAAAAATTTAAATGTAGGTAGATGAAAATATACCTTATTATGTGCAACAAACTTCGAAACAATCGATTTCTTTAAAAAAAAATCACGAAAATCGCCTAATTTTTCATAGGTTACACTGGTATAGTCCCTTAAGCCTGTTGTAGTTGTTTGTAATGGGGTTGTTGTTGTTATAGCGGCAAAAAACGTTTCCAAAACAATTTTGAGGGACACAATAGAGTTGAGAGTCCTTAGTCTTTCATAGTTATATATAAGGTTGGCAAATATCTCCCATCCGCCTTTTTGTCTTTTGAATTTCGCGGCTACGTACATATAAAGCGTAACAGAGCTCGTATATGACAATACTATACATATTTGAAAGGTTTTGACATAACCTACAAAACGACGCTATGCATGATTAGTTTGGATATTGCGTTCAACAGTTATAGACCTGTCGACATGGAGTTCAATCCGCTAGAGAAATGTTCCGTAAGATTAACGTTGTCTTGGGGGATGGTACTCTATCACTTCGAACTGCGGAGGAATGGTTTCGACGATTCAAAGCGGGTGAAAACGACATCATGGATAAGCCAGCCGGCGGAAGACCTGTGACGACGAATACCGAACAAATCATGGAAATCATCCAGTTGGACCGGCGTGTGGCATCTCGTGACATCGCCCAGGAGATGGGAGTTAGTCACCAAACCATTTTAAACCATATGCAGAAGGCTGGATACACAAAAAATCTTGATATTTGGGTGCCGCATGATTTGACTCAAAAAAAACTTCTAGAACGAATCAACGCCTGCGATATGCTGCTGAAACGGAACAAACTCGAGCCAGTTTTGAAGCGGATGGTGACTGGCGACGAAAAATAGATCACATATCAAGCGAAAACGGTCGCGGTCGAAGGCCGGTGAAACGTCCCAAACAGTGGCCAAGCCGGGATTGACGGCCAGGAAGTTTTTGCTGTGTGTTTGGTGGGTTTGGAAGGGAATCATCCACTATGAGCTGCTCCCATATGGCCAGACGCTCAATTCTACCAACTACTGCGGACGACTGGACCGCTTGCAGAAGGCGATCGACCAGAAGAATTGACCAACAAGAATGGTGTAGTGTTCCACCAGGACAACGCCAGACCACACACTTCGTTGATGTCTCGTCAGAAGCAACGGGAGCTCGGATGGGAGGTTTTATCGCAAGTGATTACCACTTTTTCCTGTCCATGGCGAACGCCCATGGTGGTGTATAGTTGAACTCAAAAGAGGCTTGTGAAAAGTGGCTGTCCGAGTTCTTACAAATAAGGAGGGGGGCTTCTACGATTGGGGTATTATGAATTTGCCGTCTAGATGGATACAGATTATCGAACGAAACAGCGCATATTTGAACTAAATCCGATCACTGTAACACTTTTTATAAAGCATTGAATAAAGAGCACAAAAGCGGAAGGGAGATATTTGCAAAATATACATATAAACGGTGATTTATCTGAAGAGAACTTAAGTCGAGTCAAACCATTATTATGCAATAAATAAAATTTATTTTATGAATCGCTGCTAAAACAACAAAAAAAAAATTCACTAATTAACGAATTTATTGCCTTTGCATAAATTTTGAACGTCAGATGTCGCTATTACACATATCAATTATGGCTAATTGTTTCATTTGCTTCAATACACGAATGGTTTGTGTCTTTGCTTAGGCAAAGGTAAACAAATAAGAGCAGAGAGATATAACACAAAAGTCTGTTGGTGAATAACAGTCGTTAATAGCAAGATTTAAATGATGCATATGGATCGAGGAATTGATATGAAAACTAAAAATATGTTAATTAAATACATTAAATTATTTTGAACTACTTAAACCAATGAACAACCAAATTAAAGCTAGGCCGACAAGCCATACAAACAATTTATGTATACTCTATGATATTTAAGCTTTTTCACACACTGGGTATTATTAACACATTTAACGGTTTGCACGGTTTTAAAATTATCTAACGTTAATACATCGTGCCTTTTTACTTGAAAATATATATAATTTAGTTTATTGTTCTAATTAGAAAAATTTCAGCACTCACCAAGTCATACGCGGCTACTCCTTTCTGTAAATTAAAGAAAAACATTCGTTAATATCATATAAACAATATACTTCAATATAGAAATATATGAAAGCAGTACTTTAAACGTTTAACCGCAAGCCTCACGCAAGCCCCAATACGCGACAGATGCGCTCCGGTAGCACAATTATGTATAAACACACAATAACAACTTTATTAAGAGCAATTTTATGAAATAAACTAATTTCACACATTCTATGCAACAAATATACACTTATAAACTATAAAATTTGTTAAATAAACCAAAATTCACAAAGTCAATTCAAATCACAAATTCATTTCACTACAATTGCTGCTGTCAACTAACTAGTGATCACAAATAATTGCCATAATCGATAAGCTGCAGATGGCTTGCATGCAATTGGAAATCAACGCCGTTCAAACTTGCCGTCGGTAAAAAAACATAAAAAAACAATTAGAAATTAGATAAATTACAATTAATATTTTTAAATTCATTAATTGTATATAAAATTTCTTTGAGGTCGTATAAATATTATAAATCTATCTATTACGAGATCACTTCAATGATTTTTATTATGGAATAAAAATATTTTCAGCAATATTTTGTTAATATTTTTTTTATAAAAGTTAAATTTTAATTTTTTAGAAAAGCTTAGGGGTTAACGGAGGAAATCCTACACAACATTTTAATATTTATAATGTTCCTAAAAGCTTTCGGAATAAAATGTATTATTTATTTATTTATTATGCTCTATAAATAGTATTTATTTATAAAATAAAAATAAAATATTTTTTTACACTTTTTTATATTAAAAGTATGTGTATGCTGTCCAAAATATTTTATAAAATGTATTACAAAAAAAAAATACACAACAAATAAGAATAATAACAAGAATTACAAGTAAGGAAGGCTAAGTTCGAGTGTCACCAAACATTTTATACTCTCGCAATTTATTTATTTAATTTAATTTATTATTTAATTTTATTAATATATTGTAAAAAAAACAATTTGACCCACATATTCGGCATATATATGGCATAAAGTCCATTGAAATATGGAAACCCTAATATTAGTTATATGGGAGCTAGGTAAAGTTATGACCCGATTTCACTAATTTTTGGCACGGATACATATTATTAGAAGAAAAATATTCCCTCTGAATTACTTCAAAATACCTATATTTTCGGTAAAAAATTCATTCGAAGCGCTGAGGTCCGCATATTCGATACAGAGGGTCTTGTAAACTTATGAACCGATTTCGGCGATTTTTAGAAGAGCGACGGCACTCTTTAAATGCAATATGTTTGCGAAGTTCTATTCCGATATCGTCACTAGTGCTTACTTGATATATTTTAAAGTTAACGATTCAGATTGATTTCACAGTTCTGGTATATAGGAAGTAAGCGTGGTTGTGAACCGATTTGGAGTATATTCTTAACATATCATTAGGATGCCAGGAAAATATTACGAACCGAATTTCAGGTTTCTGGTGTTTTTCCTTACTGAATTAAATCATTTTTAGTAGTTTTCAATATAACCTAATCCGATTTTCTCAATTTTCGGACTGTATAAAGAAACGACTGTAGAGAGTTTAGTTGATATAGCTTTAGTAGTTTACGAGATATGCGCAAAACACTTAGTAGGGGGCGGGGCGGGGCCATGCCTACAGCCAAACTTCTGAAAACTTAATTACAGAAGGTATATCATTGATGAACAACAAGAACAGAATCGGGCCGAGATGACTACCTTGTGTAACGCATGAGGGGACACTAATTGAATCGGATAAAGTATTATTAAATACAACTTGTTGTTTTCTATTAGTAAGATATGAGGATACACATTCAAGAAGTCTTGGTTGAAAACCAAGAAGATCCAGTTTTTGCAAAAGAATTGAGTGGTTTACTCTATCGAATGCTTTACTAAAGTCTGTATATATAACATCAGTATTCTTATTATCCCTAAAACCCATTGACACATGGTTTACGAATTCGAGCAAGTTTTCTGCTTGTAGATTTCCTTTTGCAAAATCCATCCTGAGAAATTTAAATCAAAAGAGAGATCGAGAAAGTTATTAGGTCAGTGACAATAGCTTCAAAAAGTTTGGGTATAGCTGACATTTTTGCTATCCCCCTATAGTTCTCAACAGATGATCTAACTCCACTTTTATGCAAAGGTATTATAAAAAAGTTTCTCCACATTGACGGAAAAATACCTTGTTTAAGAGATAGGTTGAAAAGCTTAGTTAAGGGCAGAAAGATATATTTTGCACAATTTTTAAGGAAGCTTGAGGGAATCATATCGGGGCCTGCTTTAGAAGCCGAACAAAGCGTTTTTTAGCAATTTTTTTTGAAAGGGAAGAAAATGATTGCGGTAAACGGAATTTTAAGACGATAGTGTACTACATTTAAGGCTTAAAAAACAATATTTATTATTAAAAAATATTGAAATTTTTTCAAAGTTGTAAATATTTTTCTGGAGCGCCTGGAGTCTGCACTTGTAAATCAGTGCCGGTGATGTAGGTCGTGCGAGGCATCTGAAACAGTCGAACCAAATGTTTTTTAATTTTTATAAGTTTCTTTTCTTTATGAACTAAAAAAATACCGAAGAAGTTATAAAATTACAAATTTTTTCGAAGTTTGAAAAAAACAAGTAAGGAAGGGCTAAGTTCGGGTGTAACCGAACATTTTATACTCTCGCAATTTATTTATTTAACTTAATTAATATTATATAATACACAATTTGACCCACATATTCGTCATATATATTGTATAAAGTCCATTGAAAGTTGGAAACCATAATATTAGGTTAGAAGCACCGAGGTCCTCGTGTTCGATATATGGGGCCTTAAAAACCTATGGTCCGATTTCGGCGATTTTTAGAATAGGGCTGCCACACTATTAACATAGTATTTGTGCAAAGTTCTGCACCGATATCTTCACTAGTACTTACTTTATATATTGTAAAGTAAACGATTCAGATTGTCTTCAAAGTTCGGGTATATAGGAAGTAGGCGTGGTTGTGAAGCGATTTGGCCAATTTTCACAACATATTATTGGGAGGTAAGGAAACTATTACAAACCAAGTTTCATTGAAATCGGTCGAGTAGTTCCGGAGATATGGTTTTTGACCCATAAGTGGGCGATGCCACGCCCATTTTCCATTTTGTAAAAAAATCTGAGTGCAGCTTCCACCTGCCATTGCTTATGTGAAATTTAGTGTTTCTGACGTTTTTCGTTAGTGAGTTAACCCACTTTTAGTAATTTTCAACCTAACTTTTGTATGGGAGGTGGGCGTGGTTATGACCCGATTTCTTTCATTTTTGGACTGTATTAGGAAGTGGCTAAAAAAAATGACTGCAGAAAGTTTGGTTTATATAGCTCTATTGGTTTTCGAGATATGTACATAAAACTTAGTAGGGGGCGGGGCCACGCCCACTTCCCCAAAAAAATTACATCCAAATATGCCCCTTCATAGTACGATCCTTCATACCAAATTTTATTTCCATAGCTTTATTTATGGCTTAGTTATGGCACTTTATCTGTTTTCGGTTTTCGCCATTTTGTGGGCGTGGCAGTGGTCCGATTTTGCTCATTTTCGAAAGCAACCTTTCTTTGGTGCCAAGGAACACGTGTTCCAAATTTCATCAAGATATCTCAATTTTTACTCAAGTTACAGCTTGCACAGACGGACGGACGGACGGACGGACGGACAGACAGACATTCGGATTTGAACTCCACTCGTCACCCTGATCACTTTGGTATATATGACTCTATATCTAACTCGTTTAGTTTTAGGTGTTACAAACAACCGTTATGTGAACAAAACTATAATACTCTCTTTAGCAACATTTGTTGCGAGAGTATAAAAATTCACTTTTTTAAGAAAAAAAATTGACTTTAAGTTGCAAAACAAGTAGTTTAAATAATACTTTTGTCCAACTTTTTTAGTTCAAATAGAAGATAGTTTAATACTAAAGCTAGATCACTTTGGTTTTTTTCGATCGGACATATATTCTTTTTGCTATCGCCGGCACCGTTTTCTAACACTTGTGAAAATGAAAACTCAAGAAAACGCGCTTTAACGGTCTGCCTGAGCATTCGCACCTGCTAGACGCTCGGCCACTAAAACTGCTTTAGCTTCGAAAATATGCCGAATTGGCCTCTGGAATTTTAAAGACATATTCTTGGATAGTTTTGGAAGAGATTTTAAACAAAACAAAAAAATCGATTTTTTGAAGCCTGTAAAGCAATAAAGAAATTAATTAAAATATTTTCTATATTTAAACCATTTGTGTGTTTTAAAAATAAATTATAAATTAGTATTGTCATTTGAAAATTCATACAAAATATAAATGATATACATTTTTTTTTATAAAAGGTCTTTAAAAATATATATTACTAGCAGACCCGGCCACACGTTGCTGTGGCTGAGTGATTCAAGAAGGATTTGAAAGACAAAATTTAACACAAATTAACATAACATTTTTATAACATATTTAATAAATAATTTAAATATATTTATTTGATATGCATATATACTCTAAATGTCTTTAATCTTAATAAATCACAGTTAATGTTCAATGAGGCGCCAATCGATGTACAATATTTTTGGTCAATCGGTCCTTTGGTAATACAAATAAACTTTATGGTCTTCCGACTCGTGAACACGCCACGTAAAATTGCCCATTTGAGAAACATGGATTTTCCAAGTCTAATCCGCAAATAGACATTGTTTGTCTTTGAGATTTATTTATAGTCATCGCGAAAGCTAAACGAATGGGAAACTGTAGTCTTTTAAATGGTATGGGAGAATCGGATGGTATCATCGGAATACGTGGTAACAAAACAATTTCTCCTTTAAACTTTCCTGTCAAAATAGTTGCTTCAAGAACGTTTCCAGTATTTTTTTGATTACCAAACATGTGCCGTTGCATAGTTTAGGAGGTTTTAAATTACGCAGTAGAATAATCGGTTATCCAATTTTCAATCGTAGATTGTGTGGTGGCATTCCTGACCTAAAGAATTTAAAAATTCAATTGGGAAATTCACTGTCTCGTTTTCTTCTACAGTAGCATCGATAGACTTAAATGACATGCAATCACCTGGTAATATTTGTTGTATCTGATAGTTAATCAGATCAACACCAACATTTTTCGCTGCTAAAATTGCACGATTACTAAACCAGTCATGATTTAAATAGTTATTTAGTATATCTGGGAAGACACTCTCAATCAGTTCATTTTTAGTTTGAACAACAGTACAGAAATTATCTGGCAATCTAATATGTTGGGTATCTTGATGAAATTCTTTTTCACCGTTTCCAAGATCCAGTATTTTTTTTTTTTCAATATTGCTTTATTTATTGAATCTGCTTTGTTTAAAGCCTAACAATAAGTATTAAAATCTTAAATCTATTTACAACTAAGAAAGCTCAAGAATGTGTTTGAGCTTTTTGGTAGAACGTTGCTCTTTAGTAGGCAGGTAGATCTCTTCTTTTTAAAAGAGTTTGATTGGAATATACCAAGGCATTTGCCAATGGGTTTGGATGTTCACGAAGTTTAGAAATATATTTCTTTCTGGTGTCCTCTATTTCCTTCTTTACCATAGGAATATCAAGATCCTTAGATTGGAATCTCTGAATTATATCAATGTTGGTTGCACAGGTGGTACCCCACAGTTGAATTCCATACATCCAAATCGGCTTAATGACCGCAATGTATAAAAGCACTTTGTTGTCTAAGCTAAGTTTAGAGTTTTTATTTAAAAGCCAATTTAAATTTGCAGCTCTTAACTTCATGCAAGTTACTTTACTCGCTATATGTTTCCGCCACGTAAGCCTTCGATCCAGGTGAATCCCAAGATAAGTTACTTCATTTGCTTGGGGTACTAATACATTGTTTATTTTAACTGTCCGACATGTTTCTGGTCTTAGAGAAAATGTAACATGCTTGCATTTTTGCTCATTAATTTTTATACGCCAGTTGGCTAGCCATTCTTCGACACAAGTTAAGTGCTCCTCTAATACTCTTGATGCTCTAATGGGGCATTTGTTTCGGCTTACTATGGCTGTGTCATCCGCAAAAGTGGATGTCAATACGTTATTTGCTATTGGAATGTCTGCTGTATATATTATGTACAGAGTAGGGCCTAATACACTGCCCTGAGGTACACCGGCCCTTATTGCTCGTTCTTCTGATATAAAATCTGCTACTTTAACTGTAAATTTCCTATTTCTTAAATATGACTCCAATGTTTTATGCAATTCGTAAGGTAAAACGTGTTTGATTTTCCATAAAAGGCCTTCATGCCAGACCTTATCGAACGCCTGAGCTACATCGAGAAAAATAGCTGAACAGTACTCTCTGTGCTCGAATGCTTTCCTGATTTCGTTTGTAATTCTATTCACTTGCTCTACTGTGCCATGTTTAGCACGAAACCCGAATTGGTGGGTTGGTATTATATTATTTTCGTGGAGGAAAGGAGACATTTTTGATAGTAAAACTTTTTCGAATATTTTGGAAAGACATGGTAAGAGACTTATTGGTCTGTAGGAAGATGCATTAACTTCATCTGCAAAAGTAGAGCGAGGAATAACTGCCAACGTTTGCCGGAAATCACCAGATAGTGATAAAGTAGTACCACCGAAAAGTCTGTCACTATTGTTTAAATCCTGCATAGTCCTATTTAATGCTTCGAGTGAATGCTTATAAGCCATAGTACACTCATCCATTTTCAAGATGCACTGCAAGATGTTGGATAGCAGGTTCTCTATGGTGTATGGGGAAGCTAAGTATACGCCAGATAGCATCATTGCTGCTAATGTATCCACTCATTTGATAGCGTGCTATTTCATCATTTTCGTCTATAGTTTGTACTCCAAAATGCGGCCAAATCACTGCCCTTATTAACGTACTTGCAAATATACTTGATGGATTTGACAGAACTGCAAAGCTCAACATTAATATGAGCCTTGTACGTTTTGGAGAGTAGTGGTAAATATGGTACTACCCATTGATTGTCAATTTCTAATTGGTTAGAATTTGAAGTTCTCATTTTATATGTATGACCACCTTTATCAGCGTTTCTGCGGTGATACAAAAATGTGGAGACGATTAATTTGAATCATAACTATCCTATCATCTAAGTTGTACCAAATTACATGTATATGCCAACTTTCATGAATATCAGTTGACTCGTTTTTGAGTTCATTCGAAACATACACAGGGACACTGGATTTTTATATATTAAGATAAATAAATAAAATCATCCAAATATTAATATTTAAAAAATTTCAATAATTACTAACATCTCAGACAAGTTTCTGGTTTTCCAAAACCGCTATAAAAATATATTATTCACATTTCACACTAACTCACATTTAACACCCAAAACATCCTGCATTTTTATGCATATTTATTTGTAAAACTCATTAAGTGGGAAAGTAGCACTTATAAAAACGCCAACAGGAAGCTTCTAACAACAGCTGCAAATGAAGCATTGTGTTTGAGCGCCTTGAAAAAAAACCGTAAGCGCTGCCGGCCGCGACGCAGTTTGTTTGCTTTATTTGTGATTTATTTACATTATGGCTTTATTTTCAATTGCTGTGATTACCATGCAATTGGGTTGGGTGTTAAACAGACAAAAGCGGCTGCCGCGCAAGACTATGCGCCGCCCAATAAGTGTGCGCACATACAAACACACACACACACGCTTTATATGTAAATGTGTGTATATGTATAATGAATAATTTCCTGCGCTGCACCCAATGCTAACAAGCTAAGCTGCCATATTTGCGCATTAATTTGTGCTGTGTGACTCCATCATTGCCCATTAACAAACACATGCATGCATCAATGTGAAAATCAAAGATTACTTGCTGCCGCCGCTTTGAGTGGCAGGCAAGCCAGTGCTCATATTGTCGTCGAGTGTCGAGTTGCTGCCACTTAGTGTGTGCCTCAAACTGGCAGCGTTGCAGCCATCATCAATTGGGTGATTACCGCGCGTCGTAGTGCTGCTTTTCATGTGTTTAAAATTGCCGCGCATTGGCACTCCTCCTACATCTACGCCCGCTAGCAGCACTGGGACTACATTAAATGTAGTGGCTCTTCTTACCCTCGAAATATTTATTTTTTAACTAGAAAAAAACAGGGTTGATTGCTGATTTGTAGCGTGTAAATTAACTGCCAGCTCACACAAATCAGACTGCCTTCATCCGCATCAGCGCGATATACTTGTATGTTTATACATACATTAGCAGTTGTTTGGGTAATAATTCAGGCGTTCACACTATGCTTTGCGCCCTGCTCTTCAGCTACTAACAGTACATTAACAGTTATACTGCATGGCAGCCATGTTTGTTTTTTTTTTATTTAACAAAAAAAAATACAAAAAAAAAGTATTCAAGTATGGTGGCAAAGCACCCCTGCTGCTACTACTAGTGCCACTCTTATTGTTATTGCACCTTTCCCATACTACTGCTTTACCAATTACTGTCACTAGTATTGTTACTGTTTCATTTTGTTGCAAATTAAGGTCAGCATGTGTTCAAGTAGGGTGGTTTGTGAAAATTTTGAAATAAACTAATTTACACAGTAGTTTTAAGAGGCGCACACATTTGTATTTGGTTTGTGGTGAGAAAAATAAATAGAGTGCTTTAGGCATGAAGAAATATTATACAACAAATTTTGGGTTTTGATAATTTTTTTTCACCGAAATTTATAATTTGAGAGTTTGAGCTGAGACTTGATTATCGTAAGATGGTGTTAAAATGTATTTATCTTCAACTCAAGCTTCTGATTTATATGAAAATATTTAAATATATAAATATTCTTCATCTCTTCTGACTTAGACACCACTCATGCGATTAAAGCAGAGCTAACAACGGCGCGCCATTCATTTTTCCTTTTCACTGTTTGACACCAATTGGTGATATCAAGTGCAGCAAGGTCCATCTCCATCTGGTCTTTACAACGGAGTGGTGGTCTTCCGTTTCCTCGGCTTCCACCATAGGGTAGTGTAGTAAACACTTTCAAAACTGGAGCGCTTTCGTCCATTCGAACAACATAACCTAAATGCTGCCCTTTTATTCGCTGAAGTATGTCTATGTCGTCGTATAACTCATACAGCTCATCGGTTCATTGTCTGCGGCATTCGCCGTTACCAATGTTTAAGAGACCATAAATCTTCCGCAAAACCTTTCTATCGAAAACTCCTAGTGCCGTCTCGTGAGATGTTGATAATTCCACATTTTTGCAGCATAAAGCTGGACGGGAATGATGAGGGACTTGTAGAGTTTGGTTTTTGCATTATACCTGCAAACGGAGGATCAAATGAAAAAATCACCAAACTGTATAATGGAGATGAAGCAATCTTTCAACGCTCTCAATGTGGTCTGGAGCTCCTCCAACATTGTGCCAAATTCCAAAATAAAAATATTTTACATCAATGTTAAGTCAACCTATACTATACGGTTGCAAAACATGGAATCTCGCAGCTTCCGACATCCAAAGGCTCTACATTTTCACAAACCGTTGGCTTCGCAATATTTGCCGCATTTTCTGGCCGTCTCTTACACAGAATTATGATAACGCACAAGATAACGCCGCTATGGGCTGAAATTCTCAAAAGAAAATTCGGCTGGCTCTGAGACGAGATTCAGATACAATCACTCGGAACGCTATCGACTGAAATCCACTCAGGTAGACGAAGGAAAGGTCTCGCACAAGCTAAGCACCGCTGTGGACCGAAATTCTCAATGCAAAATGCGGCTGACTAGGGCATGTTCTGAGAAGAGATCCAGATACAAACACCCGGAATGCTATCGTCTGAAAGTCACAAAGGCAGCCGAAGGAAAGGCGGACCCGCTTTATTCTGGAGAAGAAATTTGTACATCGAAATGACTAAGATTCAAAAAAGTTGGAGTCAAAACAAGCGGCTAGCAAAAGATCGCAATGGCGGATTATCATTGTGGCACTTTGCTCCTCCTTGGTACCATCATCAACATTTGGCTCTACAGCTTTTTGTGAGCTTTAGGCTGCTGAACAATACACGTCCAAGCTACTCTGTCATTTGTGATCTCGCTGCAGTTTTCCAGTCGGATCTTTTTCAGAACTTTATTTATTTCGTTGTTCCATATTGATATTGGTCTTACTCTTGCTTTGCCATTGCATCCATTACCTTCTATTGAGCTCTTGAATCATCCATTCTTCCTTGAAATAGTTGGTCAAGTTCAAGATATAAAACGCGAGTCGAATTCTGAAGTGATTCTGTCTCTTATTAACAATTTCTTCAATACATTTTGAGAGTTGTGAGGAACCCGATAAAAAACCTTGTAGAATTCAAGTATGAAAACCTCATTAAACGTATTAAACCACTTAACGCAGCACTCAAATTGCAATTACTCCGAAAAAAATCGACATTTGGAAGTGAAAAAAGTCTCAAAAGTTATTTAGACAAAGCCACTGGCAAGTCAACCCATATGCCGTAGCATTGAACAACAACCCGCCCAACTAACTAAAAAACGACAAACCACTTAAGCATAATTAAAAAATATAGCTATTGTCGTAGGAAGAAAGAATGCACCTGCAATGCGTCCAGAGTGCAATTGCAAATCTGCGTTGAAATGACAAATTACGCTTTGACAGCAATAGACGCCTTCCGGTTTCAAAGTGGAAGAGTAGAGAAGTTGAAGCGGGTGGCGCTGGCATAAAAGGCATAATAATTGAGGCCACATTTAGTAGAAATGCATTATACCGTTATATACATATATGTATTTGATGAATATGCCTTTGACACGCCTTTTTTACAGTAAAAATTTCCACTCTAAAAATCACCAAAGCACGCAAAGCAGCAAAATCCTGTGTGGGTGGACTTAAAAAGTTAATCAAGCATTTTAGCATTTGTAGGCACAAAGTGAACTGTGATAATTAAAATTGAAGCGAATTGGAAGTGATGAATGTGAAATTAAAATACCACATGTTGAGTGAAGTACAAAAAAAAAACGGCAACTGGAATTGGTAATGAAGCATAGAAATTGGTGAAAGAAACGTGATTGTTATTAAAAATCTGTGTAGAATTGTAAGTGGTGTTCTCTGAAACATGTTTTTGCATGATACGATACGGTATAATTTCAAAAGGCACAGGCTTATGATTGCACTAGGCACACACTCTGTTCGCCATATATGTATATTCCAGAAATTCAAAAATCGGTTAATTATTTGGTATTATAAGAGGTAATAACAAGGTTACAAAAACAGAAACTACTTGAAACATCCTAAAATATTACCAAACTCTAAGAATAGAACAGACGAAGTTTGAAGCGGAAAGAATTTGGTATACAACGAGAATAAAATGAAAATGCGCTTTTAAGGAGAAGAGTGGTGCGTCGACAGACAACCATTTAACCTAACCTAACCTAATGAGAAGCGTACGCAATCAGCTGTTTTGGGAATAATAATAATAAGGATTTCTTCATCTTCCCGATAAAGTATGAAATAACGGTATTATCGTTTGAAATTGAGGCCTAAATATTCAAATACGGCTGTGAAGAACAAACTGTACTCATCGCTAAGTGTGCTCTGCTGAATCCCGGTGGAAAGAATATATGCCTTGCTCAACTAGCAGGCAAACGTGACCTGATTGGAATAAAGGCAGTACATGCCGGCTACTGAATTTTAAAAGGAAGGACATAAGAACTCTAGTTGGAGTGCTAATTGTCTGATAGGAAGTACTGGGGTTACCAAACAATGACTACTGTATGAGCTGCCATAGAAGAAGTGAAGTGACTGTTGTACATCTTCTATGTGAATCGCTACAAACGGACACGGCTTTCTCGACAACATCTCGGAGGCTGTGCACATTAAACTGGTTGAGTTGCTCAACTTCATAAAAGCCACAGAGTGGTTCAAAGAAGACATTCTAGTGTAAGGGGATCCGGTGGATTCACAATGGGCCTTCTAAAGGCCTAGGTGCGTCATCTGACATCCAATTGACATACCTACCTACCTATCAGTGTGTTAGTGCTTTAGACCTTTAGATCCAGAACGGAGCAGATATTTCTCATACGCCAAATCTTGGAAAAGATCTGAGAGAAAAGAATCACCTTTTCATCTGTTTGAATTTGGTATCCCTACAAAGCGTATTCGGCTATGTAAACTGAAGTTGAATAATACCAGAAGTTCCGTTAGAATTGGGAACGACCTCTCCGAACCGTTCGGTACCAAACGAGGTTTCTAGCAGGGCGAGTCTTTATCGTGTGATTTTCTTAATGTTCAATGATGCTGGCGAAAATAATAAGAGCCGAGGAGCTAAATAGACAGGGTACAATGTTCTGCAAACAAGTACAATTGCTGGCGTATGCGGATGATATCAATACCATTGGCTTTATTAATCGCGCTGTTAATTCTGTTTTCTTTAGGTTTGACAAAGAAGCGAAGCGAATAGGTCTGGTGGTGACTGAACACAAGACGAAATATCTTCTGGCATCAAACAAACAGCCAGCGCATTCGCGTCTTGGCTCCAAGTCACTGTTGACAGTCATAACTTTGAATTTATAGATTATTTCGATAACCTTGGAACCAGTATCAACAACACCAACAATGTCAGCCTCGAAATCCAACGCAGAATCACTCTTGCCAACAGGTGCTGCTTTGGACTGAGTAGGCAATTGAAAAGTAAAGTCCTCTCTCGACGAACCAAAATTAAACTCTATGAGTCGCTCATTATTCTCGTCCTGATGTATGATGCAGAAGCGTGGACGATGAGACGACTCTTGGGGTTTTCGAGAAAAAGGTTTTGCGCAAGATTTATGGTCTCTTAAACATTGGCAACAGCCAAGACCGCAGCCGATGGAACAATGAGCTGTACGAGTTATACAAAGACAAAGTTCAGCGAATAAAAAGACTGCGGCTACGCTAACTAGGTCATGTTATCCAAATGGACGAAAGCACCACAGCTGAACAGAAAGTGTACGATGCAATACCAGCTGGTGGAAGCAGACGAAAAGGAAGAACTCGACTCCGTTGGAAAGACCAGAACGAAGGAGATCGACTTGGTTTCGATTGGTATTTCCACATAATAAAATACTAGGTCTCTGAGTCGAAATATTTGCAAACGGTTGTCCCATATTACTGTCCAGCGTTCTTTAGCCCAACTTAGGAACTCACAACGAAGGCTATTTCTCTAGGGAACAATCGATAAAACTTACGAACTTTACGAAAGAAATTAGTGACATGTCATTCCACTTTCCTGAAAGTCTACCGCTCTACTGTATAATTTTTGAGAAACCTTATAGGGATGATATACCGTTGTTGACTCAAGAAATCTTTAATACATTTATGAAAATCTCGTTCAAACTGTAACCAATTTTCTCAGAACCATCGAATCACTCTTGACTTTCAAGTGATTAACTTGTACATTTCATAGCCGTGAGAATATCAACTCAGCACAGGTTCTCTTGTAACCGTTTCGCAGAAGGACCGTTAAGAAAAACAAACGCACTTGGCACCTAACGGAACAAGTGCGAAATAAAAACATTTTACAGTGACCAATTTGCCACTTCTTTGCGGTCGTTTGCCTACACGCCTCCTAATTTTTGTGTATTTTAACACCATAATAGTGTATTTGTAACTAGTGCTGAGCAGGATTAAGAGCATAAACCGATTTGTTGGCGATTGTTTACACAAGAAAGCCGCAACGTCACAGGGATGTTTGAGAGTATTTCCACTAATTACACACAAATTACGCACAAAAGAAAAATAATGGAATTATTTCTAAGTCCCATACACAGTCCGAGATCACTTCAAAAACCGCTACAATTAAATTAAAATAAATAAACATCGAGGTTCTGCGAAAGATGAGCCGAAGGATCAGGATGTATAAGAAAGCAGCGCCACAAAAGTGAAGTGGAAGCAAATGCTCGGCAGACAAGTAAGTACTGATCACTTTGGTAATTCGTCTTGTCTGCCAGAGAGCAGCTACCGCAGCGCAATCGTTGACAACTCATCAACATCGAAATGTATAATGCCGAACCGGCAGACAGGTAGTCGACAATGTGCGGAATGCAGTCTGCGTGCGAGACAAGCGTTGACCGTTGACCGAAGGAATGCTTATGATACGTCGCTACCTTCAGAGGATGAGTCTGTGATATGCTGTAGATCGGATGCATGACAAATGTTGTGTAAATATTTTGACAGTGGTATGCCAAAAATTTCGCACGTTGCTGAGGTATGCAATGAGAAAATAAGATCATAAAAATGCAGAAAGGCGTTCTCACATGAACAATGAGCTGAAGGAAGTACATATGCAAGCGATACTCATACAATACCAAGCGGAAAATATTAAGAATGTACTGCATAAGGAGTTGTGATAATGATATAGTCAAACTTTATAGTAGGACAACAGCTTATGTTCTAGAACTGATCCTCAACAAGAGGAGATCACATTTGAACTATATGACATAGTTCTTTGTTTAACCAGAACAACCAGATCTTGAAAAAGTGCTCAGAGCCTTTCACAAATCGCGTGATATTTATATTTCCGTGTGGATGTCCAAAGATAATGAGATCCAAGATATTTTAGACCCGATTTCGGAAAGTCGGTACATTCCATATTGAAGTGTTGAGATTATCCTACCTCGTCTTTTTCTACAATTTGTATACTAGAGTCCTATGAAGTTGTCCATATTATCGCTTGAACCCCGATGAGTCAGTAGCTAATTAGAACACCTAAACTAGGGAGAGATGAACTTCGCCCTCAGAAAAGTTTACGCGACTTCCTGAGATTTACTTTGGGTCAGAAGAATCTTGCGACTACGTAGGGATTAGAATTGCTTGCCAAGCTCTTCTGATGCCCAGCCATCTCGTAGTTAATCACTAGGACACTGATGTGCTACTTCTACTTGAGGCCCAACCATCCAGTAGTTAAACAGAAGGGCACTGCCGTGCTACGTCTTCCCTTCCTACAGTTAGTGAGACTGAAGTGTCTAACCTTGCAGGATCATCAGCTCTACAAATCACTGTAATTTTCGATGTGGTCAGGCACTCGAACTATGATGTGACTCGACGTCACTAATTGTAAGGATAAGTATTTCTTTAATAGCCTCGAGCACGTGGACAGGGAGCTCAAGGTTAGTATCTCCGCTCTACTATACCTTCATTGAAGGTTTCTCCGCTCCGGAGTAATAAATATAGTGCTACCTTTATGGCAGCCACTTTCTCTAGGAAAACGGGTGATCTTTCCAACAGTCGTCAAAAGCTCTCCAAATATGTGGTGGAGCTTTCCTCAAACCCGGACAGATTTATCGATAGTGATTTCTTTAACAGATGTAAATACGATGCTCCGGAAATATGAGTAATTTTGTTGGCTTCTTCTTGGTAGATCTTTTATGATTGCTTTCTTGGCACCTGTGGTGTCCGTCTCATTGTTGGGAGAATGGACGGATTTACTAACAGTGACTTCTTCAACGGTTGCAAATCCGAAGTTCCGGGAATAAGAGTAGGCTTCTTCTCGCTAGAGCTTTTATAATTGCTATCTTGACGGCTGAGGTGGCCGCCTTATCGTTGAGAGAACGGACGGATTTATTGTCAGTGATTTCTTCAACGAATGTCTGATGTTCCGGGATTAGGAGTATTTTCGTGGACTTGTTCTCGGTTAAGCTTCTTCTCGCTAGAGCTTTTATAATCATTGCCTTGGCGGTTGAGGTGTCTGCCTTAACGTTGGGAGAACGGACGGATAGATTGGATCAGTGATTTCTTCCACCACAGTGCCCAATTCAATGTTCCGGAAATATGAGTACTTTCGTGGACTTCTTCTTGATAAAGCTTTTATAATTACTACCATGGCAGTCGAGGTGTCCGCCTTTTCGTTGTGGTGGACAAGGTGTGGTAAGATAATGAGGTGTTTGCTCTTTTTCATATTTTCCAATAAGAAATCTCATTAAAGTACTAATCCCCAGCTACAATTGAGTTCATTCAGTCCATACAATTCATTCATAAAAAAAATCTGAATTTCCATACATTTGAAATAAATAATTATAGCGCATAATAGAAATAATAAGGTATTCATAACAGATAACGAAGATAGCAGTAAATAAAAGTAATAAGACCATTGCATAATTTATGCCACATGCCACACCATACCAGCTCCAAACTAAATTTCACATGCTACACGCGCAAGCATTTCAATGCGGCCCCATAGTTGAACCAATGGTTAAGCAGCGCAGACACTCTTTTGCATTTTTAATTGCAACACACAAGCGACTGTAGTAGTGCCAACTCGAGCTACGCGCGTTGAAAAAAATACAGTTCTGCTGCACCGCTGATTATGTGGACTGGCTTTAATGGCGGAAATGTGGCGTCGGCACCACTAATGTGGCTGACGTTTGGGGCTGAAGTGAGAAATGGATAAATGTGCAGCGCACACACAGCTTATAATTACAGCCAACCTAGCAGCTGTCAGCGGCGGCTGGCGCACAACCAACGAACCAAAGTGCGCATTGATACTGCAATTGTGTTGAAGAGTGTGGGTTGCGCCCGGTAGATGAGCATGTACGGTGGCTATATTATGGTGGAGCCGGAAAATGCGGTTTTGCTGTGCGCACAAAGCAGCGCGCGCTCTCACACCACATCGCGTACTTGTGCACTCAAGGCGTGAAAATAATTGAAAATTGCGCAATGCATACTTAAAGCAAATAATGAATCGGCGTTTGAGATTTCACATGTGGGCGTGGAATAGCGCAGGAAAACCACAATTAACTAGACTGTATACTGATACTACACTAAGTAGGTGGGTTGCATTCGTCCATATGTTTAACGCGTCATTCAACGTGTGAGCGGCGCCATAGTATGAGCCTGTCACTTGGCAGGCATGATGATTTATATCGTGGAGGTGACTTCAGGCTGAAAGATGTATTTGAAAGACTTTTGCAAGGTGGAGAGCTTTAAAAACAGAATAGAACAGAAAGCTTGAACAGTAAGATAAACATGAAATATTTATTAGAAGCCTTCAATGATTTATATTTGTGTCCTTTACTGTAAAGTAATTTGAGCTCATAATTTCGATATTTTTTCTTACAGTCCCTACAAAATCTTTCAAAGTATTAAAATCTTCCGTAAAAACAGTTATCGATCCAGGAAATTTATATCCGTGGTTTTATCGCTTAAATATCAGCTTGACTATGAAAACTATTCGCAGAGACCTGAGGTAGATGCTATGAGTCGCCGAATCCGAATAACAAATTATAACTTTTTGAATTATAGATCCAAATCATAGATTCCAATTATTTTATATGCAAGCTTGATTGCAGGATTGAAAAGTCATTCGAGTTGGAATAACCACATCAGAATACAAGAAAAATGGTAGTAGAAAGTACCAGAAACACAAAGTAAAAGAGAGACGAAACTTGGTTGAAATCTACAGAGTCATACAGTACAAACTGGAGAAGAAGTGGAACCAGAGAAGATACCGAATAACTCACTTCACTTTTCTAAAGAAAAATTGGTACTAAAAAGAGCTTTAAAACATAATGCTCCAAAGCGAAGTCGACTCAAACGTTCTGAAGCTTCTGATCCTTAAAGAAAATCTATATCGATTTAAACCATTCCGTCCGACGCTGTGGAAAAGCCTTCCATAAACCTCTCACGGGAAAACTCAAATCTTGTGAAACTCCTAATATACAAGGTTAGGATAGGATAAGGGGTAGATCTCCCCATCTACAGAGAATCTCATTTAGACAGCATCGACTGACCATTGTGGCACCCACATACACCTGACGGATCGCCAAGACCCTTAAGATCTCCGCATTTACAGAGAATCTCATTTAGACAGCATCGACTGACCTTTGTACACCCACATACTCCTGACGGATCTGTTATGAAAATCTTAAGTCGGCTAATGTCAATTGCAATCACTTCCCTGTGTTCGCCAATCTTAGTCTGGCGAATGTTGGACATTGAAGGAGGAAGTGGTTGGCTGATTCATCTTCGCCTTTCCCTAAACAACTTTGGCAATTAGCGTCTGGCTTGATTCCTAATCTCACCGCATTTGTGCATATAAGGAAAATCTATTTGGTGTTAAAATAATTTAAGCCCGAAACTTGGAATCACTATAATTCTGCGAGTTCACATTAATGCAAGCTCGACTATTATAGACTCAAGCCGGAAAACGTATATTTAATATACACATAAGGTCGAAGATATTGTCCGAGACGGCAAGAGATCTGGACTAGCTCACATAGTAAACTGTAAGAGGTTAGACTTTAGCTGGCTTCTACCAGATTTCGAAAGTAACAGATACTGTTCTTATATGTCTTCCATGAGCCCTTTAATAGAAAACTGAGCTTGAACTCTGGTTCTTCAAAACAATATAAGAATTGTCATCGACTTTTTGGTGGGACTGATTCAAGATTCGTACAGGAAATGATTTTTGAAGACAGTGTGAAGTGTAACAGCTGCAGTCTTGATATATCAAATGGAGTCCATTGGACGGAATTTTGAAAAAATTTTGCAAGCCAAGATATTGAGCACCAACTAAGGTATCATTTCGCACCATATTGCACCCAAGAGGCATTTGATGCCGACGTTGATTTCCTGCCATCCGCAGAGCAGATTATATTTTCATATTTACTTATTTTTATTACCGAAAGAATTAGAGCGCACATTTCTGCATTATGTTGTCTTTTACGCTGCCACTGAGCACATATGAGTGCCTTAGAGGCATATCTGACGATGGGACAGACAAACCGAGGTGGACTAAAGTAGAAATTAAGACAAATGCAGAGGCGCCAAGCAGCGGCTCATAAGCAGCTTCTACTTGTGCATAGTTGAAAGAGATAATGAAAATATAAAAAGCGAAGCGAGAAAAAGTGTTGAAATAAAATAAGGTATTTGCAGCATATGTGGAACGTTATTTGCACTCTCTTTGCCATGACATAAAATGGAATATATATGCAAGTGAAGAATGCAAAAATATTATAATGAAAATATATGGAAATATATAGCAATGAGTGGTGGGTGAGCATAATGAAAAAGTACTTCATTAAAAATTCTCGCATTCAAATGCAAAAACAAACAGCAACAATTTCACTACAAAAGCAAAAGTGGCAGCCGGCAACAACAAAAGTGATATAACTGCAATTGCAAGAGATTATGATGTCCACTGACTGGCGCTAGCTGCCGGATTGCATATTTTTACATTAGTGCGAAAATGCGAAATGCAAGCACTTAGTGACTGCAAATGCAACTCAGTATGTGTACCAAAAAGCTATGCGAATATTGCGAAGGAGATACTTTAACTATCGGTGTTCTTAAGTGAGTGATACTTATGTTGGTGGTATCCAACTGAAAATGAGGTAAAGTGGCATTATGGCTGATGTATATTTCTACACACATCTGTGACAGTGGCAGCTTTCTTCGCACCGCGCTCAGCAAACACTTTTAAAAATATTTTATGTTTTCAGAAAAGTACCTAGTACTGATTTTGAGAACAACTATTGGGTATCTGAATTTTTCGAATATTATTTGTACCATGTATAACTGTTCTAAATGTATCAGGCTGGTATGTGGACCAACTCGCATTACATTTATGGTAAATTTAGAGGTTAAATGGTAACTGGAAGACTAATTTCTATAGATTAAGATTAATTTCATCACGGCTATGGAAAATTTGTCTATAGAATCGTGACAGATAATTAAAAAACAGACGTCGAATCGATGTAAACGGTATTTTTGAGGTTAGGACAGTACCCAAAAAATCACAAAGGAAGTGAAACGGATTCTTAAGAACACTAAAATTATACTTCGGAGACCGCTTATTAAGATTGCTTTTAAACGGACCGGAACGTAGACTGTAAGATCTTATAAGATCTTTGTCTTTAAAAAGGTTTTGTTAGCATTTCTACCTTATTGTATGATAAATTAAGAAAGATGAAAGAATAAGCTGAAAGAACTTAATGTAGACATCTTATATTTCTGCGAAGTTCAGTGTTAGCTCGGACTAACTGCTGTTCTATAAATCTCTATGAATGTAGTATAAAGATCTGATAGTCTAAATATATTGAATTCGTTGTATGAGCAGAAAAGAGATGAGCGGAGTTTTCTTGGCCGAGGTCGAAGGTCTAGCTCTGGATTATAATATATTGAATTCGTTGTATGAGCAGAAAGGAGATGAGCGGAGTTTTCTTGGCCGAGGTCGAAGGTCTAGCTCTGGATTTATTCCGAAAAGGCGTCGATAAAGACGATGAAATAACATTTTAGAATACTTTAGCGTCATCAAGATGGTGATGAAGAAGGCTAGACTTGAATCGTCTTCATCACCTTAATACCTAATCTAATGCAAATCCCACAATATCTAATTCTGCGGCACCGGAATTGATTATATTCAATCGTTAAGTAGATGAAATAACATTTAAAGAATATTTTAGTGTCCATCAAGAAGGTGGTAAAGAAGACAACTAAAGAACTGAACTATAACTTCCATAGTCCTCATCACCTTAACGAGTTTTCATCGGCTTTCTTTGTTAAATCATGACATAAGACCTAATCTAATAAATTTTCCACGACAGGCGGTTCTGTGGTGTCGGTATTGGCACCGATTTTGACCTTTCGTTGATTAAAATAACTCTAATGCAATTTCAAGGGTAAGCGATTTTAGTAATGAGGCTACATTATAGTTGAGAAATTAGAAGACTACGTGGAAGCTACATGACTTAGCGTTGAATATTGGTAGAAGGCACTTCTTCAAAGTGATGAAGAAGGAAGGAAACTTCCTGTGAATAGATAAAAGAAGGTTGTCAGAGCTAGAGTCCCATGGGTAAGCGATTTTAGTAATGAGGCTACATTATAGTTGAGAAATAAGAAGACTACGTTGAAGCTACATGACTTGGAGTTGAATATTGGTAGAAGGCACTTCTTCAAAGTGATGAAGAAGGAAGGAAACTTCCTGTGAATAAATAAAAGAAGGTTGTCAGAGCTAGAGTCCCATGGGAGTTCACTCTGGGCCCTCTTCAAACCCAGTAGCACAAAATTTTCGAAGTAATTCTACTTTATAACGGTTCTAGAACTGTCACCACACTTTAAAATTTTTTTCTTTGAATTTTTCCAATATACTTAGGAAACGACAATCTAATTCTAAAGTTTTAATGAATGAGTGAAGTAAGGGGTGCCACAGTGGACTAAGGATCTGAGAATGTGTGAAGTGTGAGGTCGTACATATACACTCAGCCGATTGAATGAAAGTGTTCCATTAAAATTTAAAAAAAGTTAGGAGACTACTTTGCTTCAAGGACGAGGTCTCTGCTTTCATCAAAACATTTTCTTAGTAACATTATATTTGAAAAATTTCTGTATTCCCATGAAAGGGATATCTTATTTTAAATTTTCAATGAAAAAGCTCTTAAGTAGGTTAGTCCAAGGTCTCAATGAAACCTACATATACCGCTATATACCAAAATATATATTCTCATATATAGTCGGTACAGCCTTTGATGTGGCACAAGTCACGAAAATGCAGTTCTACTTATGCAAAATAAATATGAGAAAAAAAAACAAAAACAATGAATTAATGAGCGCACAAAATGTGCATTCACGCCCGAAAGGCATAATGTCTAAGCGAAAACGCTTTGATCCGAACGCATTTATGGGCTTAATAAGGATTTCAATTACAAACAACAAAGGCAATGCCAACTGGTGAAATAATAAAAGTTGGATTATGAACATAAATATATATATTTTTTTAAATGCATGATTGCTAACACTCGTCAAAGTGCCGAAAACTGCACGCTCTCTGTGAATTCACAGTACAAAATCGCTTAAAAACAAAAAAATGCACACTTGGCTGGCTTGCTTCTACTCTATTTTGTACGTACCACTCTTTGCATGTATGTATGTATTCATCTATATTTCTAACCTTTCTTCCACCTGTGCACGCCCGCTTAACTTTAAAACACCGTTCACGCCGTCAATAATTGCTTTGAAAACAATGCAAGGCACTTGAAACTTATTTTCGTTTCGTTTTTTCTTTTCTTTTTACTACTTTCGTATATTTTGCTATTATTTTCACAGTTTCAAAGTAAAAAGTCACGCTCACACTTTTTTGTACACGAAAATGCACACATTTCTCAAATCAATTATCTGTTCTATATGCTAACACGCCTTCACCGTCAATTTCCAACTAATTTTCACTGACACTGCATGTTGGCGTTGCCATATGTATGTACAGTTTACGCTAACGAGCTAAGATAAACTGTTGTGGGTGTACTGAAGGCAAACAGAATAAAATAAAAAACAAAAAAAAAAAAATGAAAAAAAAATAAAAAAAAACAAAAAAAAAAATAAAAAAGAAAACAAAAAAAAACAAGTAAGGAAGGGCTAAGTTCGGGTGTAACCGAACATTTTATACTCTCGCAATTTATTTATTTAACTTAATTTATATTATATAATACACAATTTGACCCACATATTCGTCATATATATTGTATAAAGTCCATTGAAAGTTGGAAACCATAATATTAGGTTAGAAGCACCGAGGTCCTCGTGTTCGATATATGGGGCCTTAAAAACTAATGGTCCGATTTCGGCGATTTTTAGAATGGGCCTGCCACACTATTAACATAGAATTTGTGCAAAGTTCTGCACCGATATCTTCACTAGTACTAACTTTATATATTGTAAAGTAAGCGATTCAGATAGTCTTCAAAGTTCCGGTATATAGGAAGTAGGCGTGGTTGTGAAGCGATTTGGCCTATTTTCACAACATATCATTGGGATGTAAGGAAACTATTACAAACCAAGTTTCATTGAAATCGGTCGAGTAGTTCCTGAGATATGGTTTTTGACCCATAAGTGGGCGATGCCACGCCCATTTTCCATTTTGTAAAAAAATCTGAGTGCAGCTTCCATCTGCCATTTCTTATGTGAAATTTAGTGTTTCTGGCGTTTTTCGTTATTGAGTTAACCCACTTTTAGTAATTTTCAACATAACCTTTGTATGGGAGGTGGGCGTGGTTACAATCCTATTTCCTCCATTTTTGGACTGTATAAGGTAGTACCTAAAAGAAACGACTCTAGATATACCTTTAGTAGTTTGCGAGATATGTGCAAAAAACTTAGTAGGGGGAGGGGCCACGCCCACTTCCCCAAAAAAATTACATCCACATATGCCCCTTCCTAGTGCGATCCTTCATACCAAATTTTACTTCCATAGCTTTATTTATAGCTTAGTTATGGCACTTTAAGTGTTTTCGGTTTTCGCCATTTTGTGGGCGTGGCAGTAGTCCGATTACGCATTTACATCCGATTACATTTTCGAACTTAACCTTCTCATGGTGCCAAGGAACACGTGTTCCAAGTTTCATTAAGATATCTCAATTTTTACTCAAGTTACAGCTTGCACGGACGGACGGACAGACAAACATCCGGATTTGAACTTTTCTCGTCACCCTGATCATTTTGATATATATAACCCTAACTCGTTTAGTTTTAGGACTTACAACCAACCGTTATGTGGACAAAACTATAATACTCTCGTAGCAACTTTGTTGCGAGAGTATAAAAACCAAAAAAAAAAACAAAAATAATAATAACGGCGTTGCCTTATATAGCCGCACATGCGCCAATTAAGTTTAATTGGAAAATGGTTCATTTAGTCAGCGCTTAGCCGAAGTGTTGATGATTGTGCTGGGAATTTGTATTTGAAGGAAGGGAATAAAAATAATAGAAGAAAGATAGAAAGATGTGGCAAAGATTATTAAGAAATTACCAATAATTGGCATACCTTATTAGTATTTTTGATTTCTAAAGAGTGGTAATTAAATTTGCAGTGTTCTTTAATCGAGATAAAAACTGTTATCTGTACATAAAATCACGAGTCCACGTAAGGAATAAAGAACTAAGTGAGTTTATTTGATATCTTATTACTGTTAATATAGCGCCCGAAAACTTTATCCACATAATGTCTAGAATGCAGCCAAGTTGAGAGTCCGTGGCCTTCCGTCCCGGTTAAGAAGACCCAACTTTCGTGAGAACGAATTGAGTTTCAAGGTCGCTTATACGGCAGCAATGAAGGAGTGAGAATACTGAAAATATTCCAAATAATCTTGTAAGGCTATTCGAGCTGGTACTATTTCCACCCAATCCTGTTGACGACTTTTCAAGTACCATCCTCTGTCTCAAAACCAAATGGTCTGATATCTAGTTACTGTTATTGAAGCGGCAGATGAAATTCCCCAAATAATTTAGAAGAACACTGACGAGTTGACAGTTCGTGGCCGGTTAAAAATTGGGGTACGTTCCGGTTACGTTGACCCGAATGTCGTGGGAACGAATTGAGTAAGTTTCAAGCGAGCTTACACAGCAGCAATGAAGGAGTGAGAATACTGAAAATATTCCAAATAATCTCGTAAGGCTATTCGAGCTGGTGCTATTTCCACCCAATCCTGTTGACGACTCTCAATCGGCATTTCGAAGTACTGTTATCGAAGCGGCAGATGAAATTCCCCAAATAATTTAGAGGAACACAGACGAGTTGACAGTCCGTGGCCGGTTAAAAATTGGGGTACGTTCCGTTTACGTAGACCCAAATGTCTTAAGAACGGACGTGATTCCTTAAATAGTAAACTTTAACTGGTCTCTTAAAAAATCGATCTAGTGTCTTTCCGATATAAGGAAAATGGAAACTATAAATTTATTATTTGAGAATGTAGCTGCGACTCCGACCCTGTGTATTAAGATATCAAATACTGATCGATGGCAAAACAATAATTATTGCCTCAACCTTTGGTTTCATAGTAAATGTGGTTGCCGCTGAACTCGAAGCACTCGTCTGTTATGTAAAAACTTATTATTAGAGGTTATTGAGGAGGTCCAAAGGTAGTTCGTCAGAAATTTCTAAAAAAAATGCAGGCGGTCTTATTATTTTAGAGTGCTGTAGCCGTGACTCTCGTCCTGCTTTATGATATCGAAACGTGGACGACGGCAACATCTGATGAGACGAAACTAGCAGTTTTGCGGAAGATATACGGTCCCTTAAACATTGGCAACGGCGAAAGCCGCAGATGTTGGAACTATGAGCAGTATGAGTTATTCGATGGCATTGTCATGTTGTTCGAATGGACGAAAGCAATCCAGCTTTGAAAGTGTTCGATGTAGGTCCCGCTCGGTGGAAGCCGAGGAAGAACTCCACTCCGTTGGTAAGACCAGGTGGAGAAGGACCTTGCTGCTCTTGGGATTTCCAATTGCCGCCAAACAGCGAGAATGAAGAACGAATAACGCGCTGTTGTAAACTCGGCTATAACCGCGTAAGTGGTGTCTACGCCAGTTAAGAAGAAGAATGCGCGAATCCCACTTCGTGTTTGAAGACTTCAAATACTGATCGATGGCCAAACAATAATTATGGCTCTCGACCTTCGTACTCGTTCAATGGGTTCATAATGAATTTTGTTACCACTGAGCTCGACCAAAAAATAAATATTTAGTCGGTCTAATTATTTGGGAGACAAATTCTGGTCCATGATCAAACAAATATTATGGCGCTGTACCCTCGAACTCGTTCAACACTAATCGTTCATGGTTAATGTGGTTACCTCGACCCTCCTACTCGTTCAATGGATTCATGGTTAATGTGGTTAACGCTGGGCTCGACCACGAAATTAAAATTTAGTCCGTCTAATTATTTGAGGAAGAGACAAACAAATATTTTGGCACTCAGCCTTGAAATCGTTCACGGTTAATGTGGTTACAGCTGAGCTCGCCGAAACTGCGTAAAACCTTGTTGAAAGAGGTTCTTCAGTAGTCAACATTGAAAATGCGTTCGTTGGAATTTTCAGTTTCCATCAAAGTCGTCAAAGAGTTTGACAAAGCTTTAGATTCACGAAGAGAAGTATAAGTGATAATTTCTACAGATAGGCTAAGTGGTTTCCAGATATGATATTTAGGATTTTTCTTGGTTATAGGTTAGAAAGTCTCCTTATCTTTAGGACTCTTTTTACTAAATTCTCTTTATTCCACTTTCCAGAAAACTTATTTTCACACCATAATTTAAATATCCACTATATATACTCAACACATTGGTGTGTTAGTTTCCCCCTCCTACTCCACTGCGATTGCTGTTGTTTTTGTAATTATGCAATACTTAATTTCACTTGTGTGCTTTTAGGCGCATACGCTTACGCTTGCCTAAGTTTTTTGCACAGTTTTGCATTATAATTTAAGTACTATTTCAATCCTTTCGTGTGCTTGCCTCCCGCTACCCAGCACCCAGCGGGGACTTAATCACAATTATGTAACGCTGCGACACTTCTTTTTCCACGAATATTTTTCGTTGTTGCAGTCTACGGCGCATATGAGTACGCACTCACCTCTGCGAAAATGCTGCGGCCGCTTTTCGCAAGCTGCTCAAGTTTTATGAGTTAAAAGCTGCTTTAGCTGCTTTCGGCATAAATATTTGCATTGCCCACATTGTCGTCATCGTCATCGTCCTCAGTGGCGTTTGAAGGTGCGTGTGTGTTGTGGGCTTGAAATGGGCGTGTTCATGCAGCAGCTCATAAACGGCAACGACAGGGTGAGTGACTTTTTATTTTTATCGCGTCGCATTTGGGGTTGTGTGAGCGCGTTCTTTTTTGTAATTATAATATTTCGCAATGTGTTTTTTTTCCGCTTCTTTATTTTGATGGCTGACTTTTTGCTGCTAACAAACACGGCATAATGAGGAATTTAGTACTTGCAATTATATTATGAGGTAAAGGCGTGTCACAGTGGTGCAAAGTTTCTGAGTTGCAGTCAATATTGGGAATCTGAGAATGTAGCGAAGTGTGAGAACGTACTTGTAGATCCGACGGTAAGAGGATTTAAGACTTTGGAATATAGATAATTTAAAATATGGGTTTATGGAATGAGGCGAATGAGGAATCTGCCGGAAACACATCTTGCCTCGACCGACTGAATCAAAATGTTCCATCTCGAGCGGCGTAGATGATGAACGGTCTACTTTGCACTGGAAAAATGTTTGGGAGAACTTCGTTTCATTTGAAGGCTGTACTTGTGCTCAATGCGGCCTACGAGTCTAACAAGCCCTTCCGTTCCTCGTGATCTCTTCATTGCTAACGAAAATCAATAATAATCGACCCAAGCTCGAGACTTGTAGTTACTTTTTCGAACTTTTCTAGTCTTCATCGCCTTAGAAGAATTCATGAATCATGGATGTGGACTAGAGTTCCTAAAGTCATCTTTGAAAAAAGGTCTATTTTGCAATAAAAGAATGTTGTTCTAACGAAATACAGTTGGACTTCCCTAACTTGAATCACCAAAAAACTTCGAGTTAGAGAGACATCCGGGTTACAGAACGTTATTTGTATAAGATTTGACTTATATTGCTAACTCGAGAGTTCGAGTTATGGAGAACTTGGAGTTATGGAACTTCAACTGTTCGTTACATTACAGATTCCCATGAAAGGGTTCGAACAGGTCTTGTTTCTCAGAGCTCCGTTTGTATTGGTAAACTGATAATAAAAAAACCCTACAAACAGTAGAAAAGTAACATATTTGGCTAGCTAAATAGTTGGGTTCAAAATTGACATCCCCGGGTGTTAGATCTAATGTTAAGGAGCTGTCGGAGACGTTTATCGGTGTTTCGGCTCTTTTATCTTAACAGTCCTTCATTGAGCGATTGGAAAATTGCTCTAAATAGAGTACTAGGTATAATTTAATCAGGCCCGACTAGGTATTGTATATGATCTTACGTAGAATTAGAGATCATTGCTTAGAGAGCTGAACACAAGCTTAAGAACCCTCAACAAATAGGAGACCAATTGCCTTAATTACAAGGACTTATTCATGTCTCAATTTTAAATTCCGATAGCACTGTCGTTCACTGTGGAGCACATGAACTAAATTATGACTTAATTGCGACCGCTTTTGATACGCTATCTTTTCGACTGAACCTTTGAACCAATCAACATTACCGTTGGACATATCTACCACTTACGAAAGGCACTCTTTTGGATGAATTTCGAAATATTTTTTAATAATTTCCCACTAAACAACCCACTGTTCCGTTCCCCAACCGCCAGAAGACTGTGAGCTCCTCTACCACTTGAAATGTACGCAACTGCAAATTTTCAAATTAATGCATGAAAAATCTCAGAGCACCCATCACACTTCCCATGCAGTTTGGTATGCAGTGCAATGAAAAAAAACTTAGCAATTCTACATTTTGCACCTGAAGCGGGAAAAAATGGAAATAATAAGGCCACAAATGCGTGGCAACCATGTGAAGGATAGCCATGTGTATGTGAATTTATGAATTTGAAAAGCGTCGACGAAATTAAGAAATTATGCAAATGAAATTCGCCACATGCGGCAAGCGTGGTACTAACGACATACTTGTATATATATTCATATGTGGACCCTTTAATAAAGGGTTATGTATTAAGTGAATTTGAAGGAAATGTTCCGGAAGTATCTTGTTCAAATTTGGGTAAAAAAACTTCATGAGTGTTGGATCTCGAGAGTTTGATATTTTGAGGACCAGCTCAAGCTGTATCAAATCGTTGGATTTCCATGAACGTCGAAAAGCTACTAGCTCTGAGAAAATCTTGCTTAAAATCTTATACTCGTAGGAAATTTTTCTAGAAATCAGAGGACCTCATATGCCAACAACCGTAATTTGAGTCGAATACGTCCTTTGATAACTTTCTAGTCTGCTATTTACTGTCAAGTTCTTTCATCTGTGCATTCCAAAAAGAGGTAATGTCCTAAAGTAATAACATTTAACGTTAGACGGCAAAGATCTGGAGACCTGGGAGGCCTACAGTAATAAATAAGAAGATTAGACGGCTAAGATCTGAGGAATTCAGGGTTCATGAAACTGTCTTCCTCAATTCGAAGTCATAGATCGTAGAACCTGGAAGCCCAGGTGGAAAAGATATTATTAACGAAGTCGAGGGATGACTGAATTTCCCACATTCCGTTTTCGGATTGATAATTTCACAGATATGAGCAAAAGGTACAGCAGTCGTTGATTAATGAACCCGGCTATATGGAAAGGACATTATGATAGCTGTCATTTAACGGATCTAGGAGAGTCGAGGGATGACTGATTATGCAAAATTCCGATCTACAGGACCGATATTTTTACAGATATGAGTAAACGATGATATAGTAACCAACGAATATCGCCAATCTATGTGGAAAGTTGTTATGTTAGCTGTCATCTAACGAATCTAAGGAAGTCGATAGAAGACTGTGTTACCGACACTCCGATTTCCAGGATCGACAATTTCACAGATTTGAGAAAATCAATGATAACGTAACAATATGTTAGCTGTCATCTAACGGATTCAAGAGAGTCAAGGTACGACTAACCGTACGACATTCCGATTTCAAGGACTGATATTTTCATAGATATGAGTAAAACGATAATATAGTAACCGACGAATGTTATGGAACCAATCTATGTGGAAAAAACGTTATCTTAGTTGTATTCTAACGTATCTAAGGGAGTCGAGGGATGACTGAACTGCCCACATTCCGATTTCCAGGACCGCTAGCCAGTGCTGACGGAGCTCCTCACATTTTTCAGTACTTTTAGAGGTTCGGTTTTTGTAAAAATTCGTTTAGAACTAACTAACTAATCTAACGTCAGTCAAATTACGACACAGGTTATAGACACTACGTAACGGTTAACGCTATATTTGTTGCAAAGTCTTCAGAGATGTGGAAGAAGTGAGTGAATTAGTGAGTGCAAAATTGTATAAACGCAGCTTGCGACCATATTCATGGAAATAAAAATCTCAAAAAAAAATACAACTCTGGCTTAATTGCAGCGATTTACTTGGGGGAATCAGGAAAATTATGACTTTTCTAACTTATTTTCAGAACTAACAAAGCTCATATTGGCGTTCACCACCCACTTAACTGACAAGAAATCAGCTTTTGCGCGATTAAGATGCGAACACAATAGAACTGCCACGGCGTCTTAGCAGCTACCAGCTTCCGCAGAAGCGCTTGAATGCAAAATAAAGGACGACATTCACTCAGATAAGCAACTGGCCGCTTTTAACGCATTATTATTACTCTTATTATTATATGCGCTGCAATTGTTGAATTCCTGCCTTGCGGAAGCGACAAAGTGCGACGCTGCATTTATGCCTCAATGACTTCTATATACAAATGTACACCTTCAGCAAATTTACAGTTGAAATGCGTTGGGACGCATACGCGCTGATCAAAGGACGACACTCTGCTCTTGAGAAATCATAAAAATAAAATTTTAATTTTTTTTTCCTCTCTGACAAATGCATTTAGTGCAAAATTAAGTGCAAAGCTGCAAGTTGGGGGCGAAATGGCATCGAGAGTTTTTGAATGGAAATTTGAATTTGCATGGACGCGCACGACATAGTGGGCGTGTCAAGAGGTGACATAAGTAGGAGCGGGCGAACGCCAAAGTGGCAACTCATCAAGGCGTCAATTCAATGTGAATTTAACGTTTTGACGCAAAGCGGATTGCCAGCGCGCGCACACGGGGACTTGACAATTCTACAATTTTTGCAAGATTTTTTTTTTCTATTTTTAACTTAGCTTGACAACGACTTTCGCTTTTGTTAACGCTTGACTGATTGTTAGTTGTTGTTGTTGCAGCAGTAGATTTTTACCGTTGTCATGATTAATGCAATTTGCAGCGACAAATTGTGTAAATTGTAAAATTTGCAAATTGCTAAAGTGTTTTGTGCAAAATGTGTTAATGGAAATTGGAAAAATGCTAAATATCTTGAAAGGCGTAAATTAGACGACACAACTCATGGCATGAGCGTAGCAAATGCATAGAGAGGATGGTGATTTAAGGTTTCTGAACTCAAATTTTGAGTGTTGGGGTTATTATCAAAGGATTCGTATTTATTATTACCATAAGAAAGCGGATAAGCGGGTGGATTATGCAATAGAAGATTTCATTTGGACTTGAAAAAATGAAGAATTTTTTTACAAAATAAAAGAGTTTAAAATTTTAAAGATGGAAAAAACATTAACCCTTCAAGTGCCACTTCACACTTAAAAGGGTGGTACCCTTTTCGTTTATGAAGCTCAGACAGCAGGAAAGCCCCTCTACTAATTGCTTAAATAAAAAAAAGTTGTTCGCCTTGTACCCTTGTATGGTCTGTTTTTAATTTTCCTCCGTCTAATTTACAACACGCCGAGATTTTAGGTACATATACCGCTGTTGTACCTCCCAAAAAGAAAGGTTAACTGGGGACCTAGAAGCTTCCTCCTAGCTTTTAATATCCGTAACAGAAATGGGGAGGATTTCAGGTATTTGAAGTAGTCTCTGCAGAACCGGCTATTTATAATATAATGTAAGAGTCTTCTTAATGGTTTATAGCTTTCTGTTATCCAAGACATGGTTAGTCTTAAGTCGACTTCTAATGGTTAATGTGAGTTATGAAAAAAGCTTCACTGGGCCGACTGAATCACAACCCGTGCAGAGGTTAAACGGTCTTCTTTGTTCTGGACAAATTTTGGGGAACACTTCGCTTCAGTTAATCGTTGTGCTGGTCCTTAATACAGTCTACGGGTCTAACAAGCTCTTCCATGCCTTGGGATCGCTTCATTACTACCAAAAACTAGTATAATCGAACAAAGCTCGAGTATTTTTGAGTTATATTTTTGGAACCTTTCCAATTTACATCGCCTTAGAAGTATTTTCATGGATGTGGGCTAAAGATGTTATGAAAAACCTTTAGTTGTGTCTGCCGAGGATCGTCGGCTTTTAGAAGAAAGAGTTGTTTAAATGGAAGAAATTCAATGATGAGACTAAGACCTCAGAAGTAGTCTCCTCTTCAAGAGTTCGACCAAACTTTGGATGTAACTTGGACCACAATATAAAATCCAACTAGCTGCCGAATCAACTATCTATAATCTGAAGGATTGTTACTATTTATATTTTGGTTTGGCGGTCTTCATTAAAATCATTATCTCAAACTGGATTTACTTTCATCTGAGGCCGTCTTTCAATCCCAAAACATATCCGTTGGGAGTCTAGGAGTAGTAGTTATTGGAATAATTTGGCTTTGTTGATAAATATTAGGATAAATATTAGGAAATTTATTAGAAACGATTTGGACTTCTGGTTAGAAAAAAGAGACACCAAAGACTGAGAAAGGTAGAAGTCTTAAGACAGGTTCTTGATTAATATAGATCATAGAGATAAAAAACACCATTTTCGTAGTAAAAATTAAATTCATTACTCTCTCTGAACCGCAAAAAACATCGCACAAAATATTTCTAAATTTTTCAAACTTTAACATAAACTTTTTGACTGAACTATAAAATTTTTATTGTGAAAGGCTGAAACCAAAGCAACAACAACAACAAAACAAGAATGCATTTATATTAATACCATATAAACCGCGAAACTCATATCCAGCTAATCTATATGTAGACACACACACACACACATTTATATTTCATTTAATGGTTGCTGTATTTGCTAAGCACGAACAACCACCAAACCGAAGGAATAAAATAAAAAGCTTAAATATAATAGGAACAACAAAGGTAAAAAGCTTTTGTCAGGTAAACAAGTGAGCTTTCTCATCCTCTGTGTGAAGGTATTTCTAATTGGAACGAACATGTGATTAAGGGTTGTTATGGAATTTTGAAGAAGGGTGTGAGAGATTGCTGCAAAGCCAGCGCAGGTGCTTTTGCAGAAAATATGAGAAGGGGAAAATGCCATACGAATTTGATAAAATAAATACATATTTAAGACAACAAAAATTGAAAAAAAAATCTGAGATTGCAGTAAATTAAAGAAATTATTATTAATTAAATTATTATTAGAAATAAAGAATTAAGTAAAAATTAAATTATGAGATTTAGATTAGATGGATTGCATGGATCATCAAGCGATATTATTATATTAATAATAATAGTTGTATATTAGTAATAATAACAATTGTATTAATTTCATAAATTCGAAATTTAAATTTTTTTCAAAAATGTGGCAACTCTACTCGAAAATTTACCAAAAATCTATCAAACTTCTTTAGTTGTTGATATTCATATAATAGTAGATATTTCATTTATTTCAGCAATTTAATTGAACGATTTTTTTAATAGCTGGCAACGCTGTTTTAAAATATGTTTAACTATAAACTTCTTTAAGAGGCTAAAATTTTTAGTTTGATATTCATAATGTACTATTTTCAATAATTATTAATTAAATTTAATGTATAGCTTAAATATACGAATCAGGTGGCAACACTGCATAAAATATTTTTTTTACTGTTAACCTTTTTTAAACCACTTTAGTTTGATTTTGTAGTAATTTCGTTATATTATAATTGTTTTTATGTAAAAAAATTAAACAGGTGGCAACACTATGTAGAAAATATTTTAAAAGTTTTCCGCTTATAAGCCATTTTGCTTCAATTTTGTAATAATTAAACTTATCATTTATTTCTGCTTTAAACATAATAAATAGGTGGCAACCCTCTTAATTTTTTTTAACTGTAAGCTTTTATAATTTAATTTTTTTGTAAGCATCAGTTTGAAACGCATATTATAATATTTGTGACTTTAAATTTGGTTGAATTAAAATTTTGAAAATAGGTGTCAACACTTTCAGAAATTATTTTCAACTGTAAGCCATTTTAAAGCTTTTCAAAGGCGATCTATTTGCGACTAGCCCTCTGCAAGCAATAATAATTTTATGAGCGTAATTTTGCTTTTAGAAGTCTCTCATATAGTCTAGCAGTCGTAAGTAGTCCACTCAAAAGTTTATTATATGAGACTTAGTATAGTAGTAGTTACAAGAACAACAAATTATATACGAAAACAGCATGTGCAGCAATTCCCATAAAAACACTGGCTAAAAATACCTCAACACTAGGTAAGAGACGCGGGTTTATTAACATATAATCATACCTATATATCAACAACCGTTATTTGGCCAACAATTAAATGCATAAAAGTGACGAAAGGATGCGCGGCAGTTTGACAACTTGATCGTATTAAGATAAGTGCGACCAAAATTATAACAAATAAATATTGTTTGCATAATTTGTGATTAGATCATTAAATAGTGGATAGACTGGGCGAGTAAATGCAAAGGCGAGAAAAAACAATTGAATATAGAACATGTAAGTATGTATGAAGGATGGTGTGAGTGTCAGCAGCAGTTACCAACAACAAATACAAGTAACAAAAACAAAATAAGCGCACAAATAAACTAAATAACACTAACAACAATATATACCACATATAATTCATTCCGCCGTTCATACACCAGCCCCTCTTATCATCCCCTTCCACACAACATCAACGATTCGCTGATGTGATATGTCAAATGTGCATGACATAAGCGCCATTGTTGTGTTGACATTTTTGCAATGAAAATATGAAGTGTGTGGAATGTAAATAATATGTACATATGTATGTCTGTATTTTTTGGCAGCTGTGCGTTAGAGAAAAAGGAAAAAATACTAATAATAGCGAAATGAAAAAAAAAACTGCAAGTGAAGCAAGACGTGTGTATTTCCAGGAAGGTTTAACAAAAAAGACAAATAACAATAATAATAAAGAAAAACTGCGTTCTCCTACTCGAAAAGAAGCGCTAACTGCTGTGCGTCGTAGGTGTTGAAATAAATGTTTGTAAGTGATAATTGTTTGATAGGATAACAAGGATGTTTTTCGAAATGACATGCGGTTGTCAAAATTATAACCGTCATCAAATGAATAATAGCAGAAAGAAGGTCATATAATTTTATAGAGATATCCATATAAGCATACATACATACATACATTTCTAGATTATGTGCAGTCTTTAATGTTGACTGAAAAAACTGTAGATCTTACTATGGGGTTTTGGGAATCTTCATGGAAAAATGTTCTACCCTTTATCCATTTTACATCGGTTCCAATGAGTATCCATATGTTAAAACTTCGCTTATTCAATGAATATCCAAGCAAATTTTGGGCAATAATTTATAAGCCTTTCTTCCTTCACCATAATATCACTATAATTTTAAAACTTCGCCATATTGGATCCTCCATTTTGATTCCTAAAAAACCGACACCAGTTTCGTAATCAGCGGCCCCGAAAACCCCCGAATAATGAGTTTCAAGCGAATCCGATGAATGTTAACAATTGCTGTCCTCCATATTGGTTTTCTGGGGTTATCTAAAAACCATGATCTGATGGGGTTAAATGGAACCGACAACGGATTCGGATTCCGCGACCCCAAAAATATATATTACAAATAGTAAGAGCCCTAGGTCATGACTTCTTCTTTTTGTGTGGCTGTGTAATCGGATATTTTAAGAACCTCCCTAATGCATAACCAATATAAAATATCATAATTCCGGTATAAACTTCGTGTCAGTTACATAGTACCTGCTATTAAGAACACTCTTTTCACAGTTTTCACTAATATTTTGACAATGTTTCAGACAAGCTCTTCGACTCTGGGAAATTATCTTGAAGCGCCTTCCTTGAGTTTAGATGGCTGTGGGACATAATGCACCAATGTGGATAGACCCCGAGGGAATCCTATTATAGGTTAGGTTAAAGGGCGGATCCCTGTCCAACGCAGACCCCACTTGGACAGCTAAAGTCACTAGTCCATTGTGATGCCACAAACTCCTCGAAATGGATGCTTTGAGCCTCTTTCATTATATGTGTTGCGACTCAACTGCCATCTCCTTGCCTTGACTCATGAGTTTCCGAAACTATTATATTTTCTACGAGTAAGAAAACGGAGTTATTTCTGCAGGTTCGGTTCTATGATTGTTCCCCAGAGGGAAACACACTTAGACTACGAGAGTCAGTCCTTTGTGAAGCTATGATCACCCGTTTTGATTAGATATTCAGATTCCACAACGGCGTTACTAAAAATCTGCAGACATTTTTCACTTCTATATCCGCTTGTTCGCGCTCTTGTTCAAAAAGTGAGATCCGAGAAATCTTTGTCTTGATCTCGCCAAGGCGGAAAATTCCAAATGATGAGATGTCGTTCCCACGACTGTCGGTTCTACGTAACCGGAACAGGGTCGGAATGTTATCCGAGGCCAAGGATTGTCAAATCGGCAGCATTCCTCAAAATTATTTGGGAAATAAAACATGCCACTTTAAACAACAACAACAAAGTAATGAGATGTTTTCACCTCGTCCAGCTCCAGGTAGCTTCTTCATCCCGATGGAACATTGGCCAGTTAGAATCTTACCGACTAAGGAGAGACGAACTTTGCTAAGGGCGAAGAGCTTCGTAGGGCTCATATTGAGATTTACTTTAGGCGAGAAGGATCTGGCGACTACGAGTGGCAGGTGACTGACCAGCGCTTACCCAGCTTGCTTAACCAGAAATCATCGAAGGAATGCGATAGATTTCATATAAAAGGAATTATTGGGACTGGATCTAATTAAATCAATTAATATATTGAAAAAAAAAGGCATATGTTGGTACTAGGTAATAATACTATAAAAGAAAGACAGTTGCCAAGAATCGTTTCGTATTTCTTATTCGAAGTTCTATCTCGTAGATAAGATGTTTTTGAAGCTTTTCTGCTAGCTAAGAGGGTGGAATATAGAGGTAATATAGGTTGTGGAATATAGATTTTGAACAGAATCTCTTGAGTTCTGAAACATGTTCTGAGTCTGTTATTCCAATTTCTACCTCACAGATGCGCTGTTTTTAGGGGTTTCCTTAGAGCTTAGTAATGAAAGAAGACAATGTTGGAAAATATTTAAATGCTCTTACCTGGAATTTGCACTTTCTATGAACAACCCACTTGGATTTGGTTAACTCAGCGAACTTCATTTAAATTTTTACAGATATTTCATATCACATGCTTACGCCTAAACTTCTCAAATCGTTTAACTTCTGTCACAAGGAACTCTGATTGCACTCTACAATATCCAACTGTACTGATGAGCACATACTTCAAAGTGACTTAAAAAGTGCTACAATTTTATTTTTATCACTCATTTTAAGTCTTTTATACTTCCACTTCCATTATAATCTCCTCAACTGCACTACAAAATTGAAAAATATGCATTGCGTATGCTTAGCGAAATTGCATTTCAATTTGCAATACACTAAATCGCAATTCTCGGCGCGCTACAACGTATGCAATCTACGAGTGCGTGGAGAGCGCAAATAAACTGTTTAATAAAACTGTCACAACAACTGAGCGGCGGTGACACGTAATCGAATTGCATTGTGCGCGTGCAAATGTCAAAACTTACATTTGCACTTCAGCTAAAGTTTGTTTAGAAATTGCATTTGAGTGTGATTTGCAGGCTTTTTATATGTTGTGTTGTTGTTTGTAGACATTACGCACATTGCAATTGCGTAACAACTGCAAATGGCACAAGTGAAATGTCAACCGAAGTTTTTGACATTTACATATGCTCGTGATATTTTGTACTTGCTTGAAAATATTGAATTCAATTGTGAATGTCATTGAGTGCAATCATTGAAGCAGTATTTAAATTTCATAAATGCAACACTGCGGAAATTACACTTTTGACAGTTGTTTGGTTATGAGTCTTCTTTGAAGCCCTGTACATTTATTGGTAAGTTAAAAATGTTGAAAGCTTTTGAAAAGCGGCTTATAAGGCTTAGAGAAGACAGCAAATCACGATGCTACTATGTCAGAAGATTTCTTTAAGAAACATCGTTTACAGAAATCTAGTTAAATACCAATTTTTTCTCGATTAAAACTTTTAATTTCCCTTGTTTAATAATTTCAAGTCAGCGAAACCACTGAAATTTGAACAGTCCAGTTCCAAAAGTCTCCGTGTTTAATAATTTTCTCTAGAACGGTGAAACTAATTCTGATCCAACAAGGTCCGAGACGTCCTGAATTTTCATTAATTAAAGAAAACTGCTTGCATTTTCCTCAGGCGTGAGTATTGTTTGACTAAAATATCTTGCCAGTGGAGTCAGTCAATACGAGTATTATCGTATTATGCTTCTGAGAAAGAAAGTCCTCGAAATGCGAAGTTTACCACCAGCAGACCTTTCACTAGCAACATTTCTGGAACGTAGTTTGGTCGTGGCTTTCGAGGTGTTTCTTTAAATTTTCTTTACTGAATATTCAGTTCCCGACAAGGGACCCTTCATCTTGTGAACTCTTCAATGTCTTTTCGTAATTTTTTATCAATATGGCCAGCTTACATTAACGACATAGACATAATTCGGCAAGGAAGTCGGACCCAAAGGCTTTGCTGATATCAAGGAGGAATCTACTAATAATCTTGTGAATCGCTGCTACTTAAGATATTGATCACTAAACTGAGACAGTTGCAGTTATGTAAATGTGGACGCACATCCAAAAAGAACTCGTTCCAACCAACATGTTTTTTTTTTAATTTTCTTGCAGAGTTTATGGGAAAAGAGTGACTAAAACCTTCAAGCTTTTAACTGCCTTTCTTTGAAGTTTACTAACACATCTGGGGTGTCTTCAAAGCCTATCGAGCGGGAATCTGCAAAAATGGGTCTGGTGGTTAACGAGAACAAGCCTAAGTATACGCTACCTACCAGCAGACATGTGAATCAGTATGAGCTAGTAGCTGTTGACTTGAAGCAGTAAAGAAAACCCAAACTGGAGATCCAAACAAGTATAACAATTCTGAATCACGGTCCTAGGGTGTCTTCCAGGCCTATCAAGAGGGAATCCGACAAAATGGGTTTCGCAGTTATCGAGTACAAGACAAAGTATGTTGGCTACCAGCAGGAATGTGAAGAAGTAGTGTTTAACTGGAAACTCGAAGCTGTCAAGCACTGCCAACCTGGAGATCCGGACAAAGATGACAATTGCCAATCACTGCTATTTAAGACACTGAATAGCAAGCTGAGTCATCCCAGTCTTTCTTAGGTGGAAGAATTTCATGCATCGTTATTTGTCAAGCATATTCGATTGGACCCAATATTTTAGTAGAACCTCGAGAAAAGTGTTCTTGGAGCTCTGAGTATTCATGATGTCGTCTCTAACATCAATTGGAATTTGAATAAACGGCTTTAGAAGGTTATTAGAAAACAACCTACAGCAACAATTCTAATTCTCAAATAGGCTTCTACTAACTGGACTGAAAGTTCCCTGCTTGAAGTATCAGGCATTGTAATTCCTTCCAATGACTTAACTTATAAGATCCCAATGCGGTTTGGGACACTTAAGTGCATACTTGTTAAGAACTCCTGGACCACAACGCTGTAGACTTAAATAATAAAGCGCAACTGGAGCTCAAGTACTCACATTTTAAGCGTATATGTAATAACACGCACTTAAGCAAATTAAATACGCCCAGCAGCTCTGAGCTCCGCAACAAACACTGACTCCGAGCAACAAAACGAATTACAGAGGTAAATAACTATTCAATTTACTAATTGTGGTCGGACGACATGAGATAATACAATTTAATATATGAAGCTAAACACGCCCACGCAACAACGCACAATTACAGCTAGTGTGTGGAGCCAACAAATAATTTCGGCAAATTAAATTAAATGTCGACGAGTAAGAGTATTAATGGTTGAGTAGAATTCTGAAAAAAAAAATAATTTTTCGCCATTTAGTATTTTGTTGTTGTTTGCAGTCTCCACATTTTGACATGTACTAATATAGCATACCCACATGTCCACCCGGCGCCAAGGATGTCAATAACAGCAACCCCAACTCAAGTGGGCATTTTCGTTAAGTGCCATGTTTACAACAACAGCAGCTTCTTCGGCCGCCAGAATGCTTTGTTACTTGAACTCGTAAGCTGTGTTTACGTGATATGCACTCGCACTGCTTGAGGAGAATTGCTGTGTTTGCCAACAAATCACTCACGCACAAGACAACACTCACAAACCCCAATTTGTGTGGCGCCACTCGGAGGGCGGTTATTATGTGGACATTCCATTTTGGTAGTTCGCCTCAAGTGATTTATTTGCAATTGGGTTTATTTGTGCTTGCGGCTGAAAGGCACTTTGCGATGAGGTAAGCTCGGACATAGTTACTGCTCAAGTACCGCTTTCCGTTCTTAATCTCTTTTTTCCTACATAAGGGGAGTTAAGAAGATACTTTGACTTGAAAAGTTAGTGTCAATCCCCGCCAGTAATTTTTTAGAATCTTCGTTTCTTCCTAATAAAGCTAATGATTTTCTTCAGATCTAAACACACGGATCCTATAGTACTATGACATCCACTTTTGTGTACCAAAGATTTCGAGCTCATCCCTGACATTTTGTTTGAAGATCGCGACCCTCAATTATGCAAATTTGAAATTAAGTCCAAGCAGATATGATGTAAGGTTAAAGGACCAATTATAACCGATCGAAACTTTAAAGAGAAGACCACAAAGAAGCGAAACGAGAAACCACATTAAGTCTAAGATTTCTACTGAAATTGGAGGACTCTCTCCGAATAAAAAAATGTCTGTTACTACCGCCAAAACTATAATTTTCTTAAATAATACATTTTTCTTTGACTCCACTCATCGATAACCCCCTACTACAAAAATTGAAAAGCAAACTCCACTTGGAAGAAACACCTGTTATTAAAGTAAACTTTCCGACGATTTAAAGGACTTAACATTAGTGTTTTAGGATCTGCGAGTAAAGTGTCAAAAGTTCGTTATGCCGCCAATATAGAGGTCCTTTTGAAACTCCCTCAAAACAAGCAATATTTTATAGTAGACTGGGTGATACCACTGAAACAGAGATCTTTTCTATAGCGTTAAGATCTTGAATGAATATTCCTTCGACAGAGGAATCTAAAACCGTACTGTAACACATAAGGAATTACCTTCAGAGACCTCATACAGTTATTAAAAGTGGGTTTAGGTTTATTAGGAAGAGTTCGGAGTTCACTGCATAGTCCAACGCTGATCCTGGTTTTGGAAAACAAGATCAAGCTATATTATTAAAGTAACTAGGTACATTATGAAGTAATAATGCTGATCCAATGCTGTTTCTAAGTTTCTTAATAAAAGTATTTTGAGTCATGAGCTGGAGATAGAAGTCAGCTTAGAGGTTTTCTCACAGCTTTCCATTTTCTTTATTATCTGTGATGTCAGACACCGCCTTTTGCATTAAAATGCTTTTTCTCTTCTTTCTATTTTCCATTTATCGCCTTTCAATGCCATCATTACCGCTTTCTTTCTTCTCCGACTGTGCATTTATATGAATGAATTAATATCTTATTTGCTGATTTCGTGAAAATTGCTATTCACAACTCATTTATACACTTTCTTGAATATTTATCAGACAAATTATTTCTTTCTTTGATATTTTTTTCTCATTTCTTTATGATTTGAATAGCGTTCAAAGTGGAGTAAATTATCAATTCATCTTTTCAAATATTTATTTTCAATTTGTACGCTTTCTATGGACGTCCGAGCAATGATTGCGATTTTCATGCAAATGAAAATTTACGCTTATTGAGCAAATTTGTCATTTGTCTATTTTTGTATGAGATTTGAAAGATGGCAATGTGCTGCAATAAATGAGATTTCTTTGATGTTGGTGGTGTTGTTATTAATATTGGTTGGACGATGATTTCTAAAAAAAATTCGCTTGATTCATGTCCAAACGAATTGTGGCGTATAAGTTAGTATGGATCTTTCCCAAACTCAAGCTGAACTTCAGATAAGAGCTGGTTAAGTGGAAGGTCTTACTAGCTGGGTTAGAACATGATTCACAAGGATATATTTTTCGAGGACATTGCAAAGCTTCCAACAAAAGCCAAGACAGAGGCTTCTTTTCACTCCTCAGGAACCTTATGGAACAGCTGGATTAGAACAATATTCAATAACAATATATGTATGGATTGAATGAAGATAGCATATTTTTGAGCCAGCCTAGCAGCAATTTTTTTATGCTTTCGGGTTTGTAAGACATTACAGAAGGACGTACACACTACGAGAGTACTTAAGATATTGCTTACTTTTTCGATATGAATACATTGTTCCATCCGTCCATCGATATCATATGTATTTTCTGTCCTCTGTGCTTTGGTTTGCTCTCCTGACTTTCTCAGTACATCTTCGATTTTAGGGACTGCACTCTCATTAACAGCATAGATGACACTAAGCTTAGCATTGTGAGATCTGAGATGGAATGCGGTCTTTATAAGGATAACAACATCGGTCAATCCGACGAAAATTTAAATTAAGACTACGGAAGTTTCGAGAGAAGGCAAATGGGCTTTCCTTTTCATTGAAGGATCAATTAAATTAACTTGAATAGATTAATGTTGAACCGGACCACACTTCGTAGATGACTATATGTAACTATTGATAGAATCAAGATGAGTTAAGTTTTCTTTTAAAACTTCATATCCAACAAAAACTGGTCCAAAGCAATACTAAACCAGAAATAAAACCCAATTCCAAATAAAAGAGAGAATATGAATATGGAGATTACATCAAGTTAAGGTTTTAAGAGATAAGGGAAGACAATGAGTTTCAGCCCAACAAATGGGTGATATTAAAACGGAATTTCTTGGTATATTGGATTTTTTTTTGATGATTTTAATGCCATACGATCAATGAAGACGAGCGTACTGTGTGAAAGTCTAAAGCCCACCGTCAACCAACTAATTGGACCTTATCAGTGTGGCTTTAGATCACCATGCGCCAAATCTTGGAGAAGACCCGTGAAAAGAGGATCGACACGTTGAGCAACACCAAAAGCTCCGTCAGGATCGGGAAGGACCTCTCCGAGCCATTCCATACCAAACGAGGTTTCAGACAAGGTGCCTCGCTATCGTGTGACTTCTTTAACCAGATGCTGAAAATAGTAGTACAAGCCGCAGAGCTAAACAGAGAAGGTACAATATTCTATAAGAGTGTACAGTTTCTGGCTTACGCCGATGATATCGATATCACTGGAAACAACACCCGCACCGTTAGTTCTGCTTTTTCCAGACTGGATAAGGAAGCGAAGCCTATGGGTCTGGTGGTGAACGAGGACAAGACGAAATATCTCCTGTCATCAAACTAACAGTCAGCTCATTCGCGTATTGACTTTGAAGTTGTAGATAATTTCGTTTACCTGGGAACCAGCATTAGCAGCAATAACAATGTCAGCCTGGAAATCCAACGCAGAATCACTCTTGCCAACAGGTGCTACTTCGAACTGAGTAGGCAATTGAAAAGTAAAGTCCTCTCTCGACGAACAAAAACCAAACTCTACAAGTCCCTCATCATTCCCGTCCTACTTTATGGTGCAGAAGCGTGGACGATGACAACTTCCGATGAGGCGACACTAGGAGTTTTCGAGAGAAAGGTTTTGCGGAAGATTTATGGTCCCTTAAACATTGGCAACGGCGAATATCGCAGACGATGGAGCGATATACGATTTATACGACGACATTGACATAATTCAGCGAATAAAAAGACAGAGGCTACGCTGGCTAGGTCATGTTGTCCGAATGGACGAAAACACTCCAGCTCTGAAAGTGTTCGATGCAGTAACCGGAGGAAGGCGAGAAGAGGGACATCCACTCCAATGGAAGGATCAGGTGGAGAAAAACCTGTCATCACTTGGTGTTACCAATTGGCGCCAAACTGCCAAAAGGAGAGATCCGTGGCGCGCTGTTGTGGACTCGGTTATAACCGCGTAAGCGATGTCTATGCCAGTCAAGAAGAAGATCAATGAAGAGTGCTTACTATTTATGGATCTTCGATTTCCCGAAAAAGCTTAGCGCATTCATTTGAGAGAAGGGTTCTTGAATAAGGAGGAGTTTTAGAAGATTATAACTGAAACGAGTGACATTCAATGTAAGTCCAGACTACCAAGACTTTCTTATATACTTTATTCTTTATTATTTTTATGGGCGTTAAATTATGGGTTTTTTATTGGATACATATACATCTTACATAGAAAAAAGTCTTTCAAATTGTATACCGGAACCTAATTCAAGCCTAAAAGACTGACAAGAAGTTTTGAGAGCCAAACCAGGTTCATCCACAGCTTTCGAGAGGACCGAATCGTCACTGTGGATTACTGCGGACCTTCAGAGGTACGAATCTAAACATGTTATCTTCGAGTCAAAGACACAGATTTCGTTCAATTTGTTTCAAATTTTATCCCTTGCGCCTATCGAGATGTGGCAGCCCTCGCCATCCCACATCACACTTTCCACTGCGCACTTAATTCAAGCACACATTATACATAAATTACTAAGTATCTATTCCATATTTAATGCATTATGCAAAATGCATCGTTAAGTCGCGCATTAATTTCGCATGCCAACACTACACAAAAAGTGGAGGACGCCAGAGTTACGCATAAAAATCCCATCCGCGCCGTAGTAGAGTCCTTCAACTCAAGCACAACAAACACGTGCATATCGGTAACAGCGACAAGTGCTTCCAACTGATTCATTATACCGCACTACAGAAAAAATTAAGCAGGTGCTACGACGAGGGGGCTGACAATGGCGCACGTAAATGAGGCTGCACAATGAGACGACAGCTGGCGGCTTGTAAGGAAGAGCGGATGAAAATGTCGGAGCCGGGGGAAGCGAGGCAAAAATGGCGTAATAGCAAATGTGATTGTTAGACGGATTGGTGGACTGAGTTATCTAAGCTAAAAAGTAACGGCTTACAAGTGGGCGCATAATATTCGAAAGGGGACTGAGACGCACCGTCCGTGGCAAGCATTGAGAATGAGCACAAAATAAAATGCTTTAGGCAACACTCAATTTGAAATTTGCATTAAGTGAAGTAGTCATCAGCGTGCAGCAGGCAGGCAGTCAGTCAACGACGCTGTTGGTCGAGGTAGCTACAACAACAACAGCAAACGAAAAACTGAGTCCCTAACGACCTGCTCATTCGCAAATCAACCAACTGAACTCATCACTAAAACGAGGTAAACGAAGCTAAACAGCGCAATGAATGGTGGGGAGCGGTTGAATGGAGGGACGGACGATGGAGGATGGAGTACATGGTTGTGTATAGTTGAAACCCGCGCTGGTTGGTTCGTCAGCAAGTCAGGCAGTTGGTTGGTTGGCTGTTAGCTTAATGCCACCCACGCACCCCTCGCACCCGTTTGGAACCATTATAATCAACGTCAACATCAGTGGAAATTCATCGACATAATCGTCCTCATTAACGTAACGTTTAATATCCTGGAAAACCTCGTCAACTCATCAAGCATGCAACAAGCATGGGCGAATATACATACATACATTTACATATAGACGCTTACGAGTTAAGTGTAGCGAGGTCATACGAATTTATGCCGTTATATTTTACAATTTTTTTTTGCAATTTTTTCTCTAATATCCTTTATTGTCCCACACACACTCTCCATTGCTTTTGCGCACAAATTGCATATTTTTAATTTTCCGATTTTCTGTAATATATTACAGTTATGCGTGCGCGCTACGCCTTGCGGCATATAGATTTCTTCTTCAAGTGTACTATGTGCCCAAAAAACCGCATATTAATATGTAGTCGTAAGCGCATCCTTGCCGAGCATTATCCTTGTTATACATTAAACTTGTTCAACTAAATGAGTATTGCTGTAGAACGGTTTGTGCTTGGTTGCTTTGATTGCTGAGTTAGTTGATTGGTTTGGTTGACTGGCAGATTGAGTGTGTGGGTTGTATGGCTGGGTGATTCGCTGATGGAATTCAATTCAAATGAATTTAGCGTGAGTTAAGCGTCAGTAGATGGGATTGGTTGCAAAGAATCTTGCTATAAATGCATAAATCATCGGTACAGTTTCTTTTTGTAGTGCTTCTGCTCGCACCACACGATTATTTAGCAATTTTCTAAAAACATTTTAATAAGAAATCACTTATTTTTCTTTTCCCTTCAGTTTTATGCACACAAAACAATGGCAACCCCTTTTTCAATGTTTCTAATTGATTTGCAAATCATTCGCGCTAACGGTACTTAAAATGAATTGCATAAGTTTACTTTGATAAATAATGTTTATGTTGCTTCGATTATAATTATAACGTTTTAATGGAGGCATGGAAGAGAGCTTCCATATCTCAGAACCCTAGCTGTATTTGGAGTAGGTTAAGATAGTTTACAAACGAGTTGGTTGTCTGCGATAGTTGTAATGCAACTATCCAACGATAGAAAATACCAGGAAACCAGCAAATCTTCATAAGATCGTCGTATTTAGAATGTGGTTGTTCTAATTGAAAGCTTGTAAAAAATATCTATTAGCTACAATATCTTGAGATCTACCGAGAACTCGAACTACCTAAATACCTGTAAATATATAACGATAACCATACATTTACTAGGTCCATATTTGATCAACACCATGTGCTCTCTTGGCCATGTTAAAATTCACAAAAAAAAGTTAGGAATGCATTTTGGCCAGACTAAGCAGACGTGTAGACTGTCTCACATCTAAAAACTTACCGATCCAAACAGGTCTGGATCGCCGAAATAACAGCCCTTGGTCAGATCTGAAATCCGATTAATTCCCAGTATCGCAAAACCGGCTGTTGTGGCGACTGAATGGTATGCTACCTGTGAAGGGGCATAACGGAATGCTCTCCAGACAGTTTCTTTTGGGATGCTTTCGTAGAAATCATCCCTGCAGTCATCTACTGGAAGCCAAGCCACCTCCCGCAACCAAGAGTACTTTCCTATACCGACAGGACTTCGGATGCGACAGACCTTCAACAAGCACTGTACGCCATTCACAGCGGAGCCATTAACACCTTCTTCGACTGCCTTCCCGTGAATGGCGCACTTGGAGATCACACAACCACTCATCGCAGACACAGAGCTCGAGTTGCCTCGCGAAACTAGGTCACTTGCGCAACTTCGATCTGGATACTGTATCAGCTTAAACTCCTACCTATCCAGACTGAACCTCGACAAACTCAATATATGCCCTGCATGCAAAGAGTCCAGGCATTACACTAACCACCTCTTTGCATGCTCTTAAACCCCACTCATCTAACATCCCTTTCTCCGTGGTCCGAACCTATCGAAACAGCTCGTTTAATGGGGCTCCCGTTAGATGACTTCGATGACTATTAATTTAGGTTTGCCGATTTAAGCAGGTTTGGGTAATCGTTACAACAACAACAATTGTCTCATCAATTTTTGATCGTAAGATCTAAGTAACGACAGAAAGATTTACGCTTGAGGTCGACCTTTTACCTTTTCCAGGTTTCTCCAATTCGTAATTGGTAGTATATGTTGTATTCTGTTCCCTTTAACCCTTTCATGCCCAATGTTGTCTATAGGCAACACTCTGTAACTAATGAATCGGGATACAAAGGACTTTGAAATTTTTATCAATGCATATTTGAGTTAAGACTAATATATATCTGTACTAAAAAAATGTTAGCTCCGCCTATTTTATTCGGGCATGAGAGGATTAAAATATCTTTCCAAACACTGTATTTTAGATATTATTTTTCTCCAGCTCCAGCTTAGGATTTTGATAGAGTCCACTTCAGCCTGAGTCGCTTTCTAGTTCCACAAGTAAGTCGAAGTAAATGAAGAGAAGAATTCCCCTATTTGATACTTTTATTGTACAGAGCTTTTTCAGCACTTCCCTTCCTCTCAGCGGGCCAATGGAACTCAATGCAGTTGAAATTTATTAGATTCAGAAATGAAAATAAAGGCTAAACTTTACTTTCCATCGAGTTCCTGCCAGCGGTTCTGAGGATACCCAAGATTTTGAAACACATAAGGCCGTAAGATAAAATGTGAGAACAGAGTCAAGACTCAGCAGAAGAGGATATGAAAGGCTCGGATTTGAATTACAATGAGTTGTTGTTGCTATAGCCCTGATATCAGTGAATGGTTATTAGCCTCCCTCGTTCGTTTGCAATGATTACTTAATTAGTTAGAATTCATTATTTATGATCTTCCGAACTCAACGTTCCACTTTTCTTCTTTGAGAAGAGTCTCTTAGGTAGGAACTCGATACTAAATACTCTGAACCTTCCTTTGTAAAGACTTTTTTTTATTGACTCTGCTTTATTTCGAGCTTTTCAGTATCTCAAGCATCATCCACAGCAACTATCATTCTAAGATATTAAATCAATCTCTATTAATTCAATAAAAACCACTCTTAAAGTAAGTAAAGCAATCGGTTCTTCACAGTGTCATTTTCAAAGAGGTCCTCCGTAATAATCTTCCCTAAATTTAACCACAAGTTCCCTAAACTTCAGACCAAAAATGTTACAGAGCCGGAAAAATAAATGTCAGACTCTTATCTTTTTGGTGGTCTTACAGATCATCATTTTGACTTCCTCACAAACCTGTAAAGAGAAAATCATTTGATTTTGATACTCTGATTTGAAAGATACCCTAGAAGAAGAGAGCCTACTGGTCTACCAAACCAAAAGTTTACTCAAAATAAAGCAACAGAATTTGTTAGAATACAATACAACCCAAAAAACTTGAATGAAGATCGGTAAGAAAAGTCGGGACTTCTTTGAAATCCCTTCAACCCTCGTAATATCACTATAACGGTTTTTTTTTCGTGAAATTTATCGAGATCTTTTCAAAGTTTATAGTTTTCTTTGATACTAACCTGCTCAATTACGAAATTCTGATGGGGTGTCGGAAAATAATCGGAATAATGTCGGAATCTCATAGATGTATGGGTTTGGACGTGTAGACTCGACTCTTTTGGAAAAAAAGAAAAGTATAGTTGAGATTTCTTCCATTTCTGTTTCAATGGTTGAGCGCATTCGTCGTTGAGTTCAAAAAAGTTATTCATAGTTTTGGTTTATACCACTGGTGTAACAGGTTTTTGTCAAGTTGGTAGACGCGTCTATCTTGAGGCCTTCGTTAAATATGGTACTGATTTCCGTAATCGTCTCGTCTACTTTGGTTAGTTTGTTCTCGGCTTTTAAAAAGTATAGACAAAATTTAGTAAACTTAAAAAATCTAAAAAAATATTTTATTTTCTACTGACAACAGCCATTATTTACTAAACTTTAGATATTCCACAAAAATATTTTTTTTTGTTGCTTCCCTGTCTACAATTTGCATGCCTTATTATGCGTTTTTGCAACAATCATCTACAAAAGGATATGCATAATTTTCCTCTCTTCATATTTAAAGCTTTGCGCTAGTTCAAAACAACACCCTGCACATGACCACCCGCTGTAACAGCCTTCGATAGAATACAATGCGATTTGCTACTATTATTATTTTTGATTTTTTTTTTTCAAGTACTGATTTGCTATGAATGCAAAGTTGAGAAAAAGTACGAAGTAGAAAATGTAAAATTAAAAAAAAAAACTTGCAAAAGATTTGCATAGAAACTTCTGTGACACACAAATCAGGGAAGCGAGTGATTTTTCTATTTAACTTTGCACGCGTTTTTATTTTTTCCTCATTTCCATTTTTATACTCTCGCAACCTGTTGCACAGAGTATAATAGTTTTGTTCACCTAACGGTTGTTTGTGTCACCAAGAAATATAAGAGTTAGATATGGGGTTATATATACATAAATGATCAGGATGACGAGTAGATTTGAAATCCGGATGTCTGTCCGTCCGTCTGTCCGTCCGTCCGTCTGTCCGTCTGTCCGTCTGTCCGTCTGTCCGTGCAAGCGATAACTTGAGTAAAAATTAAGATATCTTAATGAAACTTGGAACATATGTTCCTTGGCACCCTGAGGAGGTTGCTTTCGAAAATGGGCAAAATCGGTCCACTGCCACGCCCACAAAATGGTGGAAACCGAAAACCTATACAGTGTCATAACTAAGCCATAAATAAAGTTATGAAAATGAAATTTGGAACATAGGATCCCATTAGGGAGGGGCACATTTGGATGTAATTTTTTTGGAAAAGTGGGCGTGACCCCGCCCCCAAATAGGTTTTTTGTATATAACTCGCAAACCAATAAAGTTATATAAGCCAAACTTTCTGCAGTCATTTCTTTTAGCCATTTCTTTATACAGTCCAAAAATGAAAGAAATCGGATAATAACCACGCCCACCTCCCATACAAAGGTTAGGTTGAAAATTACTAAAAGTGCGTTAACTCACTAAAGAAAAACGTCAGAAACACCAAATTTTACATAAGAAATGGCAGAAGGAAGCTGCACTCAGATTTTTTTACAAAATGGAAAATGGGCGTGGCTTCGCCCACTTATGGGTCAAAAACCATATCTCAGGAACTACTCGATCGATTTCAATGAAACTTGGTTTGTAATAGTTTTCTTACATCCCAATGATATGTTGAGAAAATAGGCCAAATCGCTTCACAACCACGCCAACTTTCTATATACCAGAACTTTGAAGACGATCTGAATCGTTAACTTTACAATATATAAAGGAAGCACTAGTGAAAATATCGATGCAGAACTTTGCACAAATACTACCTTTATAGTGTGGAAGCCCCATTCTAAAAATCGCCGAAATCGGACCATAGGTTTTCAAGGCCCCATGTATCGAACATGAGGACCTCGGTGCTTCTAACCTAATATTAGGGTTTCCAACTTTCAATGGACTTTATACAATATATATGATGAATATGTGGGTCAAATTGTGTATTATATAATATAAATAAAGTTAAATAAATATATTGCGGGAGTATAAAATGTTCGGTTACACCCGAACTTAGCCTTTCCTTACTTGTTTTTTTTTACTTTTTGCAACATTTTGCAAGCAAAACTGCTGCTAGCGAGAGGATGCGACACGCAAATGAAGCCAACAATGTTAAGCAGCATAGTTATGCGGTGGTGGTGGTGGTGGGTAGGGCGAAGGCAAGCTGCTATGCAAGAAGATATGTATGTGTGTGTGTGTGTGTTGATGTTGATTTTTAATGGCGGTCTGATTTCCATTTTTTCACTTTTTCCCACTCAAGCAATCATAATAATAATCATCATCGTCGTAATAATAAATCAGCTCAGCTGTGGGGAGTACATGGAACGTGGTGGTGGGAAATTCATATTGCAACAACAACAAATACATGTATTTAGAACGCATAGAGTGGAACAGCTGCAGTGTGGAAATAATGGCAGTTTTTATTGTGTGCTTGTTCATCTTTATATATGTACATACATACATACATACATATGTACTGCATGTGTATGTAATAAATGTACTATATGTGTTTGTAAAGCTTTATTTAAGTGTGTTATTTGTATGACTGATTGAATGGTTGCATGTAAGATGAATTGAATGCGCGATATTCTTTCTGTAAATGTAGCAATATATGCATATGATTGTGAATAATCACCAATACACTTACATACGTAAGTATGTATATATAGATAGGAGCTCAACTACCGCCATAATTGTGTGCGACGTGCAATTATTATCCTCGTTATCTTGGTAATGTGCAAATGTGGCAGTTTCAATTCCTAAGGCAGAGTAATATATGAATATTTTTAAATGTATGTGCATATATGAAAATATATGTATGTATAAAAATACATTTTTATTTGTGCCTATGAACATATAAGGTTGAAACAGTGGCAGAAGATTTTCTTATATTTTAATACACATAAATTTACTTCCATACATACATACATACAGCTATGGACAAAACAATAGCGTCACGCATTCAGATTGTACAAAGGCCAATATAAAATAACTATTAAAACGAATTAATTCAATTGTAATAATTAATATAATCTTAATTAAAAGAAAATTAAAACAAGTAAGGAAGGGCTAAGTTCGGGTGTAACCGAACATTTTATACTCTCGCAATTTATTTATTTAACTTTATTAATATTATATAATACACAATTTGACCCACATATTCGTCATATATGTATATTGTATAAAGTTCATTGAAAGTTGGAAACCCTAATATTAGGTTAGAAGCACCGAGGTCCTTGTGTTCGATATATGGAGCCTTAAAAACCTATGGTCCGATTTCGGCGATTTTTAGAATTTGGCTGCCACACTATAAACATAGTATTTGTGCAAAGTTCTGCACCGATATCTTCACTAGTGCTTACTTTATATATTGTAAAGTAAACGATTCAGATTGTCTTCAAAGTTCTGGTATATAGGAAGTAGGCGTGGTTGTGAAGCGATTTGGCCTATTTTCACCACATATCTTTTTGGTGGTCTTGCAGATCATCATTTTGACTTCCTCACAAACCTGACAAGACAAAATCATTTGATTTTGATACCCTGATTTGAAAGATACCCTAGAAGAAGGGAGCCTACAGGTCTACCAAACCAAAGGTTTACTCAAAATAAAGCAACAGAATTTGTTATAATACAATACAACCCAAAAAACTTTAATGAAAATCGGTAAGAAAATTCGGGACTTCTTTGAAATCCCTTCAACCCTCGTAATATCACTATAACGGTTTTTTTTCGTGAAATTTATCGAGATCTTTTCAAAGTTTATAGTTTTCTTTGATACTAACCTGCTCAATTACGAAATTCTGATGGGGTGTCGGAAAATAATCGGAATAATGTCGGAATCTCATAGATGTATGGGTTTGGACGCGTAGACTCGACTTTTTTTTGTAAGGATAACTGAGATTTCTTCTTTTCTGTTTCAATGGTGGTTGAGCTCATTTGAAGCTGAGGTCTAAAAAGGTATTCCCAAATACTAATTTACTTATACCGCTTGTACAACAGGTTTCTGTCGTCAAGTTGTTAGACGTGTCTATCATGGAACCATCGTCAAAGAACGTTCTGATTTATGATTCTGATTCTGATTTATTCAGTCTACTACTTTTTTAGTATCTTTTTAGCTTTTCAAAAGTACAGACTAAATTTAGTAAAATTAAAAAAATCTAAAAAATATTTTATTATTTATTAATATTATATAATACACAATTTGACCCACATATTCGTCATATATGTATATTGTATAAAGTTCATTGAAAGTTGGAAACCCTAATATTAGGTTAGAAGCACCGAGGTCCTTGTGTTCGATATATGGAGCCTTAAAAACCTATGGTCCGATTTCGGCGATTTTTAGAATTTGGCTGCCACACTATAAACATAGTATTTGTGCAAAGTTCTGCACCGATATCTTCACTAGTGCTTACTTTATATATTGTAAAGTAAACGATTCAGATTGTCTTCAAAGTTCTGGTATATAGGAAGTAGGCGTGGTTGTGAAGCGATTTGGCCTATTTTCACCACATATCATTGGGATGTAAGGAAACTATTACATACCAAGTTTCATTGAAATCGGTCGAGTAGTTCCTGAGATATGGTTTTTGACCCATAAGTGGCCGACGCCACGCCCTTTTTCTATTTTGTAAAAAAATGGAAATGAAATTCGGTATATAACACTTTCTTGACACCCTGATGCCACGGGTGGAATATGGGCGAAATCGGTTCACAGCTACGTCTACTTCCCATATAACTCAATTTTGAATTCCATCTGATTCGTTCACTTTATAATGTATTCATAAGGAACCAATGAAGCTAGCGGAATAAAACTTTACACAAATACTGTATTTGAGCTGTGACATCACTTGTGAAAAAATTGTCAAAATCGAACCATGACTTTTCAAGGCCCCTGATATCGAACATGAAGAACTCAGGTAAAGAATATAGGTAAATCCCTCAGATATTTTAATGTAATTCATTCCCTCTGAATTTTTTTCTTATAACAGTTTCTCTCTGTACCTGAAATGGTAAAAATCGGGTCATAACTTCCCCCAGATCCCATATACCTAATTATAAGTAATATTAAATTAAGTGAGCGTATAGTCTTCGATATATTGTATCTTGGTGGTGAAAACGAGTGAAATCGGTTTAGGAATTACCTCAGTCCCCATATACTATTTATGATGATTTTCGTTATTCTATTGAACTTTATACCCAATATATGGGTCGACTTGTGTTATCTTTATAAAATTACATCAATAAATTGCGAGAGTATAAAATGTTCGGTTACACCCGATTTTAGCCCTTCCTTACTTGTTTAAAATTAATATTTTGCAGAATATCTTTTTTTGATAATTACGCCCATGCAGGGTATAAGCTTGGATTCCACCAAACCGTGGTGTAAATGTTTCTATGAGCCACGATGTCCACTAATAATTTCCCCAAAGGAACTCAATAGTTTACAACAAGGGATACTAAATAATTTAAGTCATTGTGCATTTTTAACAAGTGACCGTATTATTATGTCCATAACTGTATATTTACTTCCATACATACATACATAGTTAAGCATATAAAATAATAACCATACTCTCACTTGAAAATAAGAGAATTATGATATTTTATCTTGATCTCATTACAAACACATACATATATAAATATGTCTACAATTACTATATCCCGAACATTTTCATAAATGAAGGAGCACGAAATTTCTGAAAATGGAAAAAACACTAATTAAATTATCGAAATCCGAACTCCGCCAAAGTCACCATCATATCATTGTTTGCCAGGAGAATATAGTCCGTTCTAGATCTCAAGGACCTAAGACCAAAAAAAATGTCTATGTTACCAAAAAGAACGTGTAACAAGTACTAATGTTTACTGAAGAACAAGTGCTTTGACATTCCCTGGTCTGACAGAACAAATGTAAGGTTATTGAGTTCTGAACGAGGTTTTTATCATATAAGAAATCTAAAAAATTAAGTGTAAAACTCTAAGTAGACGATAAAGACCGCTAAATATGGTGGCGGTGAAATTATGGTTTGGGCATCGTTTTCATACAACGGACAACGGAGGGTCAAATTATAGCTTACAGCATAATAAGGGCACTATAAAAGAAATACTCCAAAAATATGGGATAAAGTACACTGAAGATAATATGACCCTCAGGTATATATTTCATTAAGATAACGACCTAAAACACACGGCTAAGTGGACCAAAGAGTGGATTGTGGAATGTGGAATGAGTGGAAAGTGCACAAGTAATTCTGACGAGCTTTTACAACTTTTCAGAATTCTGGAATGCATTTTTGGTTTCCGTCTGTCAAAGCCTATTTTATTCTATTCCGAAGCGATATCGATCTAATTTAAACAACCATGTATTTAAAAAAAAAACATTTTAATTAATTTGAAACTGATATTAACACAATAAATGGAAATTTGATTTATTTAACTTATTTACGGTTATAATTTTTTTAGTAAAACTTAAAGTGTCCTTATTGTTTTTCAATGATAAAAACAGCAAATTATAAAAAAAAATATTTAAAAAAAAATAAAAAATGCTAACTCTGGGTAAAACTAATAAAACATTTAATTTGCATATGTCACCTATATATTTGCTTAATTAATTATCTTTGATACCACCACGCACATTAATTTTATTCATACTCAAAACTCGTGCACACCATTTGTTTCTAAATAGTTTTATCTGCATACAATTATGACAGTACAAGTATTCATTGAAAATATATTAATAAATCTACATGTTATTCAACGTTTTGCCTTAACCAAATTCATCATACAATTTATAAGTATTGTACGGACTCATTATCAACAAATCAAATATCATTAAAAATTAAATGAAATTCTAAATTGTAGATACAAAAAAAAACGAATGCGATTGAGAAAAAAACTAAATAAACCGCAAAGAATCAACAAAATCAGCTTTTATGTCACAGGCCAACCATGCCAAGCTAACAGCCACTAGAGCAGAACGAAAGAACAAACAACAAAACAAATCAACCAACCACTAAACAAGAGACGCAATGCTAGAGATATCTATGTTTATATGCATGTGTAAACAAACAAGTATGTCAACCAACCAAGTAGGCCACCCACGCCATTGCAAGCGCAACGAACACACACATGCACTCACTCACTCATCGTAGCTTACCGTAGTGTGCGCTATGCTTGCTCGCGCTCTTTCACACGCATAGCCTTTGCTCAGAGTTTTTTTGTTATTGTGCTCTTCACACTGATTGCGAGATTTACCTGCAGTTAAAATGCAAGCAAATGCCAAGAGCAAACAACCCTCATATACGAGCTGTTGTTGTTCGCTTGTCAACGGCAGCTGTGTTTGTTTTTGTCTTTGAAACTTTTCTTTTATTCACTTGCCATTTTTTCTAGCCACATTTTGTTTTTTGTATTTTTGCAGCACTCAACGCCCCTCCCTCCTCATTAAATGCATTTGCCAAGCGCGCGCTCTCACTCTAACTTATGCGCAACTGCTGATGCGCACTCGCTCATGGCCAGTAGCTGGTAGTCAGTCAACCACTCGACTTGTTCGTCGTTTATATTTGTAGACGCATACATAAGTGGCGTTTGAGCAGCGGCCATTCGTATCCCGCTGTGTTGGCTGTTGGCTGTTGATGCCTTAATTTCGATTATCCTTAATGCGTCTAATTCTTGGCGCAGCTTTACAACAGTTGCTCTTCAAGGCATTTCTACACTTTGCAAACATTACTTCTCTTTTAGTAACATAACTGTGTGTGTGTGTAGTTTGGCATTACGGCTCACATCAGCATTTCTTCGGCGTGCTTTTGTTTTGTTTGTGCGTCTTACTGATCCTTGACATTTTGCCTTGTCATAATTATCCCTTCATTAGTAAGATTTTTCTTGCTCTGAGTGGAATTTGTTTTCTTGGCGCTTACGAAGGGTATATGCAAAGTATTTCGCGGCAGCGTGGGTGAGCGTTGCGCAGAAAGCAAGTGTGGATGGGGGAGAATGTAGTGTTTTATTGGCTAAATTAAAATTCATTTAAATTAATTCTGATTATTTACTTGATGGCGCAGTCACAGTTTTTTTTGCTTTAATATAAATTATTACTTCTTTGAAAGAACCAACTGAAGACTAATCAACTGTTCTGAATATAATTTCTGCGGACAGTTCTAAGCTCTGTGCTTTATCAAGAGAATTATCTAGATATTATTCATAATTTAAGTCTGAATCGGAAGTGAACTCTTAGCGCAGCTCTCCAAGTCTTGTAGGTTTGTCGTATACTCCTCGGTTTGTGGTCGACTAAAACCTTTTAAAAATATTTACAAGACACAAAGAGTTCTGAAGTCCAAGCTATTCCAATGAGTTTCAAACACGTAAAGAATTTGATTATCTATAACACTATCGATACTTAAGAGCTCTTTTTCTATTCAGTTTGAGCACCATTACTGAAATTGATGGAAATGTAAAAGTTTAAAGAAAGTATATTATCTCGGTATCAAAGACTGAATCAGAAGTCTTACTCAAGGGAAACTCTCCGAGTCTTACAGGTCCGGAAGTGTCTGGAAACGATATTAGCCGAGTTAATTACTTTATATTAGAGTCCAAGCGGTTTGTCGAATCATGAAGGTCTTGACGAGCCGTTAGATGTATTTTGGTAACACAAGGGAGAGTCGAAGCTCTCAAAGTGAGACTCTCTGCAGTTGCGGGGATCTACCCCATCGACCTAACATTGGTCCGTCACTACTCTGCGGTGCGTGATCGACTAAAACCTCTCAGGTCTATGATTTAGATATATGGATAAGGATTTTGATGTTCTATTCCAAATGAATATTCATTTAAAGGCATGCTTTTCTATACTGGACTACTATTCAAGAGCTATCTTTTTTATTATTTAAGCAATATATGATATATAAGAGTTCTCTCTCTCTCTCTCTAGTGTGGACACCGCTACTGAAATTGAGGTTCTGTATATTATCTATTACTGGACTACTATTAAGGAACTCTCTTTTTTATTACCCAAGCAATATTTAAGAGTATTCTATCCTCTTTGCAATAGGTTTCTCAATAAGTAACTGAAGAACATAATGAGTACCGAGGAACAGAAGATGCGTATGTATCAGCTTAAATTTACAGTCTATGCCAAAATGTACTTTGAATCAAATTAGTAGGAAGGAGCAGTAACCTAGACATTTGAATCTTACCGCTTAAAATATCTAAAGGTTCCCAAAAATTTATGAATGTACTGAAAAATATTTACTGAAACTCTGAAATCTGTATTTGTTTGTCTTCTAATCTCTTCTTTCGTCGATTTGTGTTATCTAGCGAAATAATCCGATTCACATCAAGAGAAATAATTCTAGTCAATAGAACTAATCCTAGGAACCTCAGAGAAAATACTCGTCGTTAGTACATAATCCTATATACGACAGTTTTAGAAGACTGATCGTGAGGTGTTCAATCTAAAATAAGAAATAAAATTTTTATTTATGAAAAATGCTCAAAGACTAAAGCGTCTCTAGAACTACTTTCGGGAACAGATCGAAGTTAAAGCCGTCTCGATATATACGAACTTGGATCTCTTTACAGTATAAAAGTCTCTACTATCTCTACTCTCTATGGGCTCTAGATCCATTTGCATTTATATATATGAGTTCAGTTTGCATTGAATAATAATCGATTAAAAATATTAAATATAACGGTATAACAAGTGAAATGAGTCTACAATATTAAGTGGTTCCTTTTTTATAAGATAAGTTCTTCAAAGCTCCGGGAAATGTCTCTTCCATTATATTTGAATTACCTCGAGGAGCTTCATTTTTACATGCCTCGAGCATAGTATGAACATAAAATTTTCGTCAGTATTTCAAATAATATATGACCCCAACCTGGGGACCTTAAGCTAGATAGATTGCTCAATTCCTAGATGTAATTTTTATACACTGAACAGGGTATATTAAGTTTGTCACGAAGTTTGTAACACCCAGAAGGAAGCGTCGGAGGCCCTATAAAGTATATATATAAATGATGAGTATGTTGAACTGGGTCGATTTAGCCATGTTCGTCTGTCAGTCTGTCAAACTAGTCCTTCAGTTTTTAAGATATCGTTTTGAAATTTTGCAGATGTTATTTTCTCTTCAAGAAGCTGCTCATTTGTCGGAACTTTCGATATCGGACAAATATATCATATAGCTGCCATACAAACTGAACGATCGGAATCAAGGGCTTGTTTTTTACTTACTTTTTCTTACGTCTTTAGATTTGCTTAAACACATAGTTACTAAAAGAAATGCAACTGTGAAGGGTATATTAGCTTCGGTACAGCCGAAGTTAACGTTTGGATCTCTGATATTCGTGGAACCACATTACAGTATGTTCAGAAAGTTTTCCTCCAAAAACCATACCCATAATTCACAACAGCTTCATATTATATCCATATTACATTTTTAAGAATTTGGAAAGGTCACATGAGACCCTTAAAATGAAGACATATTTTCCTCGAACATTGGTGTGACTTCAACATGCAGTTTCGTCCAAGTTTGGATCCTCCCTTTTTCTCTTCTAATTATTTTTTAAATATTCTTGTTATTCAAAGCCTTCATATTAACTTTCATCCTTCAAAGTATTTAATTATTTGTAATATTTTTTTGTCAGAGCTGCATACGGCAGCCTCTTTATCTCTAACCATCATTACCGTCAGCCAAATGTAAGTGATACAGTGAGTACATTTACTCATTCATATGCAACTACTTAACAAACAACAACAACAATACAGGTTTATAATATCCTTTCGACTAAAATGAAAATGAAGCCTCATTATTTTTTAAGAAAAATTACCGCAGGGAAATCATGCCACACGCTCTCAAACTCACAAATGACACAAAAGCAAAGGCGGAGAGAAAAAAATTAAAAAAACAGAAATCTAAAAAATTGTAAAATGATAAATATGAAAACTGCAAAATGGATTTATTCCCGCGAGATATCAACACAAGTAAATGGTGAATAACATATGTACATACAAGTATGTCATGTCCTGAGTTGCATGAGCAGGAGGATATGAAGGACTACCGCCAGTGCATACACTCAGCGCTAAGGACTCACTTCATTAGATATTTCAGGCAACAGCAGTTATCGAGGGAAATTCAAATGAAATGCGAAGGTGTAGTATGTAACTGTATTCCTTTGTATATATGCATACATATGTGTGTGTGTGTGCTTGTTTACACGCGACGTACCGGATAAAGGAAACAGAAATTTGCGCACGTTTGCGAAAAAAACCGACTCATACATTAGCATACAGTGGAATATGCATATTCTTTAAGCATATTATGCATATGTAAATTACAATAACAACAACAATAAGTTTGAGTAAAAGATATGCATTTTTTTGTATAGAAAATGCAATAAATGATGACGCCAGTGGTTTGGTGCTTTGGTCGTTTTGGTTGGTTGATTCATTATTTGGTTATGGCGTGCATTACATTAAATAGAAGAGGTGGCGTGAGGGGATACGTGGAGTCATTTAATTTCGAGATGAATATGAAAAATATTTTAAACTCTACCCAAAAATATAATGTCGGGATTTTAGTGAATAATTTAAGTCTATCAAACTGGAGACAAATATAAAAAATATGTGTCCATTAAAATTAAAAAAAAAAAAATACTGAACATAATAAAAATGCTTTCAAATTCCGTTTTTTCGGTATCTCGAAAATATAATTTCGGGTTTTCAGAATGTATAATTTTGAAAATAGTTTGAGGTTGCGTATTTTCTGCGCTACTCATTTTTGGAATGCCGAAATCCCAAATTTTTATTTTCGGGATTCCGAGGCAAAGAAATTAATATAAATTATATAGTCCCAAGTCGAAACTTACAATTCGGAACTTACCGATGTACTATATAATATTCATGATTTCCTACAAATGGACTAGATATAAAGTACTTGTTCATCATGTTATAACCCAGCAAAGCCCATTAATCAATTACATTCGAATAATACCGCTGAAGATTGTCATTAGTCGGATATAAACTCGTGTCATTCCTGTTTTATGGTCTCAACTAACCCGGAACTTCGATGATCTCTTTCTCTTTATGTGGAAGACAACCAGAGGCGAGAGCCCTCTAACTAGTAAAAAGATTTAAAAAGGAACCATATTTGTAGTTAGGCATCTTTACTGAATTTGTGTTGCTTTATAGATATTATAGTACGCCATTGAGATAAATTCTCAGATCCCATCGATCCGCACACTTTGAGGGGCATATATATGATATAGTATATGATATATGATATAGTATATGATATATGTATATGATATATATATGCCCCTCAAAGTGTGCGCATCGATGGGATCTGAGAATTTATCTCAATGGCGTACTATAATATCTATAAAGCAACACAAATTCAGTAAAGATGCCTAAGTACAAATATGGTTCCTTTTTAAATCTTTTTACTAGTTAGAGGGCTCTCGCCTCTGGTTGAGTTATTTGGTCATACTCCCATTTCATTCCAAAACGGAAGTCAGCTAAAATTTGAAGTCACATCTGACTTTATTAGTGGTCTGCATAGACCAAGGAAGCTGTGAAAATATGTATATGTTATTGCGGATATTTCTGTGAAATTCTCTGCATTAAACAGAGTATTTAGATTCCCAATCTTGAAGATCTGTCTAGGAACCGAAGTACAAGATACAACTCTCAAGAACTGAGGCAATCTCAAGTCATAAATATTGCAGTCAGGTATTGAATATCTATCTTGAATCTCTCCATGAGAACGTAATTTCTAGGCCGGCGGAATGTTATCTACTACATGATCTTAACTGACTGAACTTTTTTACAACTGAATGTAAGGTTACCCAACAACGAATCTCCGAAATTAATGGATGACGAATTTTAAACTTAAACTGAACTTTTTTATAACTGAATGTATGGTTACCCAACAACGAATCTCCGAAATTAATGGATGACGAATTTTAAAAGACCTGTGTACTAGATGCTCACAGAACCTTAAAGATCTTTCTAGGAACCGAAGTACAAGGTACAGCTCTCAAGAACTGAAGCCGCCGCAAGTCTGGTATTGAATATCTATCGTGAATCTCTCCATGAAAACAAAATAAAGATGTCCAATCCCGGCGGATTGTTGTCAGGAAATATATAATCATAACTGACTATGAACTTTTTTTTAGAACTGCATGTAAGATTACTTTAGGTTATCCAACAACGAATCTTCGAAATGGGGGGATGACGAAATGGAGGTCTTCTAAACTTAAACCTGCGCCATAGACACGCAGAACCTTAGTAGAAACCAAAGTACAAGGCACTCAAAACTGAAACCATCTGAAGTTTTTTATGATAGAACTCCAGGGTTCTTTGGAGGAAACAACGATCACAAAAAAAAACTTTATTTATTCTGAGGAGCTCGGTTAGGATTCTCAGCTGGATATTATGACTGATATAACGAACTGTGAAATGTTTCAGAACTGGATGAAAGGTATCGTTACAACAAGATAAAAATGTCCAACCCTGGCGTATTGTTATCAGGAGATACATAATCATAACTGATTGCGAACTTTTTTAGAAATGCATGAAAGATTACCCTAGGTTACCCAACAACAAATCTCCGAAATTGGTGGATGACGTAGTTTTGAAGACATGGTGCTATAGACTCACAGTTCTTTGTAAGAACCGAAGTACTAGGCACTTCTCTCAAGAACTCAAACCATCTCAAGTCATAAATATTGTTGTCGAGTATAGAAATCTGTCTTGGAAGGAAATGCTTAATGAAAACGGTCCTTTCTCGACAGGAATATGTTTATGAAAGAACTCAGAGTTCTTTAGAAGAAATAAAACTTCACAAAAAGAAATCAATTGGATAATATGATAGACATTACTGACTATAAACTGCTTCAGAACTGAATAAAATATATTGTTACATCAATAACCCGGCGGATTAATCCCTGGAACTCTATGATTATAATTGACATAGAACTTTTTGAGAACTGAATGAAAGGTATTCAAATGGCAGGACAAATGCACCCTATCCGACCACACCTTTGCATCGATACAACAACAAACCACCTTTGAGTCTTAAGAAAGGGCTCTCTCCCAGATCTGAAATAACTGAGACAAAAAAAAATTACTATCGTTAGTCAGTCAAAGCAGTCTCTTTTGAAATATAATTAAATCGTATTCCAAAAATCAACTAAATGCACTAATGGTTTTCTGAAAAAAAAAATAATTGAGAAACCTCTATATGGACCACCCTGTACAATAATATATTTTTCTATTTAACTGCTTTGCTGCATAACTCACGGAATGGTAGCTTTTAAGCAATTTTTTCAAATCTTCTTTTCATCTACGCTACGTCTCTCTCCTTACAAGCAGCTCATTCCACACCAGCCGCGATTGCATACAACTTTCTTTGAAGACACTCTTATCATCTCGCATTTTCATATTTTGCGCAAAAATTGCTAAAACAGCGTAAACAATTATGCGTTGCGCCACATACTTTCTTCCAACCCATGCAGGATTGCAATTTAGTATTTTTTTTCGTATTTCCTTCTTTACCTATGCATTGCATACTTTTCAATGCATCAGCATCATCAACAGCATGTTTGTCATCAATTCCATTCAACGAAGCGTTGTCATCAATTTTAAATGAGTGCAATTTCGCTTTGATTTATGCATTTCAGATTTGCACGTTTTTTTGCGAAATAAAAATTTTTCTTTTACGCAAGAAAGTGAGCTTTAACCCTCTTGTTAAGCGAAATTTTTTTTTTCATAACAAGCGCTTAAGCTTTATTTCATAATTTTGAAGAGGTACTTCAGCATAGCCTTTCGCATAAAATACATATTTAACGTTTTTTTCTTGCTTCAAATGAATTTTAATATCATTTCAAGCTTCTTTTACAATATAATTTCATCGCTTTGCCAAATGAGTATTTTGCGAAATTTTCATTGCAATTATTTTAATGTGTTTTCATTTCTTCTGTTTTGTGGTTGTGTAGCGTGCATTTCGTTTGATTTTTATTTGTTTTTGTTGTTGTAAGTCAATAGGGTTTAGGTAACTCATTAATTTTGCATTTTGCAATTTTAATTATCGCTTTTGAGTTGATTTCCTGTTTACTTGTCTAAGAGGCACTGAGGATACGAAATGGCGTCTCTTATTACAATATGGTAAGCCAGGGAGCTCCTTATACAATGTTACGACCAATACCGTTAAAGATAAATGGAACTCAGTTAATGTAGAGGATGCATTCTGCAAGTAAAGTTAAGTGACAAGATCTTTTGAAGCTTCACTTAGATTTCCCTTCCCTTTCCCTTCACATTATTTCATGCCACTTTCTTGTTCCATTTAGTCTAATACATGTAAAGTACTCTAGCTGAAGAAGAGACCGCTCAAGGCATCAACAAGCTTGAACTCATTAAACCTTCAAAATATAAACAAATTTGACCTCAGATGACCCCTCAAAAATGTCAAAAAACCTAACACCAAAACCTCATTTCACGCGACCCTTCAGAATATAATAATCCTGACTTCATATGAACCCTTTCTCTAACATTTAGCTTATAATCATTATTTTTAACTTATAACTTATACTGAGTACAATTGTAAAAAAAAGTTATATATAAACAAACATAATCTAAGGTGATACCATAAAATGTTCGTGACTTATCTAAATTTAAACAAACTTCGACCAAAATGTAAACAAATCCTTGTCAAAGGTCATTGACCTCTGGCAAAATGTAAACAATTTCTTGACAAATGTCGTTTACCTCAACTAAATTGTAAACAAACCCCTGCCAAAGTTCAATGACCTCGGTCAAAATGTAAACAAACCCTTGACAACGGTTCCATTAAATATCCCCACGTGGTTTATCTAAATATAAACAGACCTCGGCGAAAATGTAAAGTAACCCCTACAAAAACAAAAAATTTAAACAAATTCTTGACAAAGGTCAATGACCTCGGTAAAAATGCAAACAAACCACGTCCAAAAGTCATTGATCTGCACTAAAATTTCGCTTTTTCAAGTTGAGCAAATCTAATGAAGAGTGGACTAATTTAAGTTCTTCATCACTATATGGGTTACACAAAGTCAAGAACTTGTTTTCACGAAATTATTAAAAATAATAAATAATAAATAATAAAAACCGATATGCAACTGTTTCTAATATTATTATCGCACCACGCCATCGATTCCATGCACAATTATCATTGCTTGCACAAGGTTCCATGTAGTTGGGAGCAGCTGCCGAGCTGCAACGAGTGGAACAATGGCAGCAGTGTTGTAATTCTACAACAACCCTGCCACAAATGGAGGCCATTCATTTATTTATTCTGTATGCCGACGTTTATTAAATTAATATGCACAGTATGGCGCAACAAATATGGCCAACAGCAATGTGACAAAGGAAGTTAAGAGAGGGAAGTGGAAAAATTAAAAAAATAAAAAATAATTCAAATAAGAAGCTTTACAATAGCAACCAACACGTGTGTTTTAAAATACGAGAAGGTGATTATTAATATATGCATATTAAATAAAAAAATATATATAAAAAAGTAATTTTAAAAATTATAAATAATTTTATTTAAAAAAAAATTTAAAAATATGCTTAATTAAAAAAGATTATTTTTTCTAAAAATTAAAAAATAAAAATTCTAGAAAATTTATTAAAAAAAAATTAAAAAACTTAAAAAGTTATTATTTTCATAAAAAAAAATTAAGAAATATGGATTTTTTTTCAAAAATATATATTTTTTATATACTATTTAAATATTATTTTTAAAAATTAAAAAATTATAACCAAATTAGAAAATTAAAATTATTATTTTTTAATTAATTTTTTAAATTAAAAATAAGTGTTTTTCTTCACAAAATTTTTACAAAGTATAAAAAAACTATATTTTATACTAAAAATTATATCAAAAATTAAAAAATTTAATACTTTTATTAAAAAAAATTTAATAATATTCTTTTTTAAATTCAAAAATATGTTTTTCTAAGAAATTTTAATAATTAAAAATTTAAAAAGAAAAATATTTTAACAAAAATATTATTTTCATAAAAAAAATTAAGAAATATGCATTTTTTGTTTCAAAAATATATATTTTTTTAAGTTTAAATAAATAATATTTAAATATTATTTTTGAAAATTAATTAATAAATTTAAAAAAATATTAAAATCTAATTCGAAAATTAAATTTTTTTAAATTAATTTTTAAAATTAAAGGTAAGTGTTTTTATTCAAATTTATACACAAAATTTTTACAAAATATAAAAAAAAATTACTCAACAAAGTTCAAAAAAAAATATTTTTTTGTACATAATTCCATAAAATAAATTATTAAAAAAATATTTTTAAATTAGAGAAAAATATTAAAGAAATATTTTTAATTTATTATTTATTAAAAAATATTCAAAACACTATTTTTGTTGTAATTGTTTATTGTTTATATATAATTTACATATTTAGCTTTTAAATTTGAAATTTGAGGTATATTCCTTGTATATGCAACTCAAGTGCTTTCGTTTATGCTATTGCCGTCCAATATTAACGTAAGCAACCCTGTGTCAGGCAAATTCGCTGCTTCAGAAAATCACACCTTTTTGTTTGCGAGCAACAGCAAAGCTGCTTATTATTGTGCAACAAGCTTTGATATGCAAATTGCAAAAATAAACAAGCGCCCACACCAAGACTGACGGCCATTTTGCCGCTTTTGTTGTTGTTTGTTTGCAGATTTTCGCTTTTTGATTTTTTCGATGAAAGTAAAAAAATAAAAATAAAAATTTTAAGCGAAAAATTTAAAAAAAAATATTTTCTCCCGAAAAAAACAATTTTGCCTCAAAGCAACGCTTGCAAAATGGCCGCAGCACCATGTTATTAACAGCACTTCACACTGCCCTGCATCGCTTGCGAAATTCACTGGCCTCGCCTTTTTGCATTCGCACTCTGGCTTTATGTGTGGCGCGCATCTTCAAAGCAAGTGGCAACAATTCATGCGTTACCACAAACTCACGAATATCACGCAACGTTGCGCATTTCTGTGTGCACTGTATATGAATACTTCATATTTCAGCTTCTTTTATTAATTTTGCTTCTTTCACTTTTTCCCAAGAGCGCAAAAATCACATTGTAAATGCCCACTCGGCGCACAGTGGCAATATCAAAGCGTTTAGCGTATGCTTCAAAGCACCGTTAGGCATAATTTAGATTTTTTGCTAGACATTTTCGTTATTCGCTTTTTTATGAAAAATCATCATCAAAAATCAAAAATCATCCGAAGACTTTAGACTTTTCTTTTCATTAAAATTGCATTCATTTGAATTTTGTACTCGTTTAATTTATGCTTTTCAAACTCATTTGAATTTTCGTTTTTGTTAAAAGTCACTTAAGTGTGGCAACATCAAACGCTGGCAGAAAACCTTACTTATTTTCTATGCTCACTCTACCTTTGTGCCGTTAGAAGTATTGGACCGTGAAGACGGCAGAAAATGAGGTAAAGATGGCTGGCACAACCATGAAAACTATGAAAGCGGGGATGAAGTTGAAAAATCACAAAATGATAGGTTCCATGTCTCACTATTAGTAGCATGGTGACATCTAGGAGTATCATTGTCCTATTGCTATTTAGTACTGGGCAGATGGATCTCAGCTCAGTAAAGTTCAACTCTCCTTAGTCGTAGGGGTTCTAACTGGTCATTGTCACATTGGGATTAACGCTATAAAAAGGTTAAAAGTCTTACCGGATGCTAGCTGTAGCTGCATGGAGGAGGACGAGGTGGAATCATCTCATCACTTTCTTCGGGATGTTCCGCCTTTTCGAGATCAAGAAAAGGATTTCTCGGATCGCACTTTTTCGAACAACCACGCGAAATAGCGGATATAAAAGTGAAAAAACTCTGCAGATTTGTTCGGGCTCTTTGTCGATTCCTAATTGCTAATCTAGGAGAATCCAGGCTTCACAAAGGAGTGTCTTTTATAGTCTACGTGTGTTACCTTTTAGGAAACAGCCTTACAACCTAACTTGAACTGAAATTATTTCAATAAATTAAAACTAAGTGAGGTTAGCTTAATCTCATGATCAGTATACTACAAGTCCATAAATACCGTTTAAATGATACACATGACCCCGGTCGCAGCGCCAAAAAAGTCGACAGCCTTTGGAAGTTAAGAAGGTCTTGATAATTCTATAATCTTGAGATCACTTTCGTTTTCTCGGGATTTTCTTCACCACAACAACGAAGGAAGTTAAGTTGAAAATCATGATTCGTACAATAGAGGTCTTTAGTAGCACATACAAGGGAATCTATTGCAGTTTTAGAAACTCTCAAGTTGAAAAAGATTTCAATTATACCTTGTAAGACATTTACTTCCCTATCGATAACCTACGAATTCGGTTTATAGGAGGTTATCTTCTCCGATTTATTCTGTTTTAAAGTCGTCTTTGATTCGAGTTTAGGTTAGGATGTACATATGAAGGGATCTTAACTGCGATTCCAGCATAGTTTGGAATCCGCTGGCACGAGAAAATTCTAAGAAGATGTTGGTTATAAGAAGCCTCAAGGGCGTATTTTGGATTCCGGAAGCATCAACAGATTTCCCCATAGTTTCTATCAAAATATACTCTTCTTCTGGCACTCGTATCCGAGTGGGTAGTTTCGGCAGAACTCTACGGTAGGAAGATGAATGGGTTCTATACAAGTGAATTATCGCATAGTGAGGCTCTGAGAATCTAACTATGTTTCAGCACAAGAAGGTTTTAATAAGACAATTTAAGGTTTTTGCAGCCGACAAGAGATCAAAGTTGTTCCCCGGTAGTCAGTTGTCAGTTAAGAGGATATCAAAAATGTTTTGCTCATTGTGAAAGAAACTGGTAAGGATTATCATTCTTCCCAATACGCTGTTATCGAGTTTAGCAGTGCGGAATAATGAGAAAAATTTCCGAATTACATTAAGAATATCTCTCATTAATGAACCAATTAAAAAAAATCTGATCGAAGTTGACATCGAAACCACTTGATAACTACTATAAAGTTTCAGGTGTCAAAAATTATGCAATTAAAAAGCAAGCACCAATGGTCTATCAAAAAGAAAAAGAAAAATCAAACCCTAAGCTTTCACTAAGCTTTTCCTTAGCGCAAAGCATATTCGAGGTGGAGCTATACAGTTGCCTACCAAAGTTTTTCCGCCTTCGTAAAATAATGTCACTAATTGTCGCGGATACTTACATACAAGACTTCGCAGCAAAATGCATGATAAGTAGTAGTTGGCGCACAAGAATACGCTTACAATTCACTTAATCACCAGTTATTTAAATGTCAAAGTGATTTTGAGTTTTTAATGAGATGAAAAGTGATACGCCCGCTCAATGGTGTGAGGCCAAGATGAAGTGTGGAAATTCGCGCGACAAAGTGTGGAATAGGGAAATTAGTAAAGGAAACGAAATTGCTGCTAAGCAGCAGCTAAAAATGTTGAAAAAAAAACTTATTGAAAAGTGGAAAATTCATAATGAGCTGGTGATTAAGAAGAAGAGAGGTGGTAAGAAACTGCAAAATTAATAAGTGAAATGAAAAGAAGAGAAAAAAGCATGAGATACAAGTTTAAAATCTACAGAAATACTAATTGAATGCATACATATATTAGGCTATGTACACAGTGGAGCGTAAAGTAACAGAGCAGTAAGACAAGGTGGGACAAGAAAGTGAAAATAACCGCACATAATGTAGAGAAACCTCAAAATATCTGTAATTTCTATATTATTTACAAATGACATTTCTCAATTTTTGGAATAATAAGTTAAAAATCGTGAATCCAAGTAAGAATTCGACCAACTGGACTGAAAAACCCATAGCAATAATCTTTAACAAGGAAAGGACTAGCGTTGCCAAAAATAATTGGATAGTTGTGACTCATTAATCACGACATGTTTTTTCTCAGAGAATCGATTGAGACCTCAGTCACCGTTTATATAGAAAGGTTGAGATGAAAAGATAAAAGAAGTTGAGCCATTTTAAGAGACCTACAATAAATTTACTCAAGTCCAATAATTATATTTGAATTTAAAGACTCAATGAATCATTATTTGTGTTCTCAGGTTCATAACAAATAAGAAAGTTGCATTCAGACGCTACGACCCGGCGTTTATCACCTAATATATTATACTTCGAGATACATTTATATCATTCCACCACATGTAGCTTGAGGCCTATAGGACCGACTCTTTGTGGTATAATATGAAAATTCTAACCTCAAACAGCATATGAAACGTGGCCAACAGTAGCTCAAGTTTTTCTAAATTCATATAAGAGGGACCAGATGACTGAGCAACTATGGCTCATCATTGAGAATTAGCTCGCTTTTAAGAAATATTTGCTTGTTTATCAAATCGAAACCTCGAATCGTATCTCCAACTGAAGTGTCAATATACGTATACTGAAAAAGGCAGATCAACTACGACTTCGTTTCTAAAAAGGTACTGAATTCCCGAAATTAGCCCGATATTGTGATTTCAACTACATTCGAATAATCGATACTAAACACGAAGTGACTCTTTTTGAGAGCTCCAAATTATCATGTCGATTCCAAAAGTATAAAACTAGTGCCCAGAAATCAAGGGATGAACCAAAGCATTATCAATTCATCAATGTGAGAAGTCTGCGTGGGATACCTAGTAAGGTCCATCACATAATTATTTGGAACCTAAAATCAAAGATCACCCAAAGTTCAGCTTGAAGTCAAATATGGTCTCGGTACAAGTATATTTCTTGGAACAAGTACTCGTATTTGACAATTAAGTTGAGATCAGAGACCAAACAAGGGAAACTTAATGAGTCCATAAATCGACTATGTAGATTGACAAAATCAATAATATATGTATCTGAACATTTCAAATAGGCAATTACAGATTTTAATCAAATAAATTTAAAATTTTCGCGGATACATAATTCTTTAAAATAAATAATATATTCGATACTTCTATATAGTTTACCCCAAAATCCCCATAACAGCATTCATTCCCTCCTGTACAGCTTATAATCACTCACTAAAATATAGAAATGCAAAAATTGGTACTCACATGCATCCTTCACCCACTCCACGAATATTCCTATCGTATTGAGGATTTGCGACATTTCACAATCAACACTCGCCTACGGCGCACGCCTGCTGTGCGACCGAACGTCACAGCGACAAGGCGCTGCACACACGCGTCAAAAGATTATGACAAATTTGTGTACCGCAAATGAACAGCAAGCAGCGTGACTTTGAGGAAAACTGGAAAAAATAGAAAAAAATATAAAAAACAATAACAACAACAAGCGTTACAATAAGAACTACACAGGTATAAACAATAACAAATGATGATGAGGGTATAAGGATAATGGTATTGGGGTGTGGGAAGTTGAGGTAAAATAACGAGCCAGTTTTCACGATTTTTTTGTTGTTATTGTAATGTTTTGCTACTGTCAACATGTTTTTATAATTGTCTGTTCAGATTTTTTTTTTCGCATACATAAGTATATTTAGCTGTTGACAAGGTGTAATCCCAATCATAATTGTGCGTTCGAATAAGTGAAATGTAAAGCAACAACAACAAAGGTGCAATGTAATATATTGACAATGAAGAGGCATCTCTGTAATAAAAAAGCTTTTAAAAACAAGTAAGGAAGGGCTAAGTTCGGGTGTAACCGAACATTTTATACTCTCGCAATTTATTGATGTAATTTTATAAAGATAACACAATTCGACCCAAATAATCGGTATAAAGTTCAATGGAATAACGAAAATTATCATAAATAGTATATGGGGACTGAGGTAATTCCTAAACCGATTTCACTCGTTTTCACCACCAAGATACAATGTATCGAAGACTATACGCTCCCTTAATTTAATATTACTTATAATTAGGTATATGGGATCTGGGGGAAGTTATGACCCGATTTTTACCATTTTAGGTACAGAGAGAAACTGTTATAAGAAAAAAATTCAGAGGGAATGAATTACATAAAAATATCTGAGGGATTTATCTATATTTTCGGTGAAAAATTACCCTTAGGCACTGGGTTCTTCATGTTCGATATCAGGGGCCTTGAAAAGTCATGGTTCGATTTTGACAATTTTTTCACAAGTGATGTCACAGCTCAAATAAAGTATTTGTGTAATATTTTATTCCGCTATCTTCATTTGTTCCTAATGTGTATATGTATTATAAAGTGAACGAACCAAACGAATTCAAAATCGAGTTATATGGGAAGTAGACGTAGTTGTGAACCGATTTTGCCCATATTCCACCCGGGTCATCAGGGTGTCAAGAAAGTGTTATATACCGAATTTCATTGAAATCTGTTGGGTAGTTCTTGAGATATGGTTTTTGACCCATAAGTGGGCGACGCCACGCCCATTTTCCATTTTGTAAAAAAATCTCAGTGCAACTTCCTTCTGCCATTTCTTATGTAAAATTTGGTGTTTCTGACGTTTTTCGTTAGTGAGTTAACGCACTTTTAGTAATTTTCAACCTAACCTTTGTATGGGAGGCGTGGTTATTATCCGATTTCTTTCATTTTTGGACTGTATAAGGAAATGGCTAAAATAAACGACTGCAGAAAGTTTGGTTTATATAGCTTTATTGGTTTGCGAGTCAACTTTTCCAAAAAAATTACATCCAAATGTGCCCCTCTCTAATGGAATCCTATGTTCCAAATTTCATTTTCATAACTTTATTTATGGCTTAGTTATGACACTGTATAAGTTTTCGGTTTCCGCCATTTTGTGGGCGTGGCAGTGGACCGATTTTGCCCATTTTCGAAAGCAACCTCCTCAGGGTGCCAAGGAACATGTGTTCCATGAAACTTGGATAAGATATCTTAATTTTTACTCAAGTTATCGCTTGCAAGGACAGACGGACAGCCATCCGGATTTCAAATCCACTCGTCATCCTGATCATTTATGTATATATAACCCCATATCTAACTCTTATATTTCTTGGTGACACAAACAACCGTTATGTGAACAAAACTATTATACTCTGTGCAACAGGTTGCGAGAGTATAATGAAGAGGCATCTCAGTAATAACAACAAAGTATTTAAAAATGTACTGAGGCCCTTAAAATTATATGTAAGCGGAAAGTACAAAAACAAAAACAACAACAATTTTTAGAAAAAATGTCATCAAAATATTTTCACCATCACAGAATGAAAGGGAAATACTTTGTGACAATTTCGAATGCCTGGAAATATATTATTGGGTTGTCAAAGTGACAGCAAGCTGTTTAAAAGGGCAAGAAGAGTAGACAAGTGAAAACTATTGAATTGTTTTTGCATAAAAGTAGTGCGAATTATACAAAAATCACTAAAATTTAAATCATATTAATTCACATAGTGAATATGCATGACAGGGTTGCCAGCAGTATGCTTAAAAATTTAATAATAAACACAATTTTTGGATAATAGTGAAAATTATCTGTTAATTCTAACAACAAATTGATGGTCTATGAAAGTTTTGGTGAATTTGGTGGATAGAGTTGCCAACTGTATACATACCTTAAATTATAACATTAGTAATATTTTTGGTAATAAGGAGTTTTGTTAGCAAACTGTAATAAAAAATGTATAGACTAAGAAAATTTTTGGTAAAGTTTTGATGAGAGGGTTGCCAACAGTAAACACAAATTAACCATATTATATTTTTTGTTAATAAAAAGGTCAATTATAATAATCAATTATAACAAAATTTAGATGTTCTATGAAAATTATGACAAATTTCTTTAACCCGAGTTGCCATCTGTAAACTTTAAATAAACATATTAGTAAATATTTTTGGGAAAGATGAGGTTAATGGACCAATTAAAATACACAATTTATGGTTATTGAAAATTATGACGAATTTCGTTCGCAGGGTTGCCATCAGTATACTTAAAATAAGCATAAATATTTTTTGAAATAAAAAGTAAATAAATAAGTTAGTTAACCCTTTCGCGGACTCACGAAATTTAGTAAATGTTATCAGAATGACACATGCATTTATTTGGCTTATAAAACCGATAATTGAATTCCGATTTCAGTTTTGGGTTTATGGTTTATTGAATATTTAATTTTACTCAAAATTGGGACACTAACTTAAATCTGATTGCTTCTGCAGTGGCACACAATAAGCTACTACATATAAAACCAATGCAGTAGACGTCGCCTATGTCCGACGTGTTTATATACGATTTTTTTTCTATGTCGGCATATACCGACGTGTCCTATTTAATCCATTCGTTGTGTCGGATTATGCCGACGTGTCCGCGAAAGGGTTAACTCATAAAAAAAAATGTTCTCTGTAAATTTTAGTAAATTGGGGCGTTGTCAGGGTTACCATTAATACTTAAAACACAAAAATGAAATTTATAGATAATAGTGGTATTAATCAATCAATTCTATATTTTCACTGAGAATGAAACGCGTCGCTATGGGTTTGAGATACCAATACAGCAGGGACGAGGGAGAATTATAACCAGCAAAATTAGATCGAAACTTCTTAGTTTAAAATATGTACATTTTTGTACAAGATTTGGGACGATTTTAATATATAAATAAGGCATCGTTAAAAGACATACGACCGAATATAAAGAAATTTTCAAAAATACGCTTCAAAAGTAGACTGATAGGGACAGCAAACGACGCCATATTTTTTCACGCTTTTTTGACACTTCTCTTCAGTATGGTTTGCTGTTTAATAATTGAAGGATATACGATCCAACAAACAGTCGAAATTATTAAAATTTACCACCGAAATTCAGAGACAGGGACCTCAACTTTAAGAGCGTCATCATAATCGCCCTGTCTGACTGCTCAATGATAAGCGAATATTTTTGGCTCGATTTGGATGATGTGGTCTTGTACAATATGTGGTTCCAACAGGACGGCGCCACAAACCACACAGCGATTTATTGAAATCCAAGTTTGGTGTACGTGTTATGTCGAATCAAATTGCGTTCAGCATCTGGACTTCTGCAAGCGTGGCCGTGGTCGTCACGCAAAAAAAATCGAGTTCTATACCTAATAGCATCGAATGTACTTTCACAGGAATAAAGAATTTCATCGATATCCCAAACCGTTTTTGTTTTATTTAAAACAACTAATGTAGTACCCTTATTGAAAATCCTTTATACATCTATGATACAAACTTTTCAAAGTAATGTAACAAATATCGCATTAAATACATCAAAGCAATTTTTTTTATCCAAAAACAAAAATAATATCCTATTTATTTCCAATTACGCAGCAGTATTTAAATATCTCTATGAATATGCCATTCATTGACACAATCAATGCTTCATTATCTCTTTGCCGTCACTTACTGCTGCATCTGCGTTTCTTTTCTTTCAATATTTTCCTGCTCGCCCCCACGCCTCTCTGCTGCCAAAACACTACAAGAAGAACACTTTTCTACTTTCTTCAATACACCAAATTGACACCATGGAAAAGGACTTGTTTTCCACTTGAATTATCTTTATGATTGCTACGAATGCGCATGCACACACAGACACTCATATACTATATAAACGCATTAGATATTATATTATTATAATAAATGTTTCTAATATTTTTTTTTTCATCCAATAAGACGAAAAAAAGTAGGAAAAAAGTCTGAAATAAGTAAAAGTTAACGCCTCAGTGTATTGAGCGTAAAAGAGAGAGATAGAGAGAAAAAAATATGTGTATAGTAGATATCTATTAAATAAATTGAATTGATTCAATTTGCTTTGTTGCTTCGCAAGGATGCGCAAAATTAAATCAAACAGAGCTGGAAGTGTAAACGAAAAATAATACGAAGAAGTATAAAAGTAACTACATAAACATAACTGTTGTTGTTGTTGCATGTGTCCAGTTACATAATTTTTTCCATCGCCTTCACGAAAAATACAAAAAAATAAATACTTCAAGCGAATATGCTTTGCTACTAGTCGACGTCTTACAACTACCAACCTGTCGGCCCTGCCGCACTACTAATAGCTAGTATGTACGTGGATGCGTCCGCTTGGCTGCCTGCTCATCCTGCACGCGCTTACTTACTTACTGGCTTGCTTGTCAATAGCAATTCTCATTCGTGTAGAAAATCCAATTGAATTCGCTTTTGTATAGACACTTTGTTGTTGTTGTTAGTCGTAGATTTTCTAAGAAATTGTAAGAAAGACAATTTGTGCGCATTTATTTTGCACTTTGGAGTTAGTTTTCTTTTTTAAGGTGTGTGCTGGATTATAGAAATGAGTAGAGGTGTTTATAAAAAATTTCAATTATAGATACAACGGCTTGTTATACAGTAAAAAAAATTAAACTTAGTAGATCTAGATGCTTTACGTTCAATCTATACATCCTCAATCTACATTGATTTGCCGACCAAATGTTGATTAGTTAGAGCAGATCAGATCAGATCAGATCAACGCTGAAGGCAATTTCCAATTTGGATCTAAAAGAAACTAGAAATTTTTCAAGTCTAGGTGTACAAGTTGAAATCAAGTGAATTGGGCTATGAATCGCATTTTGAACCAATAAATGCTTTAAATTGAACTCTTCGGATTATTGCGGAATTCAGGATTTCTATAAACTGGCTTCCAAGGACGAAATTTACAACGAATAAAATACATAAGGCTAAAAACTATGCAGTTTCGGCATCTTGGCACCATCATTTATAGAGAAGAAAAAGTTAGTAGCTCTGATCTCGTGAAGTAATTACCAAGATCCCGTATATCTATACTACTATTATAAAAAGGAAAGATTTGTTTGAATGTTTGTATTAAATAAACTCGAAAACTACTGTGCCGATTTCAAACATTCTTTCAACATTGGAAATCTACATTCACCCCGAGTAACATAGGCTATATTTATAGATAGAATCCCAAATTTCTGGAAATAGTTCCCAGGTGAGGGTATCAAAAAGACTCCGCGATGGAGAATCTTAATCTGAAACTGAAAATCGTCCAAGTTATTCTCTTCGCATCGCAATCGCGTGCCAGAGAGCCGAGTAACGAGCGCTCGCACCTGCTTGCTGAACAAAATTTCAAAACCTCCCAAGGCGATTGAGAGTCGAGTACGGAGCGTGTGCAGCGGCTTGAAGAACAAAATATTAGAAATATACTCGCACTAGGGCGTCGAACTCTGAGCATTCTTGAGCATATAAAATGATTTTCAACTAAAAAATCTATTAGACAATCTTTAAACAAAATTATTTGATTTTTCGTACGTATTATGTATACTTCGTCAGATATGAATGCAGAAAATCGCTTTCTATCTTAAGCCTTGAACTCTTCAAAACTTGTAGTGTTCTTCAGGAAGATACTGAAATAAACATAATTTGTCGTAATTTAGAGATGAATAAGATCAGACTAAACATCCAAACTTGGAATTGAGCTCAGTCAACGAATGAGAGACCTCGAATTATCTACTTACCGCCCTTATTGTTACGATATCAACATCGGCTGTATGAGAAGAGTACATAATACTCTTTCTTTAACTGGCCGGTATGATATTCTAAATTTGAAACAATTTGCTACCAAACATCATCTTTTTCAAACTTGAGTAAACTTGTACTATGTAGACAAATCCCAGATTGAGTGGAAATATATAAAGCCTCTTTTAAAGAATTCTTTGGAGTTTTTCTTAAAAACATTCCTAATAATAAAGTGAAAACTGATAACATGAACTTGAACCTGAACTACCTTATAAAATGACTTGTTCACACTGAAGTCGATATGGATTTCGGGCAGTAAAAAATAAATAAAACCAAAACTGACTCGGTGAAAGGATGTAGTGAAGAAGAATCGAACATTTGTGAACCGAGTCATGGATACTGTATAAAACACTTCAGTATTAGAAATTTCGTATATTTTTAAGGTTTAATTAGATGCTTTAATAACCGAGTCATGGATTATTATAAGTATGGTTAAGGAATCTCGTTATTTAAAAGAAATACACCAAAACAATCGATTAAATGTGATGAAGAAAAGGTGAGGAAGGCCCGCTTTCTAGTCATCTGTGGTTTTGACTTATCCATGATCAAAAAACAAATTCTCCGATGGGGAAAAAAACTCTTCGTATACCTAGGATCTTTGAACTATTCGAAAGATATAATAATAATAATAAATTTTAGAAAAATATGTAGTCAGCACAAATGTTTTGGTTGGATTCAGTTTATATCTGCCAAAAAAAACGAGATAAAACTCTCTTTCCTTGCCGGTTTCTTGGACTATTCGAAAGATATAACAACTATCTTATGACTTCAGTTGATGGAAGAAGCTAGTTTTTCTAACATAGTTAAATAATATAATCAATTTGAAGGAAAGACTTTATTGGTGATGTACTAGACTAGACTATATGTACAACGATCTTATACGGATCTTTTCGTTTAAGTGCAGCACTAAACACCCGATAGGTATTTCTTCCAATCTGCCTACCATCCTCTGAAGTATATTATCCTTTATTAATCGGAAATAAAACGAATGACAACCGCAAACACATCCTTTTTTATTTTACGATTTCTTCGAAATTTGATATCTAACTTTTCAAATCAACGCCAATACCTTAAAATTAACAAATAAAAAATATTTTTTTTTTGTCTATGTATCACAATTAAATCCACAGACAATTGCTGTCAAAACAATTGCGCAATTGAAATTGATATCCTTTTGAACGAGAAAGAGTGTGAGAATGATTAAATTGCGGGTTTAATTGCTTAGCGAGTGCGATGCTTGTGATTTGATTGAGGCTTTAACTAGGGACCGTAGCAATATTATGCTAAGAATTATTTATTTATATGCTTCTATTTTTTTAGCAAAGGTCTCAATTACAAAAGTGTGTAGGCAGCAACGGATGCGTTTCGAATATTATTATTTGTTGTTGTTGGTGTTTTTTTATAATTCTTCACTCCAAAACACTTCCAAAAATTAAGCTTTAACAGCATTTCCTTGTTTTGACATCCGTTGTCACTTTTGAAGGTTTGAATTACGCGTATTTTTTTGGTATTATATGCGACGCATTACCCTTCAATTTTGTTGTTCTAATTGTTTTTGTTTTATTATATATTTTTTTTGTTTTCTTTTTAATATTGTCAAGTGTTGGCGTGTTTTCTTTTTATTTCATTGATGTTTTTTTTCATTTATATGAAACGCCATTTTCATTTTTGTACAACTCAATCACTTTAAAGGATTCCACTGCCTGCTCACAACCCTACAACATTTGCACATATTTCCACCAAAATACCCTTTTCAATAATAAATAAAGCCTCGTTTGAAATTATACTCCTCCCTCGAAATGTGCTTTGAATGACATTTAATTGTTTTGACATTTCGCGTTTGAAGTTTCTGTTGATTTACTGCTTTTTCGGCTAAATGCTGTTGGCAGGTTCGCAATTCGGGATGGAAGTAAATAAATAAGTATATACAAACATACTTCTACATATGTAAAGTGTATGTTTATACCAAGTTTTGCTAGAGGGACGAATGGATTTTGAAGATGTATGGCAGCCATATTGGTTTAGTTTTATTATCGAAATAAAGAAACATGTAATATATGATACTTTGGCCATGAATATTACAACTTATCTATGATAATGAAATATCCAGAGGAAGAAACTTTATTAAATACGGATGAAACTTTATCATAATCAATGTTATGCAACAAAAGTATGAAACCTTGTTATCGAACTTAAGGAATATACAGAGAATGAAATCTTGTTTAACCCTCTAACCGGCGAACCTGCCTTTAGTCGGTGTATAATTAATATGTTGCTATGCAGCTCTTATATTTCAAATCTCTGTTCTAACGGTAAATATCAGCAGACAACAACACAATTCTCTTATTGAAACAAATTACAGTAAGCATTCGTCATTTGATTGCAAATCGTTGATTGCAGAAGTCAATTTTTGACAAAGTGTGTAAAATAATTATTTGTGTATAAAGTGCAGTTTTTAAAATAGTATAACATCGTTAAAATTCATGATTTGCGTGAACAAAAATTTTCTCATATAGGTAAATATATATTCTTTTATGTTTTGTGCTTTATTGTTAAATTTTTAGAAAATCTTTGTTTGTAGCCGGTGAAAATTGAACACCGTCTAAAGGCGGATCTGCCGGTTAAAAGCAAATTTTGCATACACGTGGCTCTAGCCCATTTTCTTTATCATTTCATTTTTCTTTAAACATTTTTGCGTTTAAAACATTCTGGGAAACAATTAGCAGTTTGAAAATGTTTTCAGAAAGAAAAAAATTTAATTTCTCAAAATTAATTGATGAGGAAATTGAAGAACTCATGGCTGAATCGGTGAATTCGACGACGATAATGATGATTTGGAAGACCCAGACTTTCAATTACCAAACGTAGACTTTGCTACATTTCAAGAAGAGTGGGATAATGCAGATAACAACGATTTTGAAAATATCTTTAGAAACTCAGAAGAACATCTGGCAGAAGTGCAAAATTTCTTGAACTTGAAAAAAATGATGTAGTTTTTCAAGGAGACAAGGAACTGCCGCAACAATTCAAAGAATTAACCACACCATTCCGTTGCTTATTATTTTTTCAACGATGACTTGCAAAATGAAATTGTGTATCAGAGCAATTTGTATGCAAAACAGCAAGATGTTTCTACAAACTTTACTTTGACATCGTGTGATTTAAAAAAATATATCGGAATTTTGATTTATATGTCTGTGTACCGATAACCCAGTGTCGAGAGTTACTGGTCCAAACTTTCTTTCGAGCCAGTTAGAAACGCAATGACTTCCAAACAGTTCTTTTCAATCAGAAAATATCTTCACTTCAATGATAAAAAATGAAAAAACCACAGGAAGCAGGATTTGATGAACTATTGATAGACTCAATATGCAATTTGATTCTGTGCCAAAAACAGCTCAGTTGTGCATTGACGAACAAATGTGTTCAACAAAAATTTTGACAATATATGCCCGCAAAGCCCCATAAATTAGGCATGAAACTTTTTGTTCTTTGTGACTAAGTGTAAATTAAATCTGTGCCTCTCAAACAATAACAAATGTTTTCAAATTTATCATCAAAAGAAGAACTGAATAAAATTTCAAGTAAAATCATCCTCTAATAAAAGTTTTTTATTACGTTACCAGGCAGGTCCGCCTTTTGGCGGTCAACATAGTTTCTCACCTGGAAGGTAAGTTTAGATTTTTTTTCCTTTTAACATTAACGTATGTTTTATTTAGCCAAAAACTATGAAAAAATATTTTTTTTAATCGAAAAAAATTGGCCGGTTAGAGGGTTAAAAAAGTTTCTAAATATGCATATTTGTAAAAACGTCCAAGGGACGAAACTTTTTCATGAAATGGATACTGTATGTATACATGCATATGATTGGCGTAGGAAACATTTGGCCAGTTATAGCCGAATCGATGATATCGCGCTACTCCTCTCTTTCCCTCGCAGTTCGGCGCCAGTTGGAGATGACAAGTGTAACCTGGTCGCTCTCTACCTGGTCCCTCCAACGGACTGGAGGCCTTCCCCTTCCTCGGCTTCCTCCGGCGGGTACTGCATCGAACACTTTCACAGCCGGAGTTTTCTCGTCCATTCGGACAACATGACCTAGCCAGCGTAGCCGCTGTCTTGTTACTAACCTAACCTCAAAATAAAATAAACGTTTTGGAATTATTTATTACACAAAATTAATAAGATTAACCTTTAAGGATGAGTAAAATATTTATTTGGATGATACTCAATTCCAAGAAAAAATAATCTTTCAACACATATTACGCTGATAAGTTGGAAGTTAACTTTCATCTTCATAGCTCTATAGTCTATCCGTTTCCAACTTTGTTACTCTGACCCATTTACCATTTATTCATGTTCTTAAATGAAAATACGTCAATTTGTTATTTTTTTTTGGAAAATTCTCTCCTATCATATATTGATATTTACAAATTTTTTGCATTTCGTCACTTTTCATATGTGAAATATCATTTATAATGCTAATTATGCTTTCATGAGCATATACCATACCATACTTCAGAACTCGGATTTCATAAAAATACAATAACACGTAAGTAAGAGTAAGAGTACATATTCATGTATTGCATATATATAGTACATATATTAACTGTATATGAGCTATATACAAGCATATCGAGCGTGTTGCCAATTTTCATAAATTTAGCCAATCAATTGTGGCACAGAGATAGCAAAAAGTTAAGGGCATATTTCGATATTATTACATATATATATATATATATATATTTATATACATATGAAAATGTACTAAGAGAATATTTAAAATACTCACTCTTTTTATGTATTTATTTTTTAACGCAAAAGTCTCGTAATATATTACAGAAAAATGTGGAGGTGGATACATAACTTCATTAGAGCGGAACCTGCATACGAGTGAGGTTAACTACAATCCATTAAGTTGAAACATTAAATAGAGAGTGTAGGAGTTCCTTCTATTTGAAGATTTTTAAAATGTTAAAAACATCTAGATTGCTTTATAAATGTAATACTGATTCGTCATTTAGATAGAAGTGATCAGATTAGGGAACTTCTTTGGACAGATCACTAAGGAGTCTATTATCCTAAATATATCAAAACTATAAACGATTCTAAGAAAAACTCAAAAACTTTCACAAACTTTTCACGGCAAGTTAAAGACGAACCACAAATGAGCTTTTTTTTTTATTCCAGCATTGCCTTGTTGAGCTCGGTTAAAGGCAATAAATCCAGAAATCTCCAACTGAACTTCCCTACAATCCTCTACTTGTGATTATTTTCAACTAACAACTTATTGGGCAGCTCCTAAGTCAACAGCAGCGGAAAAATTTGCTAATGTATAGTGAGTTGTCGAGCTCAAGTGTCAAGTGAAACAATATTAGTTGTAAGTGTAAATGTCCCAATAGACCTCCTAGCATACGAAAGAAAAAATCTGTGAGAACTAAAGAAAGTATAACAGAATAACAAGTGCGCGATTGAGCAAATAAAGAAAGATACGGTATCAGCATGGCAATGAAAATATGAAAACGAGAGTCGGGGCAGATGGGCTGCCAGACTTATAAGGGATCTGAGCTTATAGACAAGTCGTAAATTTGGAGAAGTCGACTTCTACACAACCCAGCTCCTAGAGGGCCGCTGTAGAGGACCTGGTTGGTCCAATAAACGCGGATAATGCAGTCAACGTCATGTTGGAGAGCGAAGAAAACTGGGTCATTATCCAGAACTACGCAACTAACTTGCTACGTAACAAAAAGCGGGACCTGGACGCAGGTGCGCAGATGTAAATCTCTCTATGAGAATAATGGAACGCCACCTTGAGGTAATGCGAAAGCACTTCCAGGGTGGGGACGGTAGAGGGGGGTTTTTAGTGACCTGCAAGTGGCACATACCATTGCTGCGACGATGCAGTAGGTATTTTCCACCCCCTCTCCCGCGAAAAAAAATGTTTACTTAAGTATGAACTTCAATTGAGGTCAAATTAATATCACTTTGGGTTGAGTTCCACTATAAAGCGATTATTAATATGAAGGATCTCTTCGTACTCACTTCTGTCGTGCCCACCTAACCAGAAAGGATGCGAAATTCATTTCTGGAAACTCAACGAAATCCCCCAATATAATATATGCCATACTTCCACGACACCATCTTCGATTGGGTTCTGTGAGAGGACTGTAATAGTAGAGACCAGAAAGATCGCTAAGATATACTACATATATACATAGATATTTGGCGTAGGAACCGCTTTAAGCGATTATAGCCGAATCCACCAGAGCGCGCCACTCATTCCTCCTTTTTGCTTTTTGGCGCCAACAGGAAACATGAAGTCAGGTCACTTTGCACTTGGTCTTTCCACCGGAGTGGAAGTCGTCCCCTTCCTCGCCTTCCACCAGAGAGTAGTGCAGTGAACACTTTCAAAACTGGAGCGCTTTCGTCCATTCGAAAAAACATGACCTAACTGCTGTCTTTTTATTCGCTGGACTATGTCTATGTCGTCGTATAACTCGTACAGCTCATCGTTCCATCGTCTGCGGTATTTGCCGTTGTCAATGTTCTGAAGACCATAAATCTTGCTCAAAATATTCCTCTCGAAAACTCCTAGTGTCATCTCATCTGATGTTAACATCGTCCACGCTTCTGCACCATAAAGTAAGACGGAAATGATGAGGGACTTGTAGAGTTTAGTTTTTGTTCGTCGAGAGAGGACTTTACTTTTCAATTGCCTACTCAGTTCAAAGTAGCACCTGTTGGCAAGAGTGATTCTGCGTTGGATTTCCAGGCTGACATTGTTATTGCTGATAATGCTGGTTCCCAGATAAACGAAACTATCTACCACTTCAAAGTTATGACTGTCAATAGTGACGTGGGAGCCAAGACGCGAATGCGCTGACTGTTAATTTGATGACAGGAGATATTTCGTCTTGTCCTCGTTCACCACCTATAGGCTTCGCTTCTTTATCCAGTCTGGAAAAAGCAGAACTAACGGCGCGGATGTTGTTTCCAATGATATCGATATCACCGGCGTACGCCAGCAACTGTACACTCTTATAGAAGATTGTACCTTCTCTGTTTAGCTCTGCGGCTCGTACTATTTTTTCCAGCATCGTCAGTTTACATAGCCGTATTAGTTTTGAGGGATATGAAATTCAAACATCGCGGCATAGAGGCAGCTCCTTTTCGTGCTGTTGATTCTTCTCTCTTGGGTCTTTTCCAAGATATGGCGCATGGTGAATATCTGGTCAGTTGTGGATTTTCCAGGTCTAAAGCCACACTGATAAGGTCCAATCAGTTTGTTGACGGTGGGCTTTAGTCTTTCACACAGTACGCTCGATAGAACCTTATAGGCGATATTTAGAAGGCTTATCCTACGGTAATTGGCACATATTGTGTGATCTCCCTTTTTATGGATTGGGCAGAGCACACTGAGATTCCAATCGTCGGGCAATCTTTCTTCCGACCATATTTTGCAAAGAAGCTGATGTATGCATGATTATCAGTTCTTCGCCGCCGTATTTGAATAGCCCGGTCGGGAATCTATGGGTCTCGCCGTTTTGTTGTTCTTCAGGCGGGTAATTGCTATTCGAAAACAATCACTACATGCTACAGATTAAATGCATGTCGGACGTAACGGTACTTATTAATTACTTTAAAATAACGAACAAGGATTGTCTGAGATATCATAAAATATCTTAAGCTGACCGAAAGACCCCATTTACAAAAAAATAATAGAAAAATATATAGCTCACAACTCTCTCTCTCTGTTCTGTCTAATTTAATACGTGCAACTCATTAAATGTCTCATTATTTTTCAATAATTGGATATAAGCCGAACGGCAGAAATCAACAATAAAGTAATAATTTATAGGACAAAAAAAAACAAAAAAAAAAATAACAGTAAACAGTACACCAACAAAACATATTTTCCAATCAATCAAACACAATTGCGCCGGACATTGGATCTTTTCAAAGGGCAGTACGAGCGAGGTGGCAACCAAATGATTGCCTAAGTGGTGAAATATACAACGCCACACACCAATACTTGAACGCCAACAACTAGCCAGAGGCCTCTAATAACGTCATTATTGTGTAAATAAATAAATAAGTAAATAAATAAAATCATAAATGCTGATGTGATAAACATCAAAGCTGACATTTGCTTGATTGGTTGCTTGGTTGGAGGGACGTTTGGTAGCGCACAAATTGGTCAAACAGGCTGGTAACGACGCGCAATAGAACTTGGCGAGCGCGACAAGAGAGCGGAAGCGGACTGCATGTGGACATTAAATGTTGTAATGGCGACGGAAATTGTTGTAATTTCCTTGAGGGCAAGTGTTAATGAGGACCCATTGGTTGAAAACGTTGGAGGGGGAAGGGAGTTGTGTGAAAATTGCGTGTGACGGCATGCGGGATTGATAAATTGTTGATGAGAAAATGAAGTGAATTAAGTGATAAATTAAATGTCAATGACAATAAATCAATGGGATGAGTTGAACGTTTATGAAAATAATGAGGGAAGATTGAAAGGTTAGATGCGGATTATGTTGAACATAAGCGGTAAACAAAATATGGAGAATGGAGATGGAAAAGATACATAACTAAGTAGAGCAGGGTTAGAAATATAAAGAGTGATATGGCTTGGAATAGGGTTAAATATAAGAATAAGGATGAAGATACGTAGGACAGAGACATGGATAAAGATAAAGGTAAGAACAAGGACAAAGAAAATGAGCAGGATATGGATATGGACAAGTTTTAGTTTAAGTTTAAGTTTAAGTTTAAGTTTAAGTTTAAGTTTAAGTTTAAGTTTAAGTTTAAGTTTAAGTTTAAGTTTAAGTTTAAGTTTAAGTTTAAGTTTAAGTTTAAGTTTAAGTTTAAGTTTAAGTTTAAGTTTAAGTTTAAGTTTAAGTTTAAGTTTAAGTTTAAGTTTAAGTTTAAGTTTAAGTTTAAGTTTAAGTTTAAGTTTAAGTTTAAGTTTAAGTTTAAGTTTAAGTTTAAGTTTAAGTTTAAGTTTAAGTTTAAGTTTAAGTTTAAGTTTAAGTTTAAGTTTAAGTTTAAGTTTAAGTTTAAGTTTAAGTTTAAGTTTAAGTTTAAGTTTAAGTTTAAGTTTAAGTTTAAGTTTAAGTTTAAGTTTAAGTTTAAGTTTAAGTTTAAGTTTAAGTTTAAGTTTAAGTTTAAGTTTAAGTTTAAGTTTAAGTTTAGGTTTAAGTTTAAGTTTAAGTTTAAGCTTAAGTTTAAATTTAAGTTTAAGTTTAAGTTTAAGTTTAAGTTTAAGTTTAAGTTTAGGTTTAAGTTTAAGTTTAAGTTTAAGTTTAAGTTTAAGTTTAAGTTTAAATTTAAGTTTAAGTTTAAGTTTAAATTTAAGTTTAAGTTTAAGTTTAAGTTTAAGTTTAAGTTTAAGTTTAAGTTTAAGTTTAAGTTTAAGTTTAAGTTTAAGTTTAAGTTTAAGTTTAAGGTTAAGTTTAAGTTTAAGTTTAAGTTTAAGTTTAAGTTTAAGGTTAAGTTTAAGGTTTAGGTTAAGGTTAAAGTTAAGGTTAAGGTTAAGGTTAAGGTTAAGGATAAGGTTAAGATTAAAATTAATGGTAAGGATAATGATAAAGATAAAATTATGAAAATAAAAAAAGCTTAATTATGACAACAACAAGCTGATCCCCGCATACTTTCAAAGTAATGCAAGTACTATTAAGACAAAAATACACCTCACACCAACCACCCACCCACCGCGTGAGAACTACAACATCCAATTAAATGACAGCCTCACTACAGTGTACTGTATATGTATGTGTGTGCACGCGAAAATGTCACAACAGTCATACATGCAACGACGGCTGCCACACGTGCCCAATTAAACTAATGATAAGCAAAAATGGCAGTAGCGCAATAAAAATGACTAAAAGACACTTACACAGGCGGGCGGTGAGTATATGCATGATTTTTGGCATGACATACCAAAGGTAACAAATTGTGAACTCTGAAAAAAAAAAATCAAAAACAAGCGTCAAGTGAAGCCAAAATTGTTATTTAACATTTTTTGTTGCATACCAACAGGCGCATATGCTTGTACGTGAGAAATGGCTTGTTAGCGCAGGCTGTGCAACTGTTTTTTCGCACTACTTTATGTGAAACACACTGCCTTACGCACTATAAATGTGCACACATACATACACTCCATAAAAGTTTCACTTTACGCTACATATTACACACATTTCTATACAAAACTGTTCGCATACATATTAACATATGTAACGTGTAAATTCGCCTGTCACCGATATGCATATAGGTATGCATGTGTGTTTGTGCGCCGCTAAGTGGCATCATTTCGAAATAAACTTGATTCAATCAGAGTTCATCATCATCTGGCAAAGTATCTTTGCACAGGCTAACCTTTAAATATGCACTGCATGATGAAAGCATGTGAAAAGCTGAAAAATTCGTGCCATATATGTGATAATGTTTGTATATATGTTTGAGTGTATCGGATGTATGGGTTAATATGATTTTCCGCCTGCATCCGGTTGTTCCGGAAATTGAAAAGTCAAGCCATTTTGGTGACATAAAATGGCAGCAGCGTCAGGTGAGTGTGTAATACAGTTACATATGTGTTAATGTGTACATGCTTATATTTAGTTAAACATGTCAACTTTTTTGTACATAACCTCAAATCACTGTAGACCATATTTTATAAGTTTCGTTATCAGTTAAAAAAAGTTATTTGTTATAATTTTTGAAAAAAAATTTAATGTTTTGCTAAAAAAAATAATTAACTGATATTTAATTCAAAGCAAAACAAATAATAAAACAGCCAGCTCGGGTCTAGCTAAGAACCTCCATAGTTATTTGTTTGTTCATGGTCCTAATATGTTATATGGACCTTAATTAATCCGAACCTAAACCCCAGAGAGTTAAAAATACTTCGGGTCACGGCAAAAGTCAACCTGTACTTAAGAATGTTCAACATTTTTGATTACCATATATTCTTTTCCCGTAATAATGCCGAAAAATATGCACTGCATATAACTTAGCCGTAGATAGAAAGTCGAGAGTTCTTTTAAAGCAAACTGTATTACAAAAAATAAAATTCTATGCTCATGAAGTACCACCCGACCGGGTGATATATCGGCGACTGAACTACGGAAACATTGTGAATTTTTTTAATCTTCGTTTCAGCGGACCGATTTTGGAAGGCACTTAACTCAGAGTTTCTTGTAGCAGTATCAAACTCCTCCGTATACGATTTCGAAGGTATGAAGTGGAAGAAGGTTATTCATTAGTAGTAAGGAAAAAATAAAAAAGAATACCAGGAATGAAACGTCTCCATATCACAGAGCTCAGTTTGAAGCGGGTAGAGAGATCTTTTTAGCAGGCGACAGATTTAGGCAACATATACACGGTTGTACATCACTTATGTGCCAAAAAACTGGCCGACTATTTGAAATCCGTTAACTTCACATATAACCTCTCAACTTCTGAAAAGGACTTACAACTGATCTTTGATTTGGAATTCAGTAGGACGGTTAAGTATATAAATTCATAATATTTTTACACAGATTAAATACTAGATACAAAAATTCATTAAGCTGGAATTGGAAGGTCATCACTGAGGATATTATGGTTGTATTATTATGATGGACTTGTTGTTGACACTAGATGCAGAGAAGTACAACGAAATTTTTTCATAATTTTTTTATAATTAAAAAAGTATTAAATATTTATAAAACGAAGCAGAGTCCAAAACCCGCACTGTGAAAAGTCACCACATTCGTTAATTCACCACACGAGATACAGAATTTACCTACACGGCATCAGCGCGACATCTGTTGTTTAGCTTTCATGCAAAACAGGATAACAAGTAAGAGGAGTAATAAAAAAGCTATAAAATATATTATGGGAAAGAAAGAAATATTTTGGGAATATTGCGCATATTTATATATGTACTTATATTCGTATCTACATATGTACATAGACAATTATTTTTTTTTACAGAAATCCTTAATATACTTTTTTTAAGCTAATGTATGAATTGGATATATAAATATTATAAATTATTTTTGTAAAAATATTAAAAAAAATTACGATAAATTTTCATAAGAGATTTACACATCCATAATCAAATAAAATAACGAAATAATTAAATTATATTTAACTCAAAGCAAAAAAAATAATTTATTTTACTATGAAGGAGTAGCAGAAGTTTCCAAATAAAATAATTAAAAATGGTATGAAAAGTATATTAAAATGTTTAATGCATATCAGAAAAAAAATTATGTTACACATAAAAAATTTAAGATATTAATAAAAAATCTTTAACTTTAAAAATAGGCATTAATATATTAAAAAATGTAAATTTTTATTAAAAAAATTTAACAAATATTTTCAGTATTAAGACAAAAAACAAAAACTTAAAAAATATTCAACATCAACTTTTTTCATTTAATTCTAATGTATTTAACATTTTTTCCGAATAAATTAAAAATATTTTCCTAGATTATGTTAAAAAAGAGTTCTTTAATATTTATTTCAAATAAATTTTAAGGTTTTGAAACCTCTTAAATTTTATTCATTAATTGTTTTTGATTTAATTTTAGTAAATTTATGCTCTTTTATTTTTTTTTGTAATTATTTTGTATTATTTATCTTAAATAATTTTCACAAAATTTATTTGAAGCTTCTCTTTTAATATAAAATTTTTGAAAATATTTTTTTCTTTTTTTTTTTTAATTTAATTTTTATTTAACTTATATTTTTAATTAACATTTTTTTATATAATTATTTTTTAATAAAAATGAAACATTTTTTATTAATTATGTTGAATATTTTTTCAATTTTGATTTGGCTTTATTGTTGAAAATATTTATTTTTTTTTAATTTTGCAATGTTTTTGTTATAATTTAAACCAAGTATGTGCATATGTATTTTTATACAAAAAATTGTAATTTAAATAATTAATTACGATTTATCAATATTTTCTATATTTTTTTCCACTCCATCATTTCCTAACACAAATTGGTGTCCTTGCTGCCGCGCTGCAGAGCATTGGCATTAGAAGCAATACTCGTGCGCTCGTTAATTGGAAAATGTCATTCTTTTCATAAACGCAAAACATGAAATTAACATGCAAAAAACTAATAATTCGCTGTAGAAAAACATACAACAACCTCTCATCTACAACAACAAATAACACACACAAGAATATACGGTCGGCTGGTAAAGTGGTGGGAGGGCGCCTAGTAGCAGCGCAATTTATGCCTAAATGAGCAACACTTTCAATGCGAATTGAAATTGAACAAAAAAGGCAAGCAAAAAGGAGGCAAGAAAGAAAAAATATGTAAATATGAATGTGTAATTGAAAGTAGAAAAATATAAAAAGGGCATATACATACATATGTATGTATGTATGTTTGTATGTATGAAGGCGAAAAAAATTAATATTCGTAATTACGCGCAATTGCAAGCGAATGCCATATGGATAATAAGAAAAGTGAGAAAAAAGTGAAAATATAATATATTTTTTTTGCTTACAAAGTGGAAGTAGAAGGACATTTTTTGTAGCTGGAAGGCAAAAAATATGCAGCAAATAAAGCAAAGCACACATGTGTGATGGTCAAAAGGGGAATGAGTGGATGTAATGAAATGCAGTTATGTAGATGGATTGTGGAGGTATTAGGGGTGTCCTTTTATGGAAAAATTTTTTAAAATATTTTTTATAACAAATCATGCATTTAATAAAGGAGAATTGAGTGAATGTAATTAAACTTAATTATATGGAGAGTTATGTAAGTATTAAGGTTGTCCATATGTAGATATATATATGAAAATTTTTCATTATTTTTTCAAACTTTGGAATATCATATGTACATAGTACATATCAGAATGTAATTACAGTGGAACTTTCATAACTCGAGTTTCCATAACTCGAAGTTCTCCATAACTCGAACTCTTGAAGTGGAAATAGAAGGAACTTTCATATAAATTTCGTTCCATACATCGAACTTATCGACAAGGGCATAATACAAAAATTCAAATTTTACTATCGAGGCAGAATTTTAAAAGAATCCCTTTATATAGTTATAACACAAAGCATGGGATACAGACCATAAAAATTTTTGCGAAGTAACTAAATAAAACAGTGTATAAATCTATATTTTACAGCTTTTTGGAAAAATGTATGTTTTAATGAAAATTCTATAACTCGAAGTTTTTTTTTGTGGATTATGGTGATTCGAGTTGGAGAAGTTAAACTGAATAAAATTTAAACTCAATGAAATTGTCCTGATTTGTTTATTAGGGTTGTTCATTTGTTAGAAAAAAAAAATTAATATATTTTGTTATTAATTGTTTTATATTTCTAAGTTAATTATATGCATATTAAAATATTTTTTAGCAAAATGTAAGATATAAATACATTAGGGTTGCACACAGGAATATTTTTAAACAATTTTTTTTTTACCAATATTTTACGTTTATAAAAATTATAAAATTTTTTGGATTAGGGTGGTTATAAAATTTTTAAATTCTCCTCATAAAACTTTTTATCTAATATAAATGAAATTTGTATTTTATTTTGAACACATTTGAAATAAATAACCCAAAATAAGCAAAAAAAAATAATCTATAAGAATTTTAATTTTCTCAAACAAAATATCAGCACAACCCTAATGTGCATTCATATAATCTATGCTCCGCTTGTAAAATTATGTTTCTTTATTTGGCGACTTTGCATTTAAACTAAATTAAATCATTTCCTCATTTCGCAAGAAGGACAAGCTTTTTCAATTAAAATTATACTGAATCAGCGTTTTACAGCTAAAGAAATGAATCAAAACGAATAAGTGTGACAAACAAATTGTAAAGAAAGAGCAAATCTTTTAATTCCTATTTCTTTTAAGCGTTTTTGCTATTGCGAAGATTTTACATAAATGTGTATTTAGATTGCTGCTTATGCATTGCCATAGAATTATGTAATGAATTAAGAAAATTTCAATAAAATCAGGCACTTTCATTAAGCCACTCGCTGCAGCGGTTAGGGTAAGTAAATATGTTTATTTATAAAGAGATAAATATAAAAAATATTTATTTTTTGAAAGCAGATGACATTTTTAAGACAATTTTCTAAAGCGCAACAAGAAAGAAAGACATGTAAATATAAATGAAGAATTATTAAAAAACAACAAAAGCAAAAAAGTCAGCGAAAATTATAAGCCTCTTCAAGAGTGTTTTGCTGAAAATGTGTGTGGAGACATTGTTGTATTTGTACGAGTATGTTGAATGCTGAGCTGTGCTGGGGTTGTGGTAGCTGCCTTAGCAGCTTTGTTGGTACTAAGGAAGTTGCCACACTGTTCAAAAGCTTCAGTTGTATGTGATATACAATATATAATATATATATTTCTAAACTGTGTATATGTGTGTGTGAGCTTTTTCATATGTTGCTCCTTTCCTGCTTTATATTTTTTCTAACACTTTTTATCGCTCTCAAAAGCGCCCATATGATTCTTTGCGCGGCAAACTTTTTTAACGCATGTGCTTGTCGATTACATTTTTATTTTTTTCCAAACAAAGACAATCGAAATAAAATAGTTTTAATTAAAAAATCACAACTAACTCTAGATATAACTGTCAAACTAACTTTCGACGATTTTTTTCTAATGAATTCAATACAAAAAATTTTTTTACAAAAGAACAGCAAACTTAAATTTTAATAACTCCTTTTGAGTATTTCATCTGTGTTGCGGAAAAAGTTCGACCAACAACAAAATTGATTGAATTCAAACGCCAAAGGTTTTCCGACACGGTCTAATGGGTTTCGAATGCTCATTCCATATTCATTTCCTTCAAACTCCCGCTCCATTCTGATCTCTCTCTCTCTCTGTGATACTTAGACTGACATTTAATAAAAAACAGTAGCAATCGTGCGGAAACTGGTCCACCATTATATTCTTCTCAACTCAAATAAAAGCTTGTCTTATGGAAATTTCGAGGAATTTTACACATTTTTATTTGAGGTCTCATCAACTTGGATTCATAACCCAGATCTACCTTTTAAGGCTTGGTAAAAAGTTACAGTTATGAATAAAACAACCTTTTGAGTATTACCTCCAATAGAGAAACAACAATCTTTCCTTCTCTTGTTAACTGAATTTCGTTTGTAAACTCGTCCTTAGTAATGAATATATGCCCCCTATAGTATTTATGCGTGAATGAAGAAAATGTTCACTCGCAACTTTCGGAGATCCCAAAAAGGTATGAGAGTCTTGAAGCCCACAGCAAGCGAATTAAATTGTTCATCTTCTGTAGTAGAGGGAGATAATAAAAACTATATCTCTTAAAGACGAGGTGTGTAGACACTTTCCTCACCACCTAATTCTTAGTTTACAGTCTTTCTATACAATATAGACGAAGTAGAGTGCTTCCGACAGAAAACAGGAAATAAATCGCTTTAGATATCATATAGTTGAGCTCTAAGTACACCTTCAGACTTCTGTTTCAGAAGGTTGGGGGCTACATACCGAACACCACGAGGTTTAATCTACACATTGTAAGTGGTAAACTTATGTATAACAGAGAGCTCGTGAGCTAAACAGTAATTTCATGATATTTAACAAAAAATAAAAATTATATAATATATTTCATAGAGACATATCTTAAACCGAGCTTTTGGCCCTAGTTTGGGTTAATCGTGGTATTCTAGAGCGGATGAGGCGTGATTGCTATTTATTTGTTATGAAATTGGAGACCTATCTCATGAAAAAATATTGGAAAGTTTTGTTTCTAGTTTAATACAGCCATTATTAACCCGATCGAGTTTATGTCGGGCCAAATAGGTTTTTGAAATAACCTTTTAGCTGACTGAGAATGTCATAAAATTTATAACATTTTAAATATATATAACTAAGTACTTGCTTCTTCCTTCCTTAATTTGTGCATATACATATATACATATTTAGTTATGTATATACATACATAAATATATATATAATAAATATATATTATCCTTCCACGGTTTGAGTACGAACACCGTAAGCGCGTCAATCTTCATAATTATTAATAATTATTCACTCAACTGTCAGAGTGACGTTCCTTTTTGCTGCACTCTCCAAACAGTTCACCTTTATGCCACGAAGGCACGCAGGCCAACGAATGTGGTGAACTATGCAAACAAAGGAAAACAGAAAACAGCAAATGAAGAAATGCGAAGTATGAGTGAGTACCTGTATAAGAAGCAGCCACTTTTGGTTTACCAAATGCAACAACAACAACAATGTAATGTGTGTGACAAGAATGCAATTGGTTTACGTGTATGTAGGTGTGTATGGATGAGTGAAGGCACCATTATGTAATAAAAAATAAACGAAAATTCACACCTACAAAAACTAATACATGTATGTATGTATGTGGTAATTTACAGCATGGCGAGAGTTTGATTAGTGCAACTAAAGATTCGACAATCTCACACTCTTATGTATGTACATTTGTATATATACAGCCTCTGGCCATCGAATTACGAACGAATTTTTTTGACAGTGTTTTTAATTTATGGTGAAAGTTACAAAATTACAACCTGGGTGGCATCCTTTGCCCATATTTCTACTGTATAATTAACGGTATAATATTCGAATAAGCTTGCCTACTTTATAGTTATCGGCTGACAATTATTGTAACCGTAATTTTTTTGTTATTCGTAATCGTTCGTAATTCGATGGCCAGAGGCTGTACATACTGATAATTGCATAGAGGCTTATGCTGCTCAGCTCATCGCCTTTTTTGGTGAATTTGCAGCCTCATTAAGCCTCCTTTGAAGATAGTGTTTAATATTAATGCGTTAAATGTATTTATTGTTGTAATAATAATTCTTCATTTTACCTTTAAAAGGCTTTATCAGTGATTATATTAAATTGTCACGTTTTTTATTTTTTGTACAATTTTTTAATAGTTTTTTTTAGAAAGTAGTAAAGAGAGTGTATTTAATTTAAAATTTTTTACCACTTAAATTATTGTTGTATATGAATTTGTGCGAATGCATGTTAAACAGATTTTCAAATTTGCCATTAAATTGCTAGCTAAGCTGGTTAATTAAAAATATTTCAATCTACATAAATTTTTATTGCCTCAACCAAAAAAATAACCTAAATATTTCATTTTGTTTATTGGCTTCTTATGTCTAATATTTATGTGCGTGCAAAGGAACAGTGCATGGAAAAAAGTTCGCACATTTATAGTTTTTAATTTTTCGTATAATTTTTTTTTATACTTTTTTAATGGAAAACTTCTAAAAATAAAATTTCTTTCCAATAATTTAAATTAACTAATTTAAAAATCAATATTGATATATATTATATATATATTATTGATCGAAATTACAATATTTTGAATGTTTCAAATTTTTAAAACTTACAACTTAAATATAAGTCTTACTGAATACTAGATACTTTCTTAAATATAGAGAAATATATTATTTTTTCAATAAACTTTTATAAAACAAAATTATTATTTTATTTATAAAAAAATTTTAAAATGTAAATTTTAAAATATATGTATATTCATAAATAAATGGAGTAAGAATTGCTTAAACTAAAGAATTTTGATATATTTTTTTGGGAAAATTTAAAAAAATATAATTATAAATTTTCATGATTTCTAAATATTGCAGCCCACGTATACAATTGGACGGGTGACAACTACCTGAACGAGAGTATGAAGAAAATTACGCTTTATAGTACAAAATTTTGAGTTCATAATTCATTACAATTTAAAGGAAGTCTTCAAATTTTAGTGATAACAGCAGCTTTGAGACCGCAGCTGAATTGCTGAAATACTTTTCACACACCCACACGATGATCTCTGGCTCCATCAAAGAATCAAGAAGGCATTACCAAAGTATTAGGAATGCTAAAAGCATATTTTATAGTTAACTAAAGCATAAAAGATCGCTGTCAGACTCAGAGACGCTGGGTACATGATCGGTCCCAAGCAGGGGCACTCTGAAATTCTCTGTCGGTTCGATTGCATCCCTGACTACTTGGACCGCGGAACCGTCCTTTAGAAGTTTCTTCTCTGCGCACGTACCTACGTGGGATATGTGGGAAGGAAGAAGTCAATGGAGGAGAAGTGCAGTCAGCTTTTTCACGAATGGATCGAAGCTAAGGGGAAAGGTGGGAGGGGAAGTTTTCTGCAGAAAGCTCTCTATCAACACTACAGTAGCTTCCAAGCAGAGGTCGCTGCGATCAAAGCAGCAGTGGACGCTCTGGGCTAGTTAAGGAGTGTCTTAGATCCTTATCAATAGCTTCCAGCTATTTTTCTCTCCGACTAGTATGGGTACCCGGTTACCGCGGGATCGTTGGTAACTGTATAGTGGACAAGCTTGCAAGCTACATTGACGTCGGAATGGGAGCGCGTTGGTAGTCCATGGTCCACCTGCAAAAGAGCGCTGGACATGCAGACTACGCATGAGCTCGTCAAACGCTGGTCAACTATCAGTACTTGTGCAGTGGCGAGGTCCTTTGGCCCTCTGTGGAGCGTAAGCGGTCCTTTCAACTACTTTCTCTGGGCAAGGTCCATGTCCAATTGGTACCCATGCGTTGAGAGTGGGTATCGTGGCAGATGCAAGCTGCCAAAGCTGTATGGAGGAAGGCGAGGTGGAATCATCTAAGCATTTTCTTCTTCATTGTCCAGCTTTTGCCAGACTGAGGTTGAAACACCCAGAAGGCCCTTTTTCGGGGATCCTAGCGAATTGGAATCGACATTAGCCGTCTTAAGAAATTTGTAACTGATTCCAAGCGTTTTGCTGAATCTTAAAGGTCTTTGATTCACAGGGAGTTTTACTGGTACCACAATGGACAATGCCAGGCTGTCTAAGTGAGATGTTCTGTTTATGTATGTTCTGTTCTGCCTACAAACCTAACCTAAAAATTGATGATAGTGCATTGTCGAAAAAGAAAGAATCTTAAGAAATTCGTAAAATATGACTTCATCGACCGTAAAAAAATTACAACTGGATGATCAATTGCAGATCTGTACTATATGAAACTTTTGAAGCTTAAAAAACCTTTGTACTCTCTAGTTCTGATCAATATTAAGTTTATTTATAAAATTATCCACATTTTTGGCGCCAACACTACACTTTCTGGAGAAATACAAATATCCAAGACTTCTTCAAAACCACTATTGTTTGAGAATTCGAAATCTTTCTACACGATTTACTAACATAATTCAAGACTCAATGCATTTCATTTAAACATTCATAAATTTTATATAGATTTCTGATCTACAATTTATAATACATTAAAACAACACTATGTCTGCATACATTTTACACACACTGTATTCCTATACGACTGCAAGTGAATTATGCGCATTTTATTTTCAAATATTTTTGCGGAATGCCAATGCAATAATTTAATAAGCACTTAATTGCTGAATTGTTAATTATGGCGTTAAAAAGGCAATTATTGCTTGTGTATTAGATTACCAGGCAAAGCAATAAATAATCAAATGTTTTTAGAGGCGAAACGAGGACATGCACAGTTACATATACATACATAAATATATATAGCATTTATCGGAAATTATAATGTACTATTTATTGATGCAGAAGGATGGATGTTAAAAAAATTGTTTTATTAAAATACCAAACATAGCTTTAGAGAAATATGCAGTAAAAATGTAATTAGAATTTAATAAGTAATTTGTAGAGAAGTGTATGAAGGGAAAGAAGTAGGAATTAGCGACAGAGTATGACAAAAACAGAAAAATATCTTAACGAGTGTAGAATCGAGGTTATGAATTATTTCTTTCTTCTACTTTCTTCCTTCATTTTTTAAAGCTTCTAAATAAGACTGGTATGAACTTTCTTGCCTGTTTTACTAATTTATGATTAAATTAGATAAAATCATCCATTCATCAAAATACATGACAGTCATAGTGAAGCTATGACAAAGCTTGATATTTAATTTTTATATCAATTTACGACACTTTTGAAGCCAGTTAGCAATCTAGTGACAATTTTTGAATATTTGCTTGTCAATCAAGTCTGAAATATCACCACAATTGAAAATAATAATTTATTGTCATTTGATTGTATTCTCAATTTCGGTTAATTATTTCGTCATTAAATTTGGCATAATGTAAACTGTGTACCAGGTGTATATAAACACTATTCTGAAGCAGTAACTATGCTGGAACATTAACCTTTTTACGCTTTCGGTAAATGGTATAAAATGAGAGATAAAAAAATATAAAAAAACTTGTCATAAAATTTGGCAAACCCTATTTCAGTAGGATGAATTTTTCGATATGCCGAAGTCATCGCAATATTGAAATATAATATATAATATATGAATTAGGCAAAATCGAGGTACAGAAATAGAAATTTGTGGGTGGTATAGAATAGTAATTCTGTATAACATCATGTCAGTTCTCATCTGAACGGTAGACTACGTATGTAAGTATGTGTTCATTAGGATGACAAAAGTATGCAATGGAGCTTTTATATAAGTTCTAATTGGATAGTGTGTTCAAGCATAAAAGCTGTAGTGAGTTTCAAGAGCCCAAAAGGGCTGACAAGCTTGAATAGATTATTTGAATAAGTCGTTAAGCTGAGTTTTATTGAAGAACTGAAGATTTAAGTAATTTTTTAACTAAGCTTAACATTCACTTATATCTACTTCGTTCAATTTGAAGTGTAGATTCCAGCTTAATTTCAAGTCTTCGGTTTCACCGTTTAATATTGAAGAGAAGCACCAAGCAAATTTACTCAGCTGTATTTTTTAATTTTTAAATATTTAAAGCATTTTAGCATTACAAAATGCTCTGCAGAAGGCTTTAATTCAAACTTTTGCACATCGATGATTCATCTGTCATAGAGCGACAGTTAGGCCTTTGTACTAATTAAGCCAATGACTAATTAAGCTAAAAGCTAGCACTTTTAATGCCAAAGCAAGCGGAAATCCACTGAGATACCACAAATATAAATTGACTGATTAAACCAGCTGCAATAGGCAATTGCAATCCTGCAAACGCAGAGCAAAAAAAAAATAAAAAGTGCGGTTTTGTATTTTGAAGCGTCAAAGGTTGACGCGAAATGCGCTTAGAAAAATGTAAGGGTTTTCATTGTCTGTGTGCATATAGAAATCTGCAATCCCTGGGGACCATTTCCTGGAATGCATTTGAATTTTTTCTAATTTTCTTTTTCTTGCATATTAGCTACCCACTCAAAGCGACTTGGCAGCACTGGCGCGAATTGCAAATTCACAAATGTGGTTTTGTGGTTTGACGGCGCTCTAGTGTGTATGTCATGCATTTATGTATATATTAATATATCTGTGTATCTATATTTATACATATATTTTGCTTGTAGCATGTGTAGGTGTTATTGTTGTGCAGCCAATTGTCACATTGCATCAAAATTCACACCTCAAATTTGGCGCGTCGCCTGTATTCGTGTGCATTTCACTGACATTTCAAATAAATATTTAGAAAAAAAAATATACATATATATTTTTTTAATTTCTGCATCATTTACCAGTTCATTGCACTTGTTTCGCACTTTGTCTTGATGGAGTATATTATTTGCGAGTTAATTAAAAATCTTAAACAGGTGGCATGCATTTTTATTTTAGAACATTTGCTTTAGGCACAACGACCTTTTGTGAAAAAATTCATAAAAAATACATTATTGATTTTTAAAGGGTTGCTTTTTTAATTCTGCTCATACAATTCATGCTCCAGTAACCTCTATAGCATTTTGCAAAAATCAGTACAGGGATTTATAAGACTTTAACCTAAGTCTTTAATCATAAATAATAGAGTTTAGAGAACTTCATTTCCAACAGACAATATTTTTTTGGATAATTTCATATCTTAAAATTGCAATTCGCTCTAAAATATGCCGATCTCCGTAGCTGCAGAGAACCTCACTTAGACAGATTATACTATTCTTTGTAACACCCGGAATACTTCGGACGGATCACTAAGCCACTTATGATACGACAAAGCGCTTGGACTGTATAATAAAGTGCTAAAGTCGGCTAAGTCGATTCCAGTCACTTCACTGTGTTTGCCGAATGTGTGCTTATCGAGGTGCCCAGATTTATTTTAATTTTTTTTCTAAAAACTTCCTTACATCATATAAAAAGATCCTTATGAGACAGTATACACCACCCTGAGCAGACATATTTCATTTTCAATATTTCCAACCAATAAAAGTCCTCCATAATGCACAATTATTAAATATTTTCAAATACAATTCTAAAACTTAAGAGTGTGAAAATTCATTTTGTAATGCATCCGCTTACAAGTGTAAAATAAATTTGAAGAACAAAACAACAAGAAATCACAGAGAAGGTAGGCATTTAAATTGTTTTCCACTCAAAACGCGGAAATGAGGTTTAACTGCATTTGGCACTTAGTTGTAGAAATGCTTTGATCTAAAGTACGTCGGAGTACCACACGCAACACATATCATATATTATTCCAACAAACAACAACAATAACAACAAGTAAGTGAGTGTACTAAAAAAACCATTTGCCAGGTGTTAAACATCGATAAATAACGGAAATGCATTAAACGTAGAACAAAGCGAAAGAAAATTTGTACTTGAGTCTAAGTGCCGTTATATGTTCAAGAACGAACGGTGTATGGGATGTGTGAGGTGTATCAGGTGAAATGAAAATGAAGATTGATGATTAGATTGATGAAGAATTATTTTATATTTGTTTACAAGTAAAGCTCTTCTTGGGATCCACTAAGTACCAAACCCCATCACTTTCGAGAGCTAAATATCTTGAATATATTTTAGATTGGATTACTCCGAACTACAGACAGCATAGTCTTAATGGCTCCAACTGGGCCTAAGCTAAAACCTGTTATATGTCTACTATCTATTCGTTCCATTCAATCGGAATGGAATTGTTTCATTGTTTCGTTAAACAAAAGATTCATAATAAAGCCCTCTATAATATGACAACTAGACCCATCCAAAACCTATGACTTTCAATTATACTTTCCACTTCTAGAAATAAAACGGTCGCTACAATTCCATTGGAATCTATGGTATCTTAGAATCATCTAGTCATCGGTTGGACTATTTCATTTAAGCCCTGGAGAACTTAAAATCTCATCTAATATCAGATTCATAAACGATCCAATAACACTAGAACTAGGTAGACAATCTCAAAACTCTTTTTCATAAAAATTGTTCAATCTTTTGGACCTTCAGAAACTATAATATCAACAAGCTTACCACAAATCGAAAGAAAAATTGGTTGAAACGGTTTAATCTCTCAAAAATCTCAATGACACGGAAATTAGTTTTAAGGGCAAACGGATTTGAGAAGCAGACCGCAACTTGGACTACCGTATAATTTAGCTAACTGACTAATGAAAACAATTCAGAACAGTATTACTAAAAATTACTGCCCTGGCTAAGTCCGAATACTTGACGAGGATTGGCTCGATAGGATCTCGTTCTCGGAGAGCTCATGATAGACTTACCGTAATATGAAGTGAGTATAGTTGAAGTGAAGTGACTGTCTTCAGCAAATCATCAAGGGCAGAATCCCTTCGGTGCCGCAAAACATAATTTAATTGAAGATCTAGTTTACTCTGTAGACACTCGGGTCCACATAACCGTAGCCAACCCAGGTTTTTGTCTCGAAATTATTTGAGAAATATTTTCGACTGCCACAACAACAACAAATGATGTGTGAAGTTTACGAAGTATCTACTCCAACCTATCAGATGGTGTATGTAGCCATTACCATTTCAAGTGAGGTTATGCTGAGTATACATAAATGAGAGGTATTCTGGAACTACTTAATGTGAGAGCGATATTAGCCTTAGAAATTAACAATTTGGTATGCCAAGAATCGTTTTTACAGTTAAAAGCTTAGGAGAAGAGATTTCCCTTCCGAGTGTCTTTTTCCGTCATTCTAAAAATTTTTCAAAAAGACATTATTTTCAACTCTGATCCCACTTTCATTCGAACTCTCGTAATTTTAAGTCAAGTAACCTCTTTAAACCACTGTGCTTTCAAATTTCTGGTTCTTCACACTCATTCATTTCATTCATTGATTCATTTACGAATGCTACGCTCCCATTGAATTCGTCTAATATCGCGAACGCTTCTCGCGCTCAATTAACCTATGTGCGCGCTCTGCTCTCACAAAAGCAAAAATCTGGTATTATTTCAAACGAAATAGAATTCCAATAATTATTCCAAATTTCCTTTTATGTTTGTTGTAATATAGCTAGGAATACACACACACACAACATATACACCTACAAAGGCTGAAAATCATTTCCAGTCAATTGTTTTTGCTGTTGCTTAAATTTTGCTTTTGTCTGCACTTCCGCTCATCCAATATAACGGTTTTATTATTGTTTTTGTAGTCAGGAAATTCCATGACTGCGTTACATACACATATGCGTTTACTTCCGATTTTCCACGCACACGCACACATACACACCAATGCAAAAGCAGAAGCGCTCAAAAAACTTGAATTTTCTTGTTTTTGTAGCAAGTTTTCAAGAATTTACTTTTGTTGGTGTTGTTGTTACGTAGATTGCAATCAATGCTCCTGTTGTTGTTGTTTTTGTATGTATATTGCTGTTGGTGCCGTTTCTCTGCTTCTATTGCTGTTGCTTTTCGTATTCCTATTTTTGTTGTTGCTTGTTGTTGTTATTGTCTAGGAAACATGTTAATTAAGAAATTTTCACTTTTGGCCCTGCCAATTAGTCAAGTTTTATCGATTAGCTCTTCCCAAGCTCCGCAATGGCGCCAAGAGTGTTTTCAATTCGACGATGAGAGTGAGTATGGCAGACGAAAAGCGGGTGACGGTTTGTGTGTGTGGTAGCGAATGTGCGCTTATCGAGGCAGTTGGGGTTGGGGTTGGGTTGCTGTAAGTGTTTAGCAATGAAAGAGGCTTGGCGGCGTTGCGTGAGACTTGGATATTTGTTTGTTTGAGTGTTTGTGTGTTTGAGTACATATATGTATGTATAGTTGAGAATTGTATGAAATGCGCTTATTTTTCGAAGTTCAGCTATTTTTAGAGTTGCTTGTGATGTTTTGCTATTAATGACTATATCTATAACGGAGTATTTGCTTCTTTTTAAATTTAAAGCCCATTTGTAATGTTTGGAAATTATCAATTTATTGATCCTAGCTTTTAAGACCTTAGGTAAGAATCCTTTAATTTTTTTTTTCACATAAAATAAATTTACAGATTTTTGGGTTATTCATTTGAAAACCTATATATATATAATTAACTAAATTTCGTAAAAAAAAATAAAAAAAAAGTATTTTTATTTTATTTCAATACCGCGTCTACCACTTGGGATGACGTGATTTTGAGAGCACATGGCGGCCATATTGGTTTTCTGATTAGTGTCGAATTTCCTCAGTAAGGTTCGCCATTTCATCTTGCCACGTTTCACTTCGGTGCAACGCTTGGAAATTCTTCTACGCAAATATTCATAGAAAAATAATCTTCTCAGATGAAGCTTATTTTTGACTTAACGACCTCGTCCGCTAACAAAATTATCGCTATTGGAGTGTTTTATTTCAGTTTAAATTCACGTTGTTCATGTTGGACCACCCTGTATTATAATTATAATTTTATATTATAATTTGGCAATCAGATTTAGCGTGAAATTCTTTCTTAACAATTTTTGAAATTTTAGTTTTCAAAATTATTTTCTAATTTTTTTAGTTGAGAAGAATTTATATAAAAAATTGGAAAATGATGATGATTCGAAAAGTTGTTTAGTTAACTGAAATTAAGAAATTTATTTAAATAAATAATAATAGAATTTATTTTTAATTTCAATTAGAAATTTTAGCAAAAAATAATAATTGGTGAATTATTTTTTAAAGTACTTTAAACTGAGTAAATTCTAAATTTTTCTTTTTAGATATTTAAAATTATTTTATATTATTTTTTACTTAATTTTAATTTTTATACTCTCGCAACACAGTTGTTAAAGAGAGTATTATAGTTTTGTTCACATAACGGTTGTATAACGAAAATATATAAAGTGCCATAACTAAGTCATAAATAAATAATAAATCAATGGTCGAACTAGGAAGGGGCATATCCGGATGTAATTTTTTTTTTTTGGGAAGTGGGAGTGGCCCCGCCTCCAAATAGGCTGTTTGTGCATATCTTGTATACCACTAAAGCTATATCAACCAAACTCCCTACAGTCTTTTCTTTTAGGTACTACCTTATAGAGTCCAAAAATGGAGGAATCGGATTATAACCACGCCAAATGCTTTAATTCAGTAAGGGAAAACTCCAGAAACTCTTAAATTTCATTAAAAAAAAGGTACAAAAGGGCTCCAAATTGGTATACACAATTTTAAATGGACCATAGGTTTTCAAGGCCCCATATATCGAGCATGAGGACCTCGGTGTTTCCAACTTTCAATGGACTTTATATCATATATATGACGAATATGTGGATCAACTTCTATATTATATAATATTAATGAAATTAAATAAATCAATTGCGAGAGTATAAAATGCTCGGTCACAACTGAACTTAGCCCTTCCCTACTACTACTTACTTCTCTACTACTACCTAATTGTTTTTTTATTTTTTGTCCAATTTTAAAATAGTATTTATATAATTTAATAATTTTACGGATAATTTAATTTTTTTATGATTTTTTCCAATTTTATAAAATTTAATTTAAATAAATGTTTTATTATTAAATTTCATAATAATTTAATTTAAATAAAATTCATAAAAACTTGAAAATATTTTTATTGTTTTCAAATTTTTTATTATTCTAATTTTTATTATAAATTTTTGAAAAAAAAATATTAAAAATTCCCAATAACACCTTACAGTCATAAAAACACATTTATAATACTTCCCACATTTTTCTTTGTATACAAATAATAAAAATATTTCGCTCCTCTTACTGAAACGCAAGTGTATATAACACACCCATATACATATGCAGATTTATACACACACATACACCCATCAGTTAACTCTAAATAATCCATTTTAGTATATTTCTTTCCGCTTGCATGCAAAGCAAGAAATTATGAAAACAAAGCACTACAACAACTGCTGCGAAAAAAAAACATTACTTAAGTGGAAAACATTATCATGAGTTATTAAAACAAATATGGATGCAAATGCAAAGGCAAATGCGTGTAAAATGAAGTGCAAAAAACGCAAAAAGGATTTCGCTAGCTACCTGCATGTGTACAAAGATGAGAACTTAAGTAAGTGCCTTTAGATGGTGGTATAAAAGGAATTTGGTAAGCATATAGATAAATAATGTATACGTATAGCATTTATATTGTATATGAGTATGAGCTGTTCATGTTTACGTGCTTGTATAATTTTAATACTGTGCCACTCATGCCTGTTTGATTCTCTTTATGGACATATAAATGCATTAATTTTAATATAAAAAACTTATTTTAATAGTATGGAAATACAGCACAAAGCGGTACTTGTGATTAGAAGGACTTTTGAGTGTATATTTAAAATCATTTTGATGGAAATGGAATAAAATATATTTAAAAAAAATAAAAAAAATTTTGCGATCTATTGCAATAAAAGCATAAGAGCTTTGCGATTGCTATAATAAGTGCTAAAATAAAAAGACTGAATTTCCCTTTTATAATACTTTTATATGGTTATAGCAAAAAAAATAAGGTAAATTAATTATAATAAAAAAAATTAAAATATATATAAGCGTGAAAAAAATTATAAAAGACGAAATCGGTTATGTGACGAATTATGCTAATTAAGATAATAAATTTAATTTTAAACAAGTAATTTAAATTTTAAATTCTTATTATTAACTAATTTAAATCGACTCTTCATATAATATATAATATTTAGTAATATAAACTAAACATAGTAATTAATTAATTTAGACCAGTTTAAATTGAAACTACACAAAATAAAGAATTTTTTTTATATTATCGGAAAATATATTTTTATAACTAAAAAAATATTATTATTAAAAAAACAATAATTATCAAAAATATTATTTACGTAAAAAAAATTAAAAACAAAGTTATGCAAAAAAATTATTACCGTCTTAATAGAAAACTCACTTTGACATAAAATTTTTTTTTTTTCACAATTAATTTTTTAATACTTCATTATTTTATTAAAAGTTTTAAAATTAAAGTGAACATTTCTAATTGAAATATTTGTATAAACATTGTGTATGAAAGGGGTTGGATTTTGAAAAAAATTGGTTTTATGTAATTTTAATATTATTAAAATTTTTTTTTTAATTTTTAAAATCTATTTAGTTGAAATTAAAATTTTATATACGAGGGCTGCTATATATATTTCTGGCCTAGGCAACACTAAGTGAATTGTTTTTTTTACAGGGAATTAAAAAATTCACCTAGGCCAAAAAATGGAATTAACTCGTGAATATTTTCGTACGATCATTTTTCACAACTTTCGACGTGGATTATCGCGACAAGAGTGCATCGATGAACTAAAATCTTTGTATGGCTATGAAGCACCATCCTATAGCACTGTGAAAAACTGGTACAACGAATTCAATCGTGGCCGATGCTCACTCAAAGACGAATTCCGTGAAGGTCATCCAAAAACAGCCGTTGTACCAGAAAACATCGATGCCGTACGTGGACTGATAATGCAAGACCGTCATGTAACATACCTTCAGATAGAGGCATGCCTATGCATTTCTCCCACCAGCATACATTCGATATTGCATGAACACCTCGCCGTAAAAAAGGTTTGTTTTCGTTGGATCCCGCACAATTTGACAATCGCCCAAAAAAAGGCTCAAAAAAGTGCTTCGAAAATTATAATAATTATGTATAAATCTTGATGGAGAATATTTTGAAAAACAATAAAACCATTTTCGTTGATAAATATTCCTATTTTCATTATTAGGCCAGAAATATATATAGCAGCCCTCGTATCATTTTAGTTTTAAATCTTTACAAACTATTTTTGTAGCCTATCGCCATTTTCAGAAAAAAAGGTAGTTCCAACCACAGCGACATTAGTCTCAATTATTTGTCAGATTGCTAGGAGCGTTAGAATCATGAATATGGGTCACTTGACAATTTTTTGAGATTCTGCAACGCATCAATTGCTAATTTTTTTATTATTATTTTTTTATTTTTTGTGTTGTAATATTAATTACTAAGTTATAAAAAAATGCACAGTGAAAATATTGTTTGCTTTTATTTACGGCATTTCAAAACTGACTTAAAATTTAAGCCTCTACAACAGAATACGCGTATAATATGGCACAAAAATCCATATTATAAATTATAAATTAAATAAAATACATATTTATTTATTTTTTTAATATTTGCAAAAAATTTTACTAATTAAAAAATATAAAATAAAATACGTTTTTCTTTTATGAAATGAAGAAATTAAAATTTTTACAATTATTAATTCATTTATTATAAAAATAACACTGAACTGAAAATAAATATTTTTGTAGAGATAAATATATAATTAATACCCTCAATGGCTAAAATTTTGTTAAAATTTATATTTTCGCACAGTTTCATATGGATTTTCGCAAATTATCTACATTAAAATACTTTGTAATTAATATATGCACTGCTTAATAGAGCAAATAGCCAGCTAAAATGATACTAAAATTAACATTATTAAGCTAATTTAATATATCCAACTATTTAGGCAACAACTAGTCACTATGCAAATAGTAAACTCACATTAACACGCATTTAAGTGCGTTTTATTAATAACAAAGATAAAAGAGAAATTACGCAACAACAACAATAAGCAACATAAAGCTGGCTAAACATTTACACTTGATGTGAACCACAAATGCTGCGTCGCCAACACTACTTGCTGTCTTGCCACTGTCGCTGCTCCTGCCACGACGATGAGTTAATTTTCCACTCTACGAAAAATCATTGCTACCACTTAGTTGTTGTTGTATTGCGAAGCTTATAAGAAATTTACTGCATGACACAGGCGAGACTGTGGCGACGACGGCGACAGTGCTGGGGTTGGCAGCATGTCCTGCCAGCGACTTTTCGGTCAGTAATTAAACGCAAACAAAAGGCAAAATCAAATCAGCCTGAAAGTTGACGCACACCAACACAACAGCAGCAGGCGAGCGCACACGCATAGTGTAAACGCAACGGTGTGACCTTCCATTGCGTAAGTGAAAACGCTGTAGGTGGTAGCAGTGTGTATGAGTGCGACAGCAAGAGCAAAAATGGAAACTTCCAATTGTGGAATTCGTAAAGCATAAAATGCCAATTGGAAATTTTACTCCTCAAATTGGAATGAATGTAACCAATGTTGTTAGTGTGAAACAGAATGCTAAGCGCAGGCTATCACACTCACACTCACGCATTTCATGGCATGCAAAGATGGCGCAGACGAGTTTCGCCTGCCAAGCAACCTATTCGCTCTGTTACACAGTGCGTGTGTGTTTTTGTTATTGTAGTGGGCATATTGCTGTTGTTGGCTGTGTGTGGTGTGCTGCTGCTGGCATGGCAAACAGCAGACACGGTGTCAGCCTCCGCTCAGTTCCGTTTGGTACTTTGCTGTGCGCGTTGTTTCTCGTAGCGAATTCGTGTTGTGCTGTGTGGCGTTGAGTTGACCAACAGCCGTCGCTGTCGCAGTTGGAAAAAGACACCAACCACAACGCACGTGTGACGCGCACCAAATGAGACGAGTTACCGTTCGAAAATATATCTATGCATACATATAAGTGCACACACTTGGTAGTAAAACAACAGCAACAAAAAAGTGGCAATTACAGCAGTTTTTTTTTCTTTGTGACTGCCAAAGACAAGTGAATTAGTTATTGCAGCAGTGCAAGCAATAAAAGACGGAGTTTTGTTGGAGAAAAAATAAAGAAACTGTTGGATAAAGTGACGATTTTTGTAAATACTGATTTGAGGTAAAATATTGTGAGCTTGAAAAGTGAAGTGAATTATTTTTGAATATTTTATTGATATTTTAATTTCTAATAAAAAATGGTGTAATAAAGAACTTTACTTCGAAAAAAATATTAAGGAACTATAAAAAAACTTTATATTAAAAGAATAAAATAATATTTAAGAAAACAAATGAATTTAATTATTTTAAATAAATTTTAAATGGCATTTTATACATGGACTAATGAAGTGAATAAACAAATGCAATAAATATTTTAAATAAAAATAATCTAAAAATGTAGAAGAGATAATAATTAAAATAAATAAAATTAAAAATACATCAAACGATTTAATTAAAGAAATACAAAATAAATGGACAATGCAAAAAATTTAACAAATTTTTTTTTATACCAATCTATAAAAAATATTTAATTAATCATATTAACAATAAATACATAAAGTAACAGAAGCTAAGAAAAAAATATAATAAAAATAATTACATTAAAATAAATTTAATTAAATTAAAAAAATTAATCAAATATAATAAAAATAATTACATTAAAATAAATTTAATTACATTAAAAAAATTAATCAAAAAACTAAATAAACAAATGCGTAATAAATAAGAGTCTGCAAAAAATTTAACAAATTGAATATAAAAAATATATGAAAAATATTTAAATAATCCTATAAATATATTAAGTAACTAAAAATCTAAAAAACATATAAAAATAAAAATTACATGAGAAAACAATTAAATTAAATTAAAATTGCATTAATAAAGTAAATTGAAGAAATGATTGGCTCAAAAGTATAAGAAATTAAAAACATTATAATAATCTGCGTAATTAAAATTTAAATTTAAAAACATTTAATAAAAGAGTATCACGTTTAAAAATAATAATAATAATTTGACTTACATTGCCAATTGAAGAGTTCGAGTTATAGAAGTTCTCTATATATATATAAAACAAACACATCAAAAGCTATGAAAATTAACTGACAAATAAAAAATAAATTGTAAAATAAATTAAAATTGAATAGCTGCATTTAACCAAACTTTGGATGAGAAATCGACAAATGAGAGTTCATGACTGCGGGCGCTAATATGGAAGACATATTTTAAATCAAAAATTGTATGCCTTTTGAAAAATGATCCAGTAATTAAATGAAAATAATTTAACAAATATTCGGGAAGGCAAAATGCATTTCATTAAAATAAAAATCACACATTTAAATATAGAGTGAAAAAATTAAAAAAAAAATATTCATGAAAATAAAAACTGAACATTAAACTGAAAATTAAATGACATTGTTAAAAATCAATAGACACAAATTTTAAGTTAAAAAAAAGCAAGAAATTGTAAATTAAAAAATAAGAACCACTAAAAAATTTAACTGTTAAAAATCAAATGACATTGGAACAGGTGTCAAGGAAGACGGTCTGGGAACCATTCAAAGGCACAAATAATTATGAAAAAAGTGATTATTAATGAAATAATAAAATAAATAAAATAAAAAAAATTCTCCCGGACACTAAATTAATTTTAGAAACAGAGAAATTTTCTTCATAAGCAAATATTTACATATGATTTGAATGAATGAATTTGACTCATATTTATATATTGTCTATTTTCGTGATTACCAAAAAATTTTAAGCTACAGAAATAAAATAATTTAAATAACTTAAAAAAAAAATATTAAAATAATATAAATTAAAATATTATATATCAAACCATTACAGTTTTTTAACATTTTTAAATAAATAGTTTAATCAAATAGTTTTGGAATATAAAAAAATATTTGAAAATTAGTTACGTACTTGCAAAACTATTTTCATTGTTACATTTGTTTAAATTGGATATGCACAATATCAAATTTCCAAATCAACTTGTTTAACTAAATTTATTTAAATTTAAAAACTCACCAATTTACATACATTTGTCAGTTGCAAAAAAAAAAAAACCTGAAATGAAAAATTGGAAATATTAAAGCAAATATTTTATATAACATACATATTTTATTAAAAAACAAAAATATAAAAATTTTGCTTTAATTAAAAATTTGCCTAAAATATTGTAAATAATTTTAATATTACAAATTTAAATAAATAAAAATTATTTTTAGTTATTAAAATAATGAATGCTTTATTTAAAAATAATGAAAAATTTAAAATAATAACAAACAAAATTTTTAAAAATATGTAAATAAATAAAACTCTTGAAAATATCATAAAATATTAAAAAAAAAAAAATTAAATATTTAGGGAAGTGCAATATTAAAAAAAAATATTTCTCTTTTAGCAGTCAGTTCCCCAGTGCAATTTGATAGAAATTTAAAAGCAAAAAACTCTGAAAATAAATATGACAAGAAAAAACTGAAAAGTGAATATTAAAAAACAAAAAAAAAACAACTCAAGTTGTTGAACACACCAACAAACAAATAATAATAGTAAACAAACGAATAGTGCTTAAAAAACCCACAAAACAACAACACACCTAAAGAGTTACACGCGCAACAAATTTGCCGACGGCAAAAATGCAAGCAACGAAAATGCGCACCCCCTTCGCCATACAGGAGATACTCGGTTTGGGTGTAGGCTCGGCAGCTGCAGCTGCTGCCGCCAACTACCAGCAGGCGCAGCAACTCAGCCAACAGCAGCAGCAGGCGCAGCAACAACAACAGCTGCAGCACAGTCAGCAGCAGCAGCAACCATTACAATTGCAACAACAACAACAATCGCCTACTTCACAAACTCAGCAGCAGCAACAGCGGCATAATAGCACCACATCCAACTGCTCACCACCACCACCCGCCGCTACACCCAACGCCAGCGAATGCAATAATGCACCACTCTCACCTGCCTCCTCACACGGTCGCCCAACGCGCGATTCCCGTTCCATATCGCCCGATGTGACGCGCCTCTCGGCAGCGGCTGCTGCGGCGGCCGCTACAGCGCACTGTCAACTGCCGATTTTCAATCCAGCGAACTTTTATGCCGCAGCCGGTTATGCGGATCATGCGGGGCAACTGAATGCGGCACATCATCATCACATGACGACGTTGGCAGCAGCGGCGTACTTGCGTGGCTTTTTGCCGCCGGGCTTTAGCACGCCACACGAGTTTCGCGGACACTTTCAGCAGCATTTTGGCAGCCAATTTGCGGGTGAGTGAGATGTTACAAGTGTTTTATCTAGATTTTAACTCTTTCAGTCACGCTTTTATATTAAGAATATGTTGAATGTTTCGATTATTGTTTTGGCATTATCTACAGCTGAAATATCACTGAAAGTATGAAAAAAAAATCTACGTATGAAAGTTTTCGAGGTATGAGGTGGTTAGTGGCACTAACCACCGTGACTATTGATAGAAACAAAACAATTATGAGTTACTTATAATGTTTATTAATATTAAATGATATAATGAAATTCTCCGGAAAGAAACTAAGGTAAATATTTTTTTTTATGAAAATCTGAAAAACAAGCTTTTCCCTTACGTAGACAAAGAGACACTTTGCATGTACTCCACTGCCATACAGCCGGTCTGTTTGAGTTTACAGTGTTAGACTTTGTAGATTCAGGATTCCGAAGTACTAAGTTAGACAGAGGGATGTCATCATCGGAATTAAAGTTGTCATAATCAAATTCAAATTCATTCTCCCAACGAATCGCCTAACACCAGCGGATTTGGCTGATCTTCTGTATCCTCATAGCTACAAATACTTTCGCTATCTGAAGGAATATCTTCAAACAAGTATTTTTCGATTTGTCTATTATTTAGCTTGCGCGAGATACTGAAATAAATATAAAAATGCATGAATACTTCCATGCCTAACTCATATGTAGATTAAACCTATAAACCTGCAACAGCCACGGTGGTTAGTTTACTAACCACTATATTTTCGTCGTCAATACACATTGAAAATAAAAAATTAATGATAGTTTCATACACATACATATGAAATAGATATATGAGAATAAGTTGAATACAAAACATTAAAGAAAAACGTTACTTACACACTTCACAGATATTTTTTATCAAACACAAGAAAAAATGTACGTTAGCGCAATTTTCAAATGAAAACAAATGAACTATCATTCATCGAATATGCCGCTAACCGGTCGCACCTTGTCAAAAAAGGTACAAACATTCATGATAATTAACGCGATTGTCGATAGATGGCGTGGATTTTAATATAAAAAATCGGAAAGAGGTGGTTATTGACACTAACCACCACGACTGAAAGAGTTAAGGAGCAGAAAAATTTAAAATTTTTTTGATGTGAGTGGTTTTCGAAAAATTATCAAAGCGATTTGGGACTTCAGGAATATATTTTCTTTTCGAGTTTGATTCAATATTTACGATTTGTTTCACGAATTCAACGGTTTAACTCGCTTGTACCACTCAGACCCTTTCTGGTTTTCAGGTTTAGTTGAAATATAAGCCTCGATCAGGTAACAGTGGTTTGAGAAGAAGGAGTACTGAATACAGATAAATCAATTTAACTTAGAAAGCCTTAACCTGAACTTTGTATTCGAACTACTAAAGTCCACGATAGTCGAATTTGGATTAAAGGAACGTCTGCGACCAAAGTCTGTGACTCAAAATAAGCTTTAAACCAATTTTGTAGACACTATGGAATGTACCTAAGTCCGTCTACTCATTTCGCAGATAAACTTCCAAATCTTATAAACAAATATTCAACATAACCTCACAAAGAAAGCTCCTCAGATTTGTTCTAACTGAAGATTTCTACTGTTCAAACTATTTTTTTGAATCTCAATTCTTGTATTTATCGGTAGGTGAGTTGGCAGACTACAAATATCAAAACTTTCGCCAAAACCATGGATTTTAGAGATCTATAATAAAGCTTAAAAGCTTTCAAGAAGTTTAAAAGCTTTTTTATATCTCCTAAATAGTATTAGACTAGACATTTACAAATTACGAAGCATGAGAATAATACAAAGTGGGCATTGGAGAGCTTGAAATAAAAGCTTTCCAACCGGAGGGTCTAATGAAAGCTTTTTAATGGAACTAACAGAACCGAGTCCACAATCCACACTACTTGTTGGCATAAAAAATCAAAAAATCGAATAACTCTGACCCACTGTAACGGCTCTATTAGCTCTACAGTGACATTGCTTAAGCATACTAATTTAAAAGAGATAACCCCATCACACACTCCAACCTCAGCCATTTGCAAGTGCAAAATCGCAACAACGTCGAGCTGACAAACTAAGGCGGAATATAGAGGAGGGTGAGAGACAGAGCACAGACATGACCATAAGTGCAAATGCAGCTAATTAGAAATCTTAAAAGAAACTGCGGGCGAGGCGTAGGCGACGCAGAGACTGCGACGAGCGCCAGCAGGCATGCAGCAGAGACTTTGGCATATTAATATGAGCATTGCTGTATTTTTGTTACCCTTTTTTGCATATTCGTGCTTTTTAACATTTTTTCTAAACTTTTGTTTTTGTTGTACTCAGTATATAACATTGTTATTGTGTTAGCCGCATAAGATCCATTGGGTGCACTTGAACGAACCTCAATGTCTATGTCTTTCAAATGTATGTATGTGTAAGTAGTGAGAATGCGCCTTTGAGCTTGTTGCTGCTGTTGTTGTTGTTGCTTTTTGAAGACACTGAAGTAGGCTAACTTAGTGCAAACCACAACAATAACAACAATAGCGAAAGTGCAATGCAAAAACAAAAAAGGAAAAAAGTAGCACAACAACAACACTCGTAGGCAGATGAGCACAACAAAAACAATAACAACAAGTTGTGAAAACAACAATGCCTGTTGTTGTCATGGCATTTTAGCTACAAAGCACAAAAGCTGCTTATGAATACACTTCGGAGGGGTTATGTATATGAGTTTGCAGCGCAGCGCAAAAGGCGCAATAGTAGGTGGCACGGTGGCGCGCCGCCTGACTGGCTGGCTGGCTGGCTGACAAAAATGTGCATAACTAGACACGAGTATACATGTATGTATATAGTGCTCTGCATGTGGGTGCTGCGGCGTACGCAGCCAAGTGGTAATAACGCCGGCGTGACTTGGCTCGCCTCGGCTTGGCTTGGCTTGGCTTGAGCAGCGCCTCTAATAAGCCTCATATGTCGCATTTAGTAGGCGTGAAATTGCTTGAATGAGTGCTTGTCATAAATTTATGCATAAATACAATATAATATTATTTGCCAGAAACTATGGCATTTGAACGTACTGAAGAAGCAAAGTGTAAAACAAAAACATGCGAATCTTATAAAATGAGATACAGACTTTTAAGAGACAAATGTGGCTGATTTTTAATAACAAGGCAAGTTAGATTATGTTGAGTGAGCTGCGGTAGCTCGTAGGTTATTAAAATATGATATTCTTAGAGAAGGATCACTCTTCTGAGACACTAGAAACATAAAAAAAGACAAAATCTCAAACCTCCAGTTCCGCAAATCTAGTGATAGAACCTATGCAATGGCGATTTACACACCGACTAACACACTGACCACAATTCCATTATATTCTTATGAATATGCTCAGGATCCCTAGTTCCACATATCTCGTGGTAGTGCCTCCACAATAGTAATTCATGAACCAACTAACACACTAAGTTCAATTCCTTTTGTTTTTTGATCCTCATCTGAAGATCCTCTGGATATCAGGTTATTCTAGTTCCACAAATCTCTCAGTAGAGCCTACATAATAGTAATTCTTGCGCCAACTGACACTCTAATTTCAATCCCTTTAGCTTTCTTGATTCATAATATCCACATATTTTCATCCTCTGAAGATCGTCAGGATCCCAGGATACACTAGTTCCACAAAACTTTTGATAGAACCGACATACTATTCATTTATGCACCGACTAACACTCTAATTTCAATCTCTTTATGTTTCTTGAGTCATAATATCCACATATTTTCATCTCATGAAGACTATCTGAATCCAAATCTTTTCTGAGAACCAACTTCTAGCCTGTGAACACATTAATAGTAGTTTTGAGAACGTCTTATATCCTGAACTCTATACTTTGGTAGTCCTTTCTCACTATAATGTATATTGAAACCAACAGTCTGGTGGTTGAGAACCCTACCAGCATACATTCTTTAATAATCTTATATTTGGAAGCTTTAAAACTTCACTGTAATAATACCTGAAGTCAGTACTCCAAAATACTAACCCATTCTTTTTCTTGACTGGTGTTGAAACCGCTTATGGTTATAGCCGATTCCACAACAGCGCTCAATTATTCCTCGCTTTGGCAGTTTGGCGCCAACGGAGTGGAGGTCTCCCTCTTCCTCGGCTTCCACCAGCGAGTACTGCATCGAATACTTTCAGAGCTGGAGTACTTTCGTCCATTCGAACAACATGACCTAGCCGGCGTAGCCGCTCTCTTTTTATTCGCTGGACTATGTCTACGTCGTCGAATAATACATACACCTCATCATTCCATCGTCTGCGGTATTCGCTGTTGCCAATGTAAATAGGACCATGAATCTTCCGCAAAACCTTTCTCTCGAAAACTCCTAGTGCCGTCTCATCGGATGTTGACATCTTCCACGCTTCTGCACCATAAAGTAGGACGGGAATGATGAGGGACTGGTAGAGTTTGGTTTTAGTTCGTCGGGAGAGGATACTAACCCCTCAAAACTTCCACAAAAATACCTCCCGATGACCTGAGCTCCACGTCTCCCGAGCTTAAACTCAGCCTGGTAAGGCAGTTAGATCTCAAACTGAACGTACCGGTTTTCACATTCTAAAGTCTCTGACTTTCCAACTATATAAAAATAATACAATACTTATTATACAATACTTATTTTGGAAAGCTTCCAAAAATCGTCGTTACCTTGAGTCTAATACCATCCATTTTCGTGGTTTTCGACACCAAGCGTTCGTTTATAAAAGGTTTTACTGTATAGAACGTTTCCCAACGTTTCGCGGATTTGGAGAACTCTTCTTTGTACTTCGAATTTAGTATATTAAGTCCTTGAGTCCCCACGACGTAAGAATGATATCAAAGCTTCGAAATAACCGAGCTCCTGTTAAGCATAGCCCTCAGGCTCAACCTAGCTCTCAGTTTATCCACATCAGTGAAAAAGCTCACATTTCTTCATATTAACAGTGAAGGGAAAAGAGCTTTACTTTGATCAACTAATTGTTTTAATGAGCACAACCAGCAGAGTTGCAACGCTGCCAGCCAACAACCAGGTATTTGCTAATTAAAAAATACCAATGAGTAAACTAAACACAACGAGCAGATAAAAGATATGAAAAAAATCTATAGCTAACAAGCTGTGACTAATGCGTACCGTAAGTACGTAAGTATGCAGAACCACGTCAAGTATAATTTTGTCGGCAGACTGTCAGTCTGTTGGCTGACTGTCATTTCAACTAGCACACTGCTTATTAAACCATTCCAATACGCTGACATGCGTCAGTTTGCCGCTAATTAAGCAAATTAATATATCGATGTGACACACAGACACACAACTAATAGTGAACCAAGTGAGCTTGCAAGCGCGGGTAGATGGCAGAGCAACGCCCACACAGCAACCCAACTAGCCCCTAAAGGTTAAGTTAATCAGCTATTTTCACTGTTTCAGCTATTAATAAACGCGCGTATATAATTTGCTCGGCGTTTTTTTTTTTTGGTATCGTATCTACATGCCGGCTGGGATTTGTTGAAATTCATATATTTTCACCTGCCTGCCGTTTAGCGCTAAAATTAACTACCACGTTGCGTCAACTAATATCTCAATTTCGCACTGTTACCCAAATTACCTGACTTGTTGTTATTATTGTTGCTAACTTTAGCTATGAGTAAGCTTACTGCGGCGGCGGAGATGTCTTCACTCTTCAGCGCCGCTGCTCAGAAAGGTGTGAAATGGTAATGTGTGAATTCATATGTGAAATAAGCAGCAACACACATACATATACATATATACATGTCTGGGGTAATTTGTTAGTTTATGGCTGGCGTTGAAGCGAAGGCGCTAACGGTTTGGCTGTGGGGAGGTGCCTAAACTTAGCGTGAATGAGTAACACGTTTGTGAAAAACAAACAAGGAAAAAAATTTCAAACTTAAAATATCAAATATGGCGGTTCATGTGCCGCTGATTACAGCTAATGAGTAAATTGTGGGTACAATGAACTCTACACAGGGAATTGGAGGGAAAGATAAAGACAGAAACTGAAAACAGAAATTATATCTATAATAGAGCAGTAAGATATTTAACTAAACAGCTGACAGGTTCATAAGAGCTTTCAAGTAATTGTATAAAAGTGAAAGCTTTTGCCTCATAAACACAAACTGTAGAAATGGTAGACATGAATATTTCTCGCTTAAGAGAACAAGAATAACTCTCTCTTACTCACTTATACTAATACCATACTAAAAAACAACCGTTTACAACTATTCGACAAAGCTTTCATCGAAAGCTTCACGCAAGTTAAAGTTGTTTGAGATAAAAATTATGAAGAATGGCTCAGTCTCTTACTCACTTATACTAATAACATACCAATATACCATTACAACAAGCCTACAAAGCTTTCATCGAAAGCTTCGCGCAATTTGATGTTGCTTGAGAGAACTGTGATGATTGCCTGATATATTTTGATCAACTTTGAGCTTTTCGCCAACAGAATAAACATTGACAGCCATTGTAGATACAAAGAGAAGCTCATAAAGTTCAATAAAGCTGCGTAGCTTGATCCAACAATTAAACTCAGAGGTTATTTACTCCCACCTTCTCACTTTTACCAATAAAATGGCCAAAAATACCGTTGAGAACAATCCCACAAAGCTTTCATGGAATAAAGCTTTCGCTTTCTTGCTTTCTTGATATGTTCCGTTTAAATTTGAGCTTTTCACTCTTCGAATAAACATTGAGAGCCATCGTTGTAGCATAGAGACTGTCATTAAGTTCAAGAATATGCCCAAAAATACTGCTTACATTAAAGCCTCAAAGCTTTTAGCGAAAGCTTCTTGGAAGTGTATGCTGTTTGTAAGGAAATTATAGCTAGCTTAATAAGTTCTGTTTAAATTTGAGGTTTTGGAATACTGTATAAATATTGAGAGATGCTGAGGATGTTTAGAGGTTTATTAAGGCTAAAAAAAGCTATAAAGCTAGGGCAAACAGCTGGACTTGGAAGACACTTATGTAATCGTGATTGATACATATAGTTTAATTATATGATTTTAGAATAAAAAAATGTTAGAGCGGATTAAACTCCTGAGGGTGTCGATTTTTTGACCAACCTTTTATTCGAGAAACACATAATATACCAAATTGCTTGACTACATAACCTTAAATTAATATTATATATAATTTCAAACATTTTTAATCGCCTCAATAAACCAATACCATCAATATTACTGCAGAAAAGGCACAAAAAACCGCTTAAGTCTCACAAAAAAATATATGCACTCTCCAATTTAAATGGCAAACTATTTAAGCATAATTGCCGTACGACCATAAACTTGAACTAATGATGTACTCTGGCTGCTCACAAGATAGTTAAAAAGCAAACTGATGACACTCGACAACAATCAATATTTACGATTTGACATTCAACGCGCAACGAGTCAATTGGTCAATTTAACGAAATTCAGATAAAAAATGTTTCACTACGAAAAAAAACAACAACAACAATTTGTGTGCAAATAAATAACAACACTAACAAATGTAGCTACAAATTATATAAAAAGGTGTTATCGAAAAAATACAGTCACTCTCTACACACCTTCGAGTGAAGTGTGAACTAGGCAGTACTATAATATGCCACTAATAGGGGTTAGTTGCGCTTAAGTATTTGCAACATATGTCAGCAGTCAGCAACAAATTGTGCTATAATAATATTGACTTTTCCAACAACAGAAAGGAAAGTCACGGAAAAGAAAGTAGTGTAGAATACTACTTCGAAAAAAAAGGTATGAAAAGTATACAACTTTCCCAACACTCAAGCGTGACCATTAGAAGGTTGCACGTTGTGCCCTTCTCATACGGTAGCAGCAGACACTTGAGCACAAGCAAATTGTTGTATAAACAGTTAGGAGAGGATAATGCCAACAACATCGTACAGCTTAGCAACAAATTTCACAGTAAAAAAGACACGCTTGTACCTTTTTGCCACAGCAAACGCTCAAGAAAAGGTGTGAAAGCCGCAGCTCATGATGCGCACTTCAACGGCGCTCGATAGATAGTGGCTTACAAAAATGAAAAAAATAACTGCTGGCAAAATAAAGGATACTCTAGTAGCAAAAGTAGCGGTTAATGTTGTTGTAGAGTATTACAATGTTGTTAAGTAGCAGTGGTGTTAATATAAGCCATTTGTTGTTGGTGTTTTTGTGTAGTTAGCTTGTGGCATTTCTTAGCTGTTTGCTGACATTACAACTGTGGCTGTGGTCTCTTTATGCTGGTGGTTTCTTCAGTGGCCACTCAAGGGATAGTCTTTCGCATTGCCATAATTTTGCTGATGTGGTGTGGCAAATTGGTATTGCAATTTGATGCGTTTTCAATTTTTTTCTGACTTTAATAATAGAATTTAATAGTAGTGTTTTTTTTTATTTAAAGACGCTGGAAGTAAATCTTGTATTTTATAATTTTTTATACTAATTTTATGTATATAGTATATGGAATGAATATTTTTCACTTCAGATCCAGTGCTTTCGTCCACCAAATAAGCTTTATTCGTGCTTACATGCTTGCGAAAGCTATGTAAAAAGCCTTTTCACTCTCACATAAGCTTTCATCGGAATTATAAACTGACAAAAACTCCGAACAAAGCTTTTTCTTTCTTCATTTTTCTGTCTTCTATTATTACCCTATCATATAAGCTTTTTTCCTCCTTAAAAGCTTGCGAAAGCTCGGAAAAAAGCTTTTTCACTCTCATATCAGCTTCCATCGTGCTTATAAGCTTGCAAAAGCTCTGTATAAAGCGTTTGTCATATTCCTCATAACTTCTTTATAACGATCAGTTCATAAAATGACTTATAGATGCGTTCAAGATCATCTCAATCTAACTTCTAAACTGTGGAAGTGGTGCAAGTGGAATGTCTGTAAAGTTCCACACAAATGAGCTGAATCGGTGCATCGAAAAAACTAGATACTATATATCTTGCTTGATTTAATTATTTTGTGGTTCAAGATATTTTGAAACACTCCTTAAAAGTGTAAATTTCTTTCCAGAATGTTTTAGTATCATCATCATCAGTGGGCTCTACAAGCCTTTGTGAACTTTAACCTGCTGAACAATACGCCTCCAAATCACTCTGTCGTTTGTCTTCAGTTTTCCAATCGGTGTTTCTTCAGATCTTCCTATAATTCGTTCATCCATCTTGATCTTGGCCTCATCTCATTCGTTGCGTCTGAACCTAGTTTTCGTCTTGTATTAGCTGGCCAAGTTCGTTATCACATCTTATACACCATTCATTAGGTCCAATTCTAAAAGCGCCGACAATTTTTCGGAGAATGTTTCTTTCGGGGGTCAACAATCAATCAATAAATCATTTTCATAATGTTTTTCCATCTATGAAATTCTCTTTTTATTCTCGACTACTATGCACTGGTAAAACCAAAACCTTTCCTCCAACCATTGTTCTACTTTTTTACAGTTCTACAGTACTTCGAGTTATTTTTTTGACTGACTACTTTTGACTGACTCTCCTCTCTTTCACTTATAAAACCGTCGTTGCAATAACTATACACAGAGAACACGCAACAAATAATTTTGAGAGCCTCAAAATATATATTTTTTAATATTTCTTCACTCGATTTTTTTTCTTTTCTTTTCGATTATTTATATCTTTCTTATTATTTTCTATTATCTTCACACCTTGTTTGCACGCCTGACAGCTGATTCTTAACCTACAAAAACCACAACAATTGGCAAGTACACATTTCCTCTAAACACGCACTCATACCGACTTAAGTATACTACGTCAGCTATTATTGCTGCAATTAGAGAAATAAATGTGTAAAATTACAAAAATTAAGTGGCGTATATTTACATTGCAATCAACGACAGCGAACGCCTACTGTTTGCCACCTTTTTTCACACCTCATTTCGCAGTGGTATACACCTATATACATATATGTATACAAATGAACGACACTCAACATGGAAACGCTCTTTTCAAGTGCAATTTTCCTTTCCTAATAACGAAAACAATAACAACAGGCACTTGGCACCTGAAAATTCACGAGCGCATTATAAAATAGATTTGTATGTATGGGTGTTTGTGAGTCGCAAAGACACTACCACTACTCTCTTACTTGTGGTTCGCCTTTATTTTCGGTCGCAAGTAATTTTCACAATTTTCCTTTACTTTTTGCGGCGTATCCTTACGGATTGCTTGCGCCTCTTTGCTGTGGTCGTAGGAGGTATACATACTTATATCAACTTATACTCGTATACTCATATCTACTCCTACCTAGCTACTAGAACGTCCGGATATCCTTCGTTCTATGCTTTCCTGTAACATTGTTCACGTATTTAATTTGATTATATATCCTTTTGTTGTGCGCGTATGCGCTGTGTTGGTTCGGTTAAAGCTGTTGCAATTTAAGAAGTTGGAATTGTTTTGTGTCACACAATGTCCCTGGGGACAGCGTCGAAGAGTCGTTATGTGTGTGTGTGTGAAGAAAGTCATAGTGAAAGTGTGGTTTGAAAAGGTGTGGTAGAAGATTGTTTGAATTAAATGGAAATTAAAAGTGAATGAATGCTCCAATTTGAGGGGAATAAATGTTTTAAAATGCTTCGTTTTTTTTTTTTTTCAAATAAGAAGCGTTGGTGCTAGAGGTTACTTTGAGACCTACAGATAATGCAAAAATGTATATATATTTTTTTGTTTTTCGTTTTTGAGTTTAAAGTCTATATTGTTAAGTCATTGGTTTTTGACGCTGTCGACAGAGGTTGTCAAATCTTTCATTAATTCTTAAACTGCTATTTTTATGAGTATTGAGACTGACTACATTTCTTTAGAATCTATTTGCAAGCGCTAATTGCTACTGGTTCTTCGGGATACAGTTGTTGAGCTGAATTCAAAACAAAATCTGAGAGTCAATATCTTGAGAGACAGGAAAGTCTGAGAAAAGTCCATTTCATTATATTTTTAATAATAGCAGCATGAAGATAAAGTTCTTAAGCTAGTTGACGTAAAAGTCAGCTAATGCCATTGAAGCTTTGCTCTATTTGGAAAACATTTAGAGTACACTAACTTAACCTAAAATTTTGAAGATTAATAAAATATTTTCTTTAACGTGAATAATCAGAGTAAAAAGTTCACGGTTCAAGAACGGTAGTAGAACTCTTCGGATGGATTCAGAAAAGTCAGCTAAAGCCCTTGAATTAAAGTCTGGAAAGAGTATAATTCTAACGGAATTGATCGTTTCTGGTCAGAATTCACATAAGAGCTGGGATTTCCAAAAAGCAGTATATTTTGTTCAGAGGTCCAAAGGTCAGAGGTAAAGACGTTCTAACTCAAATGAAAAGGGATCACGACCCACAATAAAGAAGAAGATGGAAATTTGTTTCTTCGTGAGACCATCGACATTGTTTCTGTGTGTTTCTATACTTCATCACTTCAGATCCATCAATTAAGTCGACAGTTTTAAAGTATTTCCAACGCTGGAGACTAGTACTTCCACTTCTAGTAACTATTTTCCTATTGACGTCCCTTATCAAGTTGATTTGTCCAACTGAGTGTTCTATTGAGTCCACTGAAAAAATATAGCGACATCTAGTCAATTGTTTCTTGGAACATCTAGATCGCCATTATGTCAAGGAGATTTCGAAGGTTGTTTCTCAGTAATCTTCACTTATTTTCTTGAAAAAGTTCTATATTTGATACCCTGAAGAAAATAACTTTACTGTTAGCGAAGCCAGAACTCATTTCAGGAATATATGATTGTTGAGATCGGACTGCAAGATCAAAAGAGTTGCTTTAGATCGTGTGGATTAAAGCAGATTGTGCTCCATAAATCCTCTCTAAATCAAATTTTTTCGACGGAGTACTCTATCGTATCCACTGAAGAATATATCGAGAATTGTAGCGAACAAAGTTACTTATTTCAGGAATATAAGACTCAATAAGTCTTGAGTAAGGTTATTTTTTTCCAGAAAAAAGTTTTTATTAGATCCAATTCAATTTCTGAAATAAGCGTTTCTTAAGATTTTAAAAAATATCATTCATCTATCATTCCCCATCATCTCACTTTAACACCCGAGTGAAACTCGTCTCCAACACTAAAAACAAATGCGTTACCAGCGCAATGGCAACAGCTGTTTCTTGGAACTTCGAAGCGGTCTTTCAAGTAGATTTGAAACCTTCCCACAATTTCTAGCTACTGTGTTTTGATAACACTCAACTTTTGTATTTTATAATTTCTATTTTTTTTTGCGCTTGCTTTTCGCCTACATAACACCAAGAACAACAACAACAGTTGTAGTTGTAAGAGGTCAGTTAATTGAAAACCAAACTATACACAAAGCAATTACAAGTAGGATGCCAATACATGGGGGCACGCTTCCTGGAAATAGAATCTTGTTAAAAATGTTTCTAAACTAAATGAAAATTCAATACTCACTAAATAAAGAAACGAGAAAAAAAGCAACAATGCGAGTGAGTGATGATGAGTTTTTGAAGTGTTGAAGTGGCGCAGACAGACGGGAGTTAAATCTTTTATATATGTATGTATGTAAGTGTGTGTCTCCCTGCAAGTGACGAATGGCGTATGCGCGCAGTAGCAATAATAGCAAAAACAACAACAATAAAATTTGTTTAGTTGGCTGGTAAGCATGTATGTATGTACGTAAATATGTATGTAACCACGCTGCATGTGCACTCATAAGTGCATATGTCTGCATGTATGTATGTATCTATGGCAAATACTAGTTGAGTGTCTGTAAGTTGATAGTCGAATTATGAGGAATTATGAAAATTACCATATGGTGTACCTATGGCTGCCAAGGCGTTTACAAATGCAACACTGTCTTTATTTGCTTTGGAGGTTATAAGCCACTTCGACAGCGCCTGCAAATACTTAGTTAGCTGTCAGCAGCTTATCACTAGAAATATATTCTAAAGGAGTGCATATGTATGTATGTATGTATGTTCTTCACATGCTTGGCGCTAACTTATTTGCTTTGCACTTGAGAGTGTGCGCACTTCCTAGAAAATAATGTTTGTGGGGAGCGCACATTTTGATTCTTTTTCTCACTTTTTTTATTTTTTTCTTTTTTTTAATATTTTTTTGTGTTTTTTTATTTTGTTTTTTTTTTTTTTAATTTTATTTTTAATTTTTTTTTTATATTTTTCCATTTTTTTTATTAAAAATAAGCTTAACTTCTCTAGCATGCAACTAGCTCTAACATTCTCTACACACACGCTGCCTTAATGCATTTCCGCTGCACTAACGTTATTTATAGCTACACATACACATAGCATTCAACGTCTAGCCAATAAGAACAGCATTGCATGATCAGTTGTTGCTATTCGTCGCTATCCAGTCGTTGAGCAACTACAACACAGCGGCGCGTTGAGACCAACACTAAAATAACAGTACCAGCTTAATGCTTAGTGCTTAGTGGTCAGTAATGCCAACAAGTGTTGTTTATGTGTTTAGAAAGGGCCACTTGTCAACTGGCAGACGCACACACACATACATACATACAAACATGCATGCAGATTTGTATAAATGTATTGTTTGTGTGAAGTACTAGACCATATGCCGCTGCCACTGGCTTCTTGCAAGTGTAAACACACACTTATAATTTTCTACTTAATTACTTTGTAGTGTTTATTTCCTTGTTAATAAAAAATAAATATCAGTGAAAAGTAAGAAAGGCATATTTCTTTTCTAACTAATAATTTTGTTTATTTAAACGCGCTATTGTTGTAGTTGTAATTTTCGAATTAAAAAGTTGCCAAGATAGGAATATACGGCGCATATGCAGTGTTGCGGGCATAAAATATGAAAAATAAAAAAATAAGAAAATAAAGATTTAAATAAAAAAAAAACAAAAACAGTTTTTTTTATATAAAAAAAAATTTAAAAAATTACAAACAAAAAATACTAAAAAATTAAAAAATTAAAAAAGAAAAATACAAAACAATTTCAAATGAAATATTCGAAAAAAAATTTAAAATAACAGATACCAAAAAAATATAAAAAAACATACAAAACTGAATATTACAAAAACAAGTAAAAGAAGCATATATGTAGCTAGCTACCTACCTACCTAAATGCCAGCTTACCCACGTACCCATTTAATTGAGACAACCTTTCTCCAACTTTTCACCACTTCTTTACACTCATTACACTGCTATTTTCACTACAATTTTTCCATTAGTCATTTAGCTGCCGGCATTATTAGTTACTTTTCCATTTGAACTGTTGGCCTGTTTGGGTGAAAATTGTCGGGAAAATACACTACAATTAATTTAATAGCGCAAAAATATTTGAGACACTTTTTTTGTGGCTTTCACCTAGCAATTATAAGGGCTCAATGTCCAATAATTGTGTCATTATATTATTAACGGCGTGCTAATTGTGTTATTAGTAGGCAGTAATTTGAAAATTTATTTGAAAAGTATCAAATTGCGGTGAAAGAGTAAGTAATAACCCCAAAAAAATTAGGGAGCATTAAATGGAATTATGATTAAATTTGTGGAAATTAGTGGGGAAGGAGTAGTATATACATATATAGATATAAGGTATAGTCTCCCAGTAATGCTGTCTGAGGATAGGTAGTAAATGATTAAGTCACTTATAAGTTTGACTTAGACGCCACAGAAGGTTAGTATTAGTCGTAATGACTTAAATAATTCTTTAACAGAAATCATAATCATTAAGTCATCTCTCTCTCTGTTTTATATAGTAATAGCCGTATAACTGATGTTCAAAACCGAATACCTCTTCTAATCTTAATTGATTAAACAGTATGACAAGATGAGCCTCCGTGACAGCAACCGCCATCATTGATCCCATTGAGTTCCCTAGAGTTACCCTAATAAGCGTCCCATAAACATTCGATTTGACGAAACTTCTAAGTGTTTTCCATCCCAGCTGCTCAATTTTTCTTAGGTTGGAGTATTGGGAGCCGTTGAAAATACACCTTCTTAAACGACTGAATGCTCTAGCATCTCATTATCTTCTGCGTATACCCTGCATTCTGCCGATTCTACTATATCAAGTCTCTGGCCTCTTAGGGGTAAGTGCTCCGTGATGACCCCTGTGAGCTTAGTTCTCTTTTACTCAAAATAATAAGTTTGTTGGTCTCTCCACTGTCAACATAGTAGTTTTGTGTTACGACCCTTGTTGCAAGATCTAACGTGTTCCCCTAACATCCATTGCTTTAAGCAGCGCTTGAGCGACTTGAAAGATCTAGGGCAGTTTAAGGGAACTGCGTTCCCAACTTATATAACACTAGAGACTTCTATTTTTAGTCAATATTGTAACGTTGTTTGGCAAGAGAGCAGAGAAGTTGGCAGGAAGCGAACATCATAGAAAATTACAACTATATTAGAAGAAGAATAAACTATTAGTTAGCATAGTACTTTCATTGTTTTGAGAGCTCCATTTGGATAAATTTAGAACACACTTCGTAACCAAAATTTTCTGAATGATGAAAGCTTCAGAGAGTATCAAATAATTTCTCTAAAGTGAATAATCAAAGTAAAAACTCACAACTCTCACTGTTTCACATTTTCTTTCATTTTCTCTAATGTTTACATATTTTCCTTCACTCTATCATCCTTAAAATCCATTAAACTATTTTACAATGAATAAAAATCATACTAAATTTAAAGAAAATTGTAGCGCTACCCATTTAGTATACCCAAAAAGTGGTCATTACACCTTTCAGGAATATATGTATGTATAATTTATATAAATATTTATGTTCTGTATTGGAAAACTGTTTTTATCCTATTTTTCGATCTTAGTATGTGCTATCAAAAGTTTTGCGACACAAAAAGTTCAAAATAGACAACAAAAATTTGCTGGGGGACTATTTTAGCCGAGCACATAACGGTTTAAAAATGTTTAACTTGTGAATACACCTTATATGTGTGTAGATATCAGCATATATACATATCTCTGTGCATATATATACATTTCTCTGAACATAAGTAACTTTAACACCCGCCGACGCCCTAAAAGCTCATTGTCAAATTAGTGAAAATTCGTTGGTGAATAAAGGTATATATATATGTACGCACATTCACTTTCTAACTTTCCCAAATGTTTACTCTAATATACACACATAACCCTACCAACTACATAAATAGCTTTCTTGATAGGCTTTGAAATTGAAATGAAAATTCTTTTACTGCCAACCCCATGGCGAATTCAACCCTTAAGTGTAAATACATATGTACATATTTATGTAATATGTATGTTATTGCGTTTTAAATTGTTTTAAAATTCATTAGTTAACTTGGCGTATTAACCCTTGTGATTACATATGTACATACAAGTAGTATGTAAGTACCCAGTAGGAAACATTTCGAAAAAACATATATTTATTTGAAAATTGTTTGTTGTTGTTGCATTAGCGGTAAAAAATATTCCAAATAATTTTAAGGACTACTATCGAGTTTACAGTCCATGATGGAATCAAAATACGGATCTAATCTGGATACGCGGACGCGACTGTCGTGGGATCAATTATTCTTAAACTGTCTTGAATAAAAAAAATTAAAAAATGTACCAAATCACTCAATTATTTGAATTTGCTCGAATATTACAAAAATATTTTGTTTAAGAACACACAAGCTTTCTTCATAAACGATTTATTTGAGTTCAAGATACCCAAAAAATATAGTTAGTTGTAGTTTAAGATGAACTTCAAAATAATACAAGAAATACAGAAAAATACAGAAAAAAATCGGTTGTTTCTCTCCTTATAGTCTACATTGGAGTTATAACTCCACCAAGCAACAGCTAAGTTTGCCTGGTGTGAACTCAGCATTAGCTATAAGTGAGTGTTTACATCGCACATACTCACACTTAAGTATATAATTCTAACCGTAAAAAGAGGTAAAACGCAGCAGTTAAAGACAAACATAAAGTCACAAATACATATGGATTCATTGCCACCTCCTCTCGGTTCGGTACTTTCGCGTACTCAACACGCACTCATATGCTTGGTTGTATGGCGTTGCCAACTACTTTTTCTCAAGTACTACACTGAAGGTAGCGCATGTGTTTAAATATTTATTAACCCATCACATACGCGTAAAATTTGTGACTTTCGTAAACTTTTACAACGCGCCGTGAAATGTTACATATCTTTTTATTTGTGGCAAAAAGACTTGCTATATATGAGTCTATATGAGCATAGCAAATTTCAACGGGGAAATTATTATACGCCGACCCGGAGTGGGCGTGCTGTATATATTTATGTAATGTCACCAGCATTACAACCCTGTATGTTGACAGTTACATACTTTTATTTATACACATATGTAAGTATGTAGATATTTGCACGTGCCACTTTTATAACATTATATACTCATACATGCCTGTCACGCCATGCTCGTATTTACACGGTTAATATTCAATTAACTTGTAAAGTTATTGCCAACTTCACGCTTTTATGCGTATAATATACGTTTATTTGGGGCAGTGCTAATGGGTTAACATAGTAGGCATGTCGGGCAAGCAGAAGCTGCGCGCGATTTTGCACACCTAGCTATTTAAAAGTACAAAAAAAAACTTAATATTTTTGTAATTAGCGACGAAAATTGTGGTAAAATCATGGTTGTTGTAGGTTAGAAGGTTAAAAATAAATTTCTTGATCGTTGCATTGTAACATTTGCAAAAAGGACCCTTTCAAGTGGTCGGAGGCGATGACAGCAAAAATTGGAAATTAAGTTAGTGATTGAACAGTTCCCAGGTGCTTCTAAAAGGTCAAGCTACATATCAACAAATTTTAATATGAGGTACAACTTTGATTTGAAATCATGTAGATTGGGCAGGAGCAAAAAAGTTGAGAAATAGAGAAATAATTAATCGGACGTGGAAAATTTTTCCTTATGAGTGACGTACACTTCTTTCACAACCGTTCCTAAAAAAATATTTTTGTTCCGTCGCTCTATATATTTGATTTTTCCACTTTTTTTGCTGTGTGATGTGTTTTTTGTTTTAGTAATTGATTCATGCGCCATATGCTAATTCTATCCCCACTTGTAATAAAATTTTTTATAAGTTAAAATTATTTAAGGGACGATACCAGTGTAAGTCATGGAATTTAGGCGAATTTCGTGCATTTTTTCAAAGAAAGTACTCGATCGAATTTTTCCAAGTTTTTTTGACATACATATAAGGTATATTTTCAGCTATATTTGAAGATTTTTTTACATAGAGATTGAAAAATAATGGAAAAATGTGTTGTCTTCGGATGAGCCAAAACAAAAAGTTCCCCAACTGCTGACATGATTCCAGCCGAATGAGTAGATGAAACAAAAAAATTTTAAAGGGTTATTAAAGTTGCATATATTTCCTACGATTTTTGAAAAATATGAAAAAATAACATAATAGTAGTTCTGAAAAAAATTTCGTTTTTTAGATAAAAAATGGTAATTTTTAATGCCAAGTTAACAATTTACAAAAAAATCAAAAATATTCAAGAATACTCAGTTTATATTTGAAATCGATCAGTCATAATCTCAATGAGTTATGATGTGACCTTACCGCTTTCACAAGATATTTTTGAAAGTATTAACTATCGAATAAACAAAAAACAAAATATCGATTTTTTGTAGGTTTAACTAAGGGTATAGGTAGCTAAGTTTTTTTGAAACTACAAATGGTTAATACTAACTTTTATAATGAAAAGAAAGTTCAATTTGGCAATGTTATTAAGTTTTATTATAATACACAACAGTCTAGCAAGCATTTATAACTCTCCATTCGTTCATATAAAGTCGGATGAGCATATTAAAGAGTGCAAGCAATAGCCTCTTAATTCTATAATTCTCAATAGATTTCTGAAATTTTGTCATGACATTATGCGCACTTAAAGTGTAAATCCTTCAATTATATGAATTGTTGTGACTTCAAGACTATCACCTTGATGTATATTCTCGGCATATATAAAAATTTCATTATTTGCATAAAGAATATGAGCTCCTCTCATAATTTTCATGCATTTTCACGCAATTAACATTCATAAATTCAATAGCAATTAATCAAAAATTCAGTAATATATTCAGCTGTACTAATGATGCTCGAAAACTACCACGTGATCAGTGCCTACAAATTACAAGCACATGTTTTCTCAGCTTACTTTTTATGCAATACGTCACTTGGAGTAGCGCAAATAATAATTAATAATGCAAATTAAATAAAACGAGCGCGCGAAATATAACAATAAATAATGAAAAGAAAAAATCTCATTTTATTGCTTATTTCCTAATTGAAATTTTCCAATTATTCTTATTATTTACGAAAATAAGCGTGCATACATACATATATACAATTAAACCAGGCTTTAACACGCTGACAAACCAGATAAAACAACAACAACTAACTGCCACCTGCCGCCCGTTGTGCTATTAACAAACAGGAATGTAGAGCGTAAATAAAGAAAAAAATTAACCAATTATTTAATTTAAGCTTCAGTGCCGGCACAAGTTCGCTGTTAGCAGCGTGTAGTAGAGTGGCAGACAAGCCACCCAATCCCAACAGCGCAACAGCGGCAGCAGCACAATGCCAGCTGCCAGTTATCCAATCAGCCAACAAGCCGGCTAGGTAAGCAGTCACTCAGCCATGCAGTCTCAGCCTTGCAGGCTTGTTTTCGAAATACAATACGGTAATCATTAAAATGCAAAATAAAACAGAAAAGCAAAACGCAAATGACTGCAAATACATAAAAGCGAATAATAAAAGCGAAAAATAAAAATATTTGTTGTTGTATTTATGAGTATAATGGTGGAAAATAAGAGCAGTAATCAGGTGGCGAAAATCTAGGCATAATAATAGCGAAAACAAAAAAAAACATTGGCAACCGCATGCCACTTAGGCAACGGCAATACTAGACGACGACTAACGCCAGCATTGGCAACTCACTAACTGTGCTTGAGCTGTTAGTTGGCAATTTAGTCGCGAAAATTGCCAGCCAAATAAGAATAGCACATTGAATTGAAAATGAATGGAAATGTGAAATGTGAAATATAAACGACACAAGTGGCACAAGTGCAAAAACGAACAGAAAAGGAATGCCTACAAAGCAAGCTTGAGTTGCGAAGTGAAGCAGAAATGCTTGAATTATAAAAAAAAAATATAAAAATAATAAAATAAAAAAATAAAATAAAAAATAAAATATAACAACAACATATTAAAAAGAATTTACTACAAAAAAAATGTTAAAATAGTCTACAAGAGCGTTACTTGGCGAAAAAGTCAGCCGCATTGTAGGTGAGCCAAGCAGCTGCTGCTACCGCGCATAACTACCGGAAATGTGCCGCCATGGAAAAACGTTGCTATGCTTGGGGAAAAGTCTTAGATTACCTTGTTAAAAATGACTGCTGAATTTCATTTGCGAGCGTCACAATGCTTTCATTTCCTGCTCAAACCATATACATACATATGTATACAGACTTACGAGGCGCTTGGAAAAATATAGATGTACATACATATATTTGTTGGAAAAAATCTATAGCAAAATGAATTGGAAATGAGTTGCTTGTAAAGAAAACTCTCTTTGTCACATTTAATTTGCAGTTAAAGTGGATAATAAGTTAATGGTTGAGGTTTTGCGGAAATGCTGGATATTAAAAGGCAGCATGAAAGTGACCACATCCTTCAAAGGCAAAAAAATATCGAAAAAGTGGAAAATAATGATATCAAAGAAGTTTCCTGAAAACTTATTGCTTCAGCTGTCAGAATTGTTGTCGTAAAAAGCAAAAAAAAAACAACAAAAAGAAGTTTATTTATTTATATAATAATCGTAATTTTTTTATTTTTTCGAAGATTTTCGAGATTTGCAATTTTGTTATTCGAAGACATATACACGAATGTTTTTCGATTTTGTAGCCTAACTTCAAGAACCGAAAAACTTTTGAATATTTTTTTCGAAAATTCAACATTGAATTTGGAAATTCGAAGACATATACACATATGTCTCTCGATTTTGGAGGCTGACTTCGAAAACCGAACAACTTTTTAGTTTGGTTTAGTTTTGTTTAGTTTAGTTTTTAGATTTGGAATTCTAAATTTCGAAATTCGATTCGCTTATAAAATCTCCCAAAACAAAAATAAAGATGGTTCAATACCCAGAAAAACCGTCGACTTTGTGGTATAGTGTTATTTGTACCATATCCGATATTTAAGTTTAATTTTCATTTTTTTGTGAAATATATTGTTTAGTTTTTTGTTTCGAAGAACAAACTTTGAATTGGGAAATTTAATGTATTTTGATTTTGAAGGCTAACTTCGAAAAGCGAACAACTTTTTAGTTTTTTCAAAGGTCTAACAGTCTAGCATTCTCAATTCGAAATTCGATTTTGGAGGTTAACTTCGGCTTCGACTTTAGGAAACCAGAAAAATGTTTGGTTTTTTTCGAACATCCAACTTTGAATATCGAAATTCGAAATTCGAAGAGATATATTTCGATTTTGGATGTCATACGAAATTACTTACTTTTACATATTATGAGTCAATATTTCGAAAAACTTGGTTTGGTTTACTACTCTAGTTTTAAGGTTTTGAAACAATTTCTAATCTTAAAAAGCATTCAAGATTCCTTAAAGCACAGCAAATGTTTATTTATTTATATTTCAAAACTATATTGAAGAATTCATTTTTGTGTCGTTGTTAATAATTTTTGTTCCGATTTTATATGAATTTGAACAATTTTTTTTTATTTTTATAAACTTTTATATTTTTTATACATATGTACATACAATTTTTTTAACTTTTCCCTTATTTATAAAAAAATCCTTTCAACTTCCATAATTTTCACTTTAAAACTAAACTCACTCCACTCTACCACGTTACTTCGAGATCCTTTACACTTTCCAACTAAGTCTCCTAAGCTTCCCGTTTTTGTCGTTGAAAAAGCCTTCAAGCAATTTACACAGTTCAACTTACTGCTTCCATTGCAAAAACGTTGCCAATTTGCAGCTACTAGACAACAAACAACAACAACAAAAAATAAATAACAACAAAAAATAAAATACAACAACAAAGTAAATAGTATAAGACCGCCAAATCAACAACAACAACAACACAAACTATGGCAATCAGCGTGTGAAGTAGCAAAGTAAACTATGCGTGCCATTTTTATCTAGTAGTGTACTTGCGAATCTGTCTAAAATAAAATAAAAAATCAAAAAAATAAAATCCGCAAAACTTTAAACTTTGTAGCTCATCCATATCGCTAGCTAACTATCCGCTAATGCCACAGACACTTTTTAGTATATGTGTGCGTGTGTTTACGCTTATTTGTGTGCCAACAGCGCCGCCGCCGCCATACTTGGCGCCATCTTTGAAATACGATTTCACTTGCACACAAGACAGCAGAAGACTGGCAGTAAGTTGAATGAATGCAAAAAAAATTACGTAAAAATAGCTTTGGTAGATAACTGCTGTAGACGGCGGTCTGCAGTAAGCGGCCACCCCAAATACGGTACTTTGCCTTATTTTCTATTTTAATTTTTTTCTTCTTTGCTACTTATTGCTGTTTACTCCACTTTCATGCGCCGTTCAGGGTTTTTTTTTATGACGTCTCCATTACAAATAATTGCGCGTCATATTGGCTTACGACAACGGCTAGTCTATGACAACGGTGGCAGCAGAAAGACAAGCATGATGTTGTTGGTTGGTTGTCAGTGTTGCCATATCTGTATTATATACCTACATATATATGCATATCCTACAAATTCTAACATTTTTTATATTTTTATTTTACATCCTTTCGCCATACCGCTGAGGCACTCGGCGCGCTGCTGTGCAAATAACCACTTTTTCCATAAACCCAGCTGGCAACACTGCTTACTTAGTGCACTCGTTACTTGCTGCTACATTTTCTTAAAATTTTGAATTTTTTTGTTGTTGTTGTATGTCGATTTGCTGTCTTGCTCCCTTTTTATGTTTTTTGCGCTAGACGCGCGCGTAAAGTAGTCTCTTCGTAATAGTAAATACGCTGGAGTATTATTAACGTAAATGCAAAATTGCCAATTTCGAGTGTATTTCCTGTCAACAGCGTATTTCCCTTTTCCGTTACCGCATTACTTTTCCGTGCAGCAGCAGCATAACTGTATAAATGTAATATAACTGTAAAATACGAACATAAGTAGCAAATGGCGTTGGAGGTGGGAATTGTGTAAGTATATGTAACCATTATATATATATATGTATAACAGTAACTTGTAGATGCGCCGCGCTCCACTTAAGCTTTAAGAAAATTAAGCAGCAAGCATGCTAGCTAGCTTACAGCATCGTTGTACGAGTATGACTGCTTTTTAGCATTTTCTGCGCATGGTAATGACTGCTTGACGAGGTAATTGGTGCGTTGCTCATCAGCATGCTCACACACACACATATATACATACATACGTACATATATATAAACGGTGCTGTAATTGTAGACTACCCGCGCTCATACGTTGCGGTCCACTTGCCGATATTAATATTAGCATGTCTGGCAACTTCAATTCATTTTTTTCCAATTATTGATGATATTTCAATTTTTCCTATACCAAAATTGAAATGAAAAATTTGCCCCAATGAATTTCGCTTACTTTTGCTTCACTTGTGCTAATACTCGATTATCCTTATTAAATTTTCGTTTATTTCGCATTTATTTGCGAGGGTTATTTCATGCAACGCGTGCGTGATTTTCAACAGGGTGGCAGCACTCAGCTGCAGTTATTAGAGATTGTGTGTGTGTATGTAGCGTTTAATTTGCAAATTGGTTATTTAATTACCCACTCTAACAAAATGGCTGCGTTGTTTTTGTTGAGATTTCGATTACCCGGTTTTGCTCTCAGGCTACAGGAATAAAGTAAGCTAGCGACGCTACTTAGAAGCTCTACAGTGGCAACTGAGTTAAAGAAGTTCATAAACGCTTAATAAAATGTCAAACATGATCCGTCCTCAGAACCCCAGAAAATTGTTAAGCTGCAGCAGAGATTATTACTGAATAAACCGCACAAAATTTCAAGTTTTTTGTGATAAAGATTAGAGAAAAATCGGAAATATTTGATTTATTCGTCCTCTGAACCACAATATTACTAAATCTCAAATTTTTTTTCGATAGAGCCTAAATAAATCCTAGTTATGTACATATATCCGAACTCAAAACGACAAAAATTATTAAGTTGAAGTTGAGATTGTTTCTGAGCCCCTACTAAACCTCTTCACTCATGTTTTTTTTTGACAGAGCTTAAAGAAAAGTCCGAGTTGCCTGTTATACTCGTCCTCAGAACCTCAAAAAAACAGTAGTTTGAGCTTAGGTAAGCCCATATGATGAATACTACTAAATCTTAAGCTTTTTTTCCGATAAAGCCTAAGTAAATCCTAGTTTTATCTGACCTCAGAACAACAAAAAATCATTAAGTTGAAGCAGAGGTTGTTTCTGAGCCCTTTCTAAACCTCACTCAAGTTTTTTTTGACAGAGCTTAAAGAAAACTCCGAGATCATTGTTGAAACGGAGGTTTTTCTGAGCCCAGATAATTAATTTTCTTTCAACTCAAATTTCTCGAAGAATCTCAAAAAATTATGCAAGATTCTTGACAAATATCGTACACTATCATTCTACGAAAATGAGAAAAAACTACAGTTGAAGCAAACCTACAAAACTTTGGAGTCTAGCTAGAACGAAATAAATTTAAGGATGAGGAGTTGCTTTGTTCTAAGTTGAGATGATTCTTGGAATAGCGTTTATCGGGTTTCCAAGTCCTAGTCGTTTATTGAAATGTTTTAGCGATCTGTACTCGGTACCTCGAAAAATATGTTCAATCGGATATTATTTCTGAACCCTACTAAATATCAAATTATTATTTTTCGTAAGGACTTATAGAACAATCAGAGATCCTTGACAAATACGTCAGACTATTTCTCCACAACAAAGAGAAAAGGAAAATCATGGTCTTGAACTTTAAATCTACAAAATTTCAGAGCCTCAAATTTGCTTGAAAGAAAAAAATTCAAAGATGAGGACTTGGTTTGTTCCAAGTAGATATGCTTCTTCGTACACCGTATCTCCGGTTTCTGAAATATATATGTATGTTTGTGAAATCTCATAAGAAATATGTTTCGTTAAGTTACTTTTCATCTCGTGCAATAAAAAGAAGTTACCTCGTCTCTAATCTTGATTTTATCATTCCAAAAAGGGAACAGATGAACGCCAGGATCGCGGTTCAAAGTAGCATGTATGAAGTTTTCGAGTTCTGGAAGTAATCATTTTTCTGGAAGTAATAATTTTAAGGATGCCACAAGGCGATAGACGCGAACTCAAACTATTTTAAATGTAATTGGGATGAATTATACCTTATTTAACCTGAATCTTGAAGCGATTGGGAATGTTTGGACAGGAGAACAGCCTGGACTTATGTTTCCTAGACTCATCTTCTAATTCCACTAACCACATTTGAGGATATCGCCAGCGTAAACTAAAAATTGATATACAGTTAAGCTTCCATAACTCAAAGTTCTCCATAACTCGAAGTTCTTCGTAACTCGTACTCTTAAATCGGCAATAGAAGTCAAATATCATACAAATTGCCTTCCGTAACTCGAAGTCTCTCTAACTTGAAGTTTTTATGTGGATTATGGTGATTCGAGTTTTTCAACTGTATGTACATTACTTGTTCTGGAACTAACTGCTAAGCTCCTGGTATCCAATAATCTTATCTACTTGGGCTTTAAACGAGTGTTTTATGTGAAGATCTCTTCGGGGAAACTCAAATTACTGAGTTTTGTTCGAAATACAGTTCAAACTATAAGTCTGAGGATTCCTATCGTTTTATAAAAATCAGGGATCACACGGTCTTAAGTCCCATTCAAACTGGATTTTCCAAAAATCGTTCGCTACATCAACATCTAAACAACCCAATCAACCATAATACCAACTCTCCAATACTTTCAGCCCAACAAATTTCGGTTTTGAAACTTTCTCACTGCACAAAGCACCACCAGCAATAATGCCAATTTCAACATGCCACCAAGTTATTTATACCCAAAAACCCCCAGTTGCACGCCCCCATTGCTAATCAATCAATTTGTGTGCAGCAGCAAAGGCACTGCTTAACGAAACCAATTAGTAGGTGACCACAATACCAAAAAAAAAGCGCCACAAAAGCACGCCGCTTTCCCCTACCGATTGATTGAATGATTTAACGCATGAACAAACACGAATTGGAGCGGGCGGGCGGGCGGTCGTGTAGAGAGTGATGTGTGTTCTATTCGACCGCAATGGAAACCACACGCAAATGTCATTATACACGCATCAATTAACAACAAAAACTGACCAAAGCGACGACTCCAACGATGGTGCAACTTATCGATTGCTTTGCTTTGCTCGTGTAGACCGATTGCTTTGTAGACGCAGTGTTGTATGCTTTTGGTCCATACAAATAATAATTCAATTAGCAATTTTGCGTTAAGCTATCACATAACTAGTTGAGAATTGTACTTTTGTTCGCTTAATTGTTTGTTTAACGTCGCTGACATGCGATACTTTTATTTGGCTTAATGTAAGAAACTATATGCGCTACCTAACAGCGTTGCTTTTGTTGTTTCTTTCACATGCAATTAAATCACACCAATCACTGCAAATGCTCGTGTTTTTCCGCTATTTTCGCTAGTTCTCTGCTTACTTTCATTTCACTTCATTGTATTACTCGCTGGCTCTTAATCTTGCCTATCAGCAGCAGCGCGTCCTTGCTTCATACAATTAATTGTGCAATTAAGCAATTTGCTTTCTTATTATAGTAGGTATTGGATATTTGTGATTTTCTTGTATATTTGGTAATATGATATGACAGTTAGAAAAAAAAAATAAAAACAACAATATATCGCAATATTTTTCACCGCAAAAACTATTGAATTGCAGTTTTTAAGGTAGCGTTGGAGTGCAATGTATTGGAAAAGAAAATGCTTTCTAACTTTCACTTCCGGGAAATTTATATTTTGGAAATAATTTTTTATATAAGGAAAAGTAGTCCTCGAAGTCCAATGATTTTTGATTTAAGAAAAAATATTTTTCGAAGTGCAACCAAGTATGAATACCTTGCAGGTACAGACTGAACCGAGTGCTGCACAAAGGAAAAGAAATTTCGTTGCCTTTCAGCAATAATCATCAATATAAATTTGGAGTACAAACACCTTGAAGACAAGATTTTTAGAAGTAACTCAATATGCTAGAGCAGAAAAGAAACTACATAAAACTTAAAGTAATAGGCTTTGGAGTCAATCTAAGAACATCAAAACACCAAAAACATCATCACATTATGTTAAAGCTTGGATCGTCTAGAGGCATATCGCTTCAAGTTGCTTTCACTGATTTTAGAATAAACCCTGAGTCAATCCTGGAGTTAACTATACATGTAAGAAGAAGAAAACATATCATGGCTGACAAATTCTTCTGTTCGTATAAATTTCAATGATACTTGGGAAGAATCAACGTGCTTTGAAAATATCACAAAAGCTCTTAAAGCTTTAAGCTTCGAAAAGTTCTTCTTATCTCAAAAGAAAAAAAATAATCCTGACTTTCACTTCCTGGAAGTGTATATTTTAGAAATTCTGTTTTTTATTAAGGAAAAATATTCCAAGTTAGAATGATCTATCGAGGAACTCTATATGTTGGAGCAAAGAAGCAAAAAAAGATAAAACTAGGGCTTTGAGTCAATCTAAGACTACTAATTCCAAACACATCATCATATTCGGTTAATATTTGGTTCTTCTTTTGAAATATATCATACGAATATTATCTCGATACATATTATAATTCTCCTAACTCAACCCTAAGTAACCACATATGTATGTATAACAACCAGGATCTTCTGAATACTTGCAAGCAATTATGGAAAAACTTGTTTGAACTTTCACAGCGATTTGTCTTTTCTTACTGAAGCTATTATACTCGTTCTTCACATATTTCAGAGAGGTTTCTATCTTACTTACTGAGTCTATTTATTCGTTCTTCACATATTTCAGAGAGGTTTCTATCTTACTTACTGAGGCTATTATACTCGTTCTTGAGATATTTCTGAGAGGTTTCTATCTTACTTACTGAGGCTATTATACTCGTTCTACGTTCACTATTACTTCCCGAGACTATAACTAACAAACTTACGTTATGTTCCGAAACATGGGGAATTACTAATCCTTGATCTCGATCTGGTTCACACCAAGATTTATCAGCATTCACTACCTTCTCTATTTTTTCAGGTATATTGTTCTTTAGTAGCCAACTTTTGAGGTTAAGGTTGTTATTTAAATATAATTTGGTGATTTATCTCTTTGTCTGTTTAGATTTAAGTTATTTGCCATTTTTCCAGGACAATAACCGAACCAGACACGCATCATATATATGTGGAATCGTGTCTTTTTTAGAATTCATTGAATTGAATTGAGGTAAAATTGCCTATAATCAGATCTTCATAACTGTAATAGAAATATACAGATGTAAACCTAAGTAAGGACCATCAAAAACTTTTGCAGTATACCCCAGAACAATTTGACAATTTTTTTATTATATTATCTAAAACAACAACAATAACATGGAATTGGCATCACAGAGTATAAAATTTCTCAAACACAAAAAAAATTAAAAAAAATTTAAATTTAATTAAGACAAAAAATATTTTAAAAATCTATTGAAATGGAAAATTTATAAAATATTTTTTGTATGTATACGACGACATTGACATAGTTCAGCGAATAAAAAGACAGCGGCTACGCTGGCTAGGTCATGTTGTCCGAATGGACGAAAACACTCCAGCCCTGAAAGTGTTCGATGCAGTACCCGCCGGAGGAAGCCGAGGAAGGGGAAGGCCTCCACTCCGTTGGAGGGACCAGGTGGAGAGCGACCTGGTTACACTTGGGATCTCCAACTGGCGCCGAACTGCGAAGGAGAGAGAGAGATGGCGCACTATCGTCGATTCGGCTATAACCGGTTAAACGGTTGCAACGCCAATCACATACATTAATTAAATTTTTATTATTTTTTATTTTTTTTTGTGTTTGAGAAATTGTTATAGATATAAATTATTTTTAATTAATTCATAATTATTATTAATTTCAATATATTTTTTATCAATTTTATTACCATCATCTTCAACTCTGACCTATCAGCACAGAAATCAGTTAAATTATTAATCACATCAAATTCAACATAATTTGCCATAAGGCAGACATGATTGGCTCTCAAATTGAAATACAATAACCTTAATCCACACAAATAAAAACAACAAAAAAGAAGTGATAAACACATTGCAAGCGACAGTAAATCAAATTAAGCTCAAAACGCAAAAACAATTCACAATTGCCTGCCACGATGTCTTATCAGCATAACAATAGATTACAAATAAAAAGGACACCTTTAAGCCATTTCAGCATAATTTGATGCGATCATTGTGATACATACATACAAACACACAAATTTATGTGCGGCTGAACCACTTAACACCCTAATTGTCACAACACACAAAGTAAATACAATGCAAATATACTCAAAATACAACAACAAATTGTTAAATTGTTGTAAACTGCTACGAGGAAATTTGTGTTATTTTTTTCGTTGTTGTTGCAAAGCATGTGCATAAAGGTAACTAACCCTTCAGCAGACAACCAAAGTAGTACCGAAACATTTGACATTCAAAACATCACGAACAATCGCGGCTTGTCAATCTACTTTTGCTTGAATTGAGTTTGAAAAAACATTTGTCAAACGTGCAAAAATTCGCTGACAACACTTTCGCACTCACTTACGCGCCACTACTTTGCTTTGGTAGGCTCTTTCTTTAGCAATTGGCTTGCGGTTGTATATCAGCTTATCGCATGCGAGAAATCTCACTCGACTTCCTTGAAATCAAAACTGACAGATAAGCATATGTTTATTGCTTTGCTGGTGTGCGTGTCGAATTCGCCTTTGTGTTGGCTGCTTGAGGAAATGCGATTTGCGAAATCTTCTCTTTTGTAGCTGGATTCTTTTTTTGTTTGAGAAAAGTGCGCACATATGAGAAATTGCATATGACCCAGTAGGAAAGTTGAAGTGGAAGATTTGCAAAAATAAAAGAAGAATAAATACTATAGGTTAATTGCATAGGTTGGTTATTCACCCTTCTTATGTGGTAAGTTTAAGTTTTTAAATAAACTAGAGAAGGTTAAAAAAATAGTATAGATTTTTTAATCTCTGGAAATTAATCAGCGAAGAAATTATCAGGTATTGAATCAACATATTTAAGGGCTTCTGAGTATTATCTCTGACTGTTTTATAGACAAATATTGATAGAAAACAAGTTCGAAAACCTAACTTTGATAGGTTAAGCATTCAAATTATGCTTAAATGCTTAAATCACTTTATATATAGGTTATATGAATTTCAGGAAATATTTCAGGTGTTAAATTTGAGTAGATTAAGCTTATTGCGGCGGCAACATCTTGATAGCATGAACTTCGGAGAACCTGTAGAACTGTCCCGAATACAAATTAGTTGCCTCAACAAATTAGTAAAAGATTCAAATTGCTTTGTCGTCACTTGAAGGTCTTTGGTATTCATTTTGAGAAGTTTGCGACATCATAAAGGACCATTTATCCTAGCCTTATGCGACGTTATGGGGAATGGACATCATCAATATTAATAATAAGAAAGAAATAAAAACGAAATTAATAAAAGTTTTAAAATATATTGGAACTAAACTTAATTAAAAATGAAGAATACGTGTTGTAATTAGATTTTTTTAATTACTGTAGAGAAACTAATGGCTTAGGACATTTGGATTACAAGAAAATATACTTTGTTGATAGAAAAAAGTGTTTGGAAAACGATTTTGAAATAAATTTTCAATTTTGAGTATTAAAGCTTCTTTCTAAACACCCCTTAACATAAATATATATTTTATTTTTAACTGATTATAATGAAACTAACGACTTGAGGCTTCTGGGTTACAAACCAATAGCTTTAGAGTTGACAAAAAAATTTTGGAAAACGTTTTTTCAAATAAATATTCGACTTTAAATCTTAAAATACATTTCTAAACCACAATCGACATAACATTGCAGAATACTGAACGCAATTTATGAAAAAAAAAATTTGGAAAACTTAGCTTAAACTCCATCACGCGTTCGAAGTGGACATAAAACTGTCAGAACCCTATTTATAACGGTTAAAATGTAGCCGACCTCAAATAAGATACATTTTCAGCAAATAACGATTGCCTTAACTATGAAAATCAAGTTAATTTAATATCAAAGTAATTCTGATCTAATGATTTTCCTATAAAGTTGATAATTTTTTCGAACATATTTTTGTTCTAAACATCACACAGCATAAAATGAAATATTCTTGAGCGTAATTTATTTATTTTTTGAAAAATGTCTTGAAAATATTGTCATAAAGTTCATAATTCTTTCGAGGTGGATGTTTTGGGAACGCGGCTTATATCGCTTAGAATGAAGAGACAGACCTCAAATAACATATAATAGCAACAAATTACAGTAATTTGAGTATAAAAATGTTAAGTAATTTTAAGAAAAGTATTTTTACTGCACCTATTTCCTACAGGGTTGCCGCTAACAGCACATATTGTATGCAAACTCAACGCAAATTTCGCCAAAATGGCACATTGTTGACATCTTAAGTCGCACATAATGACATTAGTGACACACGAACGACATGCACGCATTCGGCTGCACACGAACACCTTTTGCTATAGAGAAAACCAAATTTATAAGCCTCAACACACAGCGCAAACACACACACAGAAGACATAAGAAATATGGGCGCATTCTATTGTGACAGTCAGCCGGTAAAAAGGTGTTGCAGAAAAAATAAATTTGTCTACAACTCATTTTTTATACATTCATTTTAAGAAACTCACAGTAGAAAAACGTTTTTTGTTTAGCTGCTTCGGGAAATGCGGCTCAACTTACAGAGAGTTCTCGCATGAAAAACGGACAAACGTGTTGGTATTTTTTTGGAAATCGCATAAGGAAATAGTTTAAGTAAATTATAATTTTACCTTTTTTTCTAACCTATAATATAGGCGTGTGTTGTGTTGTATGTGTGTGTGTATGTATGCGCTGCGGTATTTAATGCCAATTATGGCATGTGAAATACGATATCGGCACATGGATGTCTGTATGTATGTTAAACGATTTATTTTTATTGTGTTGGCATTATTGTGGGATTATGTGTGTTCGATTTCGTTTGAAGTGGGCGATTTGTGTGCATTATAATTTTCCGGGCAAACCTTTGCCTTTGTTGGCAAATGAAGTAGAATCCTTCGGGTTTTGCGGAGAAAGTGATTTGACAATTGTTGGGCGTTTAGTGTAGGGAAAGGGTTACAATACGCACGATATGTCGAAAGTGACATTTGAGTAGTTTTTGGAAGAGTTTCTAGGGTTAGTAAGGAATGTGTGCCAAATAATTGGTTTAAATGCTTAATTTAATGTAGAGAGAATAGCGGTTGTTTTGTGTACAGAAATTACTGTAAATTTAATACAAGTAAAGTGTTAATCTTATAAACAAAAAAGCGCACGCGCTGCTCAACATTAAACATTTATTTTCAATCACAAATTGAATGTAAAATATCTTCTTTGTCTATCTCTGTCTCTCCCACACACAGAACAAGCCGCACGCGGTGCCCAAGACTACACGAATAGCCTAAACAACAATAATAACAATAACAACAACAACGATGATGCACACTCTCCGAACAAAGCGAATTCAAGTAACGGTTCTAACGGCAGCAGCATCTCACATATGTCCACAACGAATGGCAGCAATAGCTTGACAAGCACATCCTCCTCAAACCACAATGGCACTACAAATAATAGTAATAACAACAACACTTCGCCTTCTACACGGCCTACACTGTCACCCGCCGAACATGCTGCTGCCGCTTTGGCGCATCATGCAGCCGCCGCTGCTGCGGCACACCATGCGCACTCACATCATCAACATGGCGGCCTACAACATCATGCTGCAGCGCATCATGCACACACGCACGCCCATCATGGCCATCATCATGCGGCAGCAGCAGCAGCAGCAGCACATCATCATGCACACCACCATCATCCACATGCGCATCACCCGCACGCCCATCATCCCGGCGCCGCCACACATGAGGCATTCCTTAATGGTGCAGCTGCGGCGGCGGCGGCAGCAGCTGCCATCGGAAGTGGTATGGCCGGTGCCGGAAGTGTTGTGGGCGCACCTAACGGTCTGCTCGGACACGGCGGTGATCCTAGCGCGTTGCTGGGCGGTGGCGGCCCCGGTGGTGTGGGCGGTTTGAGTAGTAAAAAGAAGAATAAACGTCGTCACGGACGTACAATATTTACGAGCAATCAATTGGAGGAGTTGGAAAAGGCTTTCAAGGAGGCACACTATCCGGATGTGAGCGCACGTGAATTGCTCTCGATGAAGACGGGCTTGGCTGAGGATCGCATACAGGTATATAAACTTAAATATTTTGTTTTTTCATTTCTCTCTAGCTCACTTTATTGCTGTTTTATTTATTGTGATTGATATGCTCGGCACCGTAGTACGTGGAGTTAGTGCAGTTATTTAGTTTATAGACTAGCCAGCTGAAAGCTGTTTGACATTTAGTGTAGTGTACACCAGCAATCAATACGGAATTGCTGTGGAAATTTTATTATACACCAAAGTGCTTTATTGGATTTTTGCTAACTCACACGTACGTGTGTACTGATTGCAGCGTTGCATTAGTTAGTCATAGATTTTGCTGTTGATATTGTGGTTGGCTATAAAAATTAAACTGCCAGCAAGTTTATTGAGCAATGCAGTAGTTGGGAAATTGAAGAAAATTAAAAAATTAAATATTTAAAAATTAAAAAAAAATATAATGAAATATATAAAATAAAAAAGTATGAAATAAATATAAATTAATATAAAAAATTAAAAAAAAAAATAAATATATATTAAAAATATAAAACATAAAAATTTAAAAAAATATATAAAAATTTATTTAAAAAATAAAATACAATTTATAATGCACTTTTATTACGCATTTTATAAATCTCTAAAAAAATACAAAAAGATTAACTATATTCAAACATACATATATTAAAAAGTAGATATCTATATACACCACACAATCAACAATTACCACTTCTAAATTTAATTATGTACAATCCACAACTCAGCCATCATATAGTCATCATCATTAATATATATGATTGCGCTTCAAAACAATTGACATGTGTCAAACGCAATGCAAAACTCACAAACGTAAGGAGTTTCGACACATTCTAACTCTTCAAGTGTAATATTGCCAAATGCAATACCCCTGTGCTGAGTCGCATTTTTTCTGTAGTCTCTTTTGAGTGGTACTTGCCAGACGTTTGCCGCTTTTAAAATTGAAAGACTGCTTTGAAGGATAATTATTAAAAGTGTGAAATACTTGGAATTTTTTTTATTTGAAATTAAGCATCGTAATTACTTTATTACATGGCGTGATTTGGCAGAGTCATATCCTTTCAAATATGAACGTATTTTAAAATGGCGATTTTTTACGCAATGCTAATGGACGAGAGTAGCATTAGTGAGGGTTTTTGGCAAACAAATTGCTTTTAGGTCTTAAAAAATCTCTCTAAACCAAGTTTATTTCCGAATTGAAATATTCAGTCCAGATTCCCATTTAAGTCTATCTTCAATGACAAATATTTGTAAACCCTAATGAGTTGGTATGGAATTTGGAATTTTTTATAAAAGGTAATGTTTGCAGGTTATGGCAGAGAACGTTGAAAACCTAACCTTTTTTCTTGAATTTTTATTTATAGAAATTTTGAATCGAAATAGCAAAAAATTCGGACATTTAAGAGGTTAGTCTAGTATCGAGAACAATTAACTTTAAAAATGCTGAGAGTAAGGAAAAATATTCGAATTTCGCTCTAGTTAAGAGCCCTATAAAAGCATTTTATGGAGCAAAGGAGTTTCTTAGGTTTAGTACCTTCTAAAGGTCAAAGGTCAGCTTATTCCGACGGTTCCGATAGACTAGACACTAGAGCCCTCAAAGCTCTGAAAGCTCTGAAAGTAAGGAAACCGATCTCGAATGTCTCTCTTTCAGGCGTTATTAAACATGGATTTGAGAATACACAAATTTATAATAACATGGGAACTCCTCCTATCTAAGACAAAATAAAGAACGGAATCTTATTCTACATTAGAAATACTAATAAAATCCGTATGATTTTTTGTTTAAAGCCAAAATTGTGGATTTCCACAAAAGATACAAAATGGAGTTTTGAAAATCCTAGACTAAGACTAAATATGTTATTTTTGCACTAAATTCATGATCTAATTAAGCACAGTTAGAGAGATCCGTATGAGATAAAATATACACCAATTCTTCTTCTAATTCATAATATCGTTCTCATTGAAACCCTCGTTGCTATTGGCAACAAACTGAGACAGTCGATTTTCACAAGCTTGTCTTGAGGCAAATTTTCAAAAGCAAAATTATCCGCAACCGACAGGAAAAAGAATAAATCACCTGGTGTCAAGTCCAGACTATAAAGTGGATCCATAAGAACTTTTTAACCAAGCTCCCGGAGCTCCTGGTGAGTCACTTTAGATATGTGTGGCTTGGTGTTGTGCTGATAGCACATAATTCCATTCTCAATTGCTCAAGCTACCCGTTTCTGGGTGAATGCTTCCTTCGAAGAATTTAATTGTTGACAGTATAGCAGCGAAGTAAGAGTTTGACCGTGGAAGAGCAGCTCAGAGTAGTTGATTTCCCACAAATTCCATATAACAAAATTATCCTGATCCTGATAGATCTTTCGAACTCCATATAACGAGATACATTTTACTAAAGTCTTCTATTGGAAAAATAATCTATCTTTCTACCGCCTTATATTGGAAAAATTGAGGATTTTTTTCTCTAGACCTAATATACATATGTATGTATATGCCAAATGTATGAAAGCTGTTGTTTCATCAAAAATGTTGATTTATTGCATACATATATATTTTATATACATATACCTCCATTCTTACATTAATTCTATACAGTGTAATTCCACTTGAAAATTTATTTTGTAATTTTTTTTTTATAATTTTTTTTCTATCTATTTTTTTCGTAATTTTTTAATTACACCTCACACCCCAAATTACCTCACCAACAGCAGCCATTAATGTAAGCACAAGTGCTCATATACAAATTCAATTATGACAAATATGCGACATGGCGCCCAAGTACATAAAATGCTTATGAAAAGCAAAGCAAAACAAAAAAAAAAGAATTCAATGCAAAAAACAAGTACGCATCAAGTGCATTGAGTGCCAAAGTAACGCCTACGAAATTTTTTGCCACATGCAACACAAAAGTACAAAAGTGCCCTACTGCGGTGATGGTGAACGGCAATGGCAACATTCGCCACAAATTGCAAATTAACATACAAGTACAATTGGCAATAATGTCTGATGTCGGATGAGCTATGATGCAGTGCGCACGGGTAGGCTGCAGCGCGCAAGCAATTACAAGCGTATAGCAAGCACTTCAATTAAATGCAAAAAAGCCAAACTATAGTACTACAAGCATATGTATTACGTTGCGCCTTCACTTTCAATTTGCCGCCGTTAATGCCGTTATATTTCAATGTGTTTTTTTTTTGTCCTACGCGCACACAAAGCAACTCTTACCCCTAAAAAATGCAGGGCAATATGCAAAATTCCAAAAAAAAAATATATATACAAAATACAAAAACAAAATATACAAATAAAAGCATGGCATACTTAGTACTGTAGACCCACTCAGTGCAAAAGCCACAAAAAAAATCGAAGCGCAGCCATTAAAATTGCACACACACACGCACACACTGTTGCAAGCATTTGTGTTTGCTTACATTTTTCTTCCCTGTATGTTGTTGTTGTAATTTTGCATTTTTGTTGTTTTTTTGCTGTATAATATCTTTTGCGGTCTTTCAAGTTTGCACATATACAACTTTTGTTTTTGCATTTTGCAATGCCATGCAACAACACACTTGAAAATACATACATATGTAAGTAGAGCCAACAAATATGGCTGGCTTGCTGACTGACTGGCTGCAGCAGCGCAACAGCACTTCGTTTGCTGTGGCATTGTTGTTGCGCTTGAAGCTGGTTATTGCGGTTATTCTTTGTTTTTTTTTTAGCGTATGAGAATTTTTGTGCGTATGTAAGCAAGTGGAAGTGGAAGTGGCAGTGGCAGTGCGCACAACTAACTTTCTAAAGCGCTGCAGTCAAAGTTGTGGCGTGAATGAGACGCAAATAGCGCTGGCAGAGAGCAGCTGATATACATACATACATACGCATACACTTACTCTTGCACTTTTGTTCACTGCTTCTTCTACCTTTTGCCTTAGATTTATTTCAATATACTTTAAGTATATATGTATATTCTCAACAACAATTTCGCACTTTTTAATTTGCTCATTCTGTTTATCGCATGAAAACTTTCTTTATAAAACTACAAAACGCGCTGGCACAGCACACCCACTTGCACTGTCTGCTGCGCGTCTAGTCTTCACACTCGAGCGATCAAATGCAGTTGGCGAAGGTTAAAGTTAAGCTTTCGTAGCGGGTGTGTGTGTATTTGTAGTTGAGTTTGCGTGCGGCCTTAAGTGCAGTGTTGTATTGTGTGGCGCACGGTTGAAAGGAAAAGCTTGATTTCTTTGAAAACGCACAACTTTTAAGAAAGAAAGTGGTGTTGAAGTTATTTGAACTGAACTGCTAAAATTGTTTTTTTAAATAATACGAAGACATTCTTAAAGCTTTTACTGAAATATAAACTTATTGTGAGCTTTTCAAGCTTTCACTTAAATGAAATTGTCTTTATGCATTGCTTAAGTGTGTTGCAAACTATACTAATTCTAATTAAGTAATAACTTAAAGTCGATTAATATCAAAACTTTGAACTTTCTACCAAAAATGAGCTTTTTGAAGCTTGCATTTAAGTGATATTATCTTTATTATGCATTACTGCGTTGTAAACTTGTTTAACTAAAGAAATATAATCTTAAACTCGGATTTGCATTAAAACTTTCTGATTTCTACCCTGAGTAAGATGGTTGAGCTTTTAAAGATTTAATTTAAATTATATTTTTTTATTTATTAACAGTATTCCACCGTTTTTATAATGAAATAGTAACTTAAAGCCCGTCAGTTTCAAAGCTTCGTGTTTTGTATTAAGAATATAAGCTTTTAAAGCTTTCAATTAAGTTATTTTTTCTTTATTTATCATTTATTACATTTATTAACAACATTTCAAACTCGTGTTTATAATAAAATAGTAATTTAAATCCGGTTAGCTTCAAAGCTTTGTGTTTCATACTAAGGATATGAGCTTTTGATGACTTAAACTAAGTAATTTTGTTTTTCTCTATTCTTTTTTACATTTATTAACAGCATTTCAAGCTCATGTTTATAATAAAATAGTAATTGAAAGCCGGTTAGCTTCAAAGCTTTGCGTTTCGTACTAAGAATATGAGCTTTTAAAGTTTCCACTTAAGTGATATTGTCTTTATTTATGATTTAGTTGCAACTTATTTCTTAGATTAAAGTTAGAATTCAGCTTCAAAGTTTTATGCTTTCTAATAACAATGAGACAAGTGAGCTTTTGAAGTTTTCATTTAAATTAAATTCTATTTAATGATCATTTATTGTATTAATTAACAGTGCTGGAAGCTCTTTTGAGCTTCTAAGCATTTTGATTTGTACTAAGAATTAGATATGTGAACTTTTAAAGCTTTTTGAATTTAAATAATATCGTCTTTATTTATTATTTATAGCATTTAGTTACACAGTTACTACTTCGTTTATGGGAAAATAATTAGAAGTCAGTTTCAAAGCTTTATACTTTATACTAAGAATAATATAAATGAGCTTTTGAAGCTTTTATTTAATTTGAATTCTATTTAATTATGATTACTTGCATGTATTGCAACCTCATTTATTTAATAAAGTGTGAATTTAGCTTCAAAGCTTTGTGCTATGAACTAATAGTGAGATATAGTATAAGCTTTTGAAGCTTTCATTTCAATTTAATTGTATTTAACTATCATTAATTGCTTTTAATAAGAGAGTTGCAAGCTCATTTATTAAATCAAATCTGGACTTATCTTCAAAGCTTTGTGCTTTCAACTAATAAAGAGGTTTGTAAGCTTTTAAAGCTTTCGATTAAGTGAAATAGTAATTAATTATTAATTATTTCATTATTAACAGAGTTGCAGCTTCGTTTATGTAATAAATATAAGCACTTAAAGTCGGTTAGATCAAAGCTTTGTGCTTTCTACTAAGAACTACTGTAATTGCTACGCAAGTGCATTAATTTTCAAAGGAAGCGCGCACTTTAATAGCTACAATTTTGCAATATTTTAATATTTTACACTTAACAGCCCGATTTTACACTATTTGCATTGTTTTTTATATTCTTTCTGTGCACCTCCATTGATTAGCCGTCTATTTACGGCAAATTTTTAGCTACTTTTAATGCAGCCGCCTGCAGCAGGGTGCTTTTTCGGCATTTTACAAGTATTACAAGCACAAAAAAAACGAAATGCACTCAACCGCATGTTGCAATTCACATTTTTGAATTTCTTTAGTAAAAAAGAACCTGCAGATTGCATGCAACACTGCAACTTGGCAGTACGCCTTTGTGCTTTATCAAAAATGCCGCCTTGGACTTTCGAGTATTTAATGCATTACCGTTAAAAAAAAAGAGAAATGCAGTAAAAAAGCGCAATTATTAAGCACTTGTGCGTGTAATATGCATATTTTCGAGATTTCCTGCGCAAGATTTGCGCTGAAGCACAGGAACATAAAACAGAATTAGTAAAAAAATACGATTTTTTTGTTTTGTTGAAATTGTAGCTGTGCTTAACTTGTTGGCAAAGCATATAATTTGAATTGCACTGTTTCTTTTTTTCATTTGCTCTTTCGAAATGCATAACTAAGCAATTTTCACTTCCACATTTCCTTCCGCTTTTGTTGCTACACTTGTTTTTTTTTGCGTGTGCATTTTAAGTACACACATTACGCTTTGTATAATTTTTATATAAAATTCGTTGCAGATTTTTTTCATATTGTTGTTGTTTTGCGCCCATCAAGCCTCAAATGCCGCGTACAAAATTACTTTTCCGCCACTGGAAGCAGAAAACGCGACATTTAAAATTCATTATTAATTCGTATGCAAACGCAACGTAAAAGTACTAAGCTTAAGCTTAAATTGTCCTATAACGCGAGAGCGCGCGTTGTAAAAAAATTTGCATCGTTGCCTTCTACTAACAGTATAATAACATAATTTTTTAATTATGTTTGTTGCATTTTTAATTTCATTTCCGCCAAACAACAGTTTACTATTCGCTGTGCTTTGCTGTTTTCTACTACCTTTTTGCATGCGATAATTATGCAATTAACCACTACAACAACTCACAACAACCCAGTCGCCACCACACACTACCCGTGCGTGTATTTGTGACGTCTGTCGGTTATTGCTACTCGCATTTACATCAATTGTGTATGAAAATGCTATTGTTAATAACGATAAGTAGAACGAAAAGTAGAAAAATATGCAAAGCTCATAATGTAATTGGAATTTTAGAAAATAGTAGATAAGGAAAAACTGGAGATATGAAATGAAACAAGTTATTGTCAAAGCTGTGTTTCAAAGCTGAGTTAATAAAAATTTTAAATCCTGCATTATTAATAAAAATATTCATCAACGCATGCACTAGACCTAGATCATCACGAATAAAGCTCTGAAAAGTACTTAAAATATTTAGGTTCTAAGCATATATTGCGCTGAATACACACCCTACTTCTTTCTTACTAAAAATGATACCCCTTAGAAGAGCACCATAGTTATTAAACTGGTTCCTGAGACGGTTTTTTGAGAGTAATTGTCAAATTTGAATCAAAGCTGAGTTAATTCAATTGTAAATTAACGAAATTTTGTTACTATCTATCAAAATGTTTACCAAATCTATATCCTCAAGAACAAGACATGAAAGAGTACTTAAGTTCAAATCAGAAATCAATTTTACATTGTCTGAAACAAATTTTATTTTACTTTCTTAAATGGTACCACTTAGAAGAGCAGCATAGTTGGAAAACTTTTCCAAGTCTTATCTCATCACTAAAGCATCTAGCAGTACAGGATCTTAAGTAATTTAGTAAATGTTACATCTGTATACCAAAAATTTGTCAATTAAAAAAATTTTTGAAATCAAATAAAAAATCGAAAATTTCCGATTACACGAAATTCATAGCTTTCAAAGTTATCTTAATTATAAAGTGCCTAAATTTACGGCCTCAAGAGCATAGAACAAATTATGCATAATTATATAATATAATTATATAAAATAAGTGTGTTCAAAAAATAATGGGAATTTTCGAAATTTTTTTTCGAATACAGCTGAATCTCAGTATGTATGTATGTGATTGGCGTTGCAACCGTTTAGCCGGTTATAGCCGAATCGACGATAGTGCGCCATCTCTCTCTCTCCTTCGCAGTTCGGCGCCAGTTGGAGATCCCAAGTGTAACCAGGTCGCTCTCCACCTGGTCCCTCCAACGGAGTGGAGGCCTTCCCCTTCCTCGGCTTCCTCCGGCGGGTACTGCATCGAACACTTTCAGGGCTGGAGTGTTTTCGTCCATTCGGACAACATGACCTAGCCAGCGTAGCCGCTGTCTTTTTATTCGCTGAACTATGTCAATGTCGTCGTATAACTCGTACAGCTCATCGTTCCATCGTCTGCGGTATTCGCCGTTGCCAATGTTCTTAGGACCATAAATCTTGCGCAAAATTTTCCTCTCGAAAACTCCTAGTGTCATCTCATCTGATGTTGACATCGTCCAAGCTTCTGCACCGTAGATCAGGACGGGGATGATAAGCGACTTGTAGAGCTTGATTTTGGTTCGTCGAGAGAGGACTTTACTGTTCAATTGCCTACTCAGTCCAAAGTAGCACCTGTTGGCAAGAGTTATTCTGCGCTGGATTTCGAGGCTGACATTGTTCGTGTTGTTGATGCTGGTTCCCAGGTATACGAAATTATCTACGACCTCGAAGTTATGACTGTCAACAGTGACGTGGGAGCCAAGGCGCGAATGCGCCGACTGTTTGCTTGATGACAGGAGATATTTCGTCTTGTCCTCATTCACCTCCAGACCCATTCGCTTCGCCTCCTTATCCATGCGGGAAAAAGCAGAACAAACGGCGCGGTTGTTGCTTCCGATGATATCAATATCATCGGCGTACGCCAGGAGCTGTACACTCTTGTAAAAGATGGTACCCTCTCTGTTTAGCTCTGCAGCTCTTATAATTTTTTCCAGCATCAGGTTAAAGAAGTCGCACGATAGTGAGTCACCTTGTCTGAAACCTCGTTTGGTATCGAACGGCTCGGAGAGGTCCTTCCCAATCATGACGGAGCTTTTGGTGTTGCTCAACGTCAACTTACACAGCCGTATTAGTTTTGCGGGGATACCAAATTCAGACATCGCGGCATAAAGGCAGCTCCTTTTCGTGCTGTCGAAAGCTGCTTTAAAATCGACAAAAAGGTGGTGTGTGTCGATCCTCTTTTCACGGGTCTTCTCCAAGATTTGGCGCATGGTGAATATCTGGTCAGTTGTTGATTTCCCAGGTCTAAAGCCACACTGATAAGGTCCAATCAGTTTGTTGACGGTGGGCTTTAGTCTTTCACACAGTACGCTCGATAGAACCTTGTATGCGATATTTAGGAGGCTGATCCCACGGTAATTGGCGCAGATTGTGGGATCTCCCTTTTTATGGATTGGGCAGAGCACACTGAGATTCCAATCGTCAGGCATGCTTTCTTCCGACCATATTTTGCAAAGAAGCTGATGCATGCACCTTATCAGTTCTTCGCCGCCGTATTTGAATAGTTCTGCCGGTAATCTATCGGCCCCCGCTGCTTTGTTGTTCTTCAAGCGGGTAATTGCTATTCGAATTTCTTCATGGTCGGGTAATGGAACATCTGTTCCATCGTCATCGATTGGGGGATCGGGTTCGCCATCTCCTGGTGTTGTACTCTCACTGCCATTCAGCAGGTCGGAGAAGTGTTCCCTCCATAATCCCAGTATGCCCTGGACATCGGTTACCAGATTACCGCCTTGGTCTCTACATGAGGATGCTCCGGTCTTGAAACCTTCGTTAAGTCGCTTCATTTTTTCATAAAATTTTCGAGCATTCCCTCTGTCTGCCAGCTTCTCAAGCTCTTCGTACTCACGCATTTCGGCCTCTTTCTTTTTTTGTCTGCAAATGCGTCTCGCTTCCTCTTCAGCTCTCTGTATCTATCCCATCCCGCACGTGTTGTGGTCGTGTGTAACCGGTCGATGTAGGCCGTCTGTTTTCTCTCCGCTGCGAGAAGGCACACCTCAAAGTACAAGCTTGTTTTTGTCGTTGCCGAAAACCAATTGTTTCGGCTGCAGCGGTACGCAGTGAGTTTGAGATGCCGTTCCACAGTTCCCTTATACCGAGATGCTGATGAGTGCTCTCAGAGAGCAGGAGTGCAAGTCGAGTAGAGTATTTCGTGGCTGTCTGTTGCGATTGCAGCTTTTCGACGTCGAACCTTCCTTGTGTTTGTTGACGGGCGTTCTTTGCTGCACAGAGGCGGGTGCGTATCTTCGCTGCGACCAGATAATGGTCCGAGTCTATATTTGGTCCTCGGAGCGTACGCACGTCTAAAACACAGGAGACATGTCTTCCGTCTATCACAACGTGATCGATTTGGTTCCGCGTGTTTCGATCAGGAGACAGCCAAGTAGCTTGATGTATTTTCTTATGCTGGAATCTGGTACTACAGACGACCATATTTCGGGCCCCAGCGAAGTCGATCAGCCTCAGGCCGTTTGGCGATGTTTCGTCATGGAGGCTGAATTTTCCGACTGTTGTACCAAAGACACCTTCTTTACCCACCCTGGCGTTAAAATCGCCAAGCACGACTTTTACATCGTGGCGGGGGCAGCGCTCATAGGTGCGTTCTAGGCGCTCATAGAAAGCATCTTTGGTCACATCGTCCTTCTCTTCCGTTGGGGCGTGGGCGCAAATCAGCGATATGTTGAAGAACCTCGCTTTGATGCGGATTGTGGCAAGACGTTCATCCACCGGGGTGAATGCCAGAACTCTGCGACGGAGTCTCTCCCACCACAAATCCAACACCAAATTTGCGCTCCTTTATATGGCCGCTGTAGTAGATGTCACAAGGACCCACCTTCTTCCGTCCTTGTCCCGTCCATCGCACTTCTTGGATGGCGGTGATGTCAGCCTTGAGTCGTATGAGGACATCAACCAGCTGGGCAGAGGCACCTTCCCAATTAAGGGTCCGGACATTCCAGGTGCATGCCCTTATATCATTATCCTTAAAACGTTTGCAGGGGTCGTCATCAAAAGGGGGGTGTCTCATCCGAGGCTTTCGTAGATTTTTCATTGGGGGGTGTTTTTATGTGGTGGGTCCCAAACCCAATGCACAACCGCATAAGCGGGCTTCGCCTTCTCACTTTAGCTCGCCTTCAGACGGATGTCTGTTGGCTACCCAGAGGATACTTGGTCTAAAACCGGAAGTCGTGAGCTGCTTGGACCATGTGGAGAAGAATCGTTTCTGGCCACTCCCAAGTGAATGACAATCAAAAACTTTCCTCACTTGCGTGAACTTCTACACATGGTCCCATCCTCCAGTATATCAACATAATAAGCAATAAAAAAATTTACAATTGGATTTTTTAAAATTCCCGTTATTTTTTGAACACACCTCATAGTTTAGTTTGACTGTGTTTACACAATGGCAATGATTTGAAAACAAAAACAAAAATGAAATAAGAAAAAATGTAGTGTGTAATGAGCTGTAATTTATGTATATAAAGACAGTATAAATATATGACATTGTTTAAAGCGACAACCATAACAAAGTTGTAAAGAAAAAAACGAAAAAACCCATAAATATCGTGACACTTGTTAGCAACCAACTAAATGTGTTATAGATGCAATGGAGTGCATAAAAAACACTTTCAAGTGACATTTTACAATTTCAAACGCATTAATCAACACATTTTAAATGATAATTATATGCAACAACAGCAAATACAACAAATTTGAAGTGCGAATTATTTTTTATAAATCGCTTTATAACTTTTTATAGACTACTAATCGGTGAGCATTTAAAACAACAACATTTTGAAACCAGTTAGGTTAAAAATTAACCCTCGTATTTGAATTGAAGCAGCCTTAAGTGGGATAAACCCTCATGAAATGAAGCTGGAGGGTTAATATATGCAACGTTATTGCTTTCAGAATGAGTTTAGAACAAGTAATTCACAAGAAACCGCACTGTATCTAGTTAAGGCATCCATAACAAGCCTTTTATAAACTTTCTTATAACAGAGTCCCAAATATACTCCCTTCGCTAACTACTTCAAGGGTATCTCGCTATCGAAATCCAGTTTAAAACTGTCTTGAAATCAAAATAACTGGTAAGGAGTGGCATCATAAGTCTCGAAGAGGTCTCTTAGCCCAAGAAATAACCGAAGAAGATTCCATAGGTCTCTCGAAGATGACTCTCAACTAAAAAAATCAGTAATTTTTAATGAAATTATTTGATCGTTTAATTTTTGGAAGTTTGGCATAATTGAGAAGTTGCTATAACCGTTAGCTTATTAAAATCAATACTGACAGTTGCTGTTCGAAAATTGTTGTCTCTATCGTTGTTAATACATGCCAAAACCGTTGATACATTTATTGTGTTTTTGTTGTTGTTTTTTGTTTTTTTAAACAACAACACGCAACTTGCCAAACTTAGCTGCTATTCGAAATTAGGGTGCGTTTCTTATTGTTGTTGTTGTTAACTCAAGCTTATTTAATTTGCTATTTATATGACAAGTGTTACAACAAACAACCGAAACAACAATAATAACAAGTGAATTAAACAAATACTCAAAATAAATACCGAAAACAACAAACAACTGACAGGCAAACAAGCGCACAACAACAAGTGTAAAATCAACAAAATACAAGCAAATCACTGCCATAAACAACAACAAAAACAAGCGGAAATGGAAAATAAACAAATAAGGGGTTGCTGCTAATAGATACTGCACGCATTTGTTGTCTAACATAAAAGTTGCGCTACAACAGCAACAACAACAACCACAACATTGCTGTGATTCAATCATGTGCAAGAAATTTCGTTTGCCGGTCTAAACTTCTGTCTAATTTTAATGTGGTACTAGTAAAGTAGCATTTTTGTTAACCCTCCGCCGTAAGCACCTTGGAGAATTGCAACACGCGTTCGCGCCTAATACGCCTTTGACGCACATTAACCGCTACTCAAACTATCTTTATGCGACGCATCTGAGCGCACAGCACAAATTTGGACTGTGCGCAGTGTTGCAGCAGCAAGTGAAGAGCAACTTTTTTCTCACGCAAACACTTGAAAATTGTGGCAAATAAGCGCGTGTCATGTGTCCGTTCGCGCTCGTTGCGAACCAAATGCGTCACACCACCCTCTTCTTGTTACAGTGTATCCGAGCACCCTCTGCCAAAAAATTTCATTGCAAGTGGGTTTCTCTTTTTATTTTGCTTTGCTCACAGCCGATCAAGTTGTCCCGGGGGACCTTACTTCACGAACTCTCTCCGCTCTTCTTATTGTGTATTTTTTCCCACTTCATTCACATTCATTTGGTAATTGAAAACTAACCGAACTATTTAAATGCGTGTTGTTGTTATTTTCGGCGTACACTTGTTCGTTGTTGTTGACACTATTATACATGCAATTACCGTTATTATCGGCCATCAGCAGAAATACATAGTTAACTGACTTTTCACAAGCGTTTATTTAATTAGTTTTGGGATTCATGCTCTCACAAGTGGCAAATAACTGTTGATGGTAATCTATGAGATAAACTATGTACGCGATGAGGAGTACCTGCTCAAATGAATATACATAGGGGGGTGGCTGTTGTAAGTTAACCAACAGACTTGTCATTAATTTATGATTGTGGGAAAATAATGAAAAGGTTAAGAACTGTGATTTTTTGTGTTTGAAAATGTTTTTTATTTATATATTAATCGCAGCAATTAGTTCATTTGTTATAGAACACAATTTTAAATTTCAGATTTATAGTTATAAATTCCTACTAGTACTGTATATGCCAGAAAAGCTACAACAAATTTTCAAAAAAATTTCCAACTTATTTCAAACCGAAAAGTGTCTAAAAATATTTTAAAGCGAAGAAATCATACTGCGAAATCACGAATGAAGAAACGAATGAAAGCCTCAAAAATATACTATAATATTTCCATTAGGTTAAAATTATTATAAGAACCCACCAGAAAGCTTCGACAGTTTTCAATAAAATATAATTTTTTTAATGTTCGAACTTCAATATGAAGAGTGTCTAAAAACTTTTTAAGAGAAGCGATCAGACTGAAGAAATCACTCTAAAAACGGATAACGGCTGCAAAATAGACTTCAATTTTTCTATTAATTTGAAATTATTATAAGAATCTTCCAGAAAGCTCCGACAGTTTTCAATAAGATATTTTTTTAATGGTTGAATTTACTTCATTGTGAAAAATTTTTGAAAACATTATAAAGCGTAGAAATCACTGAAGAAACGCAGAAAGTTCTCAAAAATACTATACTCTATTTTTTGCCAATAGCTTAAAATTATAAGAAACCTCCAGAAAGCTTTCACAGTTTTGAATAAAATTTTCATTTGAAAATATTCGAACTTTCTTTAAGCTGAAAATATTATAACGGTAGTTTCTTAATATTAACAGTGTTGTGTTACGAAAATAAAATTAAAGCGAAAATTTTTATGAAGAAGGAGACAAAGTGCTCAAAACTATAGCTAGAATTTTTCCTTAAAGCTTAAAGCTTTAGAAGAACCACGCAAAAAACTCCAAAGTTCTAGATAATAGGTCACTAAAAAGTTGTAACGGTACTTAAATTCTAAATATGGTATGGTTGTCTCTTAGACTTATGAATATTCTGAAGAAAGCAGAAACTTCCTTAGAAATTATAACAAGTTGAGAGTTTTATTCTTAAGCTTTCTTCAAAGCTCCTCCTGTAGTCACTTATCCTCTCCTCTATGATTCACAGCTTTCTATCAGGCATGTTTTATTGCAAACTTAGCGCTTCGAAGCCAGTTGAGACAGTAAAGCCGGCTGATTTATCGAGAGAAAATGTTAATTTATCATTTTATATTCATATACCGGTTAATTTGTTATTAAATTAAGTCTTTCGTGAAGCTGATGATCTCTATATAATATTGATTAGTTAAGATCAGTTCAATGGCGACTATATTACAGCTTTTCAACATAAAATCATAAAATAGAGTCTGAGTCAGTAAAGCCCACTGATTTAACGAGAGAAATTGTTAATTTATCATTTTCATTCCTTAATCAGGTTATATGGTTATCCAATCTCTATTATATGGAACTCTATATAGTATATAAACACCTGGATTTCAGCTTTTCAAATGAAAAAATATAGACGAAGCTGAGGAAAACCCTTTAATCATTAAAAATTAATTTGTGGAGTTAAAATCGGATTCTATCGACTTGTATAATATTTGAGAAATGAAAGATATCGCATCGCAACAGATCGAAGGAGTATTGTAAGGGCTGATAATTCAGTTTCATAATGAAAAATTATGCCAAAAATCGCATTTTCACCACAATTTGAAGCAATTAATGAAATTATTGATAATGCTGCCTGTACATCTTAGCGAAATCACAAAAGTGTGCCAACAACAAATCATTGCTTAAACGCTTATTTTATTGACATCCGCTTAACCTTTCGCACACATATCACAAATAAAATCACACAAATTTAATATATAAATATTTATGTGTGAAATGACCAAATATTTTTACATTTTTAAGCACACACACACACGAAGATCCTTTCGATTTGAAATGAATAAAATGAAATTTTATTTAATTAAAGCAAAGGCTCAAATCTCCTACATATGTATGTGTATGTATGTATTTATTAACCAGCGAAATGTGGTATTATAAAAATGTACTCATATTTTGAATGAATTCTTTTAATTAAATATCAAATTTCAATTCCTTTTGCTGCTGAAAAGAATGCACAACAACACAATGAGCCGATGATGCTGAGGGTCAGCATTGAGTGCGGGGTGCACGTAGAAATGGGTTTGTTGTTGTTGTGTTATACGTTTATATTTTATTTTATTTTATTTGCTGTTGTTTGTATTATTTTATTTGCGGGTGATGCGCGCAAACTCACCAGCTGACCAGCAACACATCGAGGGCAGTAGTATCATTGTTGTTGTTTTGTCTCTTGCTTTAAGCTCAGTGCACACGTTCGAGCATTGACAGCGTTGGCCTTCGCAGCATTATTAGTAGTTACAGTTAGGTTTTTGTTTATTAATGAGCAACTAATTATGATCCTGTTGTGCATACGGATACATAACGGTTATATGCCGTGGGTACCGTTATGTGAGAAATAGAGAAATTTTATTTCAACACACTACACACACTTCACCAAAAATACACTCGACGACTTTTAAAGCACAAACCGAAATCCGGCCATAAAGCCTCCACCACCCGCTGACTGTGCATGCGCCAGCGACATGTGCCGCTACAACGGTAAAACGGTGGTGCAAACATACATATTATTTGGGGGACATTTATTATACTACAGTACGAGTATATAAAGGAAATAATTTTATTTCAAATTTCCTTTGCTGTGCCGAGCCACCATTTTGTGCGCCAAACTAACCCCCAAAATGTGTACATAACTGTATATTTCTGTACTAGCACACCCACTCACACTCGACGCTAAGCATTAATTTCAATTCGCGCACTTCTGCTTCGTTGCAATACGTTTTTTCGTTAGTAGCTGGAGTGGCTGCAGGCGGTCGTGCTCATTACTAATTACATAATTACATTGGCAAATGCTGAGTAAGTAAAGCAGAAGTTATTAATATGATTTCCTATGGCATAGAAGCACCGCCAATCATATTATTTCACTTTTAAGAAATGCACAGAACAATTGACAGCGTTGCATTGACGTGAAAAATGGTCAGCTGAAACATGAAAGAAAATAGAAGTATCGAAAAGAAGTGGTGCACTTTACTTCTCGGGAGCTTTTAACACGACTTTCATAAATTTATAAGCTTTTGAATTAATTGAAGTTTTAAAGCAATTTATAGACTCAAAAGCAATACTGTATTTTTCCTAACCATTTCTTAAAACTAAAGAATCGGTTTAGAGCTTTAAAAGCTCATCAAGCTTTATCCAACATTTCCAAATTCTATTTATTTTACTATTTTTAGTACATTTAATAAAATTTTTATAAATTTACCAGCTTTTAGTTGAAGTCTTCAAGCATTATAATAAGCAACCATGCAATTTTTCTAAATAACTTTTATTTGATTGAGTTATCTTTCAAAAAGTCGCAGTTGGCAACAAAAAATATAAAAAAATGTTTTAAATATGACTGTAGAGCTTTAAAAGCTCATCAGGCTTTATCTAACAATCAAAAAATTTATTGTTTTTTGAACTTTTAATAATTATTATTTTTTAATTTTCAAGCTTTCAATTGAAATTTACAAGCATTTTATGCACTCAAAAGAAAACACTGTGTTGATCTAAATGGTGTTAATTCTACAACCATTGGATTGAGTTAAGTTTTAAAAGGTCGCAGTTGTCATCAAATAATCAAAGAACCGTTTCACAATGGCTTTAGAGCTTTGAAAGCTCATAAAGCTTTCCTCACAATCCAAAAGTGGTTTAAATGGCTTGTTTGGGAACTTTTAGTAAATCTTTTGTAAAATTTCAAGGCTTTCAATTGAAGTTCTCAAGCATTTTATGCGCTCAAAAGCAAGCCTGTGCTTTCTTAAATTCTGTTGAATCAAATTCAATTTATTTAAGTTAAGCTTTAAAGCTAAAAAAAAATAATAATCTCAACCTTGATAGGCTTTGCTGGTTCTAATAGGCTTTTTCGAATGGTTTTCGAAACAACATTAATAATTTTGGGCTGCTCTAGAATACATTGTACAAAATCTTACGCTTTTGTCAGGTCAAAAGAGCTTTTCTAGCTAGATAGGTTTTTCCAGCAAGTGTTTCTATAGTTATAGATCAAAACTCTGCAGTAAAATATTAATAAATCTATATCACTAATATAATATTTAAGGCACAAAACTTCAATACCAATAACTAAATGTTCACTTTTTTTCCTCTCCTTCCAGGTTTGGTTCCAAAACAGACGTGCCAAATGGCGAAAAACAGAGAAATGTTGGGGCCATAGCACGAAAATGGCCGAATACGGACTGTACGGCGCCATGGTGCGACACTCGCTGCCACTACCCGAAACCATACTTAAATCAGCTAAAGACGACGAGTCGGTGGCACCCTGGCTACTGGGCATGCATAAGAAATCACTCGAAGCTGCCGATATACTGAAATCGGATGAGAGTGATCGCGAAACACCCACCTCAGACGACACGAATACCTCCTACTCCGCGGGCAGTACACACAATTCACCGATCTCTTCTTTCTCCATATCACGCCTGCTCTTCGACGCACCATCCAAACACAAACGACACCACGAAGTGGGGAGCAGCGGTGTACTTGGCGGCGGCATGGATCTAGCCAATGGCGCCATGAGCGGTTTAGCTGAGCAAGCACATGCACAGGCGCATGCGCACGTAATGCAACATCATCCCTACAATCAGCAACAACACTTGCAACATGTACAACATCTGCAACAATTGCATCAACAACAATTGGCCGAACAGCATGCCGAGGCGCAACGACGACAACAGGCGGCACATCAACATCAGCAACAATTGTTGGCGGCGGAAGCGGAAATGCAACGTAGACGACAGGAGGCGCTCGAACTGCGTGAACGCGAGCGTGAAGCGGAGGCGGATGAGGAACCCATGTGTGATGATGATGACGATGATTGTGATAGAGAAGAGATCGACATCTGTGACGATGTGGACGATGATAAGGATATGAAAATGCTGTTGAGTGCTGAGAGTGCGGCGAAACGTATCAAGCAGGAGAACAGCGCGTCAATGGCGTTAGAGAGTAGATGAAATATGTGTATTGATGTGCTGTTGTAAGGGGACCAAATAGTATAACTGCAGGCAGGAGGTATAAGAATCATGGGAAAAATGTTAAATTTTGAGGTTAATTGATAAACGCTTAATTATTTTTTTCTCACTTAAATCAAAGAAATTCAAATCAAAAGCGCACAATTGGAGCACTCAGTTAAAAAGTATAATTTTCTATAAAAATGCTGTTGAGAGAATATAATAATTTATAATATTGATCGAATAAATGAAGCGCTGCAGGGAAATATGCTGTCAAAAATTATAAATTAATAACAAAAAAAATTATAAAAATAATTATTTAGAAGCAAATCACGATTAGAAATTGATAAAAAAAACACCACTCACCACTCTTTTAAAATATCAATAGTATTGCCCAAACCATATTTACTATTTTGACAACTCACATAAATAACGGCACTAATAAATTAAAATAAATTGTTTAAAAACTTTCAGTAGAAATTGAATTACACAATTTTTTGTTATTCATTACCAGTCGCTCTATAAAATATTTCATTTGATTCAAATGTGTACTAGCCTAAGCAAATAATTATCGATTTTTGCTTCGATTATTCAATCTCACCACACATTAAATATTATAAGAAAACCACAAATGTTTTCAAAAATTCACATGAATTTATTATAATTTCAAATATAAAACACACAACGAAGCTTTTTTACACATAAATTAACAAACAACCGAAAAATGTTCACATTTAATATATTTAATAACAACAAACGACACTGCGCACATGCAACGACATGATCAATGAGAAGCACACGAATAAAAACAAATACCAACTGTAAATAATACAAGGAGATGAGTGTGAGAAGCGGTAAAAATGCATTCATAGCACAAATTACACTTGAAAAATATTTAAGAGAAAGCAAAATTAAAAATTTAAAATATATTTAATAGAATAAAAAAAAATAACGACACTATTTCTACCTTCAAGCACATGATTTGATTGAATTCGATTTGAATTATTATAAAATAAAATATGTATAGCATAAAATGTAGTTTTTAGGTGTAAGCAATTTTCATTGTGATTTAATTTAGTAATTTTTTAGTTTATTTTGCATTCGTAACCAGTGTTGTATGTATAATAAATACGAGAGAAAAATATTAAAAAAACTTTACTTTAAGCTTTGCAGGTCCAAAAGTGTTCTTTGATTATTAGTTTTTATATCTGAAATTTTTGGCATAAAAAAGAAAATAAAATAGAATAAAGTATAAATTATAAAATTTAAAATATAAAATATAAAATGTAAAATATAAAATATGAAATATAAAATATAAAATATAAAATATAAAATATAAAATAAAATATAAAATATAAAATGTAAAATATAAAATATAAAATATAATATTTAAAATATAAAATATAAAATATAAAATATACAAAATAAAATAGTCTCTATACAATATAATATTTAAAGTATTCAATATAAAATATAATATATAAAATATAAAATATAAAATATAAAATATAAAATATAAAATATAAAATATAAAATATAAAATATAAAATATAAAATATAAAATATAAAATATAAAATATAAAATATAAAATATAAAATATAAAATATAAAATATAAAATATAAAATATAAAATATAAAATATAAAATATAAAATATAAAATATAAAATATAAAATATAAAATATAAAATATAAAATATAAAATATAAAATATAAAATATAAAATATAAAATATAAAATATAAAATATAAAATATAAAATATAAAATATAAAATATAAAATATAAAATATAAAATATAAAATATAAAATATAAAATATAAAATATAAAATATAAAATATAAAATATAAAATATAAAATATAAAATATAAAATATAAAATATAAAATATAAAATATAAAATATAAAATATAAAATATAAAATATAAAATATAAAATATAAAATATAAAATATAAAATATAAAATAGAAAATAAAAATAAATAAAAATTATATTAAATAAAAATGAAAAAGTGAAAATGAAAATAAAAATAAAAACTGAAATGAAAATGAAAATAAAAATAAAAATACATATAAAAATCAAAATAAAAACAAAAATTATAATAATAAAACAGGGAAAATTATAATAAACAATTTAAATAATAAAAACCAAAAAGTTTAAAAAATAATATATTATAAAATAAAAAAGTACAAAACTAAAATAAAAAATATAATAAAAATGTAACTTAACCTCAAAAAATAAAAAAAATAACGATAAATTGAAATAAATGCAGTTCACTTCAATTATTATGAAAAAACAAAATATAATAAAATTAAATTAAATTTATTATTTATAACTTCACTTCTCCGCCTTAAGCATTGTAAATATATGAATACAACAAAAATACAAATACAAATTAATATACACACACTCATTTATTCTGCACATTATACCGAGTACTGCATAATCTTGTAGCTTTAAACACTAGATACTATTTAATGCAAAATCAAAGCGAAACAAATATTATTAAATTCTGAATAGTAAACGCACGAAATTAAATAAACAATGAATCTTTGAAATAAGTAAATTATCTATTGTATATGAAAATTTAATTACACATAGTACACTTAGAAAATGAATTAACAAAATGTGGAATAAAAGAACTATAAATGCAAATAAATTGAAAAATGTTGTTTCTTTTGGAAAATTTAAAGTGTTTAGAGAAACCCAATTTTAGCTAAATGTTTTTGTAAGAAAAGCATTAAAAGGATTTATTAAAAATGTTTGTTAAAAATAAAAATATTTATTTTTTAGTACAATTTTATTTTGTGTAAATCACTCAGGCTCTTTTCGAGCTTCCATTACCGTTAAGCAGACATTTATGGAAGCCGAACCAAAGTCATATACCGGAATCTGAGTGTCCACTCAGCAGCATACCAAAAAATTAGTAAACTATTCGAATTATATCCACCCTACAACAACAACAAGAGGAGATTGCAAAACTTGCTTAATTAAAATTTTTAATTCAAACTTGCTGTAATATATTAAAAAAAATATGTTTTACTCAAATAAAATTAATTATGTACATAAAATAGTCCGCGTAAATATAGTCTTAATAATATAGCGCCAAACAAATTTCAACACTACTTTATCATTCAACAACGTCGGCAAAGCAGTTCAACAGCTGTCAATTTGACAGCGCAATTTCGAATTCGACATCGCACTTACATAACCTAACCTCGAAATTTTGACAGTTGTCTGCAAGCAACAGCGAATATTTTTCCTATCCGCTAAAGAGCAAAACTGCTAAGCAAGTAAGTTCACGAATACAATATTAAAATCTAATCATTAAATAATTAAAATTTATATGCTTGCAGCAAAATGGCTGGTGAATCTGCTGAGGAAGCTAAATTGACTGGACTGTCGAAACATTTCAATGGCTCCACAATGCGTGGTCGCGCAAATGTCAGTATATACATGCATTTTCAAGACTTGAATGTAGGAATTATATAAAAAAATTTTTCTTGTGTACAATTGCAGGTGGCTAAGGCTACTTATGCTGTGATCGGTCTCGTCATTGCCTACAATCTTGTCAAACCTAAGAAGAAGTAAAGCAGTTGCAACACTTATATAAGTCAAAACATAGCGATACAAATCAATTCGTAATGTTGCCGGTGGCACAGCTGCAGCGGAGTTGTGCTAGTGTGAAGTTCTTGGCATAGCTTGTTGTGGGGGAAATTATTGCTTATTTTGCGGGTGGAATTGTGCGTTTCTTAAAAAAGTGTGAAATAAAATTGTTTTAACGCCAGTCAAATGGAGTTATTTATAAAATCAGTTTCTATTGTGGGGTTTTGTGAACGTAACTGCTTGGATGAATATTGTATGTTTATAGATTTATAGCTTTACCACAAAAGTGACGGATTGTCCAACCAAGACATAAATTAAAATCATTTGCTAATACTATAGGGAAAAAATATTGGTTCAGTACCTTAACTTTCGATCATTATAGTATGTATAGCAACAAGCTACAGATTCAGTAGCAGAAAATTTTATAAATATGTAGCCAAGAAAAATACAATGCTTCGCTGTTAGATAGAATAAAAGTTTGCTGAATTTATGTATTTTAGTCTATTTCACATTTATAATCACTAAGACACTTCTCAGCTTGCACGTTTGATGTATTTTTATAATTTTAATTTAAGTTAGTTGAGGTTCCAAATATTTTTACAGGAGTTACTGGATTTCTCAGTAGATTATACTGTCTTTAAGCTGACATTATCAACTTACACTTTGAAAGAAATAGTTTGCATTTTCAACAATTGAGCCGTAATTAGTTTTAAAAGAATATCGTCAGAATGGTAAGTATCAGTATTTTTTAATTAAATGGGTGGTCATCCCATGTGATGGGGTCAAAAAAAGTATCATAAATTGCTTACTTAACATGTCTAGAATACGGTAGTAAATCAGAATTCAGAAATTCGAAGTCGTTTTACAGATACAGCAGTTAGAAGACGGAGCTGTTTTTCTCAAACCCGTGTTTTTTCAAACTTTGCTCCATCGTATCTCAAAAACGACTTGACCGAATGACATGAAATTTGTAGAGTACATTCAACACATGTAAACGCATAGAACGCTCTAATATTATTTAAATACCCACAACAGCCAGTTTTGCGATACTGGGATTGACTCGGATTTTTAGATTCGACCAAGGGCTGTGTTTCAGTGAACCAGACCTGTTTGAATCGCTAGGTTTTATACTTTTTAAACTCTATTATTTTAAAAAAATTGCAAAAAATTAAATTTTGTATAACAAAAAGCAAAAAACAAAAACATTAAATTCGCAATTTTTTTTTAAATGTCTACCAAAAATCCAATTTCTGGTATATTCACTTGATCGTAGTGCGTTCCATCCAAGATATTAAAACGAAACTAACTTTTTTCGTTTACGATAAGCCAATCATCCGGAATCGTGGAGGAAGTGCGAGCCCATGGCGGAGGTGTTCAGAACGCTGTAACTCCTCTGCTACACAATATTTTTAGCTGAAAATTTATATTTATACTGTCCAAATATATGTTAATAAATGATAATAAACTTAAGGATCTATCTACTGATCGTAGATCTAAAACATCACTAAAAACAGGGCGTCATATGTATGGGATGACCCCCTTAAGAAGCATACATATGTCAAAGGATTCGAAATGCTTAAATAATAAATTAAATATTAATGGAGGTACACAATCAATGGGGACGCATTGCAAAACAAAAAAATGGAAAATATTCTGTATGAAAGTATTTTATACATATTCTTATGTTTGCTAATAACATACAGGGAAACCTCTCCTAACGGACACCTCCCTTGTGCGTACATTTTTACATGCATCAAGTAAAATTTTTAGAGCCCTAGGGCGAACAAAAATCGCTCGATCGCTGAGTGGCCGTCCAAGAGAGGTTCCACTGTATTAGGCTTATTTAAAAACATGTTGTTGGTAGCTTTTCGGTTAGCTTGTTACTTATACATTTGTATGCATCCATCGCTAATATGCAGCTTAATTATTTAAAAAAAGTACTGTATATTTATGTAAGTGTATGTAGTGTAACTTACGTTTTTCTTGCACGAATTTACTTGTCATCTGTGTGTTTGAAACATACTTGCTTTAATTTACATATTTTCTTGATGTGTGGGGTGCAATTTGAAACATACTTGTTTTAATTTACATATTTGCTTGATGATAATGCGTCTAATTTTAATATCAACCATTTTAGTTACAGCTACATATATGCCACCATTTTGAAATCACACGCTCGCGTATACTAGTTTAACTGCGTCACTTTTATTGTTTTATTAAACACACTTTTAAAATTACCAAACGACCGAAAACTATCACACACGTCATATATTACAAATATAACATATTTTTTTACACAAATAACACACAATACACATTTTATTTGCTTTTTTAAATAAAGTTAATAGTTCTGCACATGAACGGATGTGGGAAACGCGTTTGCAACTAATTTGTGACAAAGTTGCCAGTTTCATATTTCCGCTTCCTATACCAATTGAAAATTAAGAGCTGCCGGACCACAAAAGTGAGCAGTGGCAGTTTTAATAGCAGTGTAGTTGAGAAATAATTTTGAACGTTTAAAATTTGGTATGCATATTTGCGTATATTTTTGATTTGCTTTATTTACTTTTGTTTTTTGTTTAAACGCAATGTATGTAGCAGCCAATGTTATTTATGCATTTTAGTTCGTTTTTTTTTTAATTACAATAGAAAATTGCACAGTCATCTACCGTTATTATTGTTATAAAATGAAAACTATTTTCAATATTATGTAGGCTAATTAAAAATATATGTTCATACGTACAGCTTGTACTGTTAATATTTTTTAAAAATAATTATAATTATATGAATAAATTTGCATAATACAATAAAATATGTATGTATGTGTATGAGTTTACTGCTCACTCATTGTTTGTTTGTTTTCCACTGCTTACATATAACGTTTCCGCTTTCCGCTTGCATTTAAATTGTTTCGTACGCGCTTTTTGTAAGTCAGTGTTACATTTTCCCCGATTTCCTTATGCGGCTGGTTGTCATTGTAGTAGCTAATGCAACCACTACTGCTGTGTTGTTGTAATTTGTTTAGTTTATTTAAATATTTATTGTGAAAAGTGAAAATTGTTACTATAATGTATGCCAGTAAACGCACTAACTCCAACTTGCGGATTGCTTATGTGTGAACACTTTATTATTGAGTTGAATGCAATATTTGCTACTAATGTATGTATGTATGTATGTTAATTTTTATTTCAATTTGCAGCTGCTAATGTGTTAAATTTTAACTTTATTTTTCACTTGTAAGTGTTTTTAGTAGTAAATTCTCTATACTTCATACATGTTCACTCAACAAAGCTGTTCGCTGCTGTTGTCACTTTTGCGGCGCCATTTCGTCTTTTTTAATACCAGCGAATTGCTTGACTTTCAGCATAAAGATTTGTTATACATCCACAAGTACTCTATGCATGGTTTGCTATATTGTATTTGTATTGCATCGTATGCAGCAAATCGGAAATAATCAGAACAAAATTGAACAATTTAATTAGTTAAATATAATTTGTATAAAATTTCAAAGTAACTGGGAGTAGTTTGTGTGCACTTCTAACACTCGTTCGAAATGAATAAAACTAGCGAGCGTTATATTTAACTGTGGTGAAACGGCCATTTTGATTGATTTGACATTACTCTTTGGTTGGGAAACTGCACTAGTTAAATTAATTTTAGAAATTCTAAAAATTTCTTAACATAAATTCATATTTAATTTAAATAATATAAATTTAAGTAATTGAGTTATCATATCGGCAGATACTTAAAGAGTTTACTTTGTAAAACTGACTTTATAAACATGTGAATGTATAGTTAAAAGTGGCATTGATTTTGTTGTGTAAAATAAAATTAAACTCTTAAATGTGCATACATATTAACAAAAAACTATAATAAATCATATACATATGTAATTTAAAAATGCTTTGTTAAAAAGGCTAACACTAATTAAGGGATTAGAGGGGTTTCAGAAGCTAAAAACAAGAGTGCTTTTTAAATTTCTTTTTTAAATATATACAATTATATATTTCATTTGAACAATTCAACATATCAAAGATACATATTTAAAAAGTATTTTGTGAAATTTAAACCAAATAAACCAAAATTATTTCGAAAAAAATAGTTATAATAAAAATATAAAAAAAATCCACCTAACCCCTTAAACAACATAACAAATGTGTTTTAAAAAGTCAAAATTGCGTTTTGCAAGGAAATACATATAAACATTAAACTTTAGTTATTTTTTACACTAAAGAATTAAATTAAATGCTATATAAGACAAAAGTAATTAATTTGATGTGAAATAATGCAACTAATTGTCAAAAATTAAGCAAATATTTATATTCAACTCTAAGTATATTACTTATAGTAAATAATAAAACAAATATTGTTGTTTTCGGGTCTTCCTTTTGAAACTGGAAATTTTTATATTTTTATGAAGTTTTTTTTTTTGTTTTCATTTGTGTGTTATATTTATAAACATCATCATACTTTAGGATAGTTAATATTTATAATTACTACTTTCGTTATTCATTAAAATTAACTGTCGCTTGCGTTTTTTATTTTTTGTATAATTAACTTAGGAAACGGTTTTTTAAACGTTAAAATTAATGTTACATTTGCGGTTTTCAAATAAGAGATTTTTCAAACTGTATACTGCTGCTATATAAAATAAAAAAAAATACATAACCAAATGTAAATTGTATGAAATGTAATTGTATAATTATAATAAAAAAAATGTTGTTACACATACATTGTTGCAATACATTTACCATTTACAAAAGAAAAGTATGCTACAAAGGATTACACACGTCGAGTTTGATCACGAAATAGTTTTGAAATATGAAATTGGGTTCAGCTTTGTTTAAAATATAGTAATGATTTATAAAAAAGAATGTGTAAATAATATCATTGGAAGAGCAAACAAAAAATATTACTTAGATAACTAGGTTTCACTTTTTAGACAAAATTAATTTTATATTACTATACACAAACACCAACGTTGTATTGTTGCAAATTTAAATTGTTGTTAATGTAAATTTTAATTTTTTCTAATACCATCTATAATTATGCTCACCAACTCCAACACATTAAATATTTCTGCAATTTAATATTTTTCAATATTTTCCCAACGCCTAATAAGCCTGTTTGTCCGTCTGTGTGCAGTGCAGTGTTGATTTAAAAAGACTTTTCAACTGAAGTAGAAGATAATGTATTTCTTTATTTTGCAATTTTTGTGTATTTTTTAATTTACTTTTAATATTTTTTTAAATTTACTTTTTCCATTTGTTTAAGCAGTGTTTTAGGTTAACTTTCTTATGCTTTATAACGCTTAATTTTTGCTTGGCGCTTTAAACTACAAATTAATATTTAAATAATGTATTTTTTGTTTTATAAAATAAATAAAAAAATGTATGTATGCATTATCATATCTTGATTTTTTTTTTGTTTTAAGAGAAATACATATGTATATATTATTATCGATATATAATGATTGGTTTTAATAATATATGTATATATAAAAAAATATTTTTTAAATGAATCATTTGTGTTTAATAGTAGATAATAAAGTGTAAATAATAGCAATATAATATTTATGTTTTATGTGTTTCGAGTGCGACATTTTCAAGTGGTTACAGACAGCAAAAACTATTTATTGTGGAGAATAGTGTGGAGGCAGACATTTGATTGCAGTTACAACATTGCAGCTGCGTTTATTTGCAGGTATTTGGAAGGGATTAGTTAAGTGCAGTGTTGCAGTGAAAAAGTTTACGCATTTATTTGTATTTATTTCAGAAAAAAATATAAAACGCATGCATTTTATACATTAAATTTTCAATGTTCTCAGTTTGTATTTTGTAATCATGTGCCATCGAAAAAAATTGTTTTTTGTACGCAAATGTTTGCTTTCAAAGTGATACTAAACGCAGGAATTAAAATTTTTCAAATGCATTAATTTTTTTTTTTTCATTTTTTTAACAAAATAAAATATTTTATGAAAATTTTATATTACATTAATAAAAAATTAAATTAGTAAATCTTTTTTTTAATTTTTTATTTGAAAGTATTATTTGTTATTGTGAAGCAATAGTTAGTTAAATTTAACGATTGCAAATACTATCCAAAACTATAATTTTAATATTCACTGATTAAGAACCTTTTGGCTGCACGTAATACGAACATTTTCGAAATACCAAACATGCACAAAAAACTCAATAAATGAAAATAAATCGTAAACAATTTTCTACTGCAAAAGTTTGCACGCATTACACGAAATTATTTCGCACAAAGCGCCAACACTGTCACTGCACTACATGATATAGAGATAACGATTGCGCTTGCTAAATCACTGTAAAGATTTTCCAAAAACAAAAAATTCTTATTACAATTCTTCAGAAATCGCACTTGCGCTTAACATATTTTGTTCGCATAACGAACTCTGCCTATTAGAACAACATTGCCGCATGCCCCTCCAATATATAATAGTACATCAGTGTGTTTTAGCCGTGGTGTTTTACATTTTTTTATTATTTATTTATTTGTAAGTATAAATATTTATTAATTTATTTATGCATTTTATTCAAGTAAATGTATGTATATATGTATATGTGTGTCCAAACAGTTGTTGTGACGGTAGACGTAAAACTGGTTATACATAAATGCACTATCCTTTGCTACAGTGCAAATGAATTGTAATCGTTCGCGTTTAAGAAACCATACAATTTTAAAACAATTAAATTGCATTCAAAGCAATGCTAAGTTGCTTGTTTTTTATTACTAATTTTTGCCAAAGTTTGATTTTTAGTAGTTTAAACTTTTATATAGCATATATTATTACATATTTATGTATTTATATATATAATATGCGTTAGTTGCAGCGTGGCGCGTTGTTGTGTGTAGTCTAACCTCAGTGAATTGAGTGACCAAATTGTATATTTGTTAAAAAGCACTTTGCGCTGTTGTTGAAAAATAATAATTTTTTAAATGAAAACTGTAGTATTTCATATGTTTTATTTTATAATTTACAAAACACACGTGCAAATAATGAACGTTTCAAAAACTGTTTCAAAAATTGCTCGAAAATAATTAAATTTTTTATGTTAAGAAACGTACGACACATTTTTAGAACTAAATCTGCTTACTATTAGTGACACACGTTTCATAAAGTTAACGCAAAATAAACATAAAGCACGTCGCTCTCCTTTCAGAGAGACACAAATTTCTTGATTTCTATGTGTTTTAACTTTATTTTGTTGTGTTGTTGTTGCGCGTTTATCCAAAGTATTTCATTATAAAATCATTTAACTTATAACAAATATTTACAATTTCACAACCACACGCTGCCAACGCGTACTGCGTACATACCTAATAAGTAGTACAATAAATGGGCTAGTAGCCACTAAAGTTGCTGCCTTTCAACTGTTGTCATGCTCCTAACACTTGCTTCTATGCACACCTATACTTTTCATGATTTATACGCGCTTCATAGTGCCACATTTTCATAATTTTCTATTCATTTTTCAGTTATTCATTAAACTTTTGTATTTTTTTTCTTTGTTTTTCGTTTCCAACTCTTTATACTTTTCGACCCGGTTGCTACGTCTTACACACCACTTGAAAACGTGCACATTTTTTTTATACCATTCTTTTGTTTTCATTAATTAAATAGTTTTTTAATATTCTTATTGTTTTTAATTGTTGTTTATTATAATTTTTTTGTTGCTCTCTTTCACCAAACATTGAAGCAGAGTTTTATACCTTTTTTGGGGGGAATATTAAGGATACGAAAGTGTTGTTTTACATTTTCATGCTACAACTTTTTTTCATTTTTCTGCACACAAAACAATTGCACATCTGTTCATAAACGAAAAATTGAAAACTACAGTTTTCTTGCGCTGCCGTCAGTAGGTTTTTAATATTTTACCGTAAGGAAATTTCATTTTTAGTTAATGCGTTAATTCAACACTGAACACACTCTTCTATGTATTTATGTCAAAATTAAAAGTCACATTGTGCCGTTAGTTTTTGCACTTTTCAATTTTTACCGCTACAAAACGCATTTTCGCTTATGCCAAATGCGCCAATGTTTGTGTACATTTTCATTTAATTTTTTTTTTAACTTTATTTTTGTTTTTTCATTATTATTACTATGTTTTTGTTGCGCATTTACGCATTTTCGCTACTCAAACAATTATAATAATTAGTTGTTTCTGTGTTTATCATTGTTTTATTGCAAGCTGCAATTTTCGCATTTTTTACCATTGTTTACGTAATTCTTATATTTTCTTCATTTTTTTTACTTTTTATTTGCGTATTTCTCACATTTCTGCTCACAAACTTCATACGAATACTGAAATTCCTTTAGTACGTATTGTGAGATTTCCGTTTATTCATTTATTTATTTATATGCTTGTTCTTACTGTGTTGGTTTACTGGTTGGCATGTGTGTGTACGTGTTGGTGTGTGGTCGCTTGGCTCATTCAATTACCTCGACTTCCACCACCACCCGCATTATTCGCATAGTAGGGTTTATTCATTTGTCCGCCGCCGTTGGGGCCACCAGCTCCGCCACCGCCATTGTTTGGACCACCAGGGCCACAACCTTGTCCGCCACCACCACCGTTGGGACCGCCGCCCACATTGCCACTATTGTGACCGCCAGGGCCACCTTGTGGTCCATTGCCGCCGCCACCATTACCGGGTGGTCCACCAGGTCCTTGCCGCATATTATTTTGCCGTTGGCCTGCTTGTGATTGCTGTTGTTGTTGCTGCTGCTGCTGTTGTTGTTGTGACTGTGGTCCACCTTGTGGATGTTGTGGATAATTGTTAGGACGCTGTATCGGCGTTGGATAACGTCCTTGACCACCTTGGCCGCCAACACCACCGCCGGCGGGACCACCTTGTACACCTGGTGGACCACCACCACGACTGCCTGGCGGCATGTTCTGCACGTTACCCCCGCCACCGACACCGCCAGCGCGCTGTTGCGCGGCTTGCTGCTGCTGCGATTGAGATTGTTGTTGAGCTTGCTGTTGCATTACTTGATTTTGCAGATCCCACTGTGGCAAAGGAGACACAAAATTACAATTACTTTTTAGTATTTCGATAATGAAGCTGAAGATATCGTATTATATATCAATTTTTACTTACGCTGCCATAGTTTTTGTGGTGCGGTGGACTGGGTTGAGATTGCACCTGTTTGGCCAAACTTAAACTGACGTCAGCGCCGAGTGGGCTTTTCAGTTGGCGTCCCATCTACATATAAATGCAATTAAAAATAAATTAAATTTGCTTATATAAATGTTTCAAAAAATAATTTTTTTTTTTGAGAAAAGTAAATATTTCTTTTACTAAAAATTATTTTTTATGAATGGTAAATATTTATTGAATACAAAACATTCCGTTTTTAAGTTTATTCCATTACTTACCGAGTCTTGCAGATGACTTTGTCCTTGTCCAGATTTCATGTATGCGGCCGCGGCAGCTGCATGCTGCTGTGGCGTTGGTCCTGCGCGAAATTGATTAATACTCGCCGCCGTCAATAGCTGCGAATTCATAAATTGTGTATTAAAATTGCCCATTGTGTGTTGCGACTGTGGGCCAGGTGGGCCCTGTGGTCCCGGTGGTCCATTCGAACCGGGCGGTCCGCCTTGATGGCCGCCATATAGACCAGCCGCAGCGGCTAAACCAAAGTTTTGCGCACCGGCGCCTGCGCCTTGTGGTGGTGGACCACCATAGAATGCCGGTCCGTTCGGTCCACTAGCCGAATTCGAGTAGTAACTATTCGATTGCAATTGATGTGCGCCTGGTGGTCCCGGTGGACCGCCTTGTGGATGCTGCGGCGGTGGTCCAGGATACAGATTCATATATTGTTGCGCTGCATATGGACCGCCACCGCCACCACCCTTCGAACCGATCGTGCCGAGTTGTTGCGATGATGGTGGTGGTTTTACCGAACCCACAGACGACATCATTGAATTGGAATTAGAGGAAATTATCGTTACAGCTTGGGCATTCGGATTGTTTAGCTGTTGGGAATTTGGGTTGCCGAATGGTGATGGACCGCCGCCCATGCGGAACTGTGACGTTAGACTGGAATACATTTCGGGTGTGGGTCCACCAGCCATATTGGCTGTTGTTTGCATCGCATAAGCATTAAAAGGTCCACCAGCGGCCGCTGCTGCCGCTGCACTATAGTGACCGGGGAAACTGTGCGCCGCTGCAGCGGCTGAGAATTGTGAGCGACTCGAATGATCGAGTGAATGGAATGGTGCGTAGAGGCCAGCCTGTGAGGGTGGTGGTGCCATTTGCGATGAATTAAACACGACCGTCGGTGGACTGGGTATACCGGTGAATTGTGGTGATGCTTGGTAGAAGGAGGGCGGTGCTGCGTGCAATTGTTGCTGTTGCGCAGCTGCTGATTGTTGATGCTGTGCCTGTTGTTGTTGTTGCTGCTGTTGCTGTTGTTGTTGTAAGTTAGGTGGTGGTGACATGCCCATCGATGAGCCATGATGCTGTTGCAATTGTTTTGCGGCAGCAGACGCCTGCTGCTGCTGTTTCACAACATCTGGGTGCTTGAGCACCTGCTGTTGCTGTTGTGCAGCGGCAGCGGATTGCGCCTGCTGTTGTTGTGTCTGTTGTGGACTGGGATAGCCGACGACACTGGTCGGATCATCGGCGCCGCCCACCACAATACTGCCGCTCTGTGCGAACTGCTGTTCGAGTGGTGTGGCGACGTCGAAGGGTGACCCATGGCTGCCGTAACCGGTTGGCACTGGACCAGGCGAGGACAGCGAGTGGTGTTGGTGTTGATGTTGGTGCAATGGTACAGCAGCGACTGCATAGTGTGGCATATGCTGTTGCTGATGTTGTTGTTGCGATGCTGCAACAGCGGCTACAAATGAAGCAGCCGCCGACATGTGTCCGCTGGGATCAACCACCTCTAGTTGTTGTTGTGCTTGTTGCTGCTGTTGTTGCTGTTGCTGTTGATGCTGCAACTGTTGTTGGGCTTGTTGTTGTGCCTGTTGCTGTTGTTGGTGTGCCACCTGCTGATGTTGTAGCGCTGACGAACTCGCTTCCGATGTCATTGGCGCTACACTCTCCCATACCTTCTTCACGCTGGCAATTTTCATATTCAAGTCGGCTGTCGAAATTATATTCTGAGCCTGCTGTTGTTGCTGCTGCACCTGCTGATGTTGCTGTTGTCCGACAGCTGTGACAGCTACTTGTTGTCCAGCCACATTAACAACCTTGGATTCGTTCTCATTTGGCGACTTGTTGGGCACCGTCGATACGTATGACTCAGTGGCATCACCAAAAGTGAAGCCCAATTTCATGTCTTTGTCGTAGTCTCCCGCTGTGGATACAACCACTCCGCCGCCAGGCACTGTCGGATCATTTCCTTTGGCGAAAGACATCTGCGACAGCGCATTGCTCAACGTTTCAACGGCGGTGACACTAACACCGCTGCTGACGGCTGAAGTCAGTGACTCGTTGGAGCGTTTAAGCTGGGCTGCCTGCGCTTGCTGCTTATAGTTGGTGTTCTCGAAGATAATCGTATTGACGGGAGCGCCATCCAGTAGTAGTGTGCTGCCGCCGCTGACGACCGCATTCGGTTTCTCATTGGCGCCGGCGCCCATTTTCGCCTTGTCCATCTCGCTGATGGAAGTGCGATGCTGTGCGAGCGGCTGTTGACGTACCGCATTCGTTGTAACGGCATTTGTATCCGATTTACTCTTTTGTAGTTCAACATTCTGTTTTTGTTGTTGCTGTTGCGTAGCAACACTTTGATTTGGCAGCGAAGTGCTATTTGTAGGCTTGAAGTTGCCACCGCTATTGGCACCCCCTAGACCGGGTGGTGGTTTCGTCACCGTTTGTTGTTGCGATTGCTGGTTGGGTTTGGTAGCGCCAATGGCAGATGCCGATTGCGAGGTGGGCAGTGAGGCCATTGGTAAATCTTGTTTCTTGGCACCAACACTAGAGCTGCTACGTTGCGCTGCGGACAATTGACCTGAACTATTGCTGCGTTGTTGTTGTTGCGTCTGTTGTACAGCGCCGCTGGGTAAATCTTTTTCTTTGGATGCGGACTTACGTTCGCGTTCGGCGACCTCATCCGTTTTAGTGCTCGAAGTACTCTCTTTACGAACTTGGGCGCCCCCTCCACTATTGCCACTGAATTGTTTGGGTGGAGTGGGGGTAGTACCTTTCTTCTCTGCTTCACCAACCACACCGGCTTTCTTGTTTTGCTGCGCATTTGCAGTGCCTTGTGGTGGAGCCTGTTGCTTAGCGCCTGTTTGTGTGCGCGTCTTTTCATCTGCAGATGGTGTCGTAGTCAAATTGGAATCCTTAACTTTGGAAAGTCCAGCGCTCAACGCTAATTGATTTTGTTTCGTTTTGTCAACATCACTTCCACCGCCTGTTGTTTCCGACTCGGAACTACGCTTATGGTCCTTATGATGTTCGTCGTAGGGCTGTCGTCCATAATGACGACCTTGACCGCGACCACCGCCATCATTACGTCGATATGATGATGATGAGCCACGATCACCACGATCGCCGCGATCACCAATATTCGCCCCACCGCCACGACCACGACGTGATGGCTCACCACGTGGTGCGAAACCTTCCTTTGAGTTACGTTCTTCACCGCCACTACGATGCCCACCGTGATCTTTTCGTGGTACTTTGGGATCGTGGTGCCGATCACCACGACGACCACCACCACCGTACCCCTCTTCATCGACATCCTCCGAATGTTCCGATTCGCTGGCTAGTCGCGGCTCATTTGGGCCATAAAAACGGCCACCACGTGGACCACGAGGATTCCAATCGCGAACACCACGGCAGCCAGGATAAGCACGCGGACCACGTTCCCGATCTCTGTCCCGATCGCGATCACGATCACGTTCACCACCGCGATCTCTACCTCCGCCAACACCGCCACCGCGTGGACTGGGTCTTTTAGGCTCACGCTGCGGTTGACTTACGGCTGTTAAAGACGCTGCCGAACGATTCTCATCAACCTGTAGTTTGCTATCATCCGCCGATACGGATTCCTTTCGCACTCCTGAATGAATTGGAGCTGCGGAATTGCTACTCTCACTTTCTTTACGCTTCTTGTGCTGAGATTCAGAGTCTGTGGTCTGTTTTGTGATCAGTGGGCTCTTCTCTTCGCTAATCTTACCAGATAGGACTGCGTCTCCACTACCTGTTTGATGTGGTTGCTTGGGTTTCTCATCACTCGACGACTCAGAGCGACGTAATATTTGAGTTGGTGCAAAAAGTGTGGTTTGTTCACTTTCGCTGCGACGATGTGGTGCTTGTTGTTGTTGTTGTTGTTGATTTAGCTGCTGTTGAGATTGCAATTGCTGTTGTTGGGAGTGTGTATGTTGTTGTTGCTGTTGAAGTGGAGAAGTTTCCTCCTCCGACACACTCTTCTGGGTATGTGGTCGTTGCAGTATTTTTATGGGTATTGACTCCTGGCTATGCGTCGAGGAGAAACTCTCCTCACGTTGGCGCTTCAGCTCGGCATCCGTCTCTTCAGCCCACGACGACACAAGTGCGCCACTGCCAAACTCCTTCGAATCATTCAAACTACTGTTGCCACCATACTTGCTAGATTCATCGTTAGACGAAACGCTGGTTTTGCGTTGTGAAGTATCTGATATACTGCGTGACAACTGATTTTGTGACAAGCCATTGCCGCGCATATAATCATCACCGCCGCGTCCACCACGTCCACCATGATAGCGTGGTTCGTCGTCGCGTTCACTATCATTGCGTATACGCCCATAGCCACCACCACCGCCGCGCGTATAATTGTCACGATAATCGCCACGACCACCGCGTTGCATCGGACCACCGTTACCACCCTTCTGCATGTAACGGCCGGCGCCAGACTCATAGGACGAACCTGCCGAGCCCGATTTATCTAAACCACTACCCAACGGGCCAGACACTTTACCATTGCCACTTAATGCGCCACCGCTAATCGGTGGGCCACCTAGCTGCGCTTGCATTTGTTGCTGCTTCTGGAAGCGTGGCGGCAAATTCGACTGGAATTGTGCCGAAAATATTGGTTTGCCACCAGCGCCAACACCTTGTGCGCCGACACCACTGCCTGGGCCACCACCACCACGTTCGCCACGCACATAGTCACCACCGCCGCGCACATCACGTTCACGTGTATCATAGCCACCGCGCGTATTGCCGCGTTCGTAGTCCCTGTTACCGCCACCGCTGCGACGTATATTAAAATCTTCCTCACTGCCACCGCCAATTGAGGGAGGCGGAGTCGGTTGTTCCACGGCGTCACCGCCAGCGCCTGTAGGTGTTGCACCGGTACCACCACCTGCTGCTGCTGCGCTCGCCGCCTTCTTATTATAGATCTTCATTTCAAGTTCTTGTAATTTACGTGCGGCCGCTTCCCGTCGTTCTTTTTCGCGACGCTCCTCCTCCTCTTTGCGTTGCTTTACACGCTCGTAAACGGCAGCGTCCAAAGCAATACTACCCGCCGCACTACTGCGATGTCCATTCTGCTGACGTGTATCCTCACAATCGACAGACTTTTCGCGTTCCGCACTGTCACGTTGGTCCTTAATGCTACCACTACGTTGCCAATTGTTATTCACGCTGCTCGCATTGGAGTTCTTACGTAGCTCAAGTGAACCGCCACTACTGCCCGCCGACTTATTGAATGCTGGCCGATCACGCTCCTGCGTTGGCGTATGCTCTTCAGGCGATTCATCATCTGAGAATGTCAGTTTTTTCGTGTAATCGATATCATCCTGTTTGGTCCAACTATCATCGTTAGCTATAGCATTGAGGCGTTCCAGATCTTCTTCGCGTATAATTGGTCGTTGCATTTGGACCACTTCTGGTTCAATGATAAATTCTTTGTCCTTTCGTATACCACCGTTGGGAGTTTGTGTGCCACCTAATGGCGGTGTGGCCAATTGTGGTGGCCGCTTGGGTATTGCAGTTGCTGCACGAAAACTACTAATTGCAGGCGAACCGGAGCGATAGTCCTGCGCTCCACCACCACCATTGCCACCAGTCGCACGTTGTTGTGAACGCAATGTACCACCACCACCACCCGTATCCTTGCCACCAATACCGTTCTGATAGGTTGGTGGTGTTTGAGAGCGTGGTCCGTTGCTGCCACCACCCCCGCCACCGCTTCCAGATTGCGGCATTGGTGCACCGCGCTGCATAAACGATGGCATTAGCTGCAGGATGGGCAACGGCACTGCTGCACCTGCAGCATTCGTATTCTGCGTTTGGGGGCCCTGGCCCTGTTGGTTCGACTGGCCTTCTACTGTGCCCTTGCCGGATTTCTCTTGTTGCTGCAACCAGGTGTTCGCATCGTTTTGTGGACGCAAACTTACTTCGTTCAGTTCGCGTTGTTGCTGCTGCTGTTGCTGTTGTTCGCGGTGGTGATGATGCTGTTGTTGCTGTTGATAAGCGTAATCGCTGCCACCGTCTCCGTCGCTGCCATCTTTGTAATTGTGCGCATCGTAACGCTGATCGTGTGCGTGACGACCACCGCCACCACTGCCATGTTGCTGCTGGTTGTTGTAGTCTCGTTGGTGTGTATGGTGATTTTGCTGATGTTGGTGATGGTGCTGCTGCTGATGATGGTGATGATGATTTTGTTGCGAATGTTGTTGTTGTTGATGATGATAATGTTGTTGCTGTTGGTTCGAATGCTGATGATGGTGTTGTTGCTGTTGTTGGTGATGATAATGCTCCTGTTGTTGCTGATGCTGTTTGTTTCGATTCGATGCATTGCCACCGCCGCCGCCGCTGCCACCACCACCACCACCACCGGCGCCGCCGCCAACTGTGCCATCTAACGTTGGAAATTCGTATTGAAACTGTGGACTCTGATAGAGTGGTGGTACCGATGATTTGCCCCCACCACCACCACCACCGCTGCCCTTGCCACCACCGGTCATGTCGTTGCCCGTTGTCACAGCAGACCATGTTATTGGCGAGTTTCGTTGCTGCTGCTGTTGTTGATTGGCGTGATTCGCTACTGAAGAGTTACGCAACTGCTGACCGCCACTACCGCCAGTGCTTACACTTGTCGAATTGTTGACAAGTTTTAAACCACCGACGCTGTTACTAATGCTATTGTTGTTGCTGTTATTATTGTTGTTACTGTTACCAAGTGCGGACTTGTTGTTGATGTTCTTCAATTGTTGTTGCTGTTGTTGATTATTTACTACTCCTGTGGGTGTGTGTGTTGTTATTTGACCGCCGCTCGTTGAGTTGACTGTAAAGTGCGGAAGATGGATGTGCAAAAAATACATGGTTGCATAAATAAAGGCGTTATAACTAAGCGTAAGTCAAATGAGAGGCAATGCGCCATAAAATTTCATAATTTTTCCAAAGTGCTGCAGTAACTTATGGGTTTTATTATAAGGAATATAATATGAAATGTGGAAATTTTTACAGTTATAGAGTTTGTGTTATGCTGCATTGCACTTAATGCTTCTGACACTGAAGCAGCACAACAACAAAAAGCTACTCCTCCACTATTACATACGTGTTTTCAATTATAATTTTAAATGTTGTTTAACGAAAATCAAAAATTTACAAATTATTATATTTTCACTTATAAATTAAACATACCTTCTTGTCCGGTTGATGTTATTAGATTGTTATTCGTATTTGGCGAATTTGTTATTTCAGCTTTCAGGGATGGTAAATTAGCTGGTGGACGCCTTGCGGACGGCACTTTGCCCAAACTTTGCATTCCATGTTTACGTGGCACTTGATTCTTTTGTGCAGATGGTTCAGCTGGTTCACCCTAAATGTGCGAGAAATATTTTAAGAAATATGTTGAATGCCACCGACAATATTTAAAACACAATAAATTTATATAAAATATAAACATAATAAATTTTACATGTATTTGCTATAGATCCAAAACTTACGCGACTATTTTTGTACATTCGATTTATATCGAGTGCTGAGAACTTGGGCTTGGCATTTCGCTCTCCCCTACTTCCCCCCAGTGTACTCATGCTGCCAGTAGATCCTCATTAGCGTTACCTCCCCCTTGCGCCGCACTCACTTCACCACTTCTACTCTGCGAGTACTGCAGCTCGTTGCGCAGTGTTTTATATTCGTTTGTTGTGTTTGTAACTGTGATATTCGATCGTTAGTCCGTACGCTAGCGGCGACAAACAATAACGTCAATTTCAAATGTCAAAGCTAATGATTTGACTATATTTTATAACTGACTGGCTTATATTATTTTAGATGTCACGTTTCTCTGCTTTATATTAAAGAAGATACAACGCTCTTACGCTTTTCTGCTATATAATAAAACAGTAGTAGTTCAATGCGTTTTTTTATACACTGGCGTGTCTACAGCTTCGTATGTTCTGTTGAAAGTGTATTTTTTGTGAAGAGTCTTCAAATCAATTGCTCAAATTTCTTTTAGTAAATAAACGCTTGATTTTACGCTTTTGCTTTTGTTCAACACTTTTGTTTACTGCAAACTTTTGCTTATAAGACTGACGGGATTAAAGTTGGTGCTTTCCGACCACGTTTGTGTCCAAAGTGACAAATTTGAAATTAATCCAGTTTCAGCATACACCGTTAAACGGTCGTGTTTTGGAAGTGTATAAAGAGAATATAATTTTTGGCTTTTAAACGTATATGAGATTAATTTTAACACTTCACAATGCCGTATATTGACTTGTAGAGGCTCTGGTACTCTTTTAACGGCGGAAAAGCCGCTACGTGTTTTGTCTTGATCTACCACAATAAGTTGAACTATTGTGGTGCTGGAGAAACTAATATATTGTTGTATGTGTTAGATAAATAAAACTGCCTACTGCTGGCTCCAGACAATTATTAACTCGCTTATAAATCCGTTCCTCGTAAAAAGGGATCCTTTTGCTACTTTAAATCTATATCCTCAGTCTTCTTTGAATTCTGAAAATAAGAAACGAAAAATTTTATATTTTTTGTTTAAATATTACTTTTGTATATATTAAGAATGTAAGTGAATTTGAAAATAGCAATTTACTTAAACTTACAACCTTACAATTTAACAAATCACGACTTTAACAGTCCTATTCAATAAAGGATGCAAATTCATTGGTATATAACAAATAAAATGTGTTGCTGTTGTGTTGACAGCAATTATTTTTTTTTTACATCAGCCGCAGGTCAATGCTCTATGGAAGCGTAAGTAATACGCTTTCAAAGATATTATGAGTTGGAATACAATATTTAAGAAATTTATTTTATAGATCGGAAAACTAATAAATTGGGTATACAGAAAAATTGTAGATGGATAACACAAAGCGAACTAGTTAATAAGTATATTGAAAAATAGTATAACCAATGGATAAGCTGCTCACACATACTAAAATCGATCCACTAGTGTACGTATATCAGAGAAGTTAGTGAAGTAGACAGCACGTCAACTTAACCACTGATCTTACCGCTTTAAGACACAACAAATGCAGATTCACATGGCATTGGCCGTGAATACACATTCACGAGAGTGCGCTGCCCCACAAACAACCCATACGTTCAAAAAAAAAAAAAAAAAAGCGGATATGCGTTGTATATACGTACACGTAGAACCAACAAACGGTGCTGTATTGTAAAAGCAGGTGTAATGTTGTTCCAGTACGGAAAATTTGTGTAATATAGTAAGAATCAGCGATACTAAATCAGGGCCAAGAGGTATGAGGAAACTCCAGCGCAAATATAATAATAAAAATAAGGTTAACAACACTTAACAAAACTGCGGCATACTTAGGTAGAGGCAAATGCATAAAAATGTATTTAAATAACAAAATATTTAGTTAAAAAATATATATGATGCAACATACATGTTTTGAGTTTTAAAAAATGTTTAATATTAATATAAATTATTTTAAATTATTAATATAAACAGAAAACTAATTTAGCGAATTTAGGAAAACAGAATGAAGTTACTTTCTTCGAGAATACAGACTACACAAAACATGCAGAGAAATTCGCAAGTGTAAGCGGGACAAATAATGCATTAAAGTGAATCACTATATTATGACAGCTAAAACAACGAGCGAAAGATGTGTGTAGAAGGATAAAGAAACGATTGATGCACTCGTCTGCTAAGTTAGCCTAATGCAATCACTGTTCTGTGCACTGCTGCTTTACAAATAATTTAGATTTATGAACAAGTAAAAAACAAATTATTTTAGTTTAAACTTATTAACCATCAAACGGAGAGAGTTTGAACGGTTTATTTTACTTGGAACTACACTGTAAAGACATTATATATTTAGGCAAAAATATGTACTAAAAATTAAAATATTTAAAGGGAATGAAAAAAACATGAAAACCATTAAACTATGCATACACAAATATGCAAGTGCATTCAAACAAAGAAATCGAAGTGCATACATGCAAAAGACAAATTAAGATATAAAACAGCAAACGAAAGAACGCGAAGCCCTCTTGCAATAACTATAATACCTCGGAAGTACGTGTTGTGCAGGCAAAGGATTAATGCCTACATTATATACACCAACTTTTGTATATTTAAGAAAACTAGTCAATGAACTGTACTAATAGATTTTAATTTTTTAGTTTAGTTAATCCCCACTTTTGAAATTTGTGTAATGCGTTTGTGCAAATACAGGTCGTGGAGCGGTAGCAAACGGAAAACACCACCCTTTACACCTCCCGTAGTTACTTATTTTGCTGCTACCATATTCTGCCTTTAGAAGAAATTTGAACGTAACACTACAACGAACTACTACAATTCTTATAGAGTGATACTTTTCACAAAAAAACCTTTATAACGAGATTTCCAGTTATTCTTACAAATTATTACTACCTTTTATGTTTCTTTTCCAAAACACCAAAGGTCTTCGGCGTTTTCTAACGACACTTATTCAATAATTCCACTTTATCGATGTGGTAGCCGCAACCGCTTGGTTTCGTTGGTTTTTCTTTTCTTTTGCTTTTGTTGGCGGAGCTCCACCACACTATACCAGAATTGAAAATTTCTGCTTCTTCTTTTCGGTGATTTTTTCTCTATGAAGACACTTTTCTAATGCAAATTTCCGCAAGTATATCATGTAATATATACATCAAAGCACACACTCAATCATAAACAAATTATAAAATGCTTGTTAATACAATTTTTCACACAATTTTCAACGTATTTAGAGTGATATTTCTTTTTTCTTGCAGTAGAAATTTTATGATTCCGACACGAAAATTTTTTCCGTTTCGCACTCGTTTCTGTCGTCTTTCTGCAACTACTTTTCTGCTTCGTTTGCTCGTTGAATGGTTTTACTACCGCTGCAATTGCTATTGCCGTCAATGCGATGAATTGTTCAGTTGCAAAAGGTTAACTATATAGGCATCCTTATCTCACATACACCTTATGCATGCAAGACAAACCTTTTTCAAGCGAAATAAACAGAGAATTTTGCGTGCGTTGCCTAAGCTGTGCTCTCTTTTTAGCAAACAACGTTGCGTGGGAGTGAATAAACTGACGATACTACAGCAGCAAGTATTGTATACGTGATGTGTCAAAGTGAAATTTGCAGAATTGATAGCATTGCCAGGTAACAAAATTGATAAACTTATGTACACTTAACTAAATGAATGGAATGCAATGTAATAGTTATTTACACGTAGCGTATATATTAAATTTAATTCTAACTATTAAATTAGATACATATATTTAATATTTAAGGTTGTTACTCAATTATTTACTTTTCACATAAATTTTTTCTTAAACACACCTGCTGTTGGCAACACTTACAATTCTTGATTATAGTTGAATGATCTTTGCAGTTGTAATGTGTAATACGTGACTTGACTAAAGGTAGTAACAATCTGCTTGAACTATTTATAACAATTTAAAACGTATATTTTATGTAAACATACTTTTCATTCAATACAAACAATAAATACTGTCAATTTTGACGGCGCTATCGATAGCAAATCTTTGGTGTTGTGCCGGTTCCCACAATGCATTCGCATTCGCACAAACAAAAAGAGAGATACCAACTTTAAATGAAAACAAAAACTCTTCTGTATTCTAGTATATATATTGCTTACCCTTTCTCTCGACGCTTGCACGCGAGTTCGTTGCTCTCCTACACAATTCACACCCGTTCAATCGCGTTGCACCTTTCGCACTCACACACACACACGAGCACGCAATTTTAATACTATATGCTACGATTGTGTGTGTGTGCGTATGTCACCTATATGCAAGCGTACCGTGAAAATGCTGTTGAGTGCAAAAAATTTACCCAAGTACTAGTACTAGAAAAAATTTGCGTTGTCTTCTTTACGCGCACCGTACTTTCGTAAACCTTTTTACTCGCTGCTTTTCAGCAGTGAACTCGCCTACTCCTTCGATTCGCACTTTTTTTTCGCTTTTAGCTGCCTGCTCCAATTCTTCCACCCCTTTTGATTTTATTTTTCTTCTTTCTTCAGCTACTTCTCTCTGCAATTATATACATACATATGTATCTGAAATGCCGAAGAGGTGTTGGGTGTGAGGGGAGACTGGACCGAAGAGGAAGCAGAATCCAATGAGAATCTTTTTTTTTTTCTTTCGGCTCGATAGAAAATTTGTTATAACTTTTCGGCGTTTCGTACACTTTGCAAATACACAGAAACTATTAAATAACTTAGCCCGTATGTTTAGCTGTGACTTGCACACGTTTTTGCGTTGTTTAAAGAATTATTTAACAGCGTTTTACCGTCTACCGTCACAAACAGGATAGAACACTTTCTTGCGGGTTGTCACAATTACTTAAAATGGCGTGTAGCCTGTTCGTACTCTACTTTGCTCTTTCAAATAAGAATACTGCGCTGACATATTAAATGCAACGGCGTTGAGTGTGTTCAGTGTTGTGCCTGATTATTGAATATTGGTAGAAGAAATCAGCAAATGGAATGTTGAAACTTTTATACAATTTGCATGCAATTTATATGCAACCATTAATTTTATGATTGCTCAAACTAAATAAGCATAATTCATTAAATCGTTTAAAACCATTACTGATATTTTCAATCACCTGCAAAATTGATAACAACCAACAAACATATCGATATTTATAATCGTTGAAGTTCCACCACTAAATATAAATTTAAACAGAATCGTTTGGATAAAATTTGAAAAGTTCGAAATTTCAGTTTCCGGTGCAAGATAAGTTATTTAAATCGCGTTTTGGCGTATTCTTTATGCACTGATTATTTCGTTACCTCTAAAGTACTATAAAGGAGTCATACAACAGATATAAACAAAAGTATATAAAGCAGGATTGTATTTGCTAAAAAACTAGTGTGAACGAAATAAGCAGCGTGTGAGGAGATTGCTAAATAATAGGGAATTAAACGAATCGTGTATATTTCAAATATAACATGGAAAAACGCGATAAGAGTTGGGACATTGACGCAACAATGAAATTAATTAAAAAAGTCGAACAGCACCGTTTGCTGTGGGACACACATGACATTGATTTTTTGAATATTGTGAAGAAACGACATGTTTTCAGTGAGATTGGTTTAGAATTTGGTTGTATTGGTTCGGAAATAGAACGCAAGTGGCGCGAGTTGCGAAACCAATATCGACGTGAAAAATTGCAATACAACAACTTGAATGCAATGCCCACATGGTTTGCATACGAACATATGCGCTTTGTGGATAATCAGGATTCGGTAAATTTGACAAATAATTATGACGTAACATAATTTCTTACTATTATTTCTATAAATTTCATTACTTTCAGTGCAACTCCTTGACCATGGCACCAACCTCACCAATTTCCGCAAACTCATCGATTGCGGAAGCTTCGAACGCATTTTTCCGTACATATAAAATACAGAATGGCAAATTTCCTTTAACCAGTGACACAATATCCGACGTTGAACAATCACAATTAGCTGATCGTGATGAATTTGAAATTTTCGCTGAAGGCGTAGCAGCTAAATTACGAAAAATTCAAGATCCTCGCATACAGCTGTGCGTACAACGCGATATCGACAATGCACTCTACGATGCATTAATGAAAAACGTTGTGCCGAAACGTAACACAATCGGTGCCATCACAAGTGCCAGTAGTAACAATAGTAGATATAAATCATGTAAATACATTGTGCCCGGTATGAGCTCGTTTTTTAATTATTACCACTAAAACAAAACAACAAAAAAACTAACAACTTCGATTTTACATATAGTGGTAGTACGGCACGCGACACATGTGTAACGCTATACACTGGCATGCTGCTGTGGAGCTGCTAATGCAAATGGACTGACTGCCAGCTTGAAAATTGATTGCTAATAATTTGTGAACAAATATACACTCGAGATTCTGTTGCCACTATTATTTAATAAAATTACAAAATTTTCAGCAAATTTTATGTATTTTATTTGCACTCGTTCTAACATGTTGTGTGTTGTACATAGCTTTTCATACACTTTTGTCTTTCATTTGGACATGCTCTAACATGTTTTTGTGCTGTTCCTAATTTGTAGACTGTTGCTTAAATTGTACAAATAATTAATAATTTACGTTTTTATGTATTTATTTCGATTTATTTTTTATTTATATTATATATTTGCTTTGTTTACATGTTTATTCATTTTCAAATCTACTGCAATTGCCAATATTTAATACTTTTACAATTAACAACTAACCTAGCAGTGTATGCACATCACTAACTTTATATATTTGTGTGTCTGCATGCATGATTTTTAAGTTTACTTAGGTATTGTATACAATAAACTATATTAAATTAAAAGTTACGTATATATATGTATGTAATGGTAGTAAATAGCTTATTTTTTCTATAAATATATTTATATATTTGTATAAATAATTTTTCATTTGCTGTTACCGATTTGTTTAACATATATGCATTATAATAAATATTATTTATAAAGTTTTTATTTTGTTATGACAAAAATTGATCACAATAATTGGTGTACATTAAAGTGGTGAGAGCGTAGAAGGCTGTTTAATTGTAATGTAAATAAATGTAAATATTAATTAAATTCAAAATTAAAATATAAAACATAGTAGATACTATGTCAAGAGGCTAATGTTCACTAGGAGGGAAAATAGTTTATTTGGAAACTGCTGGAAGGCACAAGTACACATAGAGAAATGAAAAAAATTGTATAAATTCTTTTTTTACTTAATATACAAACTTTAGAGACAAAAACATTTTTAATTAATTAAGAAAATAATTAAAGGCATGTATTATATAGTGGCACGTAACAATAATTTATAAATAAAAAAATATATAGAATAAATAGAAAAAAAATGAGAAATGAGAACACAAAAAGTTTAGAATATACAATTTTTTAAGTTTAAAAGCAGCTTAGTTCACCGTTATTTCAAACGTTTTTTCGTTAAACACGCTACAGTCATGTAAACGCTTGTGTGCATTCGAGCATAAATTTCATTTTTTTATTATTTATTTATTTTTTATTCAATATTTTTTTTTGTTTTCCATTCAACAATTTTTCGGCGACAGAATCTGTTTAAATTCTTTAGTCAATTCTTAACATTGTTTATAACAGCTAATTCGAAATTATTGTATTGTTCTTTTATTTTATTATATTTTTAATCATTGTTTTTTCAATTATATTTTTCATTATTATTATTTTTAAATTATTTTCAAATATATATTACATTTTTCATTTAAAGAAGGGATTTTTCGATGCTGACGATTTCATAGTGCAAAGTATTTGTCGCTCTAATTGAAAATCATATTCGAGTCCTTTAAGCACGTCCGCAATTTGTGGCAAAGTGGGTAACTGGAAAGATTTAAATTTTATAAATATTTAAATTTTAATGTAGCCAGAGATTTTCGACTTAATAAGAATAAAAGAATAAAAGAAAATTATAACCAAAAATTAAAAAAAAAAAAACAAATATTTATAAAAATAAAAAATATATTATTATATGTAAAAATATTAAATAAAAGGATAAACAAATATTTAAAAAACAATATTAAAAAAATATATTTATAAAAAATATTTAAGAAATATAAAAAATATATATATATAGATTTTCGTCTTTTATTAAAAAAATGTTTAAAAAAATTAAAAAAAATATAAAAAAGTATATATAAAAAATTTTTTTTAAAAATAGTTTAAAAAAATAATACAAAATATTGTAACAGATTTACGAATAAAAAAATATTTTAAAAAATAAAAATATTAGAAAAAAATATTTAAAAAATATATTAATAAAAAATATCTTAAACAAGTAAGGAAGGGCTAAGTTCGGGTGTAACCGAACATTTTATACTCTCGCAATTTATTTATTTAACTTTATTTACATTATATAATATAAATTTGACCCACTATTCCTCATATATATTGTATAAAGTCCATTGAAAGTTGGAAACCATAATATTAGGTTAGAAGCACCGAGGTCCTCGTGTTCGATATATGGGGCCTTAAAAATCTATGATCCGATTTCGGCGATTTTTAGACTGGGGCTGCCACACTATAAACGTAGTATTTGTGCAAAGTTCTGCACCGATATCTTCACTAGTACTTACTTTATATATTGTAAAGTAAACGATTCAGATTGTCTTCAAAGTTCTGGTATATAGGAAGTAGGCGTGGTTGTGAAGCGATTTGGCCTATTTTCACAACATATTATTGGGATGTAAGGAAACTATTAAAAACCAAGTTTCATTGAAATCGGTCGAGTAGTTCCTGAGATATGGTTTTTGACCCATAAGTGGGCGACGCCACGCCCATTTTCCATTTTGTAAAAAAATCTGAGTGCAGCTTCCTTCTACCATTTCTTCTGTAAAATTTAGTGTTTATGTTGTTTTCAACATAACCTTTGTATGTAAGGTTGGGGTGGTTATTATCTGATTCTAACTATTTTTATGTAGCATTAAAAGGAAATGTAAATAGTAAGTTTTGTTCACATTCCTAGTTTGCGAGTTATATACAAATAAAAAAACGATTCGGATGCGGGAACACGCCCACGTTTCGAAAAAAAATTAGATCCAAAATTAACCCTCCTGATTCTTAGTACCAAATACTAATTTCTTAACTTTATTTATGGCTTAGTTATGACACTGTATAGGTTCTCGGTTTTCGCTCTTTTGTGGGCGCTGCTATGGTCCGATTTCGCCCATTCAAATTCAATAGCAACCCTCTCACGGTCCCATGGAACATGTGTACCAAGTTTCAAGTCAAGATATCTTAATGTTTACTCAAGTTATCCGTTGCGGACGGACGGACGAATGGACAGACAGATATCCGGATTTCAACTCGTCTCGTCATCCTGATCTTTTTGATATATATAACCATATATCTAACTCGTTTATCTTCGGGTTTTACAAACAACCGTTATGAAACAAAACTATTATACTCTCTTATCAACTTTGTTGCGTGAGTATAAAAATGATTAATTTTCGACTTTAAATAAAAAAAAATATTTAAAAAAAATATATTTAAAAAAAAATATTAAAAAAAATATATTAAAAAACATATTAACAAAAAAATATTTAAAAAATATATTAAAAAAAAATTAAAAAAGAAATATTTAAAAAATATATAAAAAAAAATATTTAAAAAATTAATAAAAAAAAATATTTAAAAAATATATTTAAAAAAATATTTTAAAAATATATTTAAATAAATATTTAAAAAATATATTTAAAAAAATATTTTAAAAATATATAAAAAAAAAAATATTTAAAAAATAGATACAAAATTAATTTTTGTTATTATTCTCCACACTCACTTCACTATCCGCCATACGCTTTAGCATTGGATTTATAACGAATGGCACACCCTCAACTTCCGAGTAGGCACCCAAAGTGCCGACACTATGTCCCGATGTGTTTGTGGCGCAATGTGCTGTGTTTGGTGGACGTGGTGCAGGTCGTTGTGGTGATTTGATTTGATATGAAGTCTGTATTTCTTCGTAGTCATGGTCACTAGGCACAGGCGGTAGCTGCGAAAACAATTTTTTTTTAATATATAGATATATATGTGTATATATGTATTTATATTAAAAAAAAAATAAATTTATATATATATAAATAAATTTATATTATATATATATCTTCTTACCGGCTGATTGGGTGGGCCACTCCAATTACCTCCACCGCCACTCAAATTCAAACGATTCAACGCTTTCTCCACCTCACTGCTGCCATTACTGATATTGCCCATGCTGCCGCCATTCGCTAACGGTAGCGGCACGGGTGGCGGTGAACGTATCGGTATAGCGCTGGTTTTGTAACAAATCAATACACCATTTATATCGCTATAAATAAATGCATGTATGTAAGTGATGTAATTTCAGTTGTTTGCCATCAATTATTGCATTAAATGTGGACTACTATTGCGTGCGTGTGTGCCATACTCACCCAGCTAACTTGAAACCCTCCGGTGCCACTTTCAATTTGGAACACAGTATTATGTCGGTGACTGCCTGTGTGACATTGCCGCGTTTGGTGAGTTTGTAGGCGATTTGGCGTTTACGCCACGCTTTCTGTTCCGTATCGGCGGTACGTGAGAGCAGCGAGAACTCTTTGGGTGGTTGTGTCTTCTCGGGAATCACTCTGGAAATGGTATGAAAGAGAAATTGTTCTTAGTAAACCAATTTTTTTTTGAGGTTAGAATTTATTTTTGGTTTTGCTATTAATTAAAAAATGCAATCACTTTGGAAAGGTATGGAAGGAAAAATTATTAATATTAAGCTAGGTTTTAGGTTAGGGTTTATTTATTTTATATAATACTTTTTTTTAATTTTAACTAGAAAATTCAAACCAAAAATAAAAATTAGTAAAAAAATCTCAAAAACATTAAAATTTAAACTTAAAATTTTTTAAGTAAAAAATATTTAAAATATTATGTTTGGAAAATCTAATAAATTTTTACGCAAAAAAATATATTAAAAAAATTATTTATTAACTTTAGTGTTGACCCCCTTGAGTGCCGCATGTATGTACGTACATATGTATTTTATTCAAGCGAACGTACTCATTAAAATATTTTATTTTTATGTTTCGCAATAATTCTAGCTATTATCTTGCTCTAATTACATAATTTCTTAAGTACATCATTTAGTATGTGAATATGTGTCTAACCGCAAACGCTCGCAGCTAAGGTTCAGTTCTTTGAACTTGCTTAAGATGTGAAAATTTCAGAATTGTTGATAATCTCACTTTTATGTGTGTCATTAAGCGCAAATTCCGAGCGTCATTCATCGGTTTTCTTTGAAAACGCCAATGACTCAATGCGTTGGGGAAAATGCTGGCGTTAAATTGTGAAATGTGGAAAGGTGTTAAAAGAAATAAAAATAATCGCCTGTTGCGGCTATAAGGCACATTTATTAAATATTAAAATACTATTAAAAATCGCTTTAATTTATATTCGATAATATAAATTATTTTATTTTTTTTTTTTTCAATTTATACAATTTAATTCCGCACCTATGACAGGTGCATGTAAACATTTATCGATATACCGATAAATACAACGGCTTGCAATTAATTTCCCTTGTTGTTACATTTTTTCCATACGTGCATTAGCGTTATCTATATTTGTTGTTATTGATTATTTATAGAAACTGTTAGCACTACTACATTTCTTTTTATTGACATTTAGTGTTTGTTTATTAAGCACATTAAACTACACCACTTTATAATAAGCTAAACAATGCAGAGCAATACAAAAATAAATTTCAAAATACGAGGGTGGTTCAAAAAATACAAAAAAATATTTACTTTGTTACATAACCTCATTTTTGAAAATATAAATATACAAAATAATGAAAGCATTTTAAATTTTTGATTAGTGGAAGTAGAAGAAATTATGTAATTTTAAATTAAAATAAATCGTTTTTATGCTTTTAGTTTCGGTGTTCGGAGTTCAAAAATTAATTTTCTACATTTCTGAAGCTACGAATCTTCTTATGGAAGAATCGTTTTTATGTTTGGCTGGTTGGTTGAAAAGGGATGCAAAGTAAGCCTGACCGTAAGCGGCCACACTTAGCACATCATTAGGCCCATTGTGCTCTCCAGAGGTACTGTGATAAGCGTCACCTAAACCACTGAGTCCCAGCTCCCAATTTTTCTTAGGTTAGAGTATTGGGAGCCGTGGAAAGTTGTCGCTTCTTAACTGACTGAAAGCTTGGCATTCGCAAAGATAATGCTCTAGCGTCTCGTCATCTACCGATTCCACTTCACCAAGTCTCAGCAGGTGGCCTCTTAGGGGTAAGTGCCCCGTGATAATTCCTGAGATACAGTCAAAATAAGACTTTTTTGGTCTGTCCATTGGCAACATTACCCCATAGTAGTTTTGTGATACGATTCGTGTTGCAAATGTTCAAGACCTGAGATGTTCCCCTAGCATCCATTGCTTTAGGTAGCGCTTGAGTTATTTTAAGGGTCTAGGGCAGTTTAAGGGAACCGCCTTTTCATTTCCTTCAATACCTATATGACCAGGTAGCCAGGTGATGTTAACTGAGTTTTATCATGATACTCCATAAATAGCTTCTTTGTATGATCTAACGCAGTGAGACTTCGTGTTGGCGCAGCGGAGAGCCTTAATTGCTGCTTGGCTATGGATAAAAAAGTTCCTGGATATTTTGGTCACGGTGCAAGCCCACTTAGCGCCTTCTTTTAATCCGATAATCTCGGCCTGAAAGACCGAATTTTAGTCGTTTAGTTTGAAGCTGCTTTCTGAATGCGGGTTTTTACAGAAGAAGCCTGCCCTGTATCTGTTTCATCTATCAATCTATCGGTGAATATATAGATTTTACCATTGGTACTAACGGTAATTGTACCATTGATACATTCTTCTCTGCGCTGGGGAAAGAAAACGTTCCACGTTTATCTCCCCGACGGTCTCAGTTTCTCAGTCACAAGACCAATCTATTCCGAATTCTTGGATTAGGTTTAGTATGATATGACCCGACCAGTGACCCGACTAGCTGTGAACGCTGCATCACACTTCACTTGAATGAATATTGGCCGGATATCTAGTATAATCTCTAGAGCATTTTTATATCAAATCGAATGACAGCAATCAGTTATCAACCCAAATAAACCGTCTCCCTTTGGGCAGACACCGTTACACAACAACACAATTACAGACAATTAGACTGATGCTATAGCTGGTTCCTATAATATTTGAATCTCAGTAACCGGAACGAATCCGGATTTTTAGTCATCCAAGGACTATCGTCTCGACAGCATTTTTCAAAATTACTTGGGAAATCTTTGCTGCCACTACAACCGTTCTCATGTCAATTGGGGAAAAAAATGGAACTCTAATAATATTCCATCTGAGATAAGAATCTTATGTCGCTATAACAATAATAACAACAATGGAGTCTCGGAATAAAAGCGAACCAGGTATTATCGGCTTGCCACTTTCCACAAATAATATTTTATAAATGATAATACATCAATAACAAAAAAAACAGAGAGATCTTTAAATTAAGAGCAATGTTGTAGATCCAAAGACTCCAACGTTAGTAGTGTCGTTCTCAAAAGAGATATATCAAACGCGGTAGAGTTGTCTTTTTACGAAAATGTAGAATTTCATATCGCTATATACCGCCATCTCTAAACTTCTGTGTTCACTTGAATCCGAATATGTTGATACTTCAGCGACTGAGATAAAGCATTATCAAGGTTAGGTTAGGTTAGGTTAGGTTAAAGGGGTTGATCTCCTGTGTTACATGAAATTCCACTTGGACAGCTAAAGCCAGTCCTTTGTGATGCCGCAAACTCCTCAAAATGAATGCCCAAGACACTCAAGTAACGACACGCCAATGGGACTCTCAACCACGACAATTCGAACAGCCCTCGTTACACGCCAATTATGCATTATAAACAGAAATCAATTGTTTGTTTAATTTGCACGCTTTATTGTGATTTTTATACGCGTATTTTTGTAGTTAACATTATTTGTATTTTTTTTTTAATTTTTTTAGCAAGCAAAGGAAACAATGCTTGTTGGCGTTTTTGTATTGCAAACTATACTGTAATGCTAGGTAAATTCGCACAGGTGCGCTTGAGCCGCGAAATAAAACAAATTGAAGTCTGACTCAATTATATTATGGAAAGTAGCATTGAAAAAAAAAAACAAGCAAAAATCCAATGAGAACTAATTTAAAAACACATAATAAGGTAACTCGCTTGTGTTTGGAAAGCTTGTCTATCGAATGAACTTTTGTTGTTGTTGTTTATTGCATATTTATATATAGCGTTTCAATTAGTCAAGGTCTCACCCAGTTGTATACACATTGAACTGGACAACTAATATAGTCAATTATGCAAACAATTGCTTGGCTTTGATGTAAGTGCCACTGGCGCGTTACTAGAGCCTTTCTTATCAAGCTAAAAGTCTACTGATAGGCAAAATAAAACATTTTAACAAGCGGTGATGTTCATATTTGCTGCTCAGAAATAGAATAGACACAGCAAATGCATTTGATTGAGTGCTTAAAGCAGGCAAAAAGTACTACGTGCCAAGCAGTAAGAACGATTGTATGGAAGAAAGTGGACAAAAAAAAGAATTTTAAAGCATTCGAAATCAAATATGTAGCTCAACGAAAATTATTAATAAAAGCAAAAAACAAAAAACAAAAACGCTAATGCCATTTTCAGCCAAGCATTTCATACACTTTACGCGCACATCCGCTCACTTTGAAAACATAAACAATTTTGGTTAATTAAATTTGTGCAAACAATGCATGCATTATATACTCAAACTGTTTGGCATGCCATATATGTATGTACTAGCACACACATTAAATACTTTATTTATTTATTTCTACTCACTTGAGCGTCTCCACCACATACTCGGGCAAGCCCTCAGTCTTTGATAAGCATAAATAGCGTGTTGTCTGCCGGCCGAAGAGTATATTATTTTCACGCCATAAATCCGCATCGGCATCTTGATCGTATGTACGATGTATGGGTGTGAAATTCTTCGGGCATCTGGAAGTTGAAGGCGAATAAATTTTTGAATAAATAGAATAAAAAAATTTAAATTATAAAAATAATAATATTAAAGCAGAGTTGCATTTGAAATGAATTCAAATAGAAATATGTATATAGAAAGCACGCAATCAAGTGCTGTTCGTGTAAAATTGCTGAGAATGAGTTGTTGTTGTTGTTGCAGCGAAAAAATGCCAAGCAAACAATTTGAATTTATTTAATAGAGAATCAACGGATACGGTGGGTTGGTAGTCATTCAATTTCAGTAAAAGTTTTAAGAAAAATTGAAAAATTTCATCGAAAAAAACGTTGCCTACATTTAGGGGCAGAGTTAGAAAAATCTAACGGTAATCAATGGAGGTGTTAGTGTCAGTTTAAAAAAATTGTAGGAATTGTAGGTACTGAATCTTCATTTTAACTTTCTATTTTTTTGTTGGATGGTGGTGTCTAGTATCAGTTTACAAAACATTTTAGGGATTACATCTATATTGTTTGAAGACGTCGATATATTTAAGAAGTTGTTGCTATTGTTGTAGCGCCCAAAAACATTTTTCACATAGATCTGAAGAATGCTGCCGGGTTAACAGACCTTGGGCGAATATATGGGTGAAATATGGGTTCATCCTGGTTATGTAGACCCAAATGTCGTAGGATTGATACGTTAGGTAGTTATTTTGATGATTTTTGGATAATTTTAGAAGGAAATTACATGATTTTGATCGAAGCAGCACAACATAAATATATTGAAATTTTGAACATTTTGCATACTTTTAGGCGCTTTAACTTATGCCGAAAATATATATGTGTGATTTATACTAATAAACACAGCGCATAGACACAAATGACTTATATTTCGAGAACAATAATATATTTATTACTTATTTAAATGAATTTATCAATTTAAATTATTGAAATTTAGTATACTTTTAGGCGCTTCAACTTATATCGAAAATATATATGTGTGATTTATATTAATAAACACAGCACAGAGATACAAATTACTTATTTTTGGAGAATAAAAATATGTTTTCTAGCATAAACTCCACTATTGTACCACCGTACGCTACTTTCCTGTGTATATAGAGTAAACACAAGTGTATCTCCGAATGTTTGACACACCAAAGTGAAGGGGAAACTACTACAAATAATACTTAAGATAGGGAATTTCAAGAAAAATGCATGCATGCGGAAGCGAAGTAGGCTAATTATGCGACCACAAGCACGATTGCCCACAATAGCAACGACAAGCACCTAAGAGCACCCCATAACATTAACAGCAAAATACCGAGCAACAACATAAGTTCATTAGCCAATGTGTAGCTAAGAATTTGCGGCCAACAAGCGATCGACACACTTTCTTAGAAAACCATCAAATGCACTATAAGCAATTTGGCTCATGGTAGCACTTAGTTGCTGCCACGGGTTTTTATAGGGTGTTTTTTCTAGATTTCTAGAGAATTTATTTGAAAGAAAATTACCAAAAATCTTCTCAATATTTTGGGATTTTGGCAATTTATATGAAATTGATTAGTATTTCGACTGCACTACCCACAGAGGTATCCTTAGCTCACCATTAACATATCGATTTCAATCTTTAATAGGTTTGTCGTAGTTCAAGAGAGTTATTGTTGTTTTTGTAACGGTTACCCAAACCTAGTCTAAATTAATTGTCCACGGAGTCATATAACGGGAGGCTCGGGAAATGAGCTGTTTTGACAGGGTTGGGTTTAGGGGGCATTCAAAGAGGTGGTTAGTGTCATGCGGAGACTCTTTGCAAGAATAACATATATTGAGTATGGCGGTGTTCAGTCTGGATAGGTAGTAGTTCAACCTGCTACAGTATCCAGATCGACGTTGCTCGATGGAGGTGTTATTGGCTACTGTGCTTTTCGAAAGTCTGTCGCATCCGAAGAATAATCGGTATAGTTCTGTACGGATAGTTCTGTAAGGTACTCTTGATGGCTATTGGAGACAGCTCGGCTTCCAGTAGGTAACTGTTTGGAGAGCATTTCGTGCTCCTTCACAGGTAGCATACAAGCCTCATTGTGTAGATGCTCAATCGGAGACATCAAGAGGCAACCTGCGGCTATGCGGAGAGTGAAAGAGTACAAGCTGTCCTGTGTAACACGTAAAATTTATGGGTTATTAACAGTCGGAATTAAGATGCCATCGACAAAAATGTACAGGTCTAGACCGTACTCTTTCGTCCAAAAGGTGAATAAAGTCACTGTAATTTTGGTAGGGGAGAGTGTTAGGCTCCTAGTAGTGAAGAAGCAAGAAAGTTCGAGGAGGTAAGCGTTCACTTTCGAACACATGCCATTCTATTCCCCGACGTCATTATCGTGCAATCATAGGCGTAAGAGGTGACCGAGACTCCCTCTGGTGGTTGAGGGAGTTTCGAGATATAGACGTTATCTAGTATGTCCTACACCACGAATATCAAAAATATTCGTCAAAAATGTCAAAATTATCGGTTTCCAAAGGTTTAAATGACAAATAGCTGTTTTGACAGTTGACAGTACATAAATGTCAAACAACTAATTTGACAGCTATCCATACAGAAATTCTATTACTCCTAAAAACACATCCTGTACATAGCAAACAGCAAACATTTGTCTTATAAATAAATATGTAAATACGTATGCCTGCATTTCATCGATATTTGTACGTACTTCTCGTAGTCCTCAACAATTTGCAACGACGTAATGGGACGATTGTCGGGTAAAAAACTCATTATGGAATTGATGACGTTCTTTTGTGTTGATAGTGCACCGACTGAGTTTACAGCGGTGGGTGATGTGGTCACACCGATACCACTCTGTATATGTTTGCCGGCTTTATTCATGTTGTTGGCTGTTGCGACTGCTACTGTTGGCTTGTCGACGTTGTTGAAGTTGTGCTGCCCAGCTGACGGCCTGCAACACGCGAAGTTATTAAGCTTGTTGTTTGTTTGTGTGTGACTTTTATTGGCAGTTACTTCGTACAGCGTAATCGTTGTTAGATCGTTCGTTTGCTTGAATGATTGGAATAATTTATATCCGCTAACTTCAGTTTTTTATATTCCTTTGCTTAAGTATCTTTGCTGAAACACACGCAGCGCTGTAAAATATGCTTGGTCACTGTATTTTTGCAATTCTGCGCTGTCTAACGTACTCCAACGTCTTAATTTGTGCGCTAAAAGTAAAGAAGAATAAGAGAGGAAAAAAATACATGTTAGTTTATTGTGAATATTAGTCATTTTTACATAATATAAATTCTGCACGTCTGCGATAAGTACGCGAAATGCATATAAAAGTGTGTGCGCCGATTGATTGATAGCGCAAACACATATGTATGCACATAATTAATAAATAATAGATTTTTCACATAATATAAATAAATGAACGATTCAAAAGGCCGTGTGAGAATATTTTATTTGAATTTTTCTCAAATTCGTTAATTAAGTTGAAAATCGATCATTTTCAATTTTCATTATACAAATAATCGTTGCTACCAATGAACATAAGTTCAGTTCACACTCAATCGTAATCTAACATGGTGTTTAGACTACCAGCTGTGGGGGAAACATTGCGACGGAACAAAATAATTTAAAAAGAAGAATGATGCTGAGAAAACTGTGTATGCTGCGAAAAGCTTCATGGAAATCAAACATTGTATGAATAATATGACTTATCTTTATTTAATTTAAATTTTAAAATAAAGATAAATAATGTAAATAAGGGCATTAAACTTTAGAGAATTGCGTTGGAAAAGCTTGATAACCAAGATGAAGCAATCTGTACAAAAGATAAGAAACGCTCGTCACTGCTTGCGTGTAAGATAAAACAATTATATAAATATTTACTTATATTCTATATAAACTTTTCAAGTCTTTCACTAGAATTGTTATATAAATATTTATTTTGTTGAGGACTATGAAGTTAAAGATCAGCAGCGGAACGTAACGTCTTTATTATTAATATAAAACGATGACGAAAGTGAAAGTCTAAACTGACGTTGAGATAAAATAAAAAAAAAATAAATTTATTACGAAAAATAATATTGACCGTAAACTTTTCGTACAAACTGTATGAAATGCAATCAGATGACTCATTATAAGAATTCACTTGTTACGCAAATAATTTTAAACAATTTAATTAGGTCTGAAGAATAAAGTGATTCAGAAGAATAAAGTGATTCACAAGAGCTATCTTTACATTAAATGGAATTCTGCACCTGTATAACAGGTTTTACAGTTATTCAGTCGTAATAAAGTGGAAGCACGATGCTATAATATTAGTTTAAAGATACAAATAGATGCTTCAGAACATGGAAGGTGTTAGTAACCGTTTCAGAAATTAGCTAGGGTAGATCGGTATAGTGGATGTCGAACGACTCGCCTTGGCCTTCTTAGGAGGTCCATAGTAATACCATCGAACCTGGAATCCCCTCACACTACCATATCCTCTCTGAACCACTCAGTAGTCTTGATGAAATTAAATAATTCAAAAATTTTCAACTGTGCAACTTTCGAGATATCGACGAAGATACCGCGGCCAATAGTTGTCATTCTTTTCTAAAATAAGGCTTTCCATCCGCATAGAAGATGTTCAACAGTTCTTTTTGCTTCTATTTCTTGACAGCTTCTGCAGTAATCATTGTGTGGTGTCCCCAAGCTGCAGGCATGTCTACCAATCATATAGTGTCCCCTTAGACCTACTACCAGAGCTCTTGTATTGTTGCTTTTAAATTTCAACAACCAACCATATTTTATTCAGGTCACGTTTGTCTGCTTGTTGAGCAAGCCAGGGATTGCTTCCACTGAGATTCATCCAATTCTATGACATATTTGTCGATTAGGTGTTTGTAAGTGACCACAGGCATGTATATTCCCTTTTTATCGGGTTCTAATTATGACGTAGTGCCCAATCTGGCAAGTTCGTCTGCTTCACAGTTGCCTGGAATATCGGAATCCAGGACTCGATTGCATAATTATTGCAAAATAAGAAGCTATTTCTACTAAGAGCTCAAGACATTCCTTCACCAACTTCGAAGAAACCCTAAAAGACTATAGTGATTTTAAACCAGCTTGGCTGTCCGTGAATATAAATATGTTTATTGTTATAAGCGCTTGAAAGACACTACAGTGGTATCTAGCTTCGATGAAATGACACCTCCTCCCACTCGTTTAGCCAGTTTGGAACCGTCCGTATAGATGCTTACAGAAATTAACTAACCAAAATACAAATGTGTATGAATGATAACGGCACAGTTGTCTTTCGAGCTCTCTGAAGCCTGATGACACAATCCATACTTTCACATGATCAGTGAACCCACCCAATCTAATATGATTTCTCTATAGTCCGACTTCTTGAAAAAAGCTCTTTACTTGTGGCTCCCATTAAATGATTTCGATATGACAATTAATTGGCACTTCCTTTGAAGCATCCCCGAAATACACTGTTACAACAATAACAAGTAAGGAAGGGCTAAGTTCGGGTGTAACCGAACATTTTATACTCTCGCAATTTATTTATTTAACTTTATTTATATTATATAATACACAATTTGACCCACATATGCGTCATATATATTGTATAAAGTCCATTGAAAGTTGGAAACCATAATATTAGGTTAGAGGCACCGAGGTCCTCGTGTTCGATATATGGGGCCTTAAAAACCTATGGTCCGATTTCGGCGATTTTTAGAATGGAGCTGCCACACTATAAAGGTAGTATTTGTGCAAAATTCTGCATCGATATCTTCACTAGTGCTTACTTTATATATTGTAAAGTAAACGACTCAGATCGTCTTCAAAGTTCTGGTATATAGGAAGTAGGCGTGGTTGTGAAGCAATTTGGCCTATTTTGACATGTTGGGATGTAAGGAAACTATTACAAACCAAGTTTCATTGAAATCGGTCGAGTAGTTCCTGAGATAAGGTTTTTGACCCATAAGTGGGCGTTGCCACGCCCATTTTTCATTTTGTAAAAAAATATGAGGGCAGCTTTCATCTGCCATTTCTTATGTGAAATTTAGTGCTTCTGACGTTTCTCGTTACTGAGTTAACTCACTTTCAGTAATTTCCAACCTAACCTTTGTATGGGAGGTGGGTGTGGTTATTATCCGATTTCAACTAATTTCATGGTGTGTGGTGGGGTACGTAATAGAACCGACTGCAGAAAGTTTGGTTTATATAGCTTTATTGGTTTGCCAGATATATACAAATAACCGATTTGGGGGCGGGGCCACGCCCACTTTCCCAAAAAAATTACATCCAAATATGCCCCTTCATAGTGCGAGCCTTGTTCCAATTTTTGCTTTTATAGATAACTTTGTTGGTGGCTTAGTTATGACACTTTATGTGTTTTCGGTTTTCGCCATTTTGTGGGCGTGGCAGTGGTCCATTTTTGAAAGCAACCCTCTCACGGCCCCAAGGAACATGTGTTCCAAGTTTCATCAAGATATCTCAATTTTTACTCAAGTTATCCGTTGCACGGACGGACGGACGGACAGACAGACATTCGGATTTTGACTCGTCTCGTCACCCTGATCATTTTGATATATATAACCCTATATCTAACTCGTTTAGTTTTATGACTTACAAACAACCGTTATGTGAACAAAACTATAATACAGGGTGGCTGATGAAAGCCGCTACCAAAAAAAAATTAAATAACTTTTTTACTATTTAATGAATCTGGTTATTTTTTTTTATTTTGCAGATTGACTTTTACATTTAACAAAAATGGATAACTGCGACACTGAAACAAGAATTTGGATTATCCGCCGCTATCACGCACTGGAGTCCGTAGTTTCGGTTCAAAGAAGGTTCGGCAATCCTCCGAGCAGATGGACCATAATGAGACTTGTAAACAATTTTGCCGAGCATGGGACAGTCAACAGAAGACCTTACCATCGAAACCCCTTCAGTTCGAACCGAGGAAACAATCGCTGCTGTAGCTGCTGCCATACAAATGAAAAAAAAGGTAAGATGCCGCATATGCATCAACGAGCAGGGGGGGCATTTAAATTCCATTATTTTTAAAACTAATTAAGCTATTTTAATAAAAATTAATGAGCTTTAACATGAATAAATGAAAAATGAATTCCATACACTGAAAAAAAAAATTATTTGAGTTTCTTAATGTAGCGTAGCAAAATTCATCAGCCACCCTGTACTCTCTTAGCAACTTTTGTTGCGAGAGTATAAAAATAAAGAAAGATGTTGAGAACAATATTTGAGTGATTGGCAACCTTGTTTCGGAGGTTATGTTAAAAAATATTTCAAAATTAGGCAAATATTAAAAACAACCTTGTAATATAAATAATTATATTTTTAAACTGCGATTATAGCGCGATTTTTACAATGTATTCGTAATCTAATTAATTAAAATATCTCAATCAGTTCTTCATATCACTAAACACTAGTAAAAATGAATTTGGCATTCATAAATAATTAAACTATTAATTCATGTTACAAAAAATCGTATGACAGCAAAACAACAATTTTTTTTATACAAACACTTTTAATCACATCTGTACAACAATTGACGCGCAATGAAAAAAACTCTGGCTCAATATAATCATCACTATACCACATAAGTAAGCACTTATCTATTTGAATGAAATATAAAAATCGTAATATTTTATAACAATACAGAATCTGCTGACCTAGTATGTACTTCTGTACTGAATGGCAATGTCGTGGTTGCGGTCAACGTCGCTGCATAAACTCATATGTCAATGTCAATAGGCCATAAAAATCAAAATACATAATACTAAATACTAAATATAAATATGTGATTCATTAAATGTAATTATAAAACGAATCTACTGACAATGCATAAAAACAGTTATCAAAACGTTTGTTGACACACGCATATTCGTTGAAATACAAAAAGTGAAAATCTGACTGCGAACCGAGTTTGCATAATCACAATACGAGCGGTGACTTGACAGCACGTAATTCCCCAGATGATGATGCCTCATGCTCGCAACCATATGAGCGACATGTGCCTACGCTGAGCTGAGCTAGGCGCTTTTATTAGCAATACTCATTAACTTGAATTTGCAAATAATTTCATTTTTATTGTTGTGTGGGATTTTTACTTCTCTTTATTGACACTCTCGCCTGTGTGCCGCAAATATGTTCGACGAAAGTTTCCAGCGTGGAGTACGAGCATAAAAAGTACAGAAGGCGAAAGAGGAAATGGAAATAACGTCTAAAATTTTATGACTTCCAAAGTGTGTTAGTGTTGAACGAATATGGGTGCTAAAATAATTTATTTAACTCTTACCGCAATAAAAACAGAAGGCAAAAGCGCAGCAAATCGTAGATGCGAAACTAAAGGAAATTAAAAACTTCAAAAAAAAATTAAAGAAATATATTCATATGAGCTTTCGAGAAAGTAGCCAAGTTGGGTCAAACAAGAAAGCCAAGTAAATAAAGCGTATACAAAATATATGGTGAAAATTAACACATATACACGATTGGTGTAAGAAAAAAGTATAATATATTTCCTGTCATAAAATAAACAGCTTAGAGACCTCAAAATTGCAAAAACAAAAAAAAATGATAAAATACGGAACTCTTTAAAAACCGCAACAAATGTCAGTTTTCAAATCAAATATATAATGTTTTTTGTCATGAAATACCTCCCTTGTGTTTGTTAACAGCTCAGGAATAAAGTCTTCCCTCAACCGACCAAACAAACACTTAAGTATATACATAAGTCTCCCATCGAGCCCAACCAAGCAGATAACTCATGGCCTCAATTAGAAACCACTCTGTAATAGGATCCTAAATACGTTTGAGCTTTAAAAAACTTTCGATTATAAGATGGGGTATGAAATACCTGAGCGATCGACATGAATTACTATTTCGAGTTAAGGTAGTTTCTGACAGGGAGTTAGCTGACAGAATTTGGGGAACTTCTATATTATGAAACTCCTTCAAACATCAGCGAGAGTCTCAGTCTCCTCTTACGCTGATGATTGTACGATAAGACATCGGGCGATAGAATCGATGGCATATGTTCGAAAGTGAACGAACTTTCTCGCTTCTCTACTATGTACTAAAACTCTTCCCTACTAAATCTAGAGCGAGCATATGCACCAATTGGACGAAGGAGTACAGTCTAGACCTGAACATTTCTACCCCAAAAATGTTGGGTGTTTCATTACTCATACGACCGCGATTGTTACCAAGGTACAGAGCCGCAACAAAATCCTCAAGTCACTAGTCGGCAGCACATGTTGCAAAGACAAAGAAACGTTATTGGCAAATTACCAGGCTATAGTCGCCTGGATGCAGTAGGACGCAGATGGGGAAGCTTCAGAATTGTCAAAATACCGCTCTCCGGACAGCCAAATGTTGCCTGTTGATGTGAAATGTTGTCATAATGAGGCCTATTTAGAATGTTTTCGTAAAAATCATACCTGCAGTAACTTGTTGGAATCGAGCCGCTCCCCATCAAGAGTACCTTTCTGAAATACGTCGACGACTTATAGAACTATACCGACTGGACTTCAGATGCGACATACTTTCGACAAGCACTACACGTCATTCACAGAGGACTCATAAACACCTTCATCGACTCCCTCTCCGTGAATGGCGTACTTGAAGATAAAACTCCACTCATCGCAGACACAGAGCTCGAATTACCTCGCGAAAATAGAGTAACCCTCGCGCTACTTCGTTCAGGATACTGTAGAAGGTTAAACTCCTACCTATTCTTTCTCTGAACTTTTAACTGAACCCCGATATTCGCATGTCCCCTAAGCCCCAGTCATAAAGTAGAAGTCTAGTTGTCGTCGAAGTCATCTAACGGGAGGCCCAGGAAGCATGATGTATCGATGGGGTCAGACCAAAGGCAAAGGGGGATAAAATGAGTAGGGTTCGTTGGGCATGCAAACAGGTGATTAGTGTCAAGCGCGAACTTGTTGCATGCAGGACGATCTAACCCGGTTAGGATCGGTAAGTACTAAGGTCGAAACAGCTCTATTCCTGGGCCTCCCGTTAGACGACTTCGATGACAGTTAATTTAAGCTTAACGCTACAACGACAACAAAAGCATGGAGACAAAGAGACACATTCTTCTGTCTGGATGCTATCTCAGGATTAGGGGAGATTTGGAAGTTTTGCAAATATCTCAGATTGTCTAACAAACGTTGTTTCTCATAAGAACTCTCAATCAAAGAAAATGTAGAATGTAACTTGGTCATGTGAACGACCTTTGCATTTATACATACATTATTTATAACGGAATAATAATGAAATTAGGCGAATCACCCAGTTTAAGCACTGTTGTCTTTCTGACGCTGATCACATTATTTTTAAGTGGTAAAAACCCATTCTTACTTACGGTTTATAAAATTTTACCGCACTTGGGAATTCAAATTGCAAATTTTACAAACAAGACGCAGACAAACAAAATAAAAACTAAGCTTTGTTGTCTGCTTCAGCCACGAACAAGAAAACCGCTGAGCCAATGTGAAAACCCCAAAACGAAGTTATGGCAAATCACTGGCACAGCAAAGAATGGCATGCAATTGGCATGAGAAGATGTAGAGACGGCGAGACGAAAACATAAAGAATAAGCAAAGGAACAAAAGATATGAAATATTGGAATATTAGGGGAAGGGATAATATTGAGAGACGAATAAGCACGCATCAACAACTTTTCTTGATAAGGGCAATGTGCTGGTGGTCGCGTGGCTGTAGCTAACAAGTGATTGTACGACAAACGTTTTCAAAAAGAGGTTTGAGCTGTCGACATACATACATACATAAAGACTGATTAACAATTGACTGAGTGGCATGGAAAGAAGTTCAAAGTTTACAGAAACAGCACATGAAGTTCAATGATATAGAAAAAATCGGCATACATGCCAGAGGACGTATCAGTCAGCCAACATAGCCGTTGTGCAGAGCAACTCAAGAGTCAGAGATGTGCCGCACGCGCTTCTTGTGGCGCGTGAGAGTTTGGTGTTTTCATTTTTATGCTGTTTTATTGCTTTCAGCGATAAAGCAAAGCGAAAATGTTGGCTGGGGCAGCAGACATGATGGTAGCGTGGACGCTCGTTCCATCGTTTGAATGGTTGTATGAGTGTTGTTCATAGTTCTGATGATGCTTATGCGCCTGCCAAGCTGTAGTGGCGGCGCACTCATTTCATGGAAAGTTAGCATTTTGAGTCAATTACTGCAATGACCTCCAGTGGACGCGCGAAACTGCAGTTAATAATCTATGTGGTTTTGTTGCCTTGAATTCATATTTATATGAATAGGAGAATGATGAAGAATATACATAATTAATAAAAAAAAAATATAAAAGGAAATTAATAATAAAAATGGTTCTTATTAATATCTATAAATGTACTAAGAATTAGTACATTTTTAAATAGTAAGTATTAATTTATTTGTTGTCATATTTTTTTAGCAAAATAAACATTTTAAGATATTTTTTTCACAATTTTAAAAATTCTATTATAAATACAGTTCATGAAATCACAGCAACTGCTTAAGCTTTTGTAGACAATATTATCTACTAAATACGCGCACGCATAGATGTGTATATATTTTTGAATGTTTGTCTGTATGTTTGTAAGCATTCTACTGGCGAAATTAGGTCAATTACAAATTTACATATGCACAGACACACACACTTAGAACCACATCTATTTGTGTAAAGTTTACTTTGGTGTGGATAAAATGCATTTAGAAACAATTTCTGTGGATAGGTTACATAGTTTTATGAAGATACTAATTTTAAGCAGAAAATCCGCTTATTAATAAAAAAAACTCCAATATAATTAATATAAATTTGTAAACAACTCCATAGCCTCCATTTCTTTATTTCAAATGCGTCTCATTTAACCATCCATCATGCTTTTGTACGTGATTACTTAACGAAATTCACATGGCTTCTTTGCATTCCACACAGTTTACTTCAGTCGGCAATATTAACCCACTTGCTGGGAGATATGTACATACATACATATGTATAAATGGTACTAGTAAGCATGCATAAAGAAATGGTTGGTGCAGCAGCAATGCGCACACTATAGGAAACATGAAATACCAGTTTAAACAATGAAAACAAACACCGCCTGAAGATCAGAATACAATAGCTTAATTCTTGCAGCTAGAGCTTTTAACAAACCCGTGAATTCTAGTGTATACATATATTTTGTAAATGTAATAAAGATAACTCACAAATATTAAAATTTTCATTTCACTCTTCTGTCGAATATGGAAATAAAAATAATTTAAGGAATTTAGCACTAACATTTGCATAGAAAAAATTTAATTTAATTTAATAAAAACGCTTAGTGAAATTTACCTGATTTCTGACGAATACGTACGCGCAAATAGATATCGTTTCCGTTTGTGGGCACTTGGGTGTAAAACAAGGCAATTTGATGTGCTGCAGACAAAAAGACTTCACTTTTATCGCCTTTCAGCGTTTGTGTAGGTCTTCTTTCCTTTATTTATATACTATATGCGCTTTTTTTGCAGTAGAATGACGTCTACCCACTACCCGATAAGCGTAGACGACAACTTTTACAGCTTTCTAGCACTTACTCTTAAATATTTTTTATTTATTTTATTGTATTGTTAAACACATCAACAATTTTAGCTGCTTTATGTGACGTAATGTACACCAGTTGTTATATTCTTATATTTTTCGAAAATTTATTCCATTAGAATTTATTATTTCCTTTTACTTCACAGCTTCCTTTTCCACATCACTGTCGCGTAACTTTCATATTTATTTTCATTCTTTTTTCACTTGATTATGCACTACACTTCATTTATATTTTTAGCTACTACGTCTTTCAGTAATACGCTTTCGACACCTTCTTTGTGTCAGCAATAAATTTTAATTCTTTTTATAACTATTTGAGATTTTTCCCTAAAAAAAATGTGTTCAATTGACCGCCGCAAACAATACACTTCAAAACAACACAACAATTTCCAATCAACTGAAATTCTCCTTCGATGGAATTGAATACAAAAGTATTGCCACCTATTGTCAAGAAAGCAGTGCAAACGAATAATAAAGAAATATATATGTATGTGCAAATGCCTGAATACCGGCTAATTAATTTCGTAGTTATGGTAGTTAAATACAAATTAGAAACTCATTTTATAGCATTTGAAATGTAATAAAAGATTTTGGTGTTATTATAAATAGTAAAAAACAATTTTATTTATTATTGGAGCGAACACATTCCGGCCATTATTTTGGGTAGAGTTGAACATACCGCACAGCTGATAAATGAAATACTGCACTGAACACAACTAAACAGCTGTGCGAATGTAAGACATAGCAAATAACGTAAATAAGTTTCTTCAAATCGATTTCATGTGTTATTTCAATCAATAAATGGAAATCCAACGCTTTTGCATCGGCATAAAACAAGTGTAAAGTAAATTAACAATACCAAAAGTCAAAATAATTAACTTTTGTTTGAATAATAAATATTAACTAGCCGTTAAACGTTATTTCAAACACCTATTAAAGGATGATTTACAAAAAAGGATGGTGATAAATTTATGGTTGTCAAATAAAAAGAGGGTTGCTTTGAATAGTTAAGAGTAAAAGTAGTCAAATATAATTTAAAACATAAATGAAAAAGTAAACACATATTTTTGTGAAATACTACATAAATTAACACTGTTTGATTAGTCTACATTGAAATAAAGTGAAATTTTTTAAAACTGTTTAATACTACAGTATAAATATTTTATATGAATAAGTTTTAAGTGGACTTTGTGTTGCAACCCTGCGTATAGCATGCGACTTTATGTATGTGACTAGCTAAACATACCCAGCACAGCGGCGTTTTCATACTTTTCATATGTTGAGCTGAATTCGTGCAAGAAAGTTCGTTAGCAATAATTGTTTTGCTTTGCATATAACTAAAATAGTGCTGGTGATTTATTAAATAATAAATATTTTGAAAAATAAAACAAAAGACCTACTAGATAGCGTGGTGTTAGTAAACTTCCTAATTAAATTAACAAGTTATGGAAATTATTGAAACAACGGCAGAGGGTGGCAAAAAACAAATGAACGAAACGTTAACAGCGGCGTCGTTGGCAGAAAGCAGCGGCAATAGTAGCTTGACTGGTAGCAGCGCTGCTAATAATTCTGTTGCTGTTACCGCAACAGCGGAAACTAGAACAAAGGATAACAATACAACAACAACAAATTTAACAATATCAACTGAGTCCAATGCTAACAAGGATATTGATATGGACATAGAAGAGTTACCATTAAAGTCGACAACAGCAACAGATTACACTAAAACCGATGAGAAATGCCAACAACAAACAGCAAAGTTGTTATCAACACATACGCCAGCAATGGTTACCCAGCTGGATGATCATATACCGATTATATCATTGTCGGATGGTGAAGATGCTGTGGGTACACATCAAACAAACACATTGCAAAAAGCTAGCCGTAAACGTAATAGTGTAGGCGCTGCGACAGCTGATGAAGACCAGTCATTCCGTTTGAAACGACGCAAAATTAAGGTGGCCGGTGCGCCAAAGATGCCCTTGACTGGTGAGTATGTATTTATATATGTGTGCCAACAGCAAACGTGAGAAAACAATAGTTTTTAATCGACAAGTATGCGTTGTTCAGCTTAACATCAGTGATAAATATTTAAAATTACATACATATTTGTTGCGATTTCTGTTAACATACATATACATAAACCAAAAGCATGTTATTTAACAGTATTTTTTTTTTTGCTCTTGTTAGGTTATGTACGTTACATGAATGATCGGCGCGAGCTGCTACGCAAGGAACTGCCCTCCAAAACAGCAATTGAGCATACAAAAATTATCGGCGAAGAGTGGCAAAAGATGTCAGAAGACAAAAAGGCGCCATATATGAAAGCAGCTGAGATTGATAAACAACGGTGAGTGGTCTAATTAAGGCTGGTTCATATAAAGTATGAAAACGAGCAGCAACTTATGACAAAATTTACAAATTCTTTTTAATTGACTGCTCGCATTTACACACACATAAACATTTATTATTTATATTGTCGGAGTTTGTTACTTAATATTCATATGTAATATTATCACGTACATATATTGAAAAGTGGTCCCAGCTGCTATTAAGGCAGTCCGAAATCATATTGTTGACAATTTTGTATTTAAAATGTGCTATGCATTGATTTTCGTGCCATAATTCGTCATACGAATGCTAATCTTCACATATGACCAAGCGTAATTCTGTATGGCAGAGTGTATGCGCAAACATATGTACATACATACATATATACCTTTATGGAAACGTAACGTTTAGACATTTTTACAAAGTATGTATCTATCAAAAGACCTACCTGCATGTAAATAAACTATATATGTACACTTTTCCAATACTTATAACTGTACAATCATAGGTATGTATGTAAAATTGCAATAATATACCAGAAATGGCCGTTAACAACAAGTTAAACAAGTTTAATTGAATGTAGTTGGGAATTAGGGCAAATACTAGTGCTGACTAGCAGTGATTTATGGCACTGATGAGTTGATTCAAATGATTGAAAATGTATTGTAGGCAGGTTCTTTTACAAATCGAATGAAATGAATATATGAATAGTATTAATAACTGCTAAGCGCTGATTGTGTTTCATAAATGTTGGAACACAGTGGATTATATGTAATACACATACATACTATTCACTATACTGACATATGTACGTGTATGAACACTTCATTTCACGTATAAATATTCTTAAAAGAATAAAAACTGTAATTAAATGGAATTTTCAATTGACTCTACAACAACATAACCTCAATTTCATACCAGAAAAAATATATATTTATATTAATCCAATATTTTCCACTTCCAGCTACCTCGCCGAATTGCACACATTCCTCAAAGAGCGTCCCGATGTATTGGCTTGTGAGCTAGCCAAAGATAAGCAATTACGCAAAAGTCTCGGCGAAGCTGGCAAGACAGTTCTAAAGGAGAAATCACAGTCTGTAGGCAACATAAAGTCACCCAATAAGGAATCAAATACCAACACCGCCGCCAATAAAGATAAATCACGCCGTAGTTCGGAGAAGGATAATTCACCGACAACATTGCCACCACCAGCAACAACAACGTTGGAGACTAAGCCACGACGTAAGCGTACACCAACACCACCCACTGCAGGCGATACACATAGTAGCCAAACAAACAAAAACAATACATCACACACAAACAACAACAACAACAATCACAACTCTACAACTAGCAGTAATCACAATAGCAATGCGACAAGCAACACAACCACAACCAACACTAATACAGCAACGGCACACGCAGCCACAACAGCCGTACCCGGCGAAATACCAATATTCACCAATGAATTTCTGGAACATAATAAAGTTTTCGACATGGAATTACGTACGTTACGCAAATCGAAGGCGGATTTGGAACAACAAAATGCTGTATTGGAGAAACATGTGGAGAATATGAAATTCGGTGTGGAGAAAATGACGAATGAGAATGATGAATTGGCGGAAAAGAATCGTTTACTCGAGTTGTATTTGGATAAATTGAAAGCAAAATTGGCGCATGCGCTCGCCGGTTTGGCCATACCATCGCAACCGAACGGTGCCACCATGGATAATATTGAGAAGTATATGACTGATCTGTATAAGATGGCGACAACAAATACGCATGGACCGGCGAGTCTCAATAAAGCGAAGGATATTATAAGAAAATTAGATTTACAAATTAATTTGTAACTTAGTTTAGGGAGTGTATAAGCATTTTTGGTTGTTGTTAATTATGTCGTTTAATTTGAGTTGAATCTTGAGCTTAAAAGCGTGCAGTGCTTTTATATTTTTGATTTATTAATTAATTTTGTCTTATTAATTAATTAAAAAATAGGAATTTATACAATAACTGTGGTGGCAGGTATGTTTTATACATTCCATACGCTTTGCAAGGAACATGTTTAAATTTTTGTGGTTAAGGTTATAGAATTTAATATAATTTTTTTTCTTTTCAACTTTTTGTTTTTGCGAAGTAAGCTTTGTTGAAATACTATTTAATGCCATAAATCCAATAATAGCATTAAGTTATTTAGGTTTAGTTTTGGTATAATCAGAAAATAAATCCTAAATTATTACAAAATAAGGAATTCATAATGTCTACAGTGTTGTTAAATATATTATATGCAATATATTAATATAATATAAAATATTTCCACTGTCGTTTTCTAATTTTTTTAGCAATAATAATTTTACTACCAATTGTAGTGAAAAACAATTAGAAATATGTATTCAAATTAATTTTGATTTTCATACAACCTCATGTGCTATGTTCCTTCCAATCAAACACGAGACTAATATTTACAGCTCATTTCTTAAAAAATAATAATTTCAAAAATGCATTTTGTAATTATATACTAGTTTTACAAAGTTCTGACTCCAAGTTGTACTGAATTGTGTCTTCTTTAATTTGGTTTAGTTTTAAGCACTTCAAATTGTTGCAAGATAGTTGTACATACATATCACTAAATTTTTAAGCAATTATTTTTGGCATTTGCAAACAAATCACGTTAATATACTAAACAAAAATTTAATGCAATAGTATTTAAAGATTGTAGTTTTCACTACTTTTTGTACTAAATAAGTAGTATAAAAAAAATATTAATATAAAATAATAGAAATATATGAATAAAATTAATTTTTATTAAAACAAAACTATTATTTTCAAAGACTCATACTTTTAAAATGCATATTAAATAGTTTTTTTTTGTTAAGTTTCTGTTTACACAAATCACCTTTTTGTTTCAATACAAAATAATGCTTGTTACTAAATTTTTTTATTTCAAAAATATTTGTACATAGTATAAAAATCATTAATATTTCTCAAAAAATAAAGCACTAGTAATTTAAGCTATTATTCATACACTATTCTGCATTTTCGATAATACGGAATCTTAGAAATTATTATTAAATATAAATTTGCAAATTGTATTTATGTATTTAGAAAACATTCCCATTCACATTTCATTTCAATTTAAATAATGAACTTTATAACAATTTATTTAGCCATGCAACACTAAAGTTTGTTAACCAATGTTTATTGAGTACAAAATAAATTCAGCAAAAATTAAGAAGAGCTATTTATTCATTTGAATAGCAACTATTCTACCCACAAAATTTCAATAGTTCTTTTAGCTAAAAAAAACTTTCATTTGAAAATAATCGTGACACGCGAAACAGATTGCACAACTCGCAAATGCAGAAACAGCATGAATTCGAAGAATTAAAAAATCAATATGAAATATGAAATTATTGAGCAAACGCAACAACAAAAGTGTTGGAACATTTATATCAGGTTATGCGTGAAATTTAGTGCATCATGAGTTAGTCAGTATGTCACCCTAACAGTCAGCGCACAGCAACACTCGAGGTAGAGCACACGCGACATCATTATTAACTTGAGGCGTTATAAATGCAGCTTCCCACCCTTGACAAAGACGCACAAAGTGTTGTTGTTTGCATATATAATTCTATAAAAATATATGTATTTCAGACACTACTCTCTTCTTTCGTGTCTCCCTTCCAACTTTTATTTGCGATTTGGAAATCTGTGCTATCGTACGAGGTGTTGCTGCTACTAATCTGTGACATATTGGCTCGTCAGAGGGCATATCAAATGTTTGCTGCGCTCCCTTCTCTGCTTTTGTTGCCATTACATTGCATTTGTTTTAGTTTCGCAATAAATTATTAACAAACTAGTGAAACATTATGCGTTATCGAGAAAATGTCCTCTGCAGGCTGCCAATATTTGGAAATATAGCATTTAAGTCAATCGACTTTGGTTTTCCACGATCCAGCCATTGCATTATGGCCGTCGCATTATGTGAGGGTGACTTTACTGCATTAATGCAATTATAGTGCTTTATGTCGGATAATAAATATAATAAACACAAATGAAAGCATTGCCTATTAGTTTTTGTGTGGTCGGTAAATTTCCTGCCGCTAAATATTTTCTATTAATTAGACAGAATTAACTCAAAATAATTTTAAATATACCAAATATACGCTTATTTGGAGCGTAAAGCCCGCTGTACGCTGGAAGATGAACACAAAACTCCACTACTTCCTCTCTTTCTTTATTTCTGTGTTGCCTGACGAATTCCTTGCTGTTGTAGTTATCGTTGTTAATATTAGCTCACAGGCATAAATTTAAATGTTTTGTTAGTTCGAGCACTTACTAATATGCCGCTTAGTGTAATTTTTAAAGAAAATTCATAAAACAATTTGTAAATTTCTTAATAAACAGCTCTAGCTGCTGTATGGCAGTTACTATTTCGATAAATCGATAACAGCTTTAATAAACGATTGCGGAATTATGTTTGCATGCAATCAAGTTTTTAAATATTAAAGCAAATCAATTTGTGTACTATTTCCTTTACATGTTTTCCGCTTACGAAAGCTTTCTTACAAAAGCTTAAAAGCTTTTAACGTAATCAACAGCATAAACACTATTTTAAATTCAAACGTTACATATCCGGCAGCGACACAACACAACATTACACACAAATATGGCTACGTAACTCACCACACACGCAAAAGCTGCAGGCTGGTGAGTAACAGCATTACATTTGTATAATAATAACAACAAAAGCAGACGCTACACATATATTCAACAGTATCCACCCACGCATTTTAGCAACTACCGCTTATTCTTAACTTCCAGATTGCTTTTGCGCTATACTACGCGCGCAGATCCACCGGTTACCGGTCGCCACAACACTCCTCCTGCAGCCACCCAAAACAAACACTTAACATTCACACAATCCACCACCACCAGCGCCTACTAAACACGCGTGTGTGTGCCCGTGTGCGCTTATTTGGTGTATTTCGTGGTAACTTCACCACTTCACCAACGCAACGGTTGCCATTCACTTTGCCAACGCAGAGAGTTTCAGTGACGAGTTGAATGTTGGCGAATAACATGTGTGTTTGGAAAATTTAGTGCGTCGGGTAAACGTCTCTTACATACGCGTGTGTTGCACACCACAAAAGTATTTTCTTCAGTCTTTGGCGGATTCTATTAGTGTACGGAAGTTGAAAATTTATTGTGGCAGCGCGGATGCGGATATGTGAAAAAAAGAGTTCTAACTGGAAAATGAAATGAAGTGCTACTGCTGAGCAAATGTCGGTGCGTTGCGTGTGCTAAATCGTTGTTACGCGTTCGTTCGGTCGTTTGTCGTTACAAATCGCGTTTCCTTTGCTGCAGTACTAGCTTTCAGGCAGTTTGAAATTTGCATAATTTTAAACATAATTTTAAGAAATTTGTGGCTAATAAATCGTAATTTGTTGCTGCAAATCGTTTAGCGCTTATTGGTAAGCATTTAATCTAGTAAAATGTTGGCAAAATGTGTGTGAAGTGAAATGTATGTATGTATGCATGTGAAGCTGCATAGATGAATATGCTGGAATATACATAGTTAAAAAGTACCGAGTTGCTGTCAAAGCAGCGACAGCGCAACTTAATTGCTGCAAATATTAGAAAGAGTAGGAAGTGACGAAACAAAATTTTGCAGCATCCAGTGCAGTTTAGCGTACAACAATAACAAATGTGCATAAATAGTGCAGTGTGTATATGTATATTTCGTGGAAATATATTTAATAACAACAACAATAACAATAATATACGCTTACAATAACAATGCGGCGATAATGTAACAACAAAAACACCCATTCTATGTGTACATATGATGTACGTATGTATGTTTGTATGTATTTATGTAAATAGCAAGCCGACAAATTGCCTCTATACACACAGGTGGAAATTTGTGTATGTACAAATGTTTGCACAAACTATTTGCTTATTAGATTCTTGTGTCTCGTTCAAAGCCATCACTCAAGCGAGCGAAAGCGGTGTGTATGTAAGCTTGTCGGTACGTTACTCCCTTCAGAGTTGACATTTCTTTACATTCAAGCGTACATTATTTTTTGTTTGTATGTACAATATGTTCATATGTATGAGTTGCTCATATGTTAGCTTAATGTTTTTTTTTGTTTTGTTTTTTTTTTACCATACAGTTGTTGTGCTTATTAATTTTACTCGAGTAACGAAGTGTGTTAAGAATTTAATGCGCCTTATTAGTAAATGAATGTTGTTTGCAAAAGAAGCTGTGGGAATTCAACTTATAAAGCATATGTGTAAACACAAATACAAAGTTTTTAACTGCACGCAATAAAATGTTTGTTAATTGTAATATGAAAATACATATGTTTTGTGTATAATGGAAATATATATGTAAATATAAATTTGTATGTACATAACATAAAGTTTGTATGTCAAACGTCGCAGCGGCTTTGACAAGTGTTCACGCTATTGGTATATAAAGCGGCGAATTGGCATGCGGGTGTTGATAAAGTGCGTTGACAACATCCAACTGCCATATGTACAAACATATTTATATAGAAAAAGCACATATTTATGTATATACAGTATAAATAAAAATAAAATATACGTGCATGCATATGTATATGCAATAAAATCAATAACTATAGGCGATAGTAATGAAGCCGCAAAGCGAAAATATATTATAAAAACAATACAAAATCATCAAAGAAAATAAATAAAGTGGAAATATGTATTCATACTTGTGTACTTGCATGTTTACTTGTGCGAATTTTGCGGACTGATACACAGCTGCTGGCGTACTGATAATATAATGTGCGAAAAATTCTATCTGTTGGATTATGGACAAAGTGAGAGCTGGCGTACTGATAATATAATGTGCGAAAAATTCTATCTGTTGGATTATGAACAAAGTGAGACAGACCGGCAGGTACTGCTTTGAAGCTATTCATACATACATACATAAATACAAGTGCACTTTTTTGTATTAAAAAAAAATCAGAAACTCTTTTATTTTTGTCTGCATGTGGGTGCAAGGATTAGCGACATGGCAGACTTTAATGTTTCGGAAATAAATATGTGTGCAAATAGGCTAACACCTAAACAAATAAGTGATTTGAAATATATAAAAGAAAAGTGTAATTTTTTTGTGGTTTATTCTAAGGAATTAAAACGAAAATATATTTTTCTAAATACATATATAAATATTATATTGTATCAAAAAAGAAATGGTCAAAGAAAGTGTGCAGCTAAGAACAGTGTGAATTAGGACTGGAAATAATTGTTGGAAGCTAGTATAAAATATTATTAAAAATTAAATAATAAATAAAAATAAATAATAGGAAAAAAATGAAAAATTACAAAATAATATACAAAATAAAATTAAAAAATTAAAAATAAATTAACGAAATTTAAAAATGCTAAATTAAAGAAAATTTTTAAATCAAAATAAATCATAAAAAATAAATAATTTTAAATACAAGCACATTTAAAAAAATTAAATTAAAGCATTAAAGGTCACTAATTTAGATAAATTTATATAAATATAAGATAAAGAATTTACAATTTTAAATACAAGTTCATTTTAAAAAATACAATAATTACATATAAAAAAATAAATTGAACAAAATTTATTTTAATATAAACTAAAGCATTTACAATTATAAATAAAAATAAATAATAGGAAAAAAAAATTAAAAATTACAAAATAATATACAAAATAAAATAAAAAAAAATAAAAATAAATTAACGAAATTTAAGAATTCTAAATTAAAGAAAATTTGTAAATCAAAATAAAATAAATAATTCATAAAATAAAATAACTAAATTTAAATACAAGCTCATTTAAAAAAATGAAATTAAAGCATATAAAGGACACTAATTTAGATAAATTTATATAAAAATAAGATAAAAAATTTACAATTTTAAATACGAGTTCATTAAAAAAAATACATTTTATACATATGTATAAAAAAAACTAAATTGAACAAAATTTATTTTAAAATAAACTAAATAATTTACAATTTTAAATATAAGTTCATTTAAAAAACTAAATAAAAAAATAAATTTAAAAAATTAAATAAAAACAAATTGAAGAAAATCCATTTAAAAATAATTTAATAAAATAATTTCAATTTAAAAAATAAATTCATTTTTATACGTAAAAAGTTGTTGATGTGCGCGATTATTTTTTTTTACACAATAAAAAATAAAAATAAAAATACAAATGAAAGCTTCAAAATACAAAACAAGTGCCTTTTAAAAATATTTCGTGTTTATTTCCACGCAATTTAATATACAATTTTTACATACATTTTGTTTTAATAGTTATCGATTTGTGTTGCTAATTCTTGGAATAACCACAAAGATTTGCATGCCATAAATAAAAATATCTTTAAAAAAATACGTAAAACCCGCTTTACTTGCTAAAAGTGCTTCACTTTCATGTGCGAGCATATTTCATTTATTTTCTACGCGAAAGTGCACTGCTGTAAGTGGGTGTTTTTTGAAAAATAATCAAAATATTTTTTTATATTATTTAATACAAAATAAAATAAAGAGAAAAAAATATTTCTATAAAAAAATATGGCTGCTCTAACAATTTTGAATATTTTTAAAAATATTTTCAAATTAAATTGAACAAAATGCATACACATAAAGTTGGTATTAGTCAGCTGTTGGGGCGCGGTAGTTTTTAGCACGAAAAATTTACATACATATATATTTATATTTACATACATATAATACATATTTACATACATATAATACATATTTACATATGTATATATAATATTAAACGGTATCGTTGGTTAAATATTTAATAAACAAGTGGCATTGAAATGCGTTCAACGCAGAACCACAATTTGTGACAGCTGGACACAAATCGTTGAATTTTTCAAAGCACTTTTGTTGTATGTAAGTATGTACATACAAAGCCACAATTATTTCAAAATTAATCTTTTTTCTTGAAAAATGTGTAATCAAACAGCTTTGTGCGCTTAGCAAGCAAGCAAAGTTGTTTGCTAAAACGTCTAGAAGTGATCGCACAATTAGTGCTCAGCTATGAACGCTGTAAAGAGTTGTATTAAACTGGAAATTAATGCCAACAATGTTTATTTATTGATAAAGTATTTATGTGAGATGGACAATAACTATTTGTAAAGCTTGTAAAAGTACCAATAAAAAATGATGATGTAAGCAAGACAAAGTAAACTCAAAGTGGTGATGTTTTTGTTTGCTTTAAAATTAAACTGCTGTGCTTGAAATAACCGAAAACGGTATATTGTTATTGTTGTTGTGTGCAGTTTTTTGTTCTACAATAATATTTGTGTTTTTTTCTTTTATTATATGTATTATAATTTATTTATTAATAATATATATATTTTTTGTGTTTGCAGCTAAAATAATTTCGACAAAGAAGTGGTTAGCAAAAGTAATGCAATCAAAAAAATAAAAAATAAGCTTTAAACAAATTTTAACAAATATACAGCGTGTTCAATGGCGCCAGTGCTAATTTCTTTTGCGTGTATATAAAATATGCAAATGTATGCTAAACAATATAATTCAAATGGAAGAAACAATAATTTTTAGAGGTTAAAGAAAAAAAATTAATACAAATAATAAATAATGCCAAAAATTAGAAATGAATGTCACAATAAATATTGTGTGTTTTTATGGAAATGAACTGTGCATTTAGTTGATTAAACTAAAATAAATAAATGGTTAAAATAAAAAACCATGGAAAATAAAAATTAAAGTTTGAAAAAAAAATAAATAAATTTGTGTTTATAAAATTATAAATATATAAAACAAAAAGAAAATATTTCAAATAAAGAAGTGAGTGTAAAAATAAGCAATTAAGAAATTACACTAAATCGAGCTTTATAAATAAATGTGTGTTTTATTAATAAAAAGCTGCATTAAAATTTTAAACTAATTTTTGCTAAATTATAAAAATTATACAAAATAGCAAGTTAATAGCAATAAAAAGTGTAATAATTTATGCACAAAAAAGTAAAAAGAAATAATAAAAATAACACATTTAATGAAGACAATTCAAATCTGCGCTTAAAATGCTTGCGGTGAATTGATTTGAATTCAAGCAGCTATTTTTAAACCAAAACAAAGCAAAGATTAATGCTAATATTTGCTAATGTTATACATACAACATTATCGCATTTTCCGCCAGCGAATTGGAAAATCCATAAATACACTCAACAGCATAAAATAAACCAAATAAGCTGTTGCGAAGACGTCAGTAAACAACAACAACGTAACATCTGAAGGGAGTGAAAAGAACAACAACTCCACCACTCTATGATGACAACTCAGTTGCATTCGAAAACAAAAGGATTTTCATAAAACAACAAAATACTCTTCACACAGCATCCACAAACACGAAAACACAACCACACAACATCTAATTCAACAAAAACGCCCGTTTTCAAACCTCTCACAAATCGCAAGTAAAGAGTATGAGCGCCTTGAGTGCAATAAAGCGCTTCTACCATAAGTATCCAGTATATCCTTGCAATCCAATAAGCTCAGCTAAAACCAGTTATGTGCTTTAACAAGTGCGCGTAGTAAACAAAACGTGTTAAGAGTGGTTGACGAGAAGGACACGTAGTGTATGTGCGAACAAGTGGATGTGAAAAGTGGCGCAGACAGACAGAGAGTGAGAGAGAGAGAGAGAGAAAACACGAAAGTGTATGTGTGTTTATCGAGTGTGGTAGCTAAAATTGTACGGTGCAAGTGAAGTGTGGATGCTAAGCGGCAGCGTTGAGCGACAGGACGAAAATTGAGCAAAATTTGCAACGAGAGAGAGAGAGCGGCATTGCGGTCACAAGATGGGACGTCGTTCTTTTAATCGCGTTTGCGCTATACATTATCCAAGTCGGGTAGAGGGTTGGTTGGATGTTTGTGGTGAGTACCAGAAATACTTTATGATACCTAAAGTTAAGTAGAATTTAAAGTCGTAGATGATTTTATATTAATGTTTACAAGTTTGTAAAATTTCTGAAGAAGAAAGTTTTTACTTTAATTATTTAGTAGCTTTTAACATCTCTGAACATTAGTTTTAAGTTGATCGTTCCTAAGATGCTGTTGAAGCGTTAATTTCGTACATTAATTGCGTGAAATATCAACTGACTTCGTTTTAATTAAAATTTGGTTTCATTATATAGAAGCTTCTTTCCTGAAGATTCTTTGTAAAGTATCAACTATCGATATAATGCACCTCTTTAAATGGAATCGGGGGTTTTAAGGCTTGGAATTATTGTTTTGGAGGGAAATCTATTTTATATACTACACCCTATATTTTTATGTAGTCAGTTATCGAGTGGGTTTTATTTAACCCGACGTAAAATTAACGAGAACAACTCATTCAAAGCTTCTTACTTATTTTCTTAAAGCAATTTATCAAACATTTTTTAACAATTGTATCTTTAGATACCTATTTTATGTTCTTATTCATTACATTCCTTAAAGTTTAGAAGATTTCTTAACAATTTTGTAGACTCATTGTGCACAAAGCTGTTCCTTCTTTAACATTCCTTAAATTCCATCCAGTGAAGAATATACTATATGTACATACATATACTGGGATTCTTAAACTTGTTTGAAGTTGAATTGGATGGTTGGAGCAGTCTTTTAGTGGAACTTTCGTTCTATGCAAGCTTTGGGTTGCCTGGCCTGGGAGTTATTTCAGGCCTCACTGTCATCTTTTTGTCTTCGCCATGCGTCTTCGCTTTAGAGCAGAACTCTGCTGTATCAAGTGAACGGTTCTTGCTATCTAGACTGTATATTTTCACTAAATTAAAGTGAAGCTAGCTAGCAGATTATTGCAAATAATTAATGAAATGCGCGTTATTTCCACATCCCTTCGCACTTGGTGAGCAATATCAAGATTGATCTGTAACACAAATAAACTACACTTGAAGTGCAACCCTGATTCAACAGAACGTTTGCTTACATAAAATATTTAGAAAATATTTCCAATTTAATCTCAACTCGAAAAGGGATGATTTCCACAATATACTCGGTATTAACATAAGTATGAGCGAGCATATACACATGAGTAATTCGGTAGTCTACCGCGCACAAAAAGGAGAAGACCTTCTGCCAGAAACCTTGTAAGGACATAATGCGCTCAATTGTGGTGGGAGGCTGCATGTTATGGCGTCACTGCAATAAATTAAAAGTCAAAATAAAGCGAAACAGGCGTCAGCAAACCGTTTTTACGGCTCGTGATGTTGCATTAAAATGTGCAAATTAAGTGAATGAGATACAAAAACAACAAAGAAAAGGATTATACTTAAGAACTGGCAGACGGCTGAAAACAATGTCGCTGCTTACATACATATGCATGACAAGATGTCCTTAAAAGGATTTAGTAGCATTAAAATGGAAAAAAATAACACAAATTTGTAAACAGCCCCACTATAAGCCTGCTTTTTAAAGGCCATTTTTGATATAAAGCCTACAATTTCCTACATTTTTGTTGGCTGCAAAGGTCCTTACTTCGAGTTTAGTACGCTTAAAAACTATCAAAAAGTTTCCATCCATATACGAGTATAATACATATATAAGTGGTTTCATACAAAGTGTTTAGCTAATTTAATCCTCACTACACTCCATTTGTCCCACCAGACTGCCTGAACACGGCAATAACGACAAGGAAATAACCGCAAAAGTATGCGGCGATTAAATGAAACGTGCGTCATAAATATGAAATATTTGTTTGCTGCATGGAATTTAAATGAATCATTTAATAAACTGTTATCACGCTCAACATTCGTTGGTAATTTGATTTAGAAAATTATTCAGAGAACGGTTCACATGCTAAATACTCGCGGTTTTGTGATAACAACTACTATACTACAACATAATATTTATACTCTCGCAACAAATGTTGCTAAAGAGATTATTATAGTTTTGTTCACATAACGGTTGTTTGTAACACCCAAAACTAAACGAGTTAGATATAGGGTTATATATACCAAAGTGATCAGGGTGAAGAGTGGAGTTCAAATCCGAATGTCTGTCTGTCCGTCCGTCCGTCCGTCCGTCCGTCCGTCCGTCTGTGCAAGCTGTAACTTGAGTAAAAATTAAGATATCTTGATGAAACTTGGCACACTTATTTCTTGGCACCATAGGAAGGTTGCTTTCGAAAATGAGCAAAATCGGACCACTGCCACGCCCACAAAATGGCGAAAACCGAAAACACATAAAGTGCCATAACTAAGCCATAAATAAAGCTATGGAAATAAAATTTGGTATGAAGGATCGTACTATGAAGGGGCATATTTGGATGTAATTTTTTTGGGGAAGTGGGCGTGGGCCCGCCCCCTACTAAGTTTTTTATACATATCTCGCAAACCAATAGAGCTATATAAACCAAACTTTCTGCAGTAGTTTTTTTTAGCCACTTCCTAATACAGTCCAAAAATGAAAGAAATCGGATCATAACCACGCCCACCTCCCATACAAAAGTTAGGTTGAAAATTACTAAAAGTGGGTTAACTCACTAACGAAAAAAGTCAGAAACACTAAATTTTACATAAGAAATGGCAGATGGAAGCTGCACTCAGATTTTTTTACAAAATGGAAAATGGGCGTGGCATCGCCCACTTATGGGTCAAAAACCATATCTCAGGAACTACTCGACCGATTTCAATGAAACTTGGTTTGTAATAGTTTCCTTACTTCCCAATGATATGTTGTGAAAATAGGCCAAATCGCTTCACAACAACGCCTACTTCCTATATACCAGAACTTTGAAGACGATCTGAATTGTTTACTTTACAATATATGAAGTAAGTACTACATAGTGAAGATATCGGTGCAGAACTTTGCACAAATACTATGTTAATAGTGTGGCAGCCCCATTCTAAAAATCGCCGAAATCGGACCATAGGTTTTTAGGGCCCCATATATCGAACATGAGGACCTCGGTGCTTCTAACCTAATATTATGGTTTCCAACTTTCAATGGACTTTATACAATATATATGACGAATATGTTGGTCAAATTGTGTATTATATAATATAAATAAAGTTAAATAAATAAATTGCGAGAGTATAAAATGTTCGGTTACACCCGAACTTAGCCCTTCCTTACTTGTTTTTTGTTCAGTTTAAGATGCAGCGTTTCGGTTAATATCCAAAAACCCTTAGAAAGAGGTTTTCTATCTGAAAAATTATAAGAAAATACCTTATTTCCATCTATTGTTGCCGACGATTATAAATTAGAATATATTAAGATATTGAGGATCGCACTGTCATCTATGGTCTATTGTGCCCTCGCCTATTATCACAGTATACCACTTAACCCCGTAGCGTTAAGAAATCTTTACAGTATTCCTGCGCTGATGTACATGATATCAACTCTTTGGGGATTCAGAGCCCCCATTACTTGACTACTTTTCCTCGCAATCGCAGAACAATCAAGGATTAGATGCTTAGCTTTCCGCTTCTAGGTCACAGAATCGACATTGATCCGAAACTAGATTCCTAGTTTGTGTAGATGGCTTCTTAGTATGTAGTGACCAGCATATACCGCCACAATTTGTCTTTAACTACCCAGAGCAACGTTATACTGTTGTTGCTACATAAATGCTATAAATCCTAAATATGTACAGAATAAACGGTATACGGTTCTACCACAGTTGACAGTATTTAAGACCGATGTTCTGTTTGCTTATCTCGAGATATTTCAGGATTCAATGTTAATATATAACATGATAACAAATATTCGGACAGCTAAGATGCTATTAAAGTTTCTTCTATTTAAGCTCCTTCTATTTAGCGTTTCAAGGGATGTTTTGATAATCTTCAATTTTTATCTACATAGGTTCTTCGTTTGTTTTTAAGTGACAGACACACGAAATGAGGATAAACGAAGAATTGGTTCAAAATTGTAGATATAGCAGTATCAGTGACCCACTGAAAGGTCGCATATCGTTAAAACCAAGTTCTCTACAAAGAAGTTACTTAGATCAGATCAGTTCAGCATGAATGAATTGCTATAAAATATACGTATGTACGTATGCCGCAAAAAAGTAAAGTAATGAATAGAAATTTAAATATAAAGAAAGCAACAAAAGACATGTCACAACACAAAAAACCCATTCATTTACTGATTCCGTTTTCTGTTCTCCGCGTCATCTATTACGTTTAATTTGCCTTAATTATTAATTCATACTTAGCTGTACTCTTTAGAGCATTCCACCTAAATCATTACTGCAATCTATTCAAATTCAGAACACGATTTCTGCTTTTTTGGCAAACAGCACAGACGACTTTTACCACAAACCTCTACTGTCTCCACTGTGACAATTCTGGAAGCGCAGAAGTTTGTGTTTGCAAAACTCTACAAGCAACAGCGGGGAAGAGTGTATGGGAATTTATTTAAAATAAAAAATAAAATATTTAAGTGGAAGAAATAATAATAAAGTAAACGAAAGCAAAGAATACGAAATAAATTGCCTGCAGCTAGACACGGGTGCGCGAGGCAGAGTCAATTAAAAAGTTCGATAATTTAAACAATTAAAAACCTGTCGCTTAAACTGGATTCAAAGTTGTCGTTAGCTTGGGAATTTTGTTTCGTTTGTTATTTGAAGAAAAAAATCGCAGCAGTGCTTCATATTTTTTTATTATATTTTTTTATAGATTCTAATTTATGTAATGAGGTGTATTTAGTATGTTCTACAAAACGTTTATGTTTATTTAAAGAAACTTCATTAATGGTAGATATTTAGCAGCAATAATCTTTAGCGTTTTTAACTTCGCTGATTTTAGTGATTCTGAAACTGTTTCTTGGAGTGGACTTTGGTGTTTATAATTTGATGACATTGCTATAAGCTTAGATACACTGACGATGGCACTGTTGTTTTCAGTTTGACAATATCTGGAAATTAACTTGATGTCTGATTCTCTAAATATATAATAGCTATCGAGTCATTTAGGCTTTGAAGAAACTATCTTGATATTGTAATAAGTTCCTTAGAGTTCCTAAGGTTTTAGATCGACCGCTCTGTGCAATACTACCGAGCTTATAGCCAACTCTTTCCGCTAATACAAATCTATGAGTGTTTGAAACTTTATTTGATATTGTAATAAGTTCCCTAGAGTACCGTTTTTTTCAATGTTTAGGAGAGCCGCTTAGGATGAGTGAGATTATAGCATCCGCGCTATTTTTGGCGTAACCTCTCTGACTTTTAAACTTATCAGGTCACTTAAATCATATGTGCTGCCACTTAAAACCCTCAAAATTTAATCATTAAAGGAGACAAAAAAGAGTTAATGTATGCCAAAGAAACCGATTAAACTTAAGTACTTCATACTCTGTTTTCTATGTGACTACCAACTAAGAACCTGTTTAGAGCAGTAATTTAATAGTTTCTACTTTCCCATTCACTTAAAAATATCGGCGTATCTACTGAAGAAACCCTAAACCAACTTCAAATACCTTTTAAAGTAGTTGTTTGAAAGTCCATGTGTAATCAGCTGTGTTATCACCTCATAATATCTACCAGGTAGGCAACTTGTTTGGATTTCCCTTCTAGCACATACAAGTAGGAAGTCAAAAGGACCGCCAGTCATGACATTTCTACTGTTTGTTATTAGTGTCAGCATGACATGACGATTTTGAGTGTGTTTGTGTATAGACGGTTACAAAGCCTAAACAATTAATGACCTAGAATAAAGGTGTTCCACACCTGACCGTAGCGACAAGTTGAGAGACAAAGCGTAGATTAGTTGCGCACACAGGCAGGGAAAAAAGCGGAAGTGATGGTTAAAGTATGTGTAATTAATGTTGGAACGTCAAACTGTCAAACAAAAGGAGAAAAGAGAAGCAAGTGAATAAGTCAGCTAATAAAGTTACCTAGTCATATTTCTTTTGAGATTTGTACGATTTTTTGTGCCATATCAAATTACTGGAATAACTTGCATACCAAGTCCACAAATTCTGCCGTTATATTATTTGTCAAAGTGTCATAACCTTCTGAAGACGCCAATTGAAATTTGTTTCTTTAGAAACCTAATAGGAAATGATTCCTTGTTTAGAAAAACAAGAGAAATTGCAAATAATGCCTTTTGGCTTCTTCACAGTTCTTTAGTCTGTCGAAGGTACACATTTCCAGCAGGAAAATTTATAGTACGTGTCTTACTTTGTATGCTTAAGTTGTTCTATAGACTAGTGAAAGATTGAGGATACCTTATTTGTTAATTTTACGAGTATTCAGTTTAAGCGCATTGTGGGTAAACCTTTAGGTTAGAACATACTGTTTCAAATTTGAGGTAATGTAGCATATTTTGCCTTAATTGAGTAAATTAATAAATTTTTTCGTATACAGTTGAACTTCCCTAACCCGAATCACCATAATCAATACAACAATAAAAAAGCTCCCAATTAGAGAGACTTCGAGTTATGGAAGGTAATTTGTGTGACATTTTACTGAGATTATCTATTCAAGAGTTCGTTTTATGGAGAACTTCGAGTTTTGAAATTTCAATTGTGTTCAACTTTGTTTATCGTTTTTAACGTGCTTAAAGCTGGAAGCAGATTTTATTAACCTCAACTTCTGGGGAGATAGATAACGGTAACATATTCTGAGTAGAAATCCTGATAATTTTGATTAAAATTTTCGAATTTAAAGTTTTAAAAACTTTGTTGAAATCCGATAGTAATGTCAAAACTTTGCTGTTGTTATACCGTGATATTCTTCTAATTGTCAAAACTACATAAAATATGAACGTTTTCGATAAAAGTGTGTACAAGTTCAATGATTTCAAGCAACTTAATAAAAACAATAAAAAAATTTAACAAATAATGAAGTGCTAAAGTGTTGATTAGTCATAAATCTTTAGTTAGTGCCTGTTATCAGTAAGAAACTTGAAAGCTACAGACAAATAGTCGAGCGGCATAGATAGAGATAGAAAATAAAGAAGTGGTCTCTACTAAAAGAAAAAAATAGCGTCCGTTGTTTGTTTGTCTGTATGTATGCAAGAATTACGAAGGTTGTCGCAATGGCCATAAAAGCTGATAACCAAATATTTATTTACACGCTCTTACATGGGGTTCATAAGAACTTACTACTTTTGTAAGTAAACGATTATTATACAGGTACTATATATACTCGTATGCACAGAAATATCTGTAAATAATTATCACCTCACTATCTGACGTGTAGTTGACAGTTGTTGTTGTTGTAACATTAATAAATAAATAATTGTTTGAAAGTCATAAAAAATCTGTTGCAAATATCAGTATATGTATATGCATATGTATATATTTAGTTATCAATACGTACATATAAATATATGTATATTTCAAGTCTGATTTTATACTTTTTTTGTAAAAGAAATAATATACACAATACCCTAATTAGCAACATTTAGCATTTCTTTGAATTTTCTGCCTCATTCCGCTTGTATTTGTTGTGCTTTTCTTGATTGGGTTTGATTTTTTACTTAAAATATATTATATAGTTAGTTACTTTAGTTACATTTAGTTTGATTGTGTTTATTCCAAGAAAGTAACAAACAGTTTTCGTAGCAACGACAAAAGAATTAAATTTAGAAATGCATAAAACTTTGATGCATAAAGTATAGCGACATACAATTTGTAAAAAACTCACTTCAAGGGGCCTAAAGACACTTAAGAAATCACCTGCACATTGAAAGTTAGAGCACATGAAGTTACAACTTGCATTAGTCGCTTGTATCTCTAATATAAATATCTCTTCCACAAGTTCATATATTAACCGTAGAGTACTACTACAAAAATCTGTTCCACAAGTTCATATTTCCACTGCAGGGCATCATTAATTGCATTTAATAATTCCTTCATCCCTCGAAAAGTAGTCTAACATCTTATTCTCCAACTAATAATAATTGCACGTGGAGTTTGACGACAAAAATCTGTTCCACAAGTTCATATTTTCACTGCAGCGCATCATTGAAACATTGCCTTGTGTACTATTGTATATAGTAAGTGTGTACGACTCAGCGTTCCACGCCTTGTTTCATGATAAAAGCGCTGACTCGCGTATTTTTGCCGCTTCTTGTTCTTATTACACGACTTGATATTGTGCAAACTCTCGTAGACATTGTGGGAACAGCTCGCAAAGCGCCCGTTACAATGCACTACAATAATAGTAGAAGAATAGATAAGAAACAATAACAAATAGTAAATAATAATTTGAAATGAACAAAAACAAAAATAAAGAATACTTTGTAAACATAGTGAAGTTGTAAAAATTGCATTTAATTGCACTTTATGCATTATTCACAGCATTAACAAGTTAGCAGTAGTGCGCTTTGTGTCTTTCACACCGCTCGTGAAGTGCCTTAGTTGCTGCTGCCCTCACAGCATGCGTTTATTTGTTGCTCTAATTGTTGTTCTTAGGGAAAAAATTAACTTTAATTAAATGTCATGCCAACAAGCGGACATTGCGTTCATTTTTCGTTCCCATACTGAATACAACTCTGTTATTGTCGCTGACTAGCCCACCAAATGGCTTTGACAAATGGAAATTGTCTTATGTGATGGAAAATACTAATGATAATTGCATATATGTAAGTTCCGAGAAGTTATGACAACTAAAGTTGAAGGTCTGACGAGTTTCACCAGATCGATCTAGAGCACATAAATCGAAGTCATTCAAGTGGGTATATAACAGATTGCAATGTCTGGAAGTGAGTTTACATGGAACCTTTTTTGAAGATGTTGGATGGGTAGGTTGGATGTCATAACTTTGAAATTTGAGGATTGAAGATGTAGCTGTTATTTTATCGGCATTAAGAAGAGTTAGTATACGATCCAAAAACGAGTCGAAATGATTAAAATTTATTACCGAAATTCGGAGGCAGTGGCCTCAACTTTAAGAGTGTTACGTCCTACGTAGCGATGAGGCTTATTTCTGGGTAAATGGTTCCGTCAATAAGTATACGTACTTCAAGAGTCACCATTGCATCCTGGGAAAATTTTGGTTTTGTGCGGTTTATGTTCCTGCGGCGTCATTGGGCCGTAATTCTTCAGTAATGATCTAGACCGGTATGTTACTGTGAATGGGAATCGCTACCGCTCAATGATAACCGAATATTTTTGACCCGAATTGGATGATATGGACTTGGACAATATGTGGTTCCAACAGGCCGGCGCCACAAGTCACACAGCGAATGCCACAATAGATTTATTGAAAACCAAGTTTGGTGAACTTATTTTCTCACGAAATGGCCCAGTCAATTGGCCGCCTCGATCAGACTAGAACCTTAGACAAGGAGTTGAGTGAGGATTATGAGAATCCTTGACTGTGATGTTTTGATCTTGTAGGACTCTTTCAGGATCGTTCGACCCTTGTATGTAGAACGTGCATAAGACTAATACTACAAATTCTAGGAAACGATCAAACATGCTTTACTCTCTCAGCCAGTAGACAAAGACATAGACAAAGGTTAGGTTGAAAATAACTAAAAGTGGGTTTACTCACTAACGAAAAACGTCAGAAACACTAAATTTCACGTAAAACATATCAGATGGAAGCTGCACTCAGATTTTTTTACAAAATGAAAAATGGGGTGGCGTCGCCCACTTATGGGTCAAAAACCATATCTCGATTTCAATGAAACTTGGTTTGTAATAGTTTCCTTACATCCCAATGATATGACTGTGATGTTTCATTTAGCACGTTTTGTGATCGCGGCAGAAAGAAATATATTTCGTCTTTCTGAAGACATTGTCTATAGTCTGAAAATATCTTTAGAATTTATTAGTAGCTCGGATGCGCCGGAAATCTTGTAGGACCCTTTCAGGATCGTTCGACCCTTGTATGTAGAACGTGTATAAGGCTAATACTACAAATTGTAGGAAACGATCATATATGCTTTAATCTCTCAGCCAGTTGCCTAACTTCCTGGAGATATCACGACGGTTGAATAGTAATTAACAACTTATCATACAATTTGCAAGATAGCTTAAAAAAATAATTTTCCACAATAGACAATCATGCAAGTACTTCAAACTTCTGAATTGATAAGTATTTAATTACCCGAAAAAATAGCGAGATCATCAAATTAATAATTACCGCGCAAACAATTTTTCTATAATAACAATGACGATAGTTGTGACGTTACAACTCAGCTATAAACCGGTGTCTATGCAAAACTTTCACTACCACACGCACTTCACAGCGTTACGTCAGTGCAAAATAGTATGTGCGAAGCGTCAATTGCTTGGTAAATATTTGCAATGACGATGGAAAATTGAGAAAAGTAACACTTTTCAAGTTTTTTGAGTGAAACAAATAGTGAAAGTAAAATGTTCAACACAAATGCTGTGACAATACACAGTATGACCTCGGCCGTAAAAGTTGTCACCTGCTCTAAGGCTATGTAATATTACAGTTATTGTTTGCATCTTCAAAGTGTCGCAACTATACAAATATGGAGAGCAATTGTTTAGACAACAATTAACAGAAGTTTGTGATAACATTTTGTTGTGAGACAGTGTACCTAATTGAAGACAAAGCTTTTATTTTCAGATAATTGCTACTTTTGATGTTAGATATGTCTATATTATACACGAATGCAGACTCGGAGTATCATTTGGTGGTAGTCCTGAGATTTTCTGGGATTTCTACAACTATAAAATTTGTTTCATCTTCCCTACTACCAGATACGGCCCCCTATCTGAGTCATTGATAGGTCCTCGGAGCTTACGCATGTCTATGACACAGGATATGTATATGTATGTCCTCCGTCTATCACAACATTATCAATTAGATTACACTTGTTTCTATCAAGAGACAGCCACGTAGCTTGATGAATTTGCTTGAGCTGGAATCTGGTACTATAGACAATCATATTTCAAGACGAAGCGAAGTCGTTCAGCCTCATGCCGTTTGGCGATGTTTCGTCATGGAGTCTGAATTTTCCGACTGTTTTACCAACGACACTTTCTTTACCCACCTGGGGAGCGGGGATAGCGCTCATAGGTGCGTATTGGGCGTCCATAGAAAGCAGCTTTGCACATCAGCGATATGTTGAATAACCTAGCTTTGATGCGGATTACCGTTCATTCACCGGGATGAATGCCTGGACTCGACGACGGAGCCTTTCTCTCCCATCACAAATCCAATACCAAATTTGCGACCCTTTATATGGCCGCTGTTGTAGATGTCACAAGGACCAACCTTCTTCCGTCCTTGTCCGTCCATCGCACTTCTTGGATAGTGGTGATGTCAGCCTTTAGTTGTATGAGAACATCAACCAGCTGGGTAGAGCCACCTTCCCAATTAAGTGTCCGGCCATTCCAGGTGCATGCCCTCAAATGCTGATCCTTAAAACCGTTGCAGGTGGGTTTTCTCGTCCGAGGCTCTCTAACGAAAATTTGGAAGGGGGGGAACGCAACTGTACTCGGTTATTTGTAGCATTGAAGTGTTCATTTTGGTATCGTTTTTGGAGCTATCTCTCCCTCTCTTTCTCCCGCTCTCTCTCAGTTCTCTCAAAATAGTGTTCTTAATTGGAGTTAACTACGATTTGAAAAGTGTTTCTGGTGTAAGAGGTTTGGTGTGATAAAAATACGGGTCAGTTACAATTAGATAGACCCGATTGCCGTGGGAGCGGTACAAAATACATTTTTAAAATGTTTTTTTTTATTGCCGTGGGATGTTACTATCGCAACAAAGTTGCTAAAGAGAGTATTATAGATTTGTTCACATAACGGTGGTTTGTAACACCCAAAACTAAACGAGTTAGATATAGGGTTATATATACCAAAGTCATCAGGGTGAAGAGTGGAGTTCAAATCCGAATGTCTGTCTGTCCGTCCGTCCGTCCGTCTGTGCAAGCTGTAACTGGAGTAAAAATTAAGATATCTTGATGAAACTTGGCACACTTATTTCTTGGCACCATAGGAAGGTTGCTTTCGAAAATGAGCAAAATCGGACCACTGCCACGCCCACAAAATGGCGAAAACCGTAAACACATAAAGTGCCATAACTAAGCCATAAATAAAGCTATGGAAATAAAATTTGGTATGAAGGATCGCACTATGAAGGGGCATATTTGGATGTAATTTTTTGGGGAAGTGGGCGTGGCCCCGCCCCCAACTAAGTTGTTTGTACATATCTCGCAAACCAATAGAGCTATATAAACCAAACTTTCTGCAGTCGTTTTTTAGCCACTTCTTAATACAGTCCAAAAATGAAAGAAATCGGATAATAACCACGCCCACCTCCCATACAAAGGTTAGGTTGAAAATAACTAATAGTGGGTTTACTCACTAACGAAAAGTATGAGCATGCTAACTAACAATCTGGCAACAATGCATTAACTAACAATTATCAACTTTTGTGTTTGAAAATGTGTTGCGCTGCCTTTGAAGTATGCGACAACTGACCGGTAAACAAATACTACGTGCTGACTGAATGTGTGTGATTCTTGGCTTGAAATATGGAAAAAGATGTCAGCTATAACTGTAAATGCCAACAAATGGGCTTGGCGGCAGTTTTTGCCAATTTTAAATTTTCTTCGTTTTTAATTTTTATTATTTTACGCTGAAATAACTGCAGAAAGCTGATGGATTGGTTAAAAAAATGTGAAATCGTGGGAGTCTACTTAAAATTTTCGCATTAATTTTATTTTTTTATAAATTTAAAATTTTTATATTTTATGACTTCGTTTAATTTTTATTATTTTTTAATTTTTATTACTTTTTTTTTTTTTAATTTTTCCGTTTTTTAATTTTTATTATTTTTTTTTTTTTAAGCGGGCATATGCGATTCTAAGAATTCTTATGGCGATTCTAAGAATTCTTATGTCGCACTTTAAATTTTAATTATTATTATTGTTAACATTCAGCGGTTGAATGCCAATTAAAAATGCTCCACTTTGATTATGTGATGCTTAATTCTTTTAAAATAAAAGTGTTATATTTCGCTGCGAGCATGCTGCCAAATGCCATGAGAAAAAACTAGACAAAACAGTTACACATTCATATTCTAATGTCAAATGCTCATTAATGTCATTCGTGGCTTTTTACGAGCATGGAAAATCTAACACACGTACATAATAATACAAAAACTCAAGCAAAAAAAAAATACAAAAAAATATTTCTAAAAAAAAGAGAAAAATGTTAAACCCAAGTATGAATGCATTGCAATGTCGGTCGCGCCGCCAACATGACACTAAAAGCTGTGACAAGAGAAAGAAAACAAAAAAATATTTTTTTCAGATTTCAGTCATGCCATATTATTTGCTCCTCTTCGTTTTCTTTCTGCTAGCATTTCCTTGCATTGGCAGCCGGAAAGTAGTGCAACATGCCGACACTACGCCAATGGGTTAACACTTCTTTGTTGTCGCTGAGTTTTTTTCTCCATATTTTTTTTTTTGTTCTCAGTTTAGTTTTTAAGCTACGTCGCTACCACAAGTCGTAAAACAGCTGTAATATGTCTTCTTTCTTTTCGATCTACACTACATTCCATGTTGTTCTTGTCATTTGACACTTCATTATTGTTGTTATGCTGTCATTGTCGGCGTTATGGTGTCGACTAAAATTAGTTACTAGCTTATAACGGTTGAACACTGCATTCTATTGAATATACATACTTATGAAGTATTTAAGAAATATATAATTATTCATTTCCAAGAAATAAAACATTAAACAGGCAATCAAAGACTTGATAACACTTTATGTACTGACTATAGATGTGTGTTAGTATGAAGCTTTTATAATAATATTTTTTTTTTCGAAAGAATATAACGCACAGCAGATAAGGCAAGTGAAAACAAGAAACCATGAATCAAGCCAGGTTTTTAGACAGACAGTTCCCTAGAATTGGGTTCCTCTTTAGCAACTGGCTCTCGATTTATTTATTTAGATTTGCTTTGTATCAATTTGTACTTTGTAAACTGAGATTTAAATGTAGAAGAGACATTCCTACATATTAGCATGTCTATAACCTCAAATGCAGCATTCTATCACTGGGAGCCACCATAAGCTTAATACCGGTGGGACTAACGTTTGAAGTCCTAGTCCAATGGTAACGAACGACCAGCAAAAGTTACGAATTCCGAGGGCGGGTTCAACCAAAGAAAGCCGAGACTTTATGTCTTTCTACAGTTACAAACTGATAGTAAGGTCTATGTAACTCGAATAAGGCCGAATTTCCATACATACTTTCGGTCAAGTACTCTTACTTCGATGGCAGTTTAAAAATTATTAGGATAACGTACGATATGAACGAAGAACTTGACTTTGCTTTTATACTGGTGATGACATTAATTTGAAGTAGGACAAAAGTATTTTAGTCTCCATCAAAGATAAGACTTGAGTATTCTCACAAACTCCGCAGACTTTTACCTCTGATCTTTGGAGGATGGGATCATGTGTAGATGTTCACGCAAGTGAGGAAAGTTTTTGATTGTCATTCACTTGGGAATGACCAGAAACGATTCTTCTCCACATGGTTCAAGCAGCTCACGACTTCCGGTTTTAGACCAAGTATCCTCTGGGTAACCAACAGACATCCGTTTGAAGGCGAGCTAAAGTGAGAAGGCGAAGCCCTCTTATGCGGTTGTGCGTAGGGCTTTGGACCCACCACATAAAAACGAAGTACCAATGAAAAATCGACGAAAGCCTCGGATGAGACACCCCCCTTTTGATAAAAAGACAGCGGCTACGCTGGCTAGGTCATGTTATCCGAATGGACGAAAACACTCCAGCCCTGAAAGTGTTCGATGCAGTACCCGCCGGTGGAAGCCGAGGAAGGGGAAGGCCTCCACTCCGTTGGAGGGACCACGTGGAGAGCGACCTGGTTACACTTGGGATCTCCAATTGGCGCCGAACTGCGAAGGAGAGAGAGAGGTGGCGCACTATCGTCGATTCGGCTATAACCGGCTAAACGGTTGCAACGCCAATCACATACATACATACTTAAGAATAGGGGCACGCATGGAACCCAGTGTTTACGTGAAGATCAGTATTTGAAGGTGAGAGACGTGAATTTGATTCGCTATTTCGCGAGCTTGTTCGTGAAATCCGAGAAATAATTTTCTTGATCTCGCAAAGGCGGGACATGCAGCTTCTACAACTAGCATCCGGTAAGATTTTTAACCTTATAGCGTCGATCGCGATGGGGCAATGGTCAGTATGAGTAAGGATAGGTAAGATTTTCTGAGGATGAAGAGCTCGGTAGACCTCCTCCGATTCACCTTGGGTAGAATCTGGCAACTGCGCATATGCTATTGACTGACCAAAGCCTGCCAAGCTCAATCGAGATCCATCTGTTTGTAGTAAATCGCAATAGGACAACGTTGTTCCTTAACCCATTCGATCCGCTTGTACTCGCTTGGGGACAGAAAAAATGGTACAGAAAACCCATTCAATCCCATTGTACTCGCTTGGGTAAAAAAAAATCTAGAAAGAGGTTAAGTTGAACAAAAAAAAATGTTCCAACGCTACTCTTATGGCAAAGAGGGTATATGTGTTCTATACTGTGTATAGTGAAGTATGTTGAGATTCTCTGTCAGTGCAAGAACATCACTAAACATTTTACAAATTTCATAACTCATTACTTCATATTTTCTTCTTCTTCATATCCATAAGCTTTTTTCACAGACTTTTCAAAAAAGTAGTTTCCAAGCAATTGGTATTTATTAGAGTTCTGACAAAAAGTAAACTCATTCATTATTCTATCTTAATTAAACATCAACCCGAAACCAATCGAACAATATTTGTACCTAACCCAAGAGAACGCGACGCGCTCTATGAGCGCCAACCGGAAACCAATAAAAATAAATGGTATATCTTCAAAACAAACCAAAAAAAAAGTAAATCAAGGAATAAGGCAAAAAAATAAATACATAAATAATGACCTTAGCAGTGACTGTCAGTAGTCAGCAGCGCGCTTCGGTTGATTGTCGCTCCTCCATGTCACGCTATTATTAGCTTCGTACTGTACTGTATGCTACGCGGCGGCACAGCGCCCACCAAATGTACATACATACTCTACTACAGTGTTAGGCTCAAGTAAGTTTATGAGTAGCAATCAAAAGTGCCAATAAAATGTGTGGTGAATGTGAAACGACGCCTTAGCGACAATTCCTAATACTCTCAAGGGAGCTAAAGTGAAGAAACTACGTTGGGTGCGCGAATCAATGCTTGAGTTATTTTGATTTGTGTGCGCACTCCTATCTACATTACCAAGTCTAATCAGTTGGATGAATGCTTGAATCTTAGCGTTACCTATACGCTGTAGGCGTATTAAGTACGCTTCTAGCTTTGATCTTCAAATCTGGTGTAGTCTTTTTATATATACATAAATTTTTTTTGTTTCACATGCTCTTCTACAACCCCATTCAGTTAGTGCTTTTATGTGTCGTGTCTTTCATAAATAAAAATGTCACAATATAACGGACAAGAGAAGTGTGTCAAGCTTTAGTGACGTCATGGTTTACTTGTAGGCTTGAGTGCGTATGCGACGCTTTGGCTGATAAGTCGCTAGCGGTTTCTGTACGCTTTTGTTCTGTATTTTGTTGGCTTTGGTCCCGCCCAGCTGCTAATTTGTGGAATTTTATGTGGAAAATTATTATTATTAATATTGGTATCGTTCTCTTATTCCAATGAAGCGGCTATCCGGTGTAGACACGTCGCTGACTGTAAGGAGAGAAAGAAAGAAAGAAATGAGTTTTTGCTTAGTTTCGAAGCGAAGTATATGTACATAATACTGAAAATCAACTCTTGCAGTTCTCAAAATATTAGTGATCGCATAATTAAGCGGTTAGGATGAGTACGCATTTCCCTATTTTAGGTTATGTTATGCGTTAGAGTGTGTAAAAAAGCCAATAGGTTTGGGATATGAATGAATCTTTCTTCCTGTTCTGGATTCTTTATTCCTGTGAAAATACATTCGATGCCCACCAAATGTATGGAACTCGATTTAATGGCCATTATGGGCACGCTTACAGAAGTCCAGATGCTGAACCCAATTTTGGACGGGTTTCATGCATAAATTGACCGATACTGCTGCAAGTTCGATATTCGTTTGAAGTTCGTCCAACGTCGCTGGCTTGTTGGCATAGACCTTGACCATAGACTTGCCGTAGCCCCATAGGAAATAGTTTAACGACGTCAGATCGCACGACCGAGACGGCCAATTGACTGGGCCATTTTGTGAGATAACATGTTCACCAAACTTGGTTTTCAATAAATCGATTGTGATATTCACTGTGTAGCTTGTGGCGCCGTCCTGTTGGAACCACATATTATCCAAGTCCATATCATCCAATGCGTACTAACATTATTCGGTTATCATTGAGCGGTAGCGATGCCCATTCACCCATTCACAGTGACGGGACGGACTTGATCAGTCCGGACCGGAAGAAGTCCGTCCCAATGACGCCGTCGGCCCATAAACCGACCCAAACCGTAATTTTTTCGGAATACAATGGTGACTCATGGAGTACCTGTGGATTGCTGCCTGATCAATAACGCATATTTTGCTTATGGACGAAGCCATTCAGCCAGAAATGAACCTAATCGCTGAAGATGATTTTTTGATGGAAATCTGGATCATTTTCAAATTGTTGCTCAGCCCAATTCACGAACATAAGACAAATCTGGTGGTCAAGAGGCTTCAGTTCTTGCGTCAATTTGATCTTGTAAGGATTCAGGCCAAGATCTTTTCGCCAAATTCGCCATAACGACTGCACAGAGATGTCCAACGCTTGATAACGACGTGTGAGAGACTGATTTGAGCCTTCCTCAATTGATGAGCTAGCTTGACACTACGGACACTTTTTTGTCTCAATGCACAGTAGTTCGGCTTGTATGAAGGTGCGGTCATAAATACTTCCCGTTGAGATATCGCTCTGAAATTTTCACCAAAAATCTATAAAATTGTTTTAAATATATAGTAAAAAAATTGGCCCCATCGGACTACTAGGTCCTATAGCTCCCATAGAACAATAATTGACGCTCAATTCTTGATCTGACAGAACGATTCTGACGACCATACATTGGAAGTAGCGCTCTTAAAATTTAGGCCACTAATTCCGAATTTCGTTAGTAAATTTTAATAATTTCGATTCGTTGTTGGATTGTAAATATTAGTTGCATGATGAAATGGATGAAAAGTTAAAAGAGCAAGAAAAATATGGCGCCGTTTGCTGTCCCTATCGGTCTACTTTTGTAGCGTCGCTATTGAAAAACCTTTATGATATGTGACAATGTTATGCGAGACTCGAGACTGTCACGTCAACTTATCTAAGTTCTGCGCTTACAACTCAATTTTACATGTAAAAAAAGGATTTCATTGTGAACTTAACCTAGTTTTTTGCGCTACCACTTACAATTTGTCAAAAGCGCACCTCACTTCAACCGCAATCTGTGCATAGCTTGAAAATGACGAAAAGAAAAGGAAAACACGCAATCCCGCTACCACGCTTTGACTAACACGAAAACCAAAACGTACAGTAGAATCCCGTTTATCGGGATAAAATAAAACCAGTGGTATTCCGGATAATCGAAAATCAAGATAATCGATTTTATAGCAAATCAAACAATATTTTAATTTTAATCAATTTATATTATGTAATGGGTTTTACATGCGTCGTTTAGTCCTGTCTTTCAAATCTCTTAAAAGCATCATCGAGACTTTCAAAAGCTTCTGCGTGAGATGGTACCTTGACATACACCTCCAGTTTCAGTTTCAGCCTCATCTGATCATCATCTTCTCTGTCCTTACTGTGCAAATCGTCATTGATTTCTTCATCAGTTAATATTTGGATCTTCATTATCGAAGTTCAGCCAATCTCCAATACTCTCTTCATCGTACCCTTCACCAATGCTAAGACTTTTCATTCCTTCTGTTCATCATCATTTGGCTCACCAGCTCTCTGTTTTCCAGTCGACGCTTCTTCAGATCCTCTTGATCTTGGCCTTCCTCTTGCTCTGATGAATGCTTTCGAGCCCGTTCTTTTGTGCTCTTGAATTATCGTCGTGCGCTTCAATTGAAGAATTCGATAGAGTTAATATTAATTATTTATTCCACAAAGTTCCACGCTTCTACCAGCATATATCAACAGCGCGTCGAATGTGTTCGGATAATCGGGATTCTACTGTATCTGACAGCACATACAGTTTAAATGCAAATAACAAACACTTATGCAAATATGGCGGTAACACCTACACGTAACTGTAGTTTTTTGTTATTTACTTTTTTGAAATTTCATGTGTTCCTGTTATATCATTTATCATTGGCTTTATAAGTCGTGTGTAGCTGCAGTTATGTTTTCTCTCGCATGTCAAATATCAAAAACCATACGTTTGCAAATAGTGGGTTAAAAATGGCTTACGACCTTGACACGGTCAAATGGTTCGTCAGGTTTAATGTATTTTCTTTTCTAGTACTACCAACTAAATTTCTTCGAGATCACATATCTTGTGAGTCGATTTCCTACACCTCATGGAAAATATAAATAATATAAGTAAAGTTTACAATTATTTTGCTGCTTTAATTTATTGATTTCGTCAAAGTATTTATTGTTTTACAGTCTACGTCTGGCAACTCGACGATTAACTCTCCTTTGGACAACCCTTCTCCTAGGTGCATTAGCCCTTCTGTTACCATTGTTGGCTCCATTGATTACTCTTTTTCGCACTACGACCTTAGTGTTTCCGTTTCCACCGCGTACTCTCACGCGTACACCTCCTTGTCTTCCATTGCGGCGACGTCGATTACCACCAGCTAAGCGACGTGTTGGAACAGGAGCTGGTGTTGTAGCTGCAGCTGCTGTTGTTGCTCCAGCTGCTGTTGTTGCTCCAGCTGCTGTTGTTGCTCCAGCTGCTGTTGTTGCTCCAGGAGCTACTGTTGCTGGTCCAGTTGCAGGAGGGACTGGCGCTACAGGAACGACGGGTACTGGTTGGGCTGGTCCTGGTACTGGGTTTGTTGGTCTGCTTGCTGACGGTTTCTTTATGAGATTTATCGTGATATCCATTGGCTTAACCTTTTTCTTTCCCCCACATTGGTTCGCACACGGCGGAGGTGGGCATGCCGGTTTAGGGAGAAAGAATATTGCGTGGGCAACTGATACCAAAGCGACCAGAAGTAATACTCTTAGAGCCAACATTGTTGAATTGTTAAACCTTTGACTTGAACTGATTAAATTGAAGTCGACACAAGTGTATTTATACCCGATTTCATTGCAGGAAACATTAGTTTCATAATTAAATATTTACAGTGCAAACTCAGTTGGCGGAGATATTGTATAATATGGTATTTTGTTAAATGAAAGTTATGTCTTGCATTTGCGTACATATGTTTAGAACAAATATGGGTTTTTAGAACTTATGCAATGAGTAGAATGCAAACAATTTTTAAAAGATAAAGTACGTTTTATTAGTTCTTTGAAAGTAAATAAAAGCCATTTTTAAAATATTAGGTTTCCTCGGAAAAATTAAAATAACACCGATTAGAGGAACCAAAGAATTATTTGCACAGTTTGCATTGATAAAGAGTACAAAGCTATTTTAGAAAAATTAAGAAAAATTAAGAGATTGTATGGACACCTTTGGCATCATCGCGGCTTGCAGTCTTCTAATAATAGACTGCACTAAATTTTATGTAAATTCGATAGTATATTAGGTCTACAACTTTGCTTCCGCCGTTTCTTTTTGTAAATTTAAGGCTTTTTTCACTTAGGACAGCCTCAACGTACGTATCCGAAAACATTCGTGAGCCTCAGCGGCACTTTTCTTAGAATTAAAAAAGAAAAGCTAAATTTCCTGCAAATGTCGAAAATTCGGCTCAAAGAGTGACATTTTCAGTTGAGAATAAGTTTGGGATGCAAACAGATCTCTACAAATATTTTGTTGGGTTGATGTTGGGTTTGGATGTTGGGTTAATGTTCAAGATCGATATAAAAAAAATCGATTTAATCGACCAGTGCTTGACCCTAGAGACATCTATTGGAAAACGGAAGCAAAGTTGTAGACCTAATATTTGTCTATATTTCCTGAAGAACAGTCTTATCCTCATATTTATTAACTTTGCGCTCTCGTAACTTCGTCTCTATACGTCTTCGTCTCCACAGATGTTCAATGAAATCGCCTCAATTTAATTCCCTCATGCTTCCTTAAAAATTCTGCAAAATATATATGTATATCCGCCTTTAACTAAGCTTTTCAACTTATCTTCTAAACAAGATATTTTTCCGTTAATGCGAAAAAAATGTTGTATAATATATATATATTTGGCGTAGGAACCGCTTTAAGCGATTATAGCCGAATTCACCAGAGCGCGCCATTCGTTTCTCCTTTTTGCTTTTAGGCGCCAACCGGAAACACCAAGTGAAGCAAGGTCACTTTCCACTTGTTTTCATCCATCCGTACAACATGACCTATCCAGCCGCTGTCTTTTTATTCCCTGAACTATGTCAATGTCATCGTTCCATCGTCTGCGGTATTCGCCGTTGCCAATGTTTAGAGGACCATAAATCATGCGCAAAACCTTTCCCTCGAAAACCGCAAGAGTCGTCTCATCGGATGTTGTCATCGTCCACGCTTCAGCGCTATACATCAGGACGGGAATGATGAGGGACTTGTAGAGTTTAATTTTTGTTCGTCGAGAGAGAACTTTACTTTTCAATTGCCTACTCAGTCCATAGTAGCACCTGTTGGCAAGAGTGATTCTGCGTTGGATTTCAAGGCTGACATTATTATCGGTGTTGATGCTGGTTCCTAGGTATACGAAATTATCTATAACTTCAAAGTTATGACTGTCAACAGTGACGTGGGAGCCAAGACGCGAGTGCGCTGACTGTTTGTTTGATGAAAGGAGTTATTGGGTCTTGTCCTCATTCACCACCATACCCATACGCTTCGCTTCCTTATCAAGTCTGGAAAAAGCAGAACAAACGGCGCGGTTGTTGCTTCCGATGATATCAATATCATCGGCGTACGCCAGCCGATGTACACTCTTACAGAAGATTGTACCTTCTCTACTTAGCTTTGCAGCTCATATTATTTTTTCTAGCAATAGGGCAATGTTTTATAATACCTTTGCATAAAAGTGGTGTTAGATCATCCGTTGAGAACTATAGGGGTTTAGTAAACAAGTCAACTATACCCAAACATTGTGAAGCTATTATCACTGACAAACTTATAGATCTACATACCTATACTTACTAGTAAAACTTCTGAAGTTCAGTTTGTAGCTCATTCCTATTGTCTGATATCAAGTTTAATGTCCCATTTCGTTCATCTTGGCAGTTTAGACCACTTTTAAAATAACTCGCCTTTCTTGCCTTTTATGACTCGGCAAATTCTGCTCGTTCGCGGATTGCGCCCCACTCGTCGGTTGGGCGGAGGGAGGGTAATCGTTTGGGTTTATAATAAAATTAAGGTCTAAACTCTGTGGAGGATGCGACCGCACTTTTTCCATGGTATTTAATAACCAATCCGTAATCAGTTAAACGGAATGCTTCGGGTCGTTATCCTGAACGAGGCAGCAACCACCATATAAGTTATGTATGTGCTTAGAGAACCACATTATGATTTTTCATATTACACGCCCTAATGCCCGTTCATTTCATTCTTTTTTCGATGAAGAGAAGATTACCGTCTCCATTTCCGTCCTTGAGAGTATTATAAAAAGTTTGATATTATAGCACTTATCCATTCTTGCGCCATACAAATCGTCGATTATCAGGTCCAAATAAATTAAATTTGGACTCATCTGTAAAATTTACTGAATTTCAAAGTGTGTTATCACGTTGGGTATACTTTTTGTAAGTAAACATTATTTACTCTTTATAGTAAACGTTTCGTAAGTGCGACTTGTTTCGTGCAAGAAGAGCCGAACAGTTTGAAGGTGGACTTTTGCAATGCCCGCTTCCTCTAATTAATTAGCGATTGTCATTGAGGTCTTTCTTGGTCCTTCGTGCAATTTTCCTATACCACAATTTTGAAGTCCATATGATATGATCCGTTTACTTTACAATCCATTAATTTTCAAAGCCCAGATACCGAAAAAGAGGACCTCAGTACTTGTGTCCAATTTTTTACCGAAAATATAGGTAAATCTCTCAGATATTCTAAGGACTTTCACAGATGATGTTCTGCTTATAATAGTGTGCCTCTGTGCTGAAGATGGACAAAATCTGGTCTTACTACTTACTCCATCCCCATTTATGTACCTCATATACTGATTTTCAAAATTCCGGTGGACTTTAAATCGTATATAGGTATATATATATAAATTAATACATGTGTAAATTAAATGGCGGAGGTGGGCAAGCCGGTTAAGGCAGAAAGAATATGGCATGGGCAACTGATACCAAAGCAACCAGAAGTAATATTCTTAGAGCCAACATTGTTGAATTATTAAAGTTTTGACTTGAACTGATTAAATTGAAGTCGCCACAAGTGTATTTATACCCGATTTCATTGCAGGAAACATTAGTTTCATAATTAAATATTTACAGTGCAAACTCAGTTGGCGGAGACATTGTATAATATAGTGTTTTCTTAAATGAAAGTTATGTCTTGCATTCGCGTACATACGTTTAGAACAAATATGGGCTTTTAGAACTTATGCAATGAGTGGAATGCAAAAATTTTTTTACCCCTTACTCCATATTATATGGAGTATAACGGTTTATTCCCTTAATCGGTGCCTACTTTTCCCAAAAAAAAATGTGTTCATAGAAGTACTCCCTTCGACCAGTTTCACCCAAATTTGTTACATATTCTTGACATCCTGATGTCAAAATGCGAAATCGATTCATAAGCACACCTACTTCTCATATAACATAATTTGGAAATATAGCGAAAATGAGGACTTCAGTGCTAATAAATAATATTGTTTTACCATAAAAAACAGAGATTCACTTTAGATTTTTCAAACATCCTGTGTACCCTATAACGTATATATTGATTAATAAATATGTGCGATATCTTAGCAAGTGCATGACTGGTTGGTTGGTTGGTTGAAAAGGGAGGCGAAGAGAGCCTGACCGCAAGCGGCCGCACTTAGGCCATTATTAGGCACATTTAGGCTCTATTGGTTTGCGAGATATGTAAAAAAAACTTAGTAGGGGGCGGGGCCACCACGCCCACTTCCTCAAAAAAATTACATCCAAATGTGCCCCTCCCTAATGCGATAATACTCTCTTTAGCAAATTTGTTGCGAGAGTATAAAAACATGTATCCGATGCCAAACGAAAATTCCGTAGATCGAGATGAGAACACTTCTGTTAATATTGCTATATATGTAAAGACTTTTACTACTATTATTTTTGCTTCGTTAATTAAATTTATTTATTTTTTATCGTTTCTCAGTGTAATACAATATAATATTGTAATTTACATATATTTACAGTCTCCGTCTGACAACTTGACGATTAGCTGTTCTTCCGCCAGCTCTTCTATTACGAGCATTTAAATTTCTGCGTTTGTTGACTACGTTGGCCCTGTTGACCCTCCTGACTCTGTTGCCATTGCTGACGCGCTTGCCCCTTCTGATTGTGTTGGTTTTTACTGAGACCTTAGTATTTTTGTTAGCCCCGCGTACTCTCACGCGTACACCTCCACGTCTTCCATTGCGGCGACGTCGATTACCACCAGCTAAGCGACGTGTTGGAACAGGAGCTGGTGTTGTAGCTGCAGCTGGTGTTGTTGCTCCAGCTGCTGTTGTTGCTCCAGCTGCTGTTGTTGCTCCAGCTGCTGTTGTTGCTCCAGGAGCTACTGTTGCTGGTCCAGTTGCAGGAGGGACTGGCGCTACAGGAACGACGGGTACTGGTTCGGCTGGTACTGGTGCTGGGTTTGTTGGTCTGCTCGCTGACGGTTTCTTTATGAGATTTACCGTGATATCCATTTGCCTAACATTTTTCTTTCCCCCGCATTTGCTCGCACATGGCGGAGGTGGGCAAGCCGGTTTAGGGAGAAAGAATATTGCATGGGCAACTGATACCAAAGCGACCAGAAGTAATACTCTTAGAGCCAACATTGTTGAATTATTAAAGTTTTGACTTGAACTGATTAAATTGAAGTCGACACAAGTGTATTTATACCCGATTTTCAGTTTTAGAAAATTTTGGTTTCATAATTAAATATTTACAGTGCAAACTCAGTTGGCGGAGACATTGTATAATATAGTGTTTTGTTAAATGAAAGTTATGTCTTGCAGTTGCTTACATACATACTTATGTATGTTTAGAACAAATATGGGTTTTTAGAACTTATGCAATGAGTGCAAAAATTTGTTTTCTTCTACAATGTATTGTATAGGGTATAATCTTTTCGTTCAAGTTCATAAGTAACTGAACTTAAATATATGTAAATATGTATATACAGTAATCCCCGCTTAAGTGCCTCGAGGTACTTACTAAGCTTTTTCTCAAATATTTCGATGTAAATAAAATGAAAGTCACATTTATTTCACTTAAACACTTAAGCGGGTATCACTGTATACTCAAGCCAAATCTGTCTATCCGTCGATTTGGTTCACGATCATTTTTGGGTGATATTTGAAAGGAAATCATTGAACGCCTTAGAGTCGGTCAAATCAGTGTAAAACACATTTCATTTCTATTGTTTTCTGTTTATGTTTCTATAATGACATTTTGTTTCCATTCGAAGTAAGTACTGCCTTACTAGTTAAACTAGTACTTTTTTGCAATTAAGTATATATTTATTTAATTGTCATTTAAACTTATATAATTTCAACTGCTAAGTTTTTGAATTGGAAAGTTAAATACATATCTACACTAATCTTATTTAAGTAAGAAACACATGTGTTTACCATTGTTTGTTATATCATACAACAATGAATAGGAACTGTTTAAGCTTTTCGATTAAGAAGTACATATCTACTTGATTGCATTAATTTTTGTTACTTTGTTTCCCACTATTTCATCGCCAAGCTGGAGCCAATAACGTACTACTACAGAGGACGCTGAGTTGAAAGTGTACCTCTCAACTGTTCGCTAAGTTCGATATGAGTTAGTATACAGCGGAATTTGTATAATTTCTAGATTAAGACTCATCTAACTCCGTAGTAGTGTCTGTATTGTGTCCTATGGATCTATGTTTGCATTTACATAAACCGTGGTACCCTTTGAAAGAAACTTTTTCGTATCACATCGTCTTCAATAGAGCGTAGAGAGGATTGAGATAGTTTTCTTTATAGTTTTACATCGTTTCGTTGTCATAGTTTCCATTTGTATTTGTTTATTTAGCTGTAAAACTTTGAAACAGAATTTAAGTTAGTTAGACTTTAGAAAAAGATTAGGTTCGGTTAGGTTAGGTTTGTAGGCAGATCTCTGTAAAAAAACAGAAGATCTCACTTAGACAGCCTTGGCGCTGTCCATTGTGGTACCAATAAAACTCCCTGTGGATCAAAGACCTTTAAGGGCCAAAAGGACCTCGCCACTGCACAACTACTGGTAGTTGACCAGCGTTTGGCGAGCTCATGCGTAGTCTGCATGTCCAGCGCTCTTGCGCAGGTGGACCATGGACTACCAATAAGCTCCTATTCCGACGTCAATGTAGCTAGGGTACCCTCCCTTGCAAGCTTGTCCGCTATACAGTTACCAACGATCCCGCGGTGTCCGGGTACCCACACTAGTCGGATCTCAAAATAGCTAGAAGCTATTGATAAGGATTTAAGACACTCCTTAACTAGCACAGAGCGTACTGTCATCGAATCCAATGCCAGTATTGCCGCCCTACTGTCGGAGTGAATACATACCTCTCTAAAAGAGGTCACCATACGGAGCAGTGCGTCCACTGCCACTTTAATCGCAGCGACCTCTGCTTGGAAGACACTACAGTAGTCAGGTAGCCTAAAGCTGGTATTGATAGAGAGCTTTCTGCAGAAAACTCCCCACCCACCTTTCCCCTTAGCCTCTATCCCTCCGTGAAAAAGCTGACTGCACTTCTCCTCCATTGACTTCTTCCTTCCCACATATCCCTCGTAGGTACATGTGCAGAGAAGAAACCTCTCGGGGACGATTCCGCGGTGCAGTGGTCCAAGTAGTCAGGGATGCAATCGAACCGACGGAGAATTTCCGAATGTCCCTGCTTGGGACCGATCATGTACCCAGCGTCTCTGAGTCTGACAGCGACCTTTGCCGCAGTGCATCTACCGGCGATATCCACAGGTGCGACGTGTAAGATAGCAATGAGAGCCGTGAGCTTTGAACACGTTCCAGCTGCTTAGCTAGTGTGACTTTCTCGAGTGCCCTCCACCAGACGACAACGCCATAGAACATTATAGGTTTAATAATGGTCTCATACAACCATAAAACCACTTTCGGTGAGAGGCCCCACCTTTTTCCAATAGCCCCTCTACAGCAATAGAGAGCTACCGAAGCCTTTCTTACCCTCTCCTCAATATTCGGCTTCCATGAGAGCTTCCTATCAAGAATAAGCCCCAGGTATTTCACCTTGTCCGCAGGTTGCAGACTGGAGCCTCCCAATGCGGGGAGAGTGGCATTAGGAATTTTATATCTTCTAGTGAATAAGACGAGTTCCGTTTTACTCGGGTTTATGGCCAAGCCACTTCTATGCGCCCAGCGGGTAACCACTTCTAGGTAACCTTGGGTCATCTCATATACGGTATTCAGGAATTTACCTTTAACCAAAAGGGCTACATCATCAGCATAGGCCGTCACTCGACAGCCTTGATTTTCAAGTTCCCCCAGTAGGTCGTTCACTACCAGGATCCAGAGCAAAGGGGAGAGAACGCCGCCTTGCGGGGTACCCCTATTTACAGTCCGAAGCGCATTTGCACTTCCCCACTCTGCAAAGACAGTTCTGTCGCTGAGCAGACTGTAGATGAGATGTTTAAGGTTCGCTTCTACCCCAAAATCTTCTAATGCACCAATGACCGCTTCCGGTCTAACATTATTAAAGGCCCCCTCGATATCGAGGAAGGTACCTACCGCGTAATCATTATTTAAGAGGGCTTCTTCTATCCAGGAAGAGTGTAAGGCGGTGTCCACCGACCTACCCTTACAGTAGGCGTGTTGAGCTTTAATAAGTTTATTTCTGGGAATTTTGCCCCTTATGTACAGATCCATGAGCCTCTCCAGCGTCTTCAAGAGGAACGAGGAGAGGCTAATAGGCCTAAAATCTTTTGCATGAGAGCTTTTTCCAGCCTTCGGGATGAAAGACACCTTAACCTGCCTCCAAGCCTCCGGAATATGACCCAGTCTGACGCAGTTCGCGAAGATCGGGGCCAACCAGCTTCATGATACCTTGGCCGCTCGCTGTAGCTGCGCAGGTATAATGCCAACTAGTCCGGGGGACTTGAAAGCTTTGAAAGAGTTGAACGACCAGGTTAGGTGGCGATCATCCAGAAGGCTTTCGAAGGCGCTTTCACCCCCTTGAAGCTCTCCGTGGGAGGCTCTTTCCGCTGTTTGGTTTTTTGGGAAATGAGCATCCAAAAGTAGCTTTAGTGACTCCTCACTGCTCGAGGTCCACTCACCAGCACCGTTCCTCAAGTAACCCACGGATATTGGCCTCTTGGACAGATACGCCTAAATCTCGAGGACTCCTGGCAGCCCTCCACGCTTTCGCAGTAGGCTCTCTAAGAAGACCGTTTGGCCTTCTTTATTTCGGACTTAAAAATGGCAAGTCCAACCTTATACAAAGCCCAGTCGTCAGCTAGACCACTTTTACGGGCTTTATTGAAGAATCTTCGACTAGAAGATCTGAGCTCCGAAAGGTCCGACGTCCACCAAAGAGGTTTCCCTTTGCCTTTCTGAGATCTCAGAGGACAGGAACTTTCAAGGGCCAACCTGCACCCAGAGCTGAAAACTTCGACGCACTCATCAATCGCGTTAAGATTAATTTTGATTTAAAAAAAGGCCGATGCAACTCTTTCCTTTTAAGAAAATCGTTTCTCGGTTGTTTCCGAGAGCAGGATATTCCATTAAATGTCTGTGATCTTCAACTAATCTTTCCAACGGGGTGGAGGTCTTGCTCTGCTTCCACCGAAGGGTAATGCATTGAACACTTTCAAAGCTGGAGTGTTTTCGTCCCTTCGGACAACATGATCTAGTCAACGTAGCCGCTGTATTTTTATTCACTGGACTACACATATCAATGTCTTCGTATAGCTCGTACAGCTCATCATTCCATAGTCTGCGGAATTCAACGCTGCCAATGTTCAGAGAACTATAAATCTTCCGCAAAACCTTTCTCTCGAAAACTCCACGTGCCATTTCATCGGATGTCGACATCGTCCACGCTTCTACACCATAAAACAGGACGGGAATGATGAGGAACTTGTAGAGTTTGATTTTGGTTCATCGAGAGAGGACTTTACTTTTCAATTGCCTACTCAGTTCAAAGTAGCAGCTGTTGTCAAGAGTGATTCTGCGTTGAATTTCGAGACCAGCATTGTTGGTGTTGTTGATGTTAGTTCCAAGATAGACACATTTATCTACAACTTCAAAGTTATGACTGTCAACAATGACATGAGAGACCAGAAATAATGAGTCACCCTGTCTGAAAGCTCGTTTGGTATTAAAGAGAGCTCGGAGAGGTCATTCTCGATATTAATAGAGCGTTTGGTGTTGAGTCATAGAACGTCTTTACTTTACTCGTGCTGTCAAAAGCAGCTTTCAATTCGACAAAAAGTTGGTCTGTCGATCCTCTTTTCACCGATCTTCTCCAAGAAGAGAAGAACAAAGAAACGAAATACGTATCAAAATTAACAACAAACTGTTACTCGAAATAAAATAATCTCAAAATCTTTCAACACTGAAAAGAAAGTGAACGATACTGCAATCCATAGAACCCACACAACTGCCGGTTAACTAACAGGTTGGAAATAGGTCTACCCGACACTAGCTGGCAAAACCGTACACAGCAAATCATAACAAGCTGTTAGAAACCCGTGTAAAATGTTAGCCAATGTCCATTGATGTGATTTCCTTGAACGCCAGTCAGTACATTGCAAGCACGTTAAAGCTGTTTTTTTATGGCAAGCCAGGAGAAAATATACCACTATACATGCGGAAAAGTCGGAAAGCGAAGTTGTGCAACTACTGAAAATAAGTAAAAGCAACTTGACGACGTTTACTTATACTGCTAATGACATACAGACCGGCTGGCTGCAGGCGTTGTCAATATAAAGTACATACTTGTCAAGTGACCGCAACGAATGATGTTGGACAGACGGACAGGAATACCTGTTTGTTTACTAGGAGGCTCACTGGCTGCGTTGCGGAAGATTCAAGCTGCGTGTATAGCAGTTGAGTGATCATTCATGCCAGACCTATTGAATTTATGAATGACTGACGGCATCAATGATGATCGGTTGCATTAAGATTGTGTGTAACACGACATGGGTAAAAATATGAAGGCGGTTCGTTAATTACTCAAATTACTTGATCCTTCTTAAACCGTTGTTGAAAATTATGGTTTTCATTATTCTATACAAAGTTGAGCGATACTTGGAACAGCTTTTCGTGGCCTAAATCGAACAATTTGGTCGTGACGACGATGGAGTTGTGAGCCGGTGTATTGCCATCGGGGAAGTTCAATTTTATCTTTGCTAAACTGACCACCTTTTCAGCTTTTTAGCAATTCGCTGTCGAGTCGACCAAATAATTCGGAAAAGTAAAGCTCGGTAAACGCAGGTGGTCTAACACCTTCAGTAAAGCTCTCCTCTCCTTAACCGTAGGGGTTGTTACTGGTCATTGTCCCATCGGGATCAACGCTGTAAGTTTAAAAATCTTACCGGATACTAGCTGTAGAAACTGCATGGAGGAGGACGAGGTGGAATCATCCCATCACTTTCTCCTGGAATGTCTCGTCTTTGCGAGATCAAGAAAAAGATATTTCGGATCTCACTTTTTCGAACAAACGCGGGAAATAGCGAATATTAAAGTGAAAATTCTCTGCAGATTTGTAGTAGATTCAGGGCGCTTTGTCGACTCTTCATTGTTAATATAGGGGGATCCAGGCTTCACAAAGGATTGTCTTTTATAGTCTGTGTGTGTTTCCCTCTGGGGAACAGCCTTACAACTTAACCTAACTTAACAGCTCTGTGACGGTAAATTCCGATTTCCCGAAAGGGTAATCATCACTTTTCCGCACAGTATTCACCTACTTCGAGGAAGGTACGCCAGTCGAAGTTCGCTGTTTTGGTTGCTCCTTGACCTTTAGTGTGTGTCAGATGTTCAATGTTCGAAGTGTGCAACCATGCCATCAAAGAAGAAGATTCACTATATACAACATCCAAGAAGTCTTCGATTGCACACACTCTTCATATTTCTAAAATAAAGTTAAGTTAAAGAGACTATAATTAATTTATCTGACTTACTAGTGATATAGGCTTTACACTTATTGGATTGCCCTAACTTAACTAACCATTGATAATTTGTCGCTGGAAGTGTATGACGATATTTGAGCCACCCAAGGTAGGTAACTTATACAACCATGTGTAAGTGTGAATTTGTGAGGCGTTGAGACAAGACATTGCAGAAAGGTAAAAGCCAATAACAACAGAGGGTTTTAGAAACTGCAATAAAAAGCAATATTTGCTTTAGAAATTTTTGTTGTGTCTTTCATGGGTTTGCTGCACTCGCCATATTTGTAGGCTAGCAGTTTGTGGTCTAAAACTGGGTTGACCGACAATCTCTTTTACAATACGCACATGTTGTTTTGCTTTGCGTACAAACGGAGAGTGGTAAAACCACTTTAAAAGCAATAAGTAGACACCTTCCTGATTGAATGGACGATGCGCTTGTCTTACATATTACTTGTGCATATTTTAGATATTTTAGTGTTGGCTTACTTGACTTTTGCAAAGTTGTCGTGGTTATGAACCGATTTCATCCATGTTTCACATGTGTCATCAGGGTATCAAGAAAGTATTATGTAAAGAATTTCATTGGTGACGCCACGCCCATTTTCCATTTTGTAAAAAAAATCTGAGTGTAGCTTCGTTCTGCCATTTCTTATGTGAAATTTAGTGCTTCTGACGTTTTTCGTTAGTGAGTTAACCCACTTGTAGTAATTTTCAACCTAACCTTTGTATGGGAGGTGGGCGTGGTTATTATCCGATTTCTTTCATTTTTGGACTGTATTAGGAAGTGGCTAAAAAAAAGACTGCAGAAAGTTTGGTTTATATAGCTCTATTGGTTTGCGAGATATGTACAAAAAACTTAGTAGGGGGCGGGGCCACCACGCCCACTTCCTCAAAAAAATTACATCCAAATGTGCCCCTCCCTAATGCGATAATACTCTCTTTAGCAAATTTGTTGCGAGAGTATAAAAACATGTATCCGATGCCAAACGAAAATTCCGTAGATCGAGATGAGAACACTTCTGTTAATATTGCTATATACGTAAAGACTTTTACTACTATTATTTTTGCTTCGTTAATTAAATTTATTTATTTTTTATCGTTTCTCAGTGTAATACAATATAATATTGTAATTTACATATATTTACAGTCTCCGTCTGACAACTTGACGATTAGCTGTTCTTCCGGCAGCTCTTCTATTACGAGCATTTAAATTTCTGCGTTTGTTGACTACGTTGGCCCTGTTGACCCTCCTGACTCTGTTGCCATTGCTGACGCGCTTGCCCCTTCTGATTGTGTTGGTTTTTACTGAGACCTTAGTATTTTTGTTAGCCCCGCGTACTCTCACGCGTACACCTCCACGTCTTCCATTGCGGCGACGTCGGTTACCACCAGCTAAGCGACGTGTTGGAACAGGAGCTGGTGTTGTAGCTGCAGCTGGTGTTGTTGCTCCAGCTGCTGTTGTTGCTCCAGCTGCTGTTGTTGCTCCAGCTGCTGTTGTTGCTCCAGGAGCTACTGTTGCTGGTCCAGTTGCAGGAGGGACTGGCGCTACAGGAACGACGGGTACTGGTTCGGCTGGTACTGGTGCTGGGTTTGTTGGTCTGCTCGCTGACGGTTTCTTTATGAGATTTACCGTGATATCCATTTGCCTAACATTTTTCTTTCCCCCGCATTTGCTCGCACATGGCGGAGGTGGGCAAGCCGGTTTAGGGAGAAAGAATATTGCATGGGCAACTGATACCAAAGCGACCAGAAGTAATACTCTTAGAGCCAACATTGTTGAATTATTAAAGTTTTGACTTGAACTGATTAAATTGAAGTCGACACAAGTGTATTTATACCCGATTTTCAGTTTTAGGAAATTTTGGTTTCATAATTAAATATTTACAGTGCAAACTCAGTTGGCGGAGACATTGTATAATATAGTGTTTTGTTAAATGAAAGTTATGTCTTGCAGTTGCTTACATACATACTTATGTATGTTTAGAACAAATATGTGTTTTTCGAACTTATGCAATGAGTGCAAAAATTTGTTTTCTTCTACAATGTATTGTATAGGGTATAATCTTTTCGTTCAAGTTCATAAGTAACTGAACTTAAACATATGTAAATATGTATATACAGTAATCCCCGCTTAAGTGCCTCGAGGTACTTACCAAGCTTTTTCTCAAATATTTCGATGTAAATAAAATGAAAGTCACATTTATTTCACTTAAACACTTAAGCGGGTATCACTGTATACTCAAGCCAAATCTGTCTATCCGTCGATTTGGTTCACGATCATTTTTGGGCGATATTTGAAAGGGAATCATTGAACGCCTTAGAGTCGGTCAAATCAGTGTAAAACACATTTCATTTCTATTGTTTTCTGTTTATGTTTCTATAATGACATTTTGTTTCCATTCGAAGTAAGTACTGCCTTACTAGTTAAACTAGTACTTTTTGCAATTAAGTATATATTTATTTAATTGTCATTTATACTTATATAATTTCAACTGTTAAGTTTTTGAATTGGAAAGTTAAATACATATCTACCCTAATCTTATTTAAGTAAGAAACACATGTGTTTACCACTGTTTGTTATATCATACAACAACGAATAGGAAATGATTAAGCTTTTCGATTAAGAAGTACATATCTACTTGATTGCATTAATTTTTGTTACTTTGTTTCCCACTTTTTCATCGCCAAGCTGGAGCCAATAACGTACTACTACAGAGAACGCTGAGTTGAAAGTGGACCTCTCAACTGTTCGCTAAGTTCGATATGAGATAGTATACAGCGGAATTTGTATAATTTCTAGATTAAGACTCATCTAACTCCGTAGTAGTGTCTGTATTGTGTCCTATGGATCTATGTTTGCATTTATATAAACCGTGGTACCCTTTGAAAGAAACTTTTTCGTATCAAATCGTCTTCAATAGAGCGTAGAGAAGATTGAGATGGTTTTCTTTATAGTTTTACATCGTTTCGTCGTCATAGTTTCCATTTATATTTGTTTATTTAGCTGTAAAACTTTGAAACAGAATTTAAGTTAGTTAGACTTTAGAAAAAGATGAATTTGTTTAACATGATCTAGTCAACTTAGCCGCTGTATTTTTATTCACTGGACTACATATATCAATGTCTTCGTATAACTCGTACAGCTCATCATTCCATAGTCTGCGGAATTCGACGCTGCCAATGTTCAGAGGACTATAAGTCTTCCGCAAAACCTTTCTCTCGAAAACTCCACGTACCGTTTCATCGGATGTCGTTATCGTCCACGCTTCTACACCATAAAACAGGACGGGAATGATGAGAGACTTGTAGAGTTTGATTTTGGTTCACCGAGAGAGGACTTTACTTTTCAATTGCTTACTCAGTCCAAAGTAGCAGCTGTTGTCAAGAGTGAATCTGCGTTGAATTTCGAGACCAGCATTGTTGGTGTTGTTGATGTTAGTTCCAAGATAGACACATTTATCTAGAACTTCAAAGTTATGACTGTCAACAATGACATGAGAGACCAGAGATAATGAGTCACCCTGTCTGAAAGCTCGTTTGGTATTAAAGAGAGCTCAGAGAAAGGTAAAAGCCAATAACAACAGAGGGTTTTAGAAACTGCAATAAAAAGCAATATTTGCTTTAGAAATTTTTGTTGTGTCTTTCACGGGTTTGCTGCACTCGCCATATTTGTAGGCTAGCAGTTTGTGGTCTAAAACTGGGTTGACCGACAATCTCTTTTACAATACGCACATGTTGTTTTGCTTTGCGTACAAACGGAGAGTGGTAAAACCACTTTAAAAGCAATAAGTAGACACCTTCCTGATTGAATGGACGATGCGCTTGTCTTACATATTACTTGTGCATATTTTAGATATTTTAGCGTTGGCTTACTTGACTTTTACATCCACTACTACTACTTAAGTAACTATAAGTTTCTCAAAACAATTGTAAATAATAGGCTCATAGCACTTGATTCAGCATACAACACTTTACGCACTGCATACGTACATTGAACAAGTGAAACGGTGGCTGTTAACCACCGACGCACCATAGTTGTGGTGAAAATTGTAAATGTTTTGCATTGTGCGTTAAATAAATGTACACATTTTCAAAAATTTCTTTACTTATTTATTTATTTGCTGTATTTAACCAACGTTAAATTGCCATTTTCACGGTTCGTCTACCTCGCGTCAACTGTGACATATGTAAGTCAATAAATTACATGCGTCCAAATAGTTGTGCGTTATTTTTTTCAAATGCTGTAAACAATTTTCGCGTTTCAGCCAATTAATTTCTTAATTTGGTTAAAATTAATGAGTGTACGCGTTGTTGACATTTTCTTGCTACTAAAGCAGTCGAGTGCGTCTCTAATGTGTCTAACATGATTATGACGCGTACAAACGTAAGCAAAATCGTTGACGCGTAACAGCTGTATGCTGTGTTGCCTGGGCAAAATAACAGTCTACGAATAACTTACGATTGATTGTAAAGCAGTAACTGGAAAAAATGTCTGATCCAAAAATGTAATTAAAATACAATTGATTGTCAAATAAAATAGTGGCAGAAATTCTGACAATAATAGAAGAGTGTAAAAGAAGCAACAAATCTGTATTATAGATATATATTATTCACCTCTAAGATGGAACTGACGGATCGAGTTATAGACGGATCGAGCTATAGAGAATATCAGGATCAAGGTACAAGGGAAACAATGAGGCATCTCTTGTGCACTTGTCGCGCATTGTTAAGGCAACGTCTTCAGCATTTGGAGGCCTCATAGTACGAGAATCTGGAAGAGGTATCTATAGTTTTTTTTTTATACTCTCGCAACAAAAGTTGCTAAAGAGAGTATTATAGTTTTGTTCACCTAACGGTTGTTTGTAAGTCATAAAACTAAACGAGTTAGATATAGGGTTATATATATCAAAATGATCAGGGTGACGAGACGAGTCAAAATCCGAATGTCTGTCTGTCCGTCCGTCCGTGCAACGGATAACGGATAACTTCTGTTGCAAAGGTGTTGAGAGCGTACCAAGAGGCTCTTGATGACAACATTATTTCTATAACTGTCTCTGGTTGGATACTCTGGTGTAAGCTATTCTCGAGTAGATCACGCTGTTGATTAAATCAAGGGCACTCAAAGAAAACATGTGCCGCATCTTCAATAACTTCTGGGCAGGACGGGCACTCCGGGGAATTATCGTGCTTAAAACGGTAAAGGTAAGCCCGGAAACAACCATATCCTGATAACATCTGCGTGAGATAATGGTTGACCTCTCCGTGACTACGGTTCAGCCACACATCAATCCGTGGTATGAGACTACGGTTCAGCCACACATCAATCCGTGGTATGAGACGATGGGTCCACCTACCCTTCTCTGCAGTATCCCATTGAAGCTGCCAACGTGCGATGCTCTTCCGTCGTTCTTCCTCCCTGCGTTACTCAGCGCTCAGTGTGGTTGCTAGTACTCGAAGAGGTAAAGAGGTATCTATAGTGAAACTACATATTTGGAAATTCGTGTCCTAAAGGATGACTACTCCTCGTGGACTACGTGACGGCACTCCATCTCGGATTGCAAAGGACCAAAACGGGTTTATGTGTGGCTTATTGGCATAACAGACTAACCTAACCTACTCTTCAATTCACAAAACAGTGCCTTCCAAACAGAGGTGCCTGTCATCAAAGTAGCTTTATCAAACGCACTTTTTCGACAGTTGAGTGTCAATACTGGCCTAGAGTTCGATTGTTCCGTTTTGTTTGAGTTCCGCATCCAAATGAAGTCTTTAGAGACAACAAAGCTTGCAAAATATTGCAACCTAACCACACTGTCAGTGGATTGGAAAAGAGACGGCAACAGCCTGTCGTCCACTTGCGCTCTAGGTTTTGGATCTCCAGAGCTCTAGTGAGCTCGGTAAACACGCGAGAACGATGAGCACTTGTGTGGTTGCGAATGTTTTATAGTACAAAGTAGGCTCTTCGAACTGCTTTACCTTAAGAAGGTTCATCTCGTTGCAATCTTAGGAGTGCTGATTGGACACAAATCTACAGATGCACATTCGACGAGACTAAGGAACTTAGTCTCCAAATCTGTATGGAGGTAAGAGAGTTATCTAGGAACTTTGTGGTGTCAACTTCCGCACTATCCACCTCCAGAGTATCGTGAGCTCGGTAAACACTCGAAGCACTTGTGCGGGTATTTTCAAGTCTGAAGTGGAGTGTAAGAGGTTCTTCGAACTGCTTCACCTTAACAAGCACGTCGCAATCTTAGGAGTGCTGATATGGTGCGCATGTGCTGAACTTGAGGATCTCAGGGTCCAAAGCTGAATGGAGGTAAGCGAGTTGGAATTATTTGGACACTTTCTCCTCTAATGTCCAGCATTCGTCAGACTGGGTTAGAAACATCTGCCTATTCATACCTTCGGACGAGTTGGTTTGAATTGATATTAGTCGTCTTAAACAATTTATGAAATACTCTGAGCGCTTTGTCGAATCATCTGTTTTTGGCTTCACAAAGAACCAGCAATCACAGTTATCCGAGTGGTATACTTTGCGACCTCAATCAGACGTAAATATCCGCCATGTAATCTAAACCAAACTAAACTTTTTGTCACCGAAAAAATGCGTGATTATGTCATAAGTGTTCTAAATATTGCCGCATACCACGGACCAAACCTCATTAAGATTGAGTGCTCATCAACAATAACCAATTTGTTGCGGTTCATTGGAGATCACTAAGTGTAATTAAAAGTGAGCGTAACTATTTCACCACAACTGCCATTGAACTCACAGCAGCACAGAATACCAAAAATGGTTAGTTATAAAAGAAGAAGAAGAAGAAGAAGAAAAAAGTAGCATGCGATGCCTCATTAATGTTGTACCGGCAGACATTGACCCCATTGAACGCTATATATGAGTACATATATATGTACATATGTATGTATTTTGAACATGCTGCCGCTGTGTAATGTGGCATGTAGGCCCCCACATACATCGATATATGATATACATACGTATACAAGTAATTGGCTGAAATCGGCAGCACATTTGAGTGTAGGTGTTCAATGCTTAAAACTCAAATTGCGCGCGTTTAACTCGTATTCTAGTTACGTTAATTATGTCGCGAATACGAGGGTGCCACAAAACTTTTAAAATTTTATGAAAGTATGCATAGAGTTAGATATATCTTCTTCTTCTTGACTGGCGTAAACACCGCTTACGCGGTTATAGCCGAGTCCAAAACAGTGCGCCACGTATCCCTCCTTCTGGCAGTTTGGCGCCAATTGGTTATACCAAGCGAAGCCAGGTCCCTCTCCACCTGATCCTTCCATCAGAGTGTAGGTCTCCCTCTTCCTCGGCTTCCACCAGCTCTATTTAGCTCTGCAGCTCTTATAATTTTTTCCAGCATCAAGTTAAAGAAGCCGCATGATAGTGAGTCACCTTGTCTGAAACCTCGTCTGGTATCGAACGGCTCGGAGAGGTCCTTCCCGATCCCGACGGAGCTTTTGATGTTGCTCAACGTCAGCTTACACAGCCGTATTAGTTTTGCGGGGATAGCAAATTCAGACATCGCGGCATAAAGGCAACTCCTTTTCGTGCTGTCGAAAGCAGCTTTAAAGTCGACAAAGAGATGGTGTGTGTCGATCCTATTTTCACGGGTCTTCTCCAAAATTTGGCGCATGGTGAATATCTGGTCTGTTGTTGATTTTCCAGGTCTGAAGCCACACTGATAAGGTCCAATCAGTTTGTTGACGGTGGGCTTTAGTCTTTCACACAATACGCTCGACAGAACCTTATACGCGATGTTGAGGAGGCTTATCCCACGGTAATTGGCGCAAATTGTGGGGTCTCCCTTTTTGTGTATTGGGCAGAGTACACTGAGATTCCAATCGTCAGGCATGCTTTCTTCCGACCATATTCTGCAAAGAAGCTGATGCAAGCACCTTATCAGCTCTTCGCCGACGTATTTTAATAGCTCAGCCGGTAATCCATCGGCCCCCGCCGCCTTATTGTTCTTCAAGCGGGTAATTGCTATTCGAATTTCTTCACGGTCGGGCAATGGAACATCTGCTCCATCGTCGTCGATTGGGGAATCGGGTTCGCCATCTCCTGTTGTTGTACTTTCACTGCCATTCAGCAGGCTGGAGAAGTGTTCCCTCCACAAACTCAGTATACTCTGGTCACCAATAACTAGATCACCTCTGGGGGTCCTACAAGAGTGTGCTCCGGTCTTGAAACCTTCAGTTAGTCGCCGGATCTTTTCGTAAAATTTTCGAGCATTACCCCTGACGGCCAGCTTGTCAAGCTCTTCATACTCACGCATTTCGGCCTCTTTCTTTTTTTGTCTGCAAATGCGTCTCGCTTCCCTCTTCAGCTCTCGGTATCTTTCCCATCCCGCTCGTGTTGCGGTCGATCGCAACATTGCGAGGTAGGCAGTCTGTTTTCTCTCCACTGCGAGACGACAATCCTCATCATACCAGCTGTTTTTTTGGCTTTTCCATCAGATTAGATAAATAGTTAGATATATAGATAGATGTAAAATGTGGTGTGCATTCCGACCTTTGGCCTATTGTCTATTGGGAAGTTTCCGCTTCCATGTCGCAGAAGTGGTCTGACGAGACTAAGCTCAGGTTATATAAGTGTTGCTTGAGTTTAGTCCTGCATAGTGTTCCACCAGTAACATGAGTTTACGCTTTGTGAGGTTTATTAGCATCCTAAACATTTTTGTATAGTACCGATAGCTTGTCATAATCCGGTTACCCATTGCAAGTGTCTTTCTCATTCCGATGGCTCCTCCACTCGGAACATCTCTTTGATTGTTTGATTGTATGTGGTCCTACTGCAAGTAATGGTTCAGGGTGCAGGAGTCAATTGGGTTTATTAAAATCCTTAACTTTTTTAGTATTGTATCCTCACAGTAGCCTTTGCGCTTGTCGCAATCTGTGTAGCCGTTTGCCAGTGTCTTTCTCGTTCACATATCTCCTCCATCCGGAACATCTCTTTGATTGTATGTGGCCCAACTGCCAGAAATGGTTCAGGATATTACTATTACTGAGATTATGTAATGTTGGACTGCAAACGGGGTTAGAACTTATTTTAGACCCATCTTACTTGTGTTTTGAGTGACTTCAAAAGTGAATTTCAATGGGGCATCATTCGACACATGGGACGCTGAGATGCAAGGTTGCTGGTCATTCCTATCTCTCTTATTTTAAATATAAACTTATTGCTGAGCTTTTTGCCTGGTCATAAGAGGCCCTGGGAGGTTGCGAGTCTGGAATTTACCATCCAGCAGCCAAATAAATTTAAATTTCTTATTTTTTATTCTCCCTACCTTTTTTCTCTTTCACTCACTTAACTACAATCTGTAAGCTAGCCATTACATGAAACTTTTGAACACCCCCACGTAAATACAATATGCAACTAGCAAGTAGCAGTTGATAATGAATCAAATGAAAATTGACAACAAGTAGCGCCTAAATTAAAAAAAAAAATAAAATAAATTACAAACAAAAAAAATATTTTTTTACACTACTGTAAAACTAACTTCGCAGCAGTTGGCTGCATTTGTCAACTGACCAGTTGTTGCGCAGCTGGTTTGACAGCCAAAAACATATGTAATTTATGAATATTTTTTGTTTGTTGTTGCTGTTTTTTTATTTTTATATTTTTTTTATTTATTATTTTTTTGTTTTTATTTTGTTTTTTTTTTATTTGTTTTTTTTTGGTTTTTATTTTTTTGTTTTTTTTTTTTATTTTTTTTTGTTTTGTGGTGAAAACGCTCAATAAATTTCCATAATTAAATTTGTATTCAAATAAACTTATGTAGAGTTTATAAATCTTACCTTCGCTAGGTGCTATCTGCCCAATTCATATTGCGACCTTTCTACGTCGTTTTGGGTTAATGACATCGATTTGTTTTGTTATTGTCAAGCGCTAGTAGAAAGCTTTTGCTTACAACTTCCAAATTTGTTTTTTTTTTATTTTTGTCTGGGTTCTGGGTGTCTGCTTGTCTCTTGTGTTGCACCTACCGTTATATTTTCATATATACATACATATATATAACGTTATATAGGTAAGTAGGTAGCTAAAGTTGTCTCGTTTTTGTCTGTGAAATTTCGCTTTTTACCAACTTCATAATACTGGTTGCATTCTTATCTTCTTGTGCGCTGCACGCTTTATTCTCAAGACACTCTGCTCCAACGCGACGCATACAAAATTGGGTTGACTGCTTGCGGCCTTGTTGCATGCGCACATTCTTTACTAACGTTGTTTTAGCGCACGTTTTTTCATTTCTCGTTTTTTTTTTCATTTTTTGTTTTTTATCCCATTCTCTTTTTTACACTTTTATACGCCTCATTTCGCTTACACTCCCTATTATATATGTATGTATGTACATATATAACTCCGCTTCTGTACTTTCATTTATTTACGACGCCTGATTTTTGGCGTTGATCTTCATTGGCCGAATTCGCAAATCACTCAAGTGCTCAATTTTTTTATTGTAATTCTCAACCAGTTTTATTTTACGCCACAGCGTCTTTATATTGTTTGTAGCTTTAATTTAGTGGTCTCTTGTATTCATTTTGTTTTAAGGTGCGACTTTTGACCTAGTTTTACCATTGTACGGACATGTTTTGTTTTTAATCTTCTTTCATTACCATACCACCAGCTAGATATGTGCGAGTTTGCATATTGTGCGCGTCTTTTCTGCTTCATCTGCTTTACGGTTACGGCGCGATAGTGCCACTTATCACCGGTTATTGTAGTCGCTGCATACAGGGTTGCTTAGCTGTGTTGTTTAGGCAAAAATGTTCGAAAGTTTGTTGTATGATTTCATTTGTTATGAAGTAGGTACCCCTGAAAGATAGAAAAACAGAAATTTCTCTGCATGAGACTATTCATAATATGAATATGGCAACATCAAAAGTACCGCTGGGGTCCAAAAGTCAAAGAGAGCTTTCCCAAAAACTCATTAGTTCGAGGTTTCCTACTTTTTTTACGAGAAAAAAAAACACAGAAAATTAAATTTTAGTGGGGAATGTTTATTATCAATCTAAAGAACATTCTTTGGCATTTATTTTTTTAAGATTATCTCTTTCAATAGTAGGCCGCGGTTACGTTTCAGATGGCCCACACGTTGAGTCAAATTTTCGTTGACTCGTTCTAGCATTTCGACTAATAACTGGCGAATGTTATGCGTGATGTTTTGCTCCAACCCCTGAATCGAAGTGGCATTGTCTGCATAGACTTTAGACTTTACATATCCCCACAAGAAAAAGTCTAACGTTGTGATATCACACAATCTTGGTGACCAATCGACCGGCCCAAAACTCACAGAAATGTTATCTCAATAAATCCATTTATTGATACGATATGTGTGAAGTGGCACCGTCTTGATGAAACCAAATGTTGTCGAGATCATGAGCTTCAATTTTAGGCATCAAATAGTCGGTTATCTTGATGCGATAACGGTCGGCATTGACGGTTACTTTCTCACAGGCATCATTTTTGAAGAAATATGGATTGATGATTCCACCGGACCACAAACCACACCAAACCATTGTTTTTTCTGGATGAAATGACAGCTCTTGAATCTCTTTAGGTTGCTCTTCGTCCCCAATGCTGGGTTTTTATTTGTTTATATACCCCTTGAGTCAGAAATAGACCTCATCGCTGAATAGAATTTGGCTCGAAAATGTCGGATCTTCTTGGAACTTTTCAAGAACCCATAGAGCGTAACGATATCGCTTGGTAGGGCCCAGCGGCTTCAGATCTTGCACAAGCTGTATTTTGATCTCGACGTGAAATGCGTCGTTCAAGTCGTCTATTTGAGTTGGCGCCCAATCGATTCTCCATGGACGTGGTCTATTCGGTCGAATATTGTCCAATAATGAATGCTGGGTCTCAAGAAGATGGTGTTGTGAATACTACGCTCAGTAGGCCGATTATGTTGACCATAAGTTGAGCGAAGCGAAGCACCTCTTCTTGGAAACACGTTATATTCTTCCACAGTCCCTGTTCTCTAGGCTGTTAAATCCGTGAGGGTTTAAAGTATATTTAAAGTGTTTCTTGGAGCCACTAGCTCTCCAAACTTGAGAGTAATTTGTTTTTACTTACGATCTTTGCCTTCGTCTCACACTGGTGACCTCACTTGAGAGTCTCTGCTGTGTTAGATCATCGAATTTGCAGTAACAACTGCTGCAGTTAATTTTTGTGTTTTCTTTCGAGTAATTTTTACGCTGCGAATCTTTGTTATGATTTCGGCCTACAAATCGATTATAAAATATGCATCCTTACCGCTAAACCCTGTATTTTCATATATTTAATTGATTAATAAAGCTTTCTCTCACTCCTTGGCCTCAAATAAAATTTTTAAATTATATTATAACATTTCTAATTTACGCCAATTTAACAACACACTCGTAAAATTTCACTCTCAGTTCCTGATGATTGTCGACAACTTTAATAGACAACAATTAAAGTGTCTTCGAAATGAGTATTATTAAATGGTTGTCAGTGATTTAATTGCATTCGAAATTAATTTGGGTACATAAAAAATACATACATTCATACACGAGTATGAACGACGCTTGCAGACCATGAAATTTGCGCGCCACTTGTGTCACGCGCCTGCGCTACAAACCCACACACAGACACGGCTGTACTCCAACACTGCAGTGCTCACTCGCTCATTGGCGCCATCAAAAGCACTCTCACTCGTCGCTAAACGCTTGAAATTGTTGACAACTGAAAAAAGTGTTAGCTAGTGACAGCAACAACAACATTAGCGCTAACAGCAACATCATCTTCTGTCAATGCTGTCAACATGAAATCCACATGCCTACAAATTTTATCGCATGCGATTTTTTATTTATTTTATTCTTTTTTTAATGCATATTTCCATTAAATGTCGCTTGCTTTCGCAATTTTTCCGCTCAATGCACTGCTGCCACTTTTAATAGCGGCAAAGCATAATTCGTGCAAATTTTCGCTTTGACAAAAACAACTTCGCGCCTACTGCCTGCCGCTGCAATTATTGTCGCGCACCAGTCTTCGTCTCAATCACATCACCTTGAAATCGTTGTTGCTCGTTCGTGGCGTAGAGCGACTGCGATAAGTACACATTTTCGACCTGGAGTGTGAAGTCAGGCGTCTGCAAAAAAAAAATAATTTTTTGTACAGCTATACATGAATTATATACTCAAGCGCCTTGCAGTGCATTGCAATGAATGCGCCTGTAATAGAGTACGTACACTCGACGACAACGGAGCGTGCATATAGCAATTACATAAGTTTCTTTTGAATGATCTAGAGCAAAAAAGGAAGGTCCTCAAAGTGATCCAATTCCTGCTAGACTATTAATTATCTCTGCTTTATATTGTTGGGTTAAGCCTGATCTGACCAAAATCTCTTGCGAATCTAGACTTCAACAAATAAACTGCTGATTCTCTTAAGGTTATTGCCAAGGTTTCATCTAGTATGTTTCTGAATACTCGATAGCCTCATTTCTAGCATTCACTATATCTGCAATTTAAAGTTACTTACTCCAAACCTTATATGAGAAGATTAAAAATCACAAAGTTTAACAGTTGTTTGGAGAAAAGTTAAATCAAACGATATGAAAGATCTCCAAGAAATCATAGCTATACACTTCCTAACATCAGATCAGGGTTAACTCCATATAATCTGAATGATCTCCAAGAAATCATAGCTATACACTTCCTAACATCAGGTCAGGGTTAGGGTTAATCCCATAACATTTTCAATATAAGACCACCAAATTTTACCGTACTATGCTTTCAAAGGTTCTCTAACATTAGCTCTAGACTGACCTCTAAGAAATCACAACTATACACTTCCTAACGTCAAGCCAGGCTTAACCCCATGAAAATTTCAATATAAGACCAAATTTTACTCTATTGTGCTTTCCAAGCCTTTCCAGTTTCCAGTATAAAGAGTTTGGAGAACAAGGTTTAGATATCAAGCTACTTTACACTAGTTTGAAGTTTTAAAGAGCAAAGCTTTTCAAACATTATCGGTTATAATTAGTCGATTACCTTGATCAAACATAAGAGTACACTCCGTGGATTGTGGGTCCAAACCTCGGCCTAGTTAAATTTAAGCTTTTCATAAGCTCTTCATAAACTTAAGTTCATTCATATTATCACTATATATTAATGTCGCTCAGTGTACTTAGAACAAACTCTCGCAACAGTGTTGCCGCTGAGCGCCAAATTAAAGCAGTCGTATGGGCGTGAAACACAAATATGACCGTGAAAAAGCGCTTTTAACGGCAAATGCTTAAGCTTTTATATACTATTATACGTTTATTTGGGTGTTAGTTGATTTTCCAACAAATTTGTTTGAGTAGCCTTAGGTAGCAGTTAAAATTGTCAGCACTAATGTTGACGTTATGATAATTTGACTTTAAATATACATACATAAATGACATAAGCTGTGTCAATATTGAGCTTTTATCATTTTGTATAAATAAAACTATATTTATATAGGTGAAATATTGTGCATTACGTTTTTTTTCAAAATAACTAATTATGCAACAGTAAAAATTTGCATCCGGATTTAAAGAGCTTTTAAGTTTAGGAGACTAATAATTTTTTAATACTATAAGCGTATTATTAATTGTTTCTCATACCCTTTCTTTCTTCTTCTTCTTTCTAATCTGTTGATCGAGCTTTATAGAAGAATTTTACAAACTCAAAGGTCCTCAATGTTTTTGGCTCAGCAGCTCTAAAAAGAGTTCAGAAGTGAAACAGTTACTTACTTAACAGAACATTTTATACTCTCGTAACTTATTTATGAGGTATGCACATACATATATGGCGACTACAGGAAGTAAGGTAAGGTAAGTATTGACCTGATTTTGTCTATTAATGCCATAGAGGGACACTCCTATAAGAAACACATCTCCTTTGAGTTTCTTTAGAATATCTGAGGCATTTACTTTACTGGGATCTTGAAAAGTTAAAGCCTGATGTCAGCTTGGACGGCAAAGCCAAACGCGAAATGTAGTATTTGTGCAAAGTTTTGTTCCGATATCTTAACTGGGGCAATTATTTATTGAAATCAGGTGGACTTCAAAATTATGGTATAAGGAAAGTAGGCGTGGTTGTGAACCGATTTCTCTCATTTATAAATTATACCATTGGGATGACAAAACATTGTTTTGAAGCGAATTTCTGGTGATCTTTCCTTACTGAATTAAAGCACACTCACAGACGGGCATCCGGACTCAAGGAATTAAATTCGAGAAGAAATTAAAAATTTAAATAGATGTGTATTTCAACAGCAATTAGTTTATGTCGGGTTTGTCTGGTGGGCCAGCAGACCCCGCATAGACCAATTATGGTCCTTAGCGATACCAGATGGAATGCCGTCACGTATTCCCTGAGTAGTAGTCATTGTTTAGTATGCCAGCGCTTGACGCGAATTTCAAGAGATCCCTCCGCCAACTTATCGTGCTGTCACGTGCCCCTAGATATTTGAAACGTTGTCGCACAAGAGATGCTTCACTGTTTCCTCCGTGCCTTGTTCTTGACATTTCCTACATCCGATCTGATAGTCGCATCTTATAGGCGTGACCGCTACTAGACTGTAACCTGTAAGCATGCCATGGTCATACAGCCCTTCTATCAAGTGCTAGTAGGAAACTTATATATTTGCTTTGCAATGATCTTTGCGGTTTTGCAACCCCGTAGATTCTTCCAGCTTTGATTCTCTTGGCAATCCCGTCAATGCTTTCGCTGGAAACAAGCTGTCGATGAAGGTGTTAATGGCACCTCTGTGAATGGCGTTCAGTGCTTGTTGCATCCGAAGTCCTGTCGGTATAGTCTTGTAGGCCGTCGACGTATTTCAGGAAGGTACTCTTGATGGCTCTGGGCGGCGCTCGGCTTCCAGTAGGTGACTGCAGGGATGCTTTCGCAGAAATATGCAGAAAATGTTTGGGGAGCATTTCGTTATGCTCCTTGACAGGTAGCATACGGGTCCCATTGTGAAGGTGCTCGACCGGAGACATCAAGAGGCAACCTATAGCTGTCCGGAGAGCGGTGTTTTGACAAGTCTGAAGCTTCCCCATTTGCATTCTCCTGCATCCAGGCGTTCTCCTGCATATTGGGGCTGCGTAGTTTAGTACCGGCCGGCCGATTGCCTAAATTATTATTATTCTAATAATAAAGCGAGGGTAACTTATAGTGTAGTTGCCCTCGCTGTGTTTATGGCTCCTGAAAAGCTTGGCATTATTGCATGCCAAATATCATAACTTTTGGAGTCCAAATATAAAATGGTCTAACAGAATGAGTGAATCCTTGATAGTAGATAGGAAAACTCTATATTGGCTTAATTGTAAAATGTGAGAGTTTATGCCTTCTTTCATATTTAACCGAGCTTCTACTCAGCTTCGTGTTATACATCTCGGTGTTATCCGACAGTTAGGTGACTCCGAGTCCAAATTGAGTCGCTTCGGAACTCTGAGAGTCTTGAACTGTGTCTTTGACTCTTCAGTTACTGTTCGTGGATCCGATTTTTGACAGTTGAAATGACTCACAATTAATTGTCTTCCTTTTTAATGCGTAAAAATTGCATTTTCTTTGACGGATATGAAGCAAACAAGCCTAAATGCCAGCTGCACATAAATTTGCTCATCATAAACGCACACAAATTACTAGTCGCATTGCCTGTCTTCCGGACGTCACCTATGCAAAATTATGACAATGTGTCATATATTGAAATTTATGCAAGATCTTTTCTTACATTTTGTTGTTGTTTTCTTTAACAACAATAAACGCATAATGAATGCAAATGCAAAAAAATAAGACAATAAAAGCAGGCATAACTGGCTTGAAGAATACGGCAATCAAAGTAACAACAAGTCGTGGGTTGCCGCCATTCTGTCAAGCTGCTGTCAACTGTTCGCGTCAAATTGTCAGCTGTTTGTCTTTTGTGAACAGCATGGACCTACCACATCAAAATAATAGCTATGAAAGTAAGCTGTGTGGCCCAGCGTATAACTCAGGCGCATGCATTGCAACACTGGCTGACTGCAAGTTGATTTGAGTGACTGATTGTATGAGTGTGTGACTTATTGACTGACTGACTGATGCGCTGCGAGCTGAGTTAGCGCGTCAGTGTACAATAATAATAATAATAAATGCAGCCGCTTGCGCTTATGCATGCCTCATGTGCGTGTTTAAGCTGCATTTCAACGTATTGGGGGCCCTTCCGCCTTTATGCGGCTTTGTTTGCAGCTTACAGTCTCATCTCTAGTCATCTCTAGCTTTTTATGTTACATTGTATGCTTTCAATTCTGCTTTGAAATTTTCTCTCTTCCTATTGCTATTATTGTTTTTATTTTTTACTGTTATGCTATGCAGTTGAATTGTCAGTTTCCTGTTAGTTTCTACTCTCTTTCAAATCGACGGCATAACTTATTGAATTAAATTAACATAATTCAACAACTTCAAGACAAGAGCCAAGCAATCGTTTTGAACTTAATGCAGTTGGTCGCATAGCGCTTGACAACATAATGCGCTTGAAGCGTAAGCTATTTCTACAAGTAAAGTATGGTTAAAGGTTTCTAAAACGGTTTTTTGTAACTTGCAGCCGAAAATCTATTATGTATTTCGAGTTTAAGCTTTATAAACGTCTTAAGTTTATCGCCTTAAAGTTCCATTCAAGCTTATCTTAGTCATAAATTATTTATTAAGTGATTTTTAATAGACTTGTATTTCAATATCTTACTAATTCCAATTTTTTTTCTACTTTTCAGGTAAGTGTCTTAATTCTCGTTTGGTTAATGAAGATATTGATATTTCGTAGTTTGGTGAGTGTTTTTCTTGGGAAATCTTTACTTAAGTTATACAAATGAGATTTTGGTTGTGAACTCAGACCAACTGCTGATTTGTTAATTATTGAAGATCGATCCTTTTTTATCATTATATCAGCGGTGAATATAGTCTCCATACTGAGGAGACTTAGGTGAAGTAGGGAGCAGATCATCTTTAATATACTTGCTTCCTGGCGTTGGGGTTCCTAATGTGTTAGATCATCTATCAGATCAACACTTGCTCAAATCATCTGAAATATGCTAGCTTCCAGACGTCGCATAATTAGGGATTTTCAATTTGTTTGAGATTTATTCGAAGTTATGCGATAAAGGCGTTTCGAAAAACTAAAATCATCTCAAAAATACTTGCTTCCAGAGATCGAATAATTTCCGGTTTCCGATTTGTCAGACATTTCTTACAAACTATCAGATGAATAGAGTTTCTAAAGTCTAAAATAATCTTAAAGATGCTATGGCCGAGAGCTTATCCAAGCTATTTCACAAATAGATTTTCGAAAGTCTAAAATCATCTCAAAAATACTTGCTTCCAGACATCGAATAATTTTCGGTTTCCAATTTGTTAGACATTTTTACCAAGCCATCTGATAAATAGAGTTTCGAAAGTCTAAATTCTTTGAGAAGTTTTTTCGGTTGTAAGTTTGAAATTCATTCTAACCTTATATTTCTGCATCACGAACAAGAACGCAATGTATACTTCTATGACTGAGTATACTTCAAGCTGACTGTGCACTAAAGCCTTTTAGCATTAGGCCAGTTTGAAACCAGCTTTTTTTCTGTCTGGGCATCTCTCGGACTTGGGATTTATTTACACTTGAATGGAAAACCTCAGAACCCAAATTCTCCATAACAGCGTCTTTTAGTAAATCAATTCAAGCGGTTAGGAGATTTGTTGAATAAAGAACGTGGTTGAAATGGAATTATATTGCCTTAGTAACACATATCAAATCGGTCGAGGAACCTCGACAGATATTGGATAAGTAAAAACATCTCTCGAACCTGTGATTTATTTACTCTTGGGAAATCTCAGAACTCAAACCCTCCATAACAGCGTCCATTAGTGAAACCATTCAGGCGGTTAGGATATTAGTTGAATAAAGAACGTGGAAGAAACGTGTAATGCCTTTGGAACAGATATCAAATCAGTCAGGGAACTTCGACGGATATTGGAGACTATTTTACTTTTTAGGTGGACAGTGTCTTAAACTTCTGAGCTCAAAACAGCGTCTTTAGTAACTCCATTCAGGTGGTTAGGATATTTATTGAATAAAGACCGTGGATGAAGGAATTATTTTGACTTAGTAACACATATAAAATCTCTCAGGGAACTTCGACGCATATTGGATGAGTAAAATCTTCTCTTCAGGTGGGCAGTGTCTTAAGTATCTGATCTCAAATCCAATTAAAAGCGAAGGAAGGTGTGAAATAGAAGCATTCCTCGACACGTAGAGCAAAAACTGTCGGGAGCATATGTAAGAATGGACTTTAGATCCCTCAAAATTTAAACTTTTGAGGATTTTGAAGACGGCTGTCATCAACATTTTATGCTTCCTTAAGGAGCTTATTTACGTAAAGAGCAATCGGGTCCGGCTTGCAGGATGTATTCCTAAATAACTTGACATTACATTTCTTTAATGAACTTAATAACTTAAGAGCCCTCGATATTAGAAGGCTTCTGAGGTACTCACTCTGCATGTATTGATTTCGAGAAACATTAAATTCTTTGCAAAGCTTAATGCGAGATAACTGTGGTTTAGAGCTACATAAGTGATACCCCTACTGGGTGGGGCCTACACAACGTCTGCCTTATCTAATCTCCGATTTGTAAGAGCTTCCATAACGGTATTTGTAAGTGGTTGCATGAGTGCAATCGGATTATCTCCGTTGAACTAGTCCATATGAGAGTTGCTAGTTTTTTTCTTTCACTCTGGTTTTTTTGTTTGCCCCCAAAATCTCATAACCCAATTCTTTACACGTTCAAGCCACTGTTATCACGAATGGTCTTCTAGCAACATGCAACACTCACTCACTTACGTATTTGCCAATTCTAACTTTGAGAAAGTTTTGTTGTTGTTGCTATTAAATTTATTTACGCATTGTAAATAGTTTCCAAGCAAAGCACAGTGGGCGATTGGGCCTCGCTAGCGGCATTTAATTCAAATTTTCAAATTTGAAAAAGCGTTAATTTTTTTTCACAAATCGATAACAGATGCTTTGATTAGATTTTTGGCGGTTTTTTATAAGCTCTACGATCAGCTGATCATCAGCTGTGAGCTCTCAAACACAAAATATGTTTTAGCAAGTGCTTTACAATAATTTTTCTTTGTAGTGCGCATTGATTTCTAGCTCCTTTGAATTTTACAATTTTTACTTGTTTCATTAAAAGTGTGCCTTTTTATTAACTTCAAGGTATGTATTACATAAAAAATCAGTTTTTGTGATCGGTCTGTAAATGTGTTGTTCATAAAACGTAGTGGCAATTAAGTGTATTAACAACTAGCCCGCACTAGCGTACACCTGTCGTTCGTGGAGTAGAAGTTACAACATTCGCACGGATTCGGTCTAACTCTTTTTTTAGCTGGAAGTGTGAGTAATTGTGCGTCCAAAATGTGTAATATGAACTGCTATTATCTGCTAACCTTTAAATCATGGCGCTTTTTAGGAACAATGTCGGTAGCAAAACGGGTACTTTTTTTAGTATGCGATCCGAAAAAAGAGGTTTCTCACCATGGAAAACTTTGTATTTGGTACTGTTCTCAAAAACCTTAAATATACTCAGGAGGAGCAGTACGAGATTGGCAAAAAGGTGCGAAATTTTACTAGTAAGCTTGTAGAAAAGTGGAAAAACTGTAGAAGAAATAAGGTTTTTTTTGAAAACAAAAACCAGGAATGGCTAGATTAGTATTGATTGAAAGATCATCTTCCGAAATTATTGGACGTTCACAAAAAGATATTTCGGAGTGTTGCAAAAAAACGCAAGTTAAGAAATTGTCAGGCCTTACTGAAGATGTGCCATCAGAAGCATTGTTGGTAGCTGCAACCTGCAGCTTGTATAAAGGTGGAAAACGTAGTGCTTCACAGGTGGTGTCAATGCTAAACGCCGACGAAGAGGAGGAGGAGGTTTTTCCAACAACCAAATTTGGCTGCTCGTATAACAGGAGTAAGCTATGATTTAATATATCGATTTAGCGTAATCTTACGAGCATTGGCTTGTGGATACGACATAAATTCGGACGCATTCGGATCTTACGCATTGGAAACTTCCGAAATTTTTGTTAAAGCATACTCCTGGTTTTACATGCCATCGTCTGTTCACAGAATTTTAATTCATGGAGCAGATATAATAAACCATTTTTCCCTTCCGATTGGTATGATGTCCGAAGAAGCTCTTGAAGCCAGGAACAAGGACTATCGAAACATACGCGAAAGCAATACAAGAAAAAATTCCAGGAAAAATACAATGGAAGATATCATAAATGCTTTATTAGTTTCGTCTGACCCTTTGATATCTTCATTGTCAAATGGGTCTTCAATTTCGACTGCAAAAAATATTATTATGGACGATGATGTTAAGAGCTTGCTTTTAAAGAAGCATCTAGATATGCCTGATTCTGATTCCGAAGATTCCGAAGATAATTTTGATTTATAAAATTTGTTTATTGAAGGTAAAAAAAAATTTTGAAATTAAAAAAAAATAAAAAAAATTTAAAAAAATTTTAAAAATTAAAAAAATAAATTTAAACAAAATTTTTTTTTCTTAAAAAATTCTATGCCTTTTTTCTGAGCTGTGAAAAAAAAACGTCTGAAGATATCTTTTTTCGTTTAGAAGTTATTAATTAAATGCCACTAACAAGGCCCAATCGCCCACTGTGCAAAGTAATAAAAAAGTTGCGTGTCACGTATTCTTCTCGTAGTATAATGACAAATCGACAGTTTGAAGAGTTGTGGAAGAGTCGTCGCCAAACATGCAATAGCGCAATTTTTTTCAACAGCAACAACAACAACAACAAAAACGTAAATTATAACAAAACAACAACAGGCTAAATTATACCACGCCTCTGCTCTAAATAAGTTTTTGTTGTAATTTTTATTATTTTTGTTGTTGTACGTGATGATTTCATGCGAAAATTAAGTCAATATACTAGATGGTGCGTGGTGTCAGTGGCGCTGCGTGCGCTTTTGTAAGCTGTCCTGTTTGCCATTGTTTGTTGTTGTGTTGAAATTATATGCTTATGCTACAAGTCCAATATTTCTCATAAGGACTTTCTTTCTTGTAAAATAATAATATGAGTAAGATAGCTACATATATTTTATGAATACACTATATATGTATGTACTATAGTTCTATTTGAAGATGAACTTTCTTATTTTCACTCTTGATTAAACCGCTGAATTATAAGCAAGTTGCATTCTTTATTTCTCACAGTCCATTCGCGTAAGTATTTTAAAAATTCTGCCAACAAGGGTTATGGGCCCTTATCGCGTGTGAAAGTTATAAAGAAAAAATAGTTCGTTGTTCGCTAAAGAAAAATTAAAAAATGAATTCAAATTTCCTAATTGAAAAACTCGACAACGAGAATTATGACGTATGGAGTATACAAATGAGAAGCATATTGATCAATACAGATCAATGGCTAATGGTTAATGGTGATATAAAGCGTTGTGCTGAAAACGCAGATAAATGGGACTATGATGACCAAAAAGCCCTGGCAAACATAATTCTGTGTGTTAAACCAACAGAAATTACGAACATAAAATCGTGTAAAACATCGGCAGAGGCATGGAAGAAACTTCGAGAAGTACATATGCCATGTGGGCCATTACAAAAAGTTTCGTTATATAAGAAGTTGCTTGGATGCAGTATGTCTGCAAATCAAAGCATGTCGTGTTATCTCACTTCGTTTGTCGAATTGGTAGATAAATTAGCGGAACTGAATATCGAATTAAACGAAGAGCTAAAAGTTATCATATTGCTGTCCAGTTTGCCTGCAGAGTATGAGAACTTCGTAATAGCCATCGAGACTCGTGACAAATTACCGACGTTTAATGTACTAAAAGTCAAGCTTTTAGAAGAAGGTGCCAGAAGGGAACAGCAAATGAATCAGGAGCCATCGCAAGCAGTCTACGCACGTGTTAAAGAATCTGCGCATAGTAGCAACAAAGCATTCGGAAATGCAAAACATAATACGAAATCAAATGAATTCAAAGGAAAGTGTTTCGGTTGTGGTATGAGAGGACATACAATAGCGCAGTGTAAGCGAAAAGCAAAACAGCAAACCAATCAAAGGGTTAAACTGTATGAAGGTGATAATGAACTTTCGTATGCTGTGTATGCAGCAACAGTGGGAGTTAAAAAGGATAAGCATGCTTGGTGTGTCGATAGTGGTGCGACCACTCATATGTGCTGCGACAAAAATATGTTTATTTCGTTTATTAAAAAACAAGAAAAAATAATGTTAGCAGCGGATAATTTCACTTACTCACAAGGTGTCGGTACGGTAAAAATAAGGACAACAGAATGTTCCTTAGAATTGCGTGATGTTTTATTTGTACCTTCACTCAAAATGAACTTTTATTCAGTGAGCAAAGCGATGAAATATAGACATACAGTATTATTCAAAGATTTTTGTGTTGAAATAAAAAACACGAAAGGGTCAACTCTATTGAGAGCCCAGTTACAAGATAAGTTGTTCATTTTTTATGCTCAAACGAATGTTCCAGAAAATATGTTACACAATATGATGTGGCATAATCGATATGGCCACATAAACTTTGAAAGTTTGAAGCAAATCGTCGACAATAATTTGGTTCGTGGATTAAATAAAATAGACATCAACTCTAAAACAAATTGCGATACATGCAATAAATCGAAAATATGTGCAGTGCCTTTTCCTAAGAAGTATGAAAGAGAAACAAAACAAATACTTGAACTAGTGCACACAGACGTTTGTGGACCGATCAATGTGAAATCAGTGGGTGGTGCACGTTACTTTCTTACTTTCATAGACGATTTTTCGAGAATGATTTTTATATATTCCATAAAGGAAAAGAGCGAAGTGTTTGAAAAGTTTAAAACATTCAAAAATATGGTGGAAAATCAAACGCAAAAAACAATTAAAAAGTTGCGTAGTGACAATGGTACGGAATACACCAATAATAAGTTTAGTGAATTTTTAAAAGAATGCGGAATTAAAAGACAATTGACTGTGCCATATACACCACAACAAAATGGGGTGGCAGAAAGAGTTAACCGCACAATCGTTGAAATGGCTAGAAGCTTATTGGTACATGCTAATTTAAAAGAAGAATTGTGGGGTGAGGCTGTTCATACAGCAGTGTACATACGTAATCGCGCTCCTACAAAGTTATTAAAACATACTACACCGTACGAAGTATGGTACAATAAAAAGCCGTCGGTAAAACATTTAAGAGTTTTTGGTGCACGAGCTTTTTCGTTGGACAAAACGCATCGTGGTAAATTTAGTGCAAAAGGCAAAGAATACGTGTTTGTAGGGTACTCTGAAATTTCAAAAGCCTATCGTCTATATGACAGAGAAACGAGGCAAGTGATAATTCGACGCGATGTAAAATTTATAGAAAACAATGAAGGTCTCGGTATGTGTGAATGTAAAAACAGTACAAAAATCAACGACGATTTGGCAAGAATAATTGTAAGTTTTAACAATTGCAATGAAGAAAAAGAACAAGTTGAAAGTTTCGTAAGCTTCACTGATGGTGAAGACGATGAAGTTGAAAATGAACCTCAAAATGAATCACATGACTCAGATAGTGAAATGCGTCGTGGACCTGGTAGACCAAAATTTGTTCATACTGGGAAGGTTGGTCGTCCCAGAAAAGAGTATCAAAAGTTGAATTCTCTTCAGTATGGTGATATAGAAACGCCACATACAGTCAAAGAAGCATTAGCAAGCGAATACTCCTTTGAGTGGGAGAAATCTATGAAAAATGAGTATGCGGCATTGGTAGCAAACAACACTTGGTCAGCAGTAGACCTGCCGAGGGGCCAAAAGGTGATTGGGTCAAAGTGGGTTTTTCGTATAAAACGTAATCCAGATGGAAATATCGAGAAATTCAAGTCGAGATTAGTAGCAAAAGGCTGTAGTCAACAGCTGGGTTTAAATTATTGGGAAACGTTTTCGCCAGTAATTCGATATGAAACGATTCGTATGCTACTTGCAATCGCTGTTGAGAAAGAGTTGCATTTACATCAAATAGATATCTCAAATGCATATCTAAATAGCGATCTAACTGAAGAAGTTTATATAAGACAGCCGGAAGGTTTTATAGATAGTAAAAATCCGGACAAAGTGCTAAAATTAAACAAAGCTATTTATGGCCTTAAACAGTCAGGTAGAGAGTGGAATAGTACACTCGATATAGCATTGAAGAATTTGGGTTTCAATCCGTGCAAAAGCGAGCCATGTTTGTATGTCAAAGAGCGAGACAAAGTTTATAGCTACATAGCAGTTTATGTTGATGACCTGATATTAGCATGTCCTAGTGAAGAAGAGATTACAAACATAAAACGCAAACTATCGTCAAAGTTTAAGTTGCAAGATGGCAACACACTGAAGTTCTTTCTTGGTTTCGAAGTAGAACGTGAGGGCAAAACAGGTGCGATTTCTGTGTGTCAGAAAACATATATCAAGGAGTTGTTGAGCGTATACGGTATAACCTCATGTCGTCCAGTAAGCACACCCCTCGATCCTGGCTTTCAAACCAGTTGCAACGATAAGAACTGCTCCAAGGTGGACGTAACAAACTATCAGTCGTTAATAGGGTCTTTAATGTACTTGGCCATTTCGACGCGTCCTGACATAATGCATGCAGTAAGTTTATTGGCGCAAAGAAACCAAGATCCTCATTCCGAACATGAAGCTGGCGCAAAGCATGTTCTGCGGTACTTATCAAAAACCGTAGATCTAAAGCTTCATTATTGTAAAAATGGTAAACCGGTAAAAGGCTATGCGGATGCAGATTGGGCTAACAACAATACAGATAGGAAGTCATACACCGGCTATTCGTTCTTTCTAGCCGGCAGCGCATTTTCTTGGCAATCCAAGAAGCAAGATGTCGTCGCTTTAAGTAGCACTGAGGCAGAATACATTGCCTTGAGTACAGCAGCAAAAGAAGCAGTATACCTTCGTCGCTTACTGAAGGAAATGGGTTGCAGTTCCGAAGATCCGATTTTATTGAAAGGCGACAATATGAGCGCTATACAGATTTCGAAGAATCCTGTATTTCATAAGAGAACTAAGCATATAGAAATAAAATATCATTACATTCGTGATGTAGTAGAACGTAAAGAAATTGAATTAGAGTATGTTTCCACAAATGATAATGTATCTGATATTTTTACTAAAAATTTGCAAAAACAAAAACATGTAAAGTTTGTAGATATGCTTGGTCTTAAATATTAATGTTAAGAAATATTTCACTTGAGAAAGAGTGTTGAAATTATATGCTTATGCTACAAGTCCAATATTTCTCATAAGGACTTTCTTTCTTGTAAAATAATAATATGAGTAAGATAGCTACATATATTTTATGAATACACTATATATGTATGTACTATAGTTCTATTTGAAGATGAACTTTCTTATTTTCACTCTTGATTAAACCGCTGAATTATAAGCAAGTTGCATTCTTTATTTCTCACAGTCCATTCGCGTAAGTATTTTAAAAATTCTGCCAACATGTTGCCACAAGCAATATTATTATATTATTTACAATTGTTGTTGTTGTATTAATTTCAATTTTCATGTCATTTGTCATTTATTATGGTTAACAATATTTTTTTGCGCTATTGTTGTTGTTGCATTTGCGTTATTTTTGCTTTACAATACTCTATCGACCAGTTCCAGTTTCCGTTGCCTTGTCTCACAGTAGTGTCTTGAAATTGCTGGTCTTTTTTTTCTTTGTGGCACAGCGGCGGTCTTGCGTCATTGGCTCAAACATTCACTCAATTGTCTCTAAGCCTATTGTTAATTGTAATGTGTTTGCAGTCGTAATAAATAAATTATGGCAACGTTGGCGAGTTCACACAGTTTGAAACCTCGTTGCCTGGTATATGAAGCCTTAGTAAGAAACACATATCTTTGCTTGATGACCGCGTTGCATATTAAAAGTGCAATAAAATGCAATTGAGTGCATGCCACTTCGAGCAAAGAGTAAATATATATCGGACATACCTTCTAATAGGTTCGTTTCATGCTCAAATAAGTGCGATTAGTCCTTAGAGCCTTTGTTGTGTTCTAAGTCGTCTCTAAAGGTCTTTAGCTGGTGTAAAACTGATTTCGTTTTCGGAAAAAGCGCAGCAGTTACTTACTCGAAAAGAAACCGAGCTCCGATAAGATACCGGTCAACCAATTTTTACTTACTCGAAAAGAAACCGAGCACCGATAAGATACCGGTCAACCAATTTTTACTTACTCGAAAAGAAACCGAGCTCCGATAAGATACCGGTCAACCAATTTTTACTTACTCGAAAAGAAACCGAGCTCCGATAAGATACCGGTCAACCAATTTTTACTTACTCGAAAAGAAGCCGAGCTCCGATAAGATACCGGTCAACCAATTTTTACTTACTCGAAAAGATACCGGTCAACCAATTTTTTTGTTATTAGAGCCGGAAAACCTTTAAATGAAACCCTCTAAATCGAAATAAATCACTTTCGAATATTACAGTTACGTAACTTGCTGAGAAAAACATTGAGGTCTTTTAAAAACCGAATGCTAGAAGAGAATTCTAGAGCAATTTATTGAGATTGGAGTTCGGAAATCTTAAAATGGAGCCTTTATGAGCTTTTAAAAGCCAAACTGTTAAGTCCAGCGGTAGCAAAAAGAGAGATAATTACAGATTAGATCTGAAGAATATTCTGTTGATCAGAGAGCTGGATGTTACAAATTCCTATGATAATTTATAGAGATCGTTGGTAGAAATCGTTCAAATGTTACCCTCTTTTGATTGAAAGAATTGCGACTATTGGACGCGGTTTTCTCGAGGATGTGGGTGAAGTTGCTCATATAAAATTATGTGAACTTTTTCACTTTATTAAGACCACAGGGTGGTTCAAAGATGACCCTATAGTGTGAGGGATCTTAGTCTCAGTGGTGTCACAATGGGCCTCCAAAAGGCCTATGTGCGTCGTTTTGACAACCACATAACCTAACCTACCCTCTTTTGAACATGAAAAAGTTCAACTCAAGTTCAGATCCGATCAGAAGTATACTCTGCTGATGATTAGAAATTTAAATTCTTATATTTATACAGAATTTTTTTCATATGAAAGCTTTAGAAGCTTCAAAAAAGCTCTTAGGTCGAAATCGTACAAATGTACCCACTTTTGAGCTTAAAAAAGCTCAACTCAAGTTCAGTTCCGATCAGAAGAATATTCTGCTGATGATTAACAATTTAAGTGGTTGTATTTATACGGAAATTTTTAAGTTTGAAAGCTTTAGAAGCATCAAAAAAGCTCAACTCAAGTTCAGATCCGATCAGAGGAATATTCTGCTGATGATTAGAAATTTGCATTCCTGTATTATTCGGAAATTTTTGAATTTGAAAGCTTTTGAAGCGCCAGAAAATGCAATTTGAGCTTTTAAAGCTGTAGCAGAATGAACCATGCTCTCGAAGTTGTAAATAACAAAAGACGATCGTTAAGGGAATGACCAAATACATACCGGTATACCTTATATCCCTGGAAGTTTTACGAAATAAGTGCCTTAACAGCTTAAAAGCAAGTTCAGTTCTGATGAGAGGAATATTCTGCTGATGATTAGTAGTTTAAACGCTTGTATTTAATCGGACATTTTTTAAATTTAAAAGCTTTAGAAGTGCCAAAAAAGCTCAAAAGTGCAATTTGAGCTTTTAAAGCTAAATGAACAATGCATTCGATGTTGCAAATCATAAAAGAAGATCGTTAAGGGAATGACTTAATGTATTCTGGTATACTATAATTCCTGGAAGTTTAACGAAAATAGCGCCTTAACAGCTTAAAAGCTTCGGTGTACTGTAAAAGCTTCTAAAAATTAAAAAAAGTTAAGTTTTGTACTATGCATACTCCATTCCTTCTCTCCTCTTATTTTTATTTGACATTATACATTACTATTAGCTAGCCTTCAAACTACTAGTTAATTGCTTAATTTTGGCTGTCACTTTTCAGTCAAATGCATTTTGTTACACATTTGTTACACTCCGGCTTTTTGAACAAAGTAAAATGTTTAAATGCAAATGTTTCACAATTAATTAGGTCACTTGTTGCAGTAAAGTAAAAACGGCAGCAATAAATTCATAATATTCAAGCGCGAAGAAATTGGGGAGGAAGCAAGCCAACATACAGATGTACATACATATGTATGCTTCTTGACATTTGTGCTGTTGCATTGTTAGGGTAGCCCGCAAGCTATTTAACGAGAAAGTTGCGCTTATTAAAATGAAACATACAACAAGAATACATACAAATACAAGAACGAAGATGCATTCAGCAAGAAAAAAATTGAAAAAACCAAAAAATATGTTCAAAACGAAAAAGAATTGCAACAGACTTCGCTCCACGCTATTTTCAGTTTTTCGTGCTCCACTTGTAATTTGTTGTTGCGTTATTTTTTTTCACTTCTAACAAAAAGAACAACAATAACAACAGCTCCATATATTTCACACCCACAAAAATTATCTGTGTGCGCTCTATGACTTCATTGCTTTTGTTGTTGTTGCTATTTATAAATATACAGTTTGGCGCCCACATGCAACCCATCCAGGAGGCGTCCATAGACGCTCAGTCGTTGGTACTAAGCAACAATACAGTTGTAAAGCTAATAAATTATGAGCTATGAAAAGGGGGGATGGAAGAAATATTAAAATGAAAATGTCCAGCATATAAAAGAGATTTATCAAATATTAAATGAAAAGATATTCTTCCGTTAAAAAATAAAAGAAAAGAAAACACTACAATAGTTCCATGAAGTTTCTTAAGGTCTTCTGACTTAAAAGGCCATTTAATCAAGTCAAATATATAGAATATTAATACTGTGACTTGCAGGCGGTTGTGACTCAGCTTCCAAAACGTTTTCTAGTTGTTCTTCCTTCTAGAAAATCAAGCTAGTCAGATCCGTTTTAAATTGTTGCTTTCTTCATATGTGTTTTAACTTATTTGTGAATATCGAAGAACGGTTCAACGGCATCGTTTTATGGTCTTGGAAATCAAATCTATATGCTCTTCGAAGTCCGTATGGCTCATTGAACACGTGTAGTTCGAACAGTATCTTCGATAAACTGTCCTATTTGCAGATATTTGTTTTTTTCAATAAAGTCTGCACCTCAAGATGCCTTCCATACACTTATAGGAATTTATTACAACCAATGGATTTGAGATCAGAGCTTCTAACCTCAGTGGCAGCCTTTGATCTTTCCTAAGGACATTTCAAAAGTTTACATTGTACTCTGTTATCGTTTGTTGATCTAGGAAATCAAATCTATATGCTCTTCAGAGTCCGTAATGGGTATCGAACCCGCGTAGTTCGAACCGAACGTTCGATAAACTCTCCTAATTGCTAATGTTTGCTAAAGTCTAGACCTTTTCGATAAAGTCACCTCAAGAGACCTTCCAAAAACTTATAGCAATTTGTTACAACCAATGGATTTGAGATTTGAGTTTTTAATCTCAGCAGGAATCTCTGATCTTTCCTAAGGACATTTCAAAAGTTGTAGACTTTCAGGTTGTTTTATAACTGTTTGAATCGTAGCTCATTTAGGTCTTTATAATAAACTAAAGTAAGAACTTCACAAAACATTAATCCATTTCCCGTAATAAATTAAAATAGCTTCCCTCAGCGTTCCATAAATTTCTAAATTAGAGGAAAAACTCGAGCAAACAATAATAACTAGGATTTCATACATCCGTTCACATTTTTTCCAGACTATAGATTCCGGTTAGAGTTCGTCTGTCTATAAGCCCAACTGTCTTGAATATATGTAAGAGTTGTAGTTCCAAGGATTTGTCTGGTAGGCCAAAGCCACACATGAACCAGATGGAGTGCCATAACGTACTCAATGAACCGATAACTTAGAAAAGGAATTTAGAATTATAATCAGGCATCTTTTAAGCTTTTAAGGAACCTCAGATATCTACGTAAAGAAGTAAGAACCATAAAAGGCCTTAATCCTTAAATATAGGACAACATTCCAGTTCTAAATGATCAGAGATCTAGGGATTTTAAGGAACTTAGAGTCATAACTTATTTTACTATGCCTTATGCCTTAAATATTCTGGTTCCATCCTCAGAGATCTATGGTTTTTAAGGAACTTCTTCGTTCCAAATCTTCAGATATCTACGGTTTTTAGTAAGGAACTTAGAAATAGATTTCATGAGTTCTATGACTTAAGCTTAGATATGGCAGAGTGTTTGTTTAGGATAGAGCATCTTTTGGCACAACACTGAGATCACAGCCGCTATTTCGAGTCTTTTAGTTACTGGTCGGTCAATACTAAAGTAACAGAGTTTATGGCTGTGTCTACAGTAATAGCAGACTTTGAAGACGAGTTTTGGTTCAGAAACCATTTCTTTTTGGAAATAACTTTATAATAACTAATGGATTAGTGACCGTCTGAACATGAAGAAGCCAGACGCCAATTCAAACTTTCCACACAGTGTCCAAAATTTTTTTAGTATTGCGAAGTGAAGTGTAGAGAATGCCTTTTCTTTTCGATTCAAAGTTCAACAACATCAATTTGCAATAACTTTCATATTCACAATTTTTATTTTCAACTTATTAAATGATAGACATAAATTGGCTTTTAAGTGTGTGCCAAAAAAAAACTGGCCATCATCCATGACTAATGCCAAAAAGCAAATATATGCTGCTAATACATTGCACCAACCCATTACTAAAAATAAATAATATTTCAATGATATGTCAAACTATGAGAGAATGGATGACAAGTCGTATAATAGACTGTGCGCAGCGGGATGCTGACTGCATCGTGGCAACAGCGCATTTATGAAAGGGAAAGTGAAGTTAGCTCAAAGATAAGGAGGGGCGCATTGGTAATGAAAAATTCATTAGCAACAGTCAGAATTTCCAAAAGTATTTGTTGGAAATTATTACAATTTCTTAAATACGGTTTCGGTTGAAAAAGCTGTGAGCTCATCATTAAGCTTTCGACTTTATACTGTGATTTTAATATTTCGATCTACTATTTCTCCACCCTTTACACATTTGGAAAGACGCTATCATTTGTTCACTTTATCTTCGGTTATTTTTTGTATCCTTCAAATATTGGCTTGTTATTACCTAAAGTTGAAATAGAGACTGAGAAGTCTGAGGTGAGGGCATAGTCGAACGAGGGCTGTTGCCGATCTCAATAGAATCTATTGTAGGATAGTGTTCAACAGCACTTAATACTGAAAACCCTTAGTATTTCTGTTAGTTTCTCTAGAGCTAAATCAGTCTATTTAACTAAGATTTCATTCCACTACAGTGCAATGTTAGGATGTATTGTTGTTATTTTAACGATTATGCATTACTGGTGAAACGGAAAGTATAAGCCTAGTTGTCGTCGAGGTCATCTAACTGTAGGCCCAGTAAACGTGCTGTTTGGACAGGGTCGGACCAAAGCGAGAGGGAACTCAGCGCAAACAAGAAATATACTCTGTATGTTGGGATTCAGTCTGGATAAGTCGAAATTTAACCTGCTAAAGTGCCTAGAACTAAGTTGAGCAAGGGTCATTCAGGTGCCTCGTGGCAAATCGAGCTCGTCGTCTGCTATGGTTGGTGGTTTGACTCCAAGGATGCCATTTACTGGGAGGAAGGCAAAGAAGGTTTTATTGGCTCCGCTGCTAAAGGCGTTTAATGCGTTTAAATCGTCGACGTATTGTAGAAGTGACCTCTTGATGCAACTGGGAAGCGATTCCGCTTCTAGCTGATTACTATATGAACACCCTAGTAGAAACTGCTTAGTAAGCAATTCAATTCCTCTACTGGCAGCATAACGGCCTAATTATATAGGTGTGATTCGGGAGACGTCAAGAGGTATCCTGTGTCTGTTTGGAGTGCGGTAGTCTGGCACATCTGTACCCACCTCTGCACTGCATCCAAGCCACCAAGCAACAGGGTAATTAACGATCGGCCGGCCGATAGCCTCGTAGGTGATCAGCAACGTTTCCTTGTCCTTTCTTCAAGTGCTTCCGGCTAGCGACTTGAGGATCTTTCATTCAAAGAGGTTGGCCGGGTCCGTTCCGATTACGAAATCTCGACTGCCATTGGAACTGCCATTCGTGACTTCGGTTGAGAGAACAACGATAGATCTTAAAATATGTTATTTCGCATACAAACTTCTTTTTCCTAGTGACCAAGATAGCTAAAACTTTTAAACCCGGTTTGAGCTCAGTCAAAAGATATACAGACTTTCTTTTCGATTATATTGACGTGAGTAAAAAAATTCTTGCGCCATGTAGTTGACGATATCCTTATGAATCAAAATTGCTGAGAAAGTGATATCCTAAAGCTAAATATTTCGCACTCAGAAATCCCATTTGGCGCCAACCAAACCCCTACATGTACAAAGTGCATGCAAAATTTTGTAAAATTTGCCTAAAAATAAGCACAATCCGCACTAAGAAAAGCTGCCCAACAACTTTCTATAGAAAATTTTACTTTTCCTGCAGCCAACAGTAATAATAACAACACAACCAGTAAAGTGAATAGTACAACTGAGACAGCTAAAGTGAAGCTGACAGCTAACAGCATGCAAACAGCTAAGCTAACCGGCTCGTCTAGTGAAGCCGAAAAAAAAATAGAAAAATACGAAAAGAAAAAAAAACGGCAAAATACTTGCGATAAACGGCAAATAAATTGATTAGGTTTGTGTAAAGCGCAAAAGCCGGTTTTACGCTAGCGAAGACAAGTCTTATGCACTGTCGACCAGCGGTACTTCGAGTAAAAGTGGCAAAAATCAAATGCAAACAATTGCACATAAAAAGAAGCAACAAATAATTGCAAACGCTTTTACATAAACGCGCTTAAAATTGCAACAATGTGACGTTACTCACAGAAGAAACGAGTCTGTAGATACTTAAATTTATTGCTAAAATTGTTGTCTTCAAATTTACTTTCGTTTGTAAACACCATTTGAGCGTATTAATGTGTGCAACGACACGTGTGTGACATAAGCTTGTCCACTTGACAGCTGACAGTTAGCAGTTGAGTGTCGCATTAAACACCAATTGAACAGTTGTAAGTAGGTGTTGAGTAGAGATTCGTACAAGTAAAAAGCGCATAAAAATTTAACTGATTGTCGTTACATAAAGTTATAGGAAAGACTAAATCGAAGTTATTTTAAAAACCACTGGTTCAATAGAGTCAGATACAGCGACTGAAACTATTACGAAGACCGGGTTATAGTAAGCTCAACTAAATTACGGAAGTAATCGGTTTGAAGTGCATAGCTGACTTCAAATACGAAGCTGATTAGCGAGACAAATTGGAAGCTCCATTGAAAATCTAAGGCATGCAGTTATGAGAAAGTTAAACTAGAATATCTTATCATAATCTGTTTTTTTCCTTCGAAATAACAATATGATTCCATCGAGATTACTAACAATTAAAATTACTGGCTGATCTGGAATTAATTTATCATATTTAAGGAAGATAAAGTTAAAACAAGTAAGGAAGAGCTAAGTTCGGGTGTAACCGAACATATTATACTCTCGCAATTTATTCGATATATGGGGCCTTGAAAACCTATGGTCCGATTTCGGCGATTTTTATAAATGGGCTGCCACACTATAAATACAGTATTTGTGCACAGTTTTGCACCGATATCTTCACTTGTGCTTACTTTATATATTGTCAAGTAAACAATTTAGATCGTCTTCTAAGTTCTGGTATAAAGGAAGTAGGCGTGGTTGTGAAGCAATTTGGCCAATTTTCACAACATATTATTGGGAGGTAAGGAAACTATTACAAACCAAGTTTCATTGAAATCGGTCGAGTAGTTCCTGAGATATGGTTTGTGACCCATAAGTGGGCCACGCCATGCCCATTTTGCAGCTTCCATCTGCCATTTCTTATGTGAAATTTAGCGTTTCTGACGTTTTTCGTTAGTGGATTAACCCACTTTTAGTAATTTGCAACCTAACCTTTGTATGGGAGGTGGGCGTGGTTATTATCCGATTTATTTCATTTTTGGACTGTATAAGGAAATGACTAAAAAAACGACTGCAGAAAGTTTGGTTTATATAGCTTTATTGGTTTGCGAGATATATACAAATAACCGATTTGGGGGCGGGACCACGCCCACTTTCCCAAAAAAATTACATCCAAATATGCCCCGATCCTTTATTCCAGATTTTACTGTTATAACTTTATTTATGGCTTAGTTATGACACTTTATGTGTTTTTGGTTTTCGCCATTTTGTGGGCGTGGCAGTGGACCGATTTTGCCCATTTTCGAAAGCAACCCTCTCACGGTCCCAAGGAACATATGTTCCAATTTCATTAAGATATCTCAATTTTTGCTCAAGTTATCGCTTGCACGGACGGACGGACGGACAGACAGACAGACGGACGGACAGACATCCGGATTTGAACTCCACTCGTCATCCTGATCATTTATATAAATAGAACCCCATATCTAACTCTTTTATTTCTTGGTGACACAAACAACCGTTATGTGAACAAAACTATAATACTCTGTGCAACAGGTTGCGAGAGTATAACTAGTAAACTTGAAGTAAAACTTCCACAATTGCAGAACCAGACAATCTAAATAATAGATATCGAACTCGCCTTCTGGTAGAAGTCTTCCTAGAGGAAAGTAACCATCAAAGTAACGGACTAGATATCAAACCCGAACTTATTGACAAGTTCAGGTACTATAGACCCTTCTGTTTAAGATTTTATGAAAGTCTAAACATCAGATTATTCTAATAAGAGTTTGATATAATAAATTTAAAGAAGATAAAGACGCACCTATGTTTCAACTCGCTTATAGGCGGAAGGAAAGACTAAACGTGAAAGTTGTAAATCTAATTAACTAGAATGGTTTCGAAGCTAAAGGAAGTCCTTTGGTTAATCTTATAAGACGCGGTTCTTAGAAGAATGATTACTAATATACCTGTTCCTCAATGATTTCGACTTTTGATGCTGTTATTCCTCTGACAAATGCGTCCTCGAACTTTCCACGTTTAAGTCGACTCTGTAGAATTAATATATAGTATTTAATGGAAAACTTCCCAGTCCGAACTCCACAGACCTTGTACAAAATTGTAGAAATAGAGATTAAGAAGAATTGAATTAAAAAGCTACGTAGAGCTTCCGCTCTCCAGCGATTTATTATTTCTCTGACAAATGCCTCATAGAACTTATCAAGTTTATGACGACTCTGAAGGACTGTATAGTATTTTATTAAAATTTTTTCATTGCGACCTTTAAGTTTAAGAACTACTGAATGAAAAATCTTCCGACAAGCTTCCGTGCTCCAGAGACTTTGTACAAAATTGTTGAAAGAGAGGTTAAGGACTACTGAATGAAAAAGCTTAGGAAATGCTTCCGAACTCCACAGACCTTGTACAAAATTGTAGAAAAAGAGATTAGAGACTTCTGAATGAAAAAGCTTCCACACTCCAGAGACCTTCATTATTAATTTAAGTATTTTAACAATTATTTTAACAGTTATATCAAATATAACTCCAGAGCTACCTAATTCTCATAAATTTAGTCTTAACTCTTTGGTAATCATAACTTTATAATTATCGGTGAGGATTCTAAGTGTTCCGCGTCAAGCTTTGGAAGACTTTTAGGCAGATAATCTTTGGTTAATGACTTACATATTGCCGAATATACATATGTGAAGAAGAAAATGTTTTTACTTGTCTGTATCACTTATAGTAGCATGGAAACATGAAGCAGCACCGTTGTCCTATTGCAGTGGACAGTGACTGAGCTGGGCAAGGGTTGGCTAGTCACTAGCACTTGCGCAGTCGCCAGTTGCTTCTGGCCTAAGGTGAATCGCAGGAAGTGTACCGATGAGGTCTTCGCACTAAGCAAAGTTCACCTCTACTTACTCGTAGGGGTTCTAACTGGCCGTTGTCCCTTCGGGATCCACGCTGTAAGGTAAAAAATCTTACCGGTTGCTGGCTGTATAAGCTGCTTGGAGGAGAAAGAGGTGGAATCATCTTATCACTTACTTCGGCAATGTCCCGCCTTTGCTAGATCAAGAAAAATATTTTAGGGATCTCAGTTTTTCGAACAATCGCGTGAAATAGCGAATATAGAAGTGCAAAACCTCTGCAGATTTGCAGTAGATTCAGGGCGTTTTGTCGAACCATAATATCGAATCAAGGCGGGGATTCTAGTTTCAGAAAGGACCTGTCTTTTAAGATCTACGTGTGTTTTCCTCTGTGGAGCAGTCATACAACCTACATATGTATCTATACATGTCTGTAGACATTTGTCTTAGAAACTGTTCTTAAAAAAGAAATTCAACTTCCTCAAAATAAGTTCCCAGCATTCCAGCTCAAACACTTGACACTAATTAATTTTTATACAAACACAATAAATTGAGTGTTTTGTCAAAAGCGACAAACAATTAACGGTTACCACATTTTTACAACCGACGGCTTACATATGCATACGTCTTTAAGTTGCGTGCACTGACTTGGCTCTCTTGGTCGCATGTAATCTTTAACAGCATCATTAGTCAGATTAACCAATTTACTAATTTCCTCTAACATCATTGCTACAACATTTTAATTTTTGATTTCTTCAACTTATCTTTTATTTGCTTCCCTCGCTTGGGAAACTAATGCTTAAGTTAATATTAGTGGCTTCCGTTGCGACAAGATTTATTGTTTACATTTCCCTGCAGTCGATAAAGTTGGCAATGTTGAAAATGTCATTAGCAGCAGCTGTTGTTGTAAGCCCATTTGTTTTGCGGCAAACTTTTACAACAACACACTTGTAACTTTGGAGTTTACTTATGCAAGAACTTTTTTACAGTTACATAAAGTATTTTTTTGTTTTTTTTTCAAGCATCTCCACAACTCTTAGCGGGCCTAGGAAGCGATAATGTTTGTTGCTAAAGAAAGCAGAATGTTGGGAAAGTATTTTTACTTCCTCTTAAAATTAATTTTAAACTCAATTTGTAGCGAAAAGCAATAAACCTTTTAAGCTGTAGAACTGCAGCTCTGAGAACTAGCGCAATTCCATTTATTTCCTTAGTGTGGCCTCGTTGGTTTATTCTCCACATTTCATCAGTGCTGAAGCTTAAAGCTCACAGTCCGTTCTTTTCGGTCTTTCCCCGTGCTCTGCGGAAACATACATCCGTCAACATAATGAATTGTATTAATATTGTTCGATAAATCGGGCGGATGCTTAAGCTCTCCAGCTCTTCAAAGTCCCCTTGTTTGGGATCAATTTCTCTTCAGCGGTACCGGAATTTCTGATTGGTTTTGTATAAGACAAAATATTTCCTAAAATCCTTTAATTTGGGCTCGTCGATGTTTAAATTACTTTGAAAACCATTTGGTTACAGCACCGACATAAGTCCTATAATTTGGGATCATCGCTCTTAAAAAACTTTGGAAACCATTTGGTAATACGCTAGTATTATGAAAATTAAATCACTTGATAAGCTAATAATAAAGACTCAAAGGTTATAAAAGACGTTCGGAAAGACCGAATATTTATTCTTTTTAGAAGTATTTTGAAATTTCAGTAGTTACCTCCAGCATACGGTTGTCTGAGATCAAACGTTTTCAACCCGTTTGTTCAACTTCTTTACTTGAATCACCATAAAATCATATAAAAAAATTCGAGTTATGGAGATTTCCGAGTTACGGAAGTTAATTTGCATGAAATTTGACTTTTATTGCCAATTTAAGAGTTGAAGTTTGAGTTATAGCAGTTCGAGTTATGGAAGTTCGACTGTAATAGTAATTTTTAGCATCCAAATCTACAGCTGACATTTAAAAGTTATTTGTAGTCTCATTACTTCCGTGCTCTATTGGATCTATGCCAGATGCTCCGAGTCTACTTAACTCAATAAAAAGGTTAACTAATACAATATATATCGTTACCGCGATGAAAGTTCCGAGTAACTCACTTCCTGTGCTCATCTTTTATCTACTCTTTCATCTTAAAGCGATTTAGTTGCAAGCCAAAATGTGTGAATCGAACATGTCTTCTCTTAACTAATATCATCGTACAATCGTGTATTCCCATATCTTCAATACACAACATGATTTTTCCATAAATATGGCAACCGTGACCCTGACGTTGTCTCTATTATTCCAATACATCCGTATATCATTTAAATTTATAAAAAATATTAATAATTTACGACCCTCTTCGTATGCAAATAAATTTCCTGTGGCGAGTAAAAGTGACTACCGACACTCATACATATGACCAAATCAATTTCTTCTACGACAGATATTTATTTGTTTTTTACACCCTCCACAGCCAAAAAAGCTACCTTCTTACCCATAAATTAATTTCAGTGTATAACTATAAAAAAAATCCATTTAAATATACATACGAACAATTGACGGTTAATCATAAAATTATGAATGCCAACAGTTGCGCATGCGCAATGAATCAGCAATGAGGGAGGCAACATTACGCGCCTTTTTTGTTGAACCATAATATTTAAATACATATGTATTTACATATATGTATGTATAGATAGATATTTAGATACTTACAGTTGTATATTTAAATGTTTTGTTGAGTTGTCAAGTTGAGTTGAGTTCAGTGTATGAGAGTGAGAGAGCGCTTGAGAACACGCCTAAAGTAAGAAGGTTACAATATAGTTAATTATTAGAAAATATTGGTGAGGAAGGGCTAAGTTCGGGTGTAACCGAACATTTTATTTGACAAACTATTATTTATTTTTATTCGGAGACAAACTATTAGAAGAAAGAAATTATCTCTGAATCAAATATCTGAGAGATTTACCGATATTTTTGCTGAAAAATTACCGGTAGACATCGAGTTATTTATGTTCGATAAGCGATGTCTTCACAACTTATAGTCCGATTTCGACAGTTCTTTCACAAGTAGTGTCACATCTCAAATACATTATTTGTGTAAAGTTTTATACCGCTATCTTCGCTGATTCCCGATATACATATATATTATATAGTGAAGGAATCAGATAGAATTCAAAATAGACTTATATGGGAAGTAGGCGTGATTGTGAATCGATTTTACCAATTTCCCTTCGTTTATATCAGGATGTCAAAAAAATATGATGTAACGAATTTCAGTGAAATCGGTCGAGTGGTTTCTAAGAGATGGTTTTTGACCCATAAGTAGACGACACCACCCCCATTTTCCATTTTTTGAAAAATCTCACTGCAATTTTTTATATAAAATACCGAAATGTGTTTGGTGCGGGATATGTAAAATACAAAATTTTTCTTAAACAATTTATTAATTTCATAATATTGAAATCCCTTATTCCTCACCTAAATCAAATCAAATTAGTAGCGAACTCACCCTAACTTATACTATGTTTACATATAACGAGATTATCTCCATTTACGAGCTTAACTCGATAATCTGTAATTAAGAAACGAGATTTCCCATACAAAATTCCTCTCTGGATAATCGGAGATTATAAAATTATCTCGTTTTATACAACTAGATTTTCGGTGTTATTCCTAGGTTTATCGATAATTTTGCGAAGAAAAGGAGAAATGTCAAATGAAAATGTAAACAACAATGGCCGACAGCGAGAGAAATATGTGTAATACAACAACAAATGCAACACATTTGACAATTGATAATCTCATTTGGCTATATGTAAACGGTTAGATTATTGAACGAGCTTAGAACGAGATTATTTTCATATGTAAACATACTATTAAGCCCAACCAATTCAATCCAATCCACATATGCCGTCAAATCGTCAGTCAGCCGACTAATCATACAGCCAATTTGTCATTGTGCCGGTTCATCAACATACATTTCACTGTCTATTTATTTGTTGTACACAGTCTGGCCCTGTCATAATAGCGTATGAGTCAGTCAGTTAGCCTGTCATGTTAGTTAACCAGTTCGGCTGTCAGCTGGTGCGTGTTCAACAAGTAAATGTACTCGTACTCGTATTTGCTTTTGCGGTATTGACATTTGAGGCGGGTGTGAACAATACATACAACACCAACACATTTGTTATTGTTGTTAAGTGTTTTTTTCGCCGCTTTTATGCGCGCCAATTGTCCGTAAATAATGTAAGCTGACCATAATTCTATACGTTTTGTCGTTTCGCTGATTTCTATGGTTAATTGTTAAATTGTGTCATTGGTTAGAATTAGAACATCGTTTCAAGATTGCGGTCGATCGATTGAAAAGCAATTGAGAGAATATTGGAAAAATAAATTTGCTGTTAAAATTTTAGCTAAGGTTTATGGTAGCATTATAGCTCTTTGTACCATATCAGACGTCTTCTAACTGGTTTCAAAAGTTTGGGGATCGCGGCTAATCTGCCAAATAAAGTTCCACCGTTTAATGTTCCTTTAAAGAGTTCTTAGCGGATTTAAGTATGATGGCTCTATGTATCTTCATATGTCTTCTAATTCGTTTCAAAAGTTTGGAGATCTCGTTTCTTTTATACCATTCCACTTATCGGTAATATTTTTCCATCATCACTTTAAGATCAGCCTTTAGTATGGATAATTTACCGACGAAAATTCTTCCTACCACCATCTCGGCTCCATTTGGGAACTTCCCATAGGTTATTAACACCAGAAGAACTATTTATTAGAACCATTAGGTTAGGTTAAGGGGTAAATCTCCGTAGTATCTCACTTTGACAGATTCGACTGTCCTTTGAGACACCCGGATACTCCTGACGGATCTCTAAGACCCTTATGACACGACACAGGGCTTGGACTCTATTTTAAAGTTCTTAAGTCGGCTAATGTCGATTTCAGTCACTTCATTGGGTCTGACTTAATCTAGAACCATTAGATTGTCATTATTCTGAGCGAATTATGAAGTTCGAAAAATCACTCAAATCGAGATTTTTACTGCAGGCGCGGTAAGAATTCTTTGGGGTTTTTAATCTATACTACTATTATAAAGAGGAAAGATTTGCATGTATGTTTGTATTGAATAAACTCAAAAACTACTGTGCCCATTTCAAAAATTCTTTCACCATTGGAAAGCTACATTCACCTCGAGTAACATAGGCTATATTTATTGCTAGAAACTCAACTTTCTGGAAATAGTTCCCAAGTGAGGGTATCAAAAAATCATCTTGCAAGTCATTCCTTCTCTTCGCATCGCAATCGCGTGCCAGAGAGTCGAGTAACGAGCGCTCGTAGTTGCTTGCTGAAAAAAATTTCAAAACCTTCCAAGTACGCGCCTGAGAGACGAGTTCGTAGAACAAAATATTAGAAATATACAAGCTCGCACTAGGGCGTCGAACTCTGAGCGTTCCTAACGCCTTCATAATAAGACGGATTGTTACTCTTCCTTTGTTATCATGTAAAATAAAATAGTTCTTATGGTTCTAACTGAAAGAGCAACTTCATCTATGATAAGCTGAAGTCCTGCAAAGGTTTTTCGGGTTAGGACCAAAGCTCTATCATCTATATCTGCCTCGTACCGATTTTATCACCACTTTTCAGTGCCGGTGAATATTTTCGTTTTTATTACAAAAGGATTTGTCCTTTGTCTATATCGTCGAATAACACCAATGTGTGCCAATGTTTAAGGATACATAAATCTTCCGCAAAATCTTTCTCTCGAAAACTCCTGGTGGCGTCTCATCAGATGTTGACATCGTCCACGCTTCTGCACCATAAAGTAGGACGGTAATGATGAGAAACTTGTAGGGTTTAGTTTTTGTTCGTCGAGAGAGGACTTTACTTTTCAATTGCCTACTACATATGTAGTAGCACCTGTTGACAAGAGTGATGGATTTCAGTATGTCTATCCTTCGGGTTCATTACAAAAGGATTTTGTTTTATTACAAAAGGATTTTTATGATCGAGGTCTACGGACCCTACCATCTTTATTTCTTTCCACTTTCCACTCATTTCTCGATTTATGGAGCTACGATTTTATATATCGGGTTATCGTTTGTAATACTGTTTACTCTGTCTTGCCACGCAAGAAGTATGTATTTAATCTAAAACATTAATTCTAATTGCCTGTAACAAATTGAAAGTGTTGAAAATGCGAGAAAAATTGAGATAAATGTGTGTGCAAACACATTCTAGATAAAATAATTGCAAATTGGCGGTACCGTTATGCTATTGTCTTACAAACTTTTTTTTCTGTCTTCAGTCTTACGGCAACTGTGAACAGCTCATTGAACAAGCTAAATATATTTATTACACTTAAACTACGGGCTTGAGCCGCCACAACATCAGCAACAACAAAAACTAGTAAAATATGCAGACTACAACAAAAGAAGCCACAAGTAGCATCGCTTCTCACTGCCGCTTGGCTGGCATGTTAATTGTGCAATTGTTGTAATGAAGTAAAAGCAAGAAAACAGAAAAGGGAATCAAAACAAGAACAAATAGTGAAAGAGTTGAAGTTGCCGCCGCGTGGCAGTTGACTGAAGATGGGCTTGTTGAATGAGCTGAGCTGAGCTGAATAACTGAATGAATGAATGAATGGTGGTATAAATTAAAATTTATTGCTACTGCATATCGTACAAGCATCTACAGTAAAGGCTCAGTGAAATGGAACCCAAAATGTACGATATGAGTTCTTCCTATTCGGCTCGGCTATATAACGTCTGTCTTTTACAATTTTCGAAACCAAGAAGCTCAAATTCGAAAGACTACACGAAATGAACTTGAAGCTACTTGTAATGGAGCGAATGTCTCGGATTATTCCAATTGATTATCCATATCGCACTGAAGAATTGACTTTTCGGTATTCCTTATGAGCTAATCGATTTAAAAAGTTTACATTTATTCCTTCGGCTATGACGTAAATAGACTTAAATTAGGTTAGGTAATAGAGGAGTTCCTCGGTCCAGAGATCACACCTGGTCTATTACATGCTGGAAGTGGACGAGCACGAGGTATCAGTGTATCGATTCTGGGGATTCTAGCCAGTTCTGCAGGTTGCCTGAATAAACCTTGATCTCCCGAAAGTGGAAAACCTGGCAGAGAAGGTCCTTGCGATCTCCCAAGTTCTGATAGTTAACCAGTTCGCTCTGAGCCCACATGAGATCATGGAATCCAGTAGTAACCAACAATAGGACAATAGAACTTTAAAGTGGAGAATTTGCAAGTAATCAGCCTTTCAGTTTCCATTAATTATTTCTTCGGCTATATACAAGTGCTGGATAGTTGAGGAGCAGCTCGCAGCTTGCAGCTCGTGTGCGACCCAGCCGTTCGGCAGTAACCGCACAAAAGCGTTCTAGAGAGAGCTATATTTTCTTATAAGTTCAACAGTCTTGTAGTTCCCAGAGATTCCTTCTTCGGAAGAAGCCCAGTCCATCCACGTTTTATATGATTTATTTGAGTACTGGATCTAAAAGATTTTCCAGTCCAGTCCTCTGAGCTCATATGCTACACTATCTTTACCATGCGACTACTGTACGCAGCAAATTCCATTACTCAATTGACCAGCGCACAGAGTCTGACAGTGTTTACCCTTACCTCTTACCCTCTTTGTTTCCATATAGTATGTGCGCCTGTTTGTAAATAACGGGGTATTCGACGTACGTGGGTGCGCGTTGCCTCTCAACTGCCACTTGCCGTGATGACTCGATTTTTATTTTAAATTTTTATATGTCTAATTTTGTTTTGTTTGCTCGCAACAGAGTCGAAGGAGGTCGCATTCTTTCTTGTTAGTTTAGTTAAACTCTAACCCCTTCTGTGTCTGGTTTTGGTAGAGAGAGGGTGTATTAGAAACTTGGGTAATCAGGCAAACTAGCATAGCTACTTGACTGGATTGGCAATTATGTTATGGACGACTGCGTTAAACACTACTCTGTCTCACTTATACAAGAGTTGTGACTAAACATTTAATTGCGTTCAATTGTGTGTTAATTAAGAAGTACCATTACCATTTGAATTTGAGAAATATCATGTCAGACTCGTTTACAGTTAATTTGGGGAGAGCTACTTACTGATCAATGAGGTGATTATTGATCACTATGGCAGGAGAAGTGTGGTCGCAATCAAATTAGTTTATCAGAAGTTTAGTTTAGCGCCAAATAAGTTGGAGTTCTAAAAACAATTTTGTAATTGCCGTAGGAACCGTTATTCGAATATAGCCGAATCTATAATAGCGCGCTATTCTTCTCTTTTCCTCGCAATTCGGCACCAGTTGGATATCCCAAGTGAAACCAGGCCGCTCTCCACCTGATCTTTCCAACGGAGTGGAGGTCTTCCTCCTCCTCTGCTTCCACCGCCGGGTACTGCATCGAACCCTTTCAAAACTGAAGTGTTTTCGTCCATTCGGACAACAGGACCAAGCCAGCGTAGCCGCTGTCGTTTTATTTGCTGAACCACATATATCAATGTCGTCGTATGACACTCGTCTCGTCTCATAGGATGTTGACATCGTCCACGCTTCTGCACCTTTAAACAGGATGTTAATAATAAGCGAGTTTGTTTAGTTTAGTTTTGGTACGTCGAAAGGGGACTTAACTATTAAATTGCCTACTTAGTCCAAAGAAGCCCCTGTTGGCAAATTACAACAATTTTACGTGTTTTCAACCTGAAGACTCTGAGTCCTAATGTTTCAAATCATTTTCTCATAGCAGAAATGTGCTTTGATATTTCTAATATCCAACCGAGAATTCATCAAAATCAAAAACTAGTTGAGGTTTAGGATCGAACTTAACCTCATTGGAAGGGTACTGCGTCATATTGGCTAAAGTAATATTATTAAGAACAAATGGAACTATTGCTTAGGTTCCACCAAACACCGCCTGAGATGTCCCACCATTAGCTTTTAGTCTGAAAGACAAAAAGTGTATATAAACCGAGGACAGACGCGTTCTCATGCTCTTCTTGTACTATTTGCGGTGTCTTTGATCACGATCTTTTAGTCACTTGTGGTTCCAAAAATCCAAATTAGTCTCTTGTGGTACAAAAATCGATCGACGATGAGTGTCCGTCCAACAAAGGTTTCACTGCATTTCTTAAGGATCCACCAAATACCGCCATTTATTTTAAGTCTGAAAGACAAAAAGTGTGTCAAAAACGAGAACAGATGCGGTCTCAAGCTCTTCTTGCACTATTTTCAGTGCCTTTGATTAGGATCCTTAAGTCACTTTTGATGTGTCATGCTAGAATCACAAGTTGCCTTTAAGACTCTATTTCTTCTCCTATTTATTGGTTAGAACGTTCCAAAATTGCATTTCCAATTGAATTCCTTAACTTTTTGAATCTTTGTGGTGGGCCTCTGGGTATTTTTCTCAGTTCCTTGATCCTTTGTATTCAGCCTCCTCTTTCTCTTGCCTGATTGAGTCATATTACTGATTATTCTAATATATTGTCAAAATATATACCGTTCCATCCTTATTTCGTTCCATTTTCATATCATTACAAATTACCACCTAGCTTAGTGCCAACCACAGCGATTTACCGCAACCGCAATCAACGTCGTCACAACATTGCACACTTGACAGTATTCTGTAATTTTTCTTTTTTTTCTTGCCGCAAACAAGTTTCAAATGTCACAATTGCGGCGAAACAATAATGAATTCGAAAAAGTGTGAACACAACAGCAGCTCCGCCATGCATGCAACTCTGCGCCGCCACATACAGCTTACAACAACCACACGGGCGATTGTTTGATAACTCAATTGTAAGGTGTGAAAAAGTGTCTTGGTAGTCGCCGCTGTCATATACAGCTGACATTTGCTAACTGTATTATCTCGCAAGTGTATATACATATGTATATACATATCTATGTTGCTTTGATCTCTTTATTGTTTTGCATTTGAAATTGAGCTGCATTGGGAAAGCCGCTGCAACGTATTGCGGAAATCAAGTGGAAATAGAATAGTCGAGCGTGCGGAAAAAATCAGGCAATGAAGAATTGGAGCATGCGATTTTTGCATACATATGAGGTAACATGAATAAAAAAGTACGTACATAGTTGGCAAGTATGGCATTTGTATACTCTGCGGAGTTAATTTTATTTAGCTAACGGTACTTTGACTTCTTGGCCCGCAAGTAAACATTTACGGTTGAGTCTACTTTGTCATTGTTTTAATAATGGACTAGACTATTCTCTCAAGCTACTAAATATAGGAAAGGCTTCCCTATATATTGGTCAATCCCAACTGGTTCTTTAGTTGGACCTGGACTGGATCTTAGTTGAGTCCAATTTCCGATGACTCGTTCTAGCATTTCGACTGGTAACTGGTGAATGACATGCGTGATGTTTTGCTGCAAGGCCTGAATTGAAGCGGCATTGTCCGCATAGACTTTAGACTTTACATATCACCACAGGAAAAATCTAACGTTGTGATATCACACGATCTTGGTGGCCAATCGACCGCCCCATTATTATCTGCTTACCGAAGTGCTCTCTCAATCCATTTGATGCGATGTGTGGGAAGTGGTGCCGTCTTGTTGAAACCAATTGTTGCCGAGATCCCGTGCTACAATTTGAGGCATCAAAGAGGCGGTTATGATGACGTGAAAATCGTCGCCTTTGACGATTAAGTTCTCACCGGCATCATTTTTGAAGAAATATATGAAAATACCCCAGCAAACTGTTTTTTTCTCGATAAAGTGAATGCTCCAGATTCTCTTCAGATTGCTCTTCGTTCCAAATGCGGCAATTTTACTTGTTTACATACCCATTGTGTCAGAAATGGACTTCATCGTTGACCGGATTTTTACTCGAAAACGTGGGATCCTCTTGGAACTTTTCAAGAGCTCATGGAGCGAAGTTATGTTGCTTGGAAGGTCGAGCGGCTTCAGTTCTTTGCAAGTACAGAAACAGCAGACAAATCAAGCTTTTCCAATTTTTAAATTATCAGCTTCTTTTCTCCACGAAACCAACTTGACAGCAAATAGTTTCATCGATTTCCAACGACGATTAGCCACTCTAAAAACTATTTAAAATGCAAACATGCTTTTTTTTAGAGTTTTTTATGACACCAATTTGTCGACAACCCACTCAACAACGCCTACCAACGCCACTCAAACATTTAGTATGTATGTAAAGTCTTATTCACCGATAAAAATTTGTATAAAATTCATTAGGGCTTATTTGTTTCACTCACCTTGCACTTTGTACTCGCGTGATACAAAAAGGCTTGTAGAAATAAGTGAGTTCGGCAACATCGTAACTCAGACACCCTACTGCGAGTATTTCACGAGACATAACCCTAGTAATACAGTTAAATGACAGCGTTGGCAGGTTTGAGTAGTCATTTACAGTCAACTGCATCCTACAGATTTTATCTCCTGTTCCGAGTGGCAGCTGAAACCTTAACAGTGATAGTCATGTAACTTTGGTAGTTTAGGGATCATCTGATCTCACATTCTACAACTTACGGGAACTTATTGGTGACAATGAGTTTAGTATCCCTGCATCCCAAAAAGCCTGAATCTAGATTTCGAGGCCGATCCGAGACCTCAACCGTGATAGTCATGTAACTTAAGTTGTTTTGGGAACACCTAATCTCACTTGCTACCAATTCCCGTGATCTTATTTGTGGCTATGTGCTCTTTGACAAACCTCGTACCAGTAGTGAAGCTCGGGGTTATAAAATCGAGGAGCTCATTGGAGTTCACTTTTTTGGAGTTCAGTACCATCTTCGGCCTATTTTCACGGTTTAGTAATCATCGAAACCATATAAAAACTATCAAATTAGATGTCTCGGTCATAAGCGAGCCTACTGAAGTTATGAGCTCCAGATTGAAAACCAACAGATTTAACGGAGCGACAGATGTTGTTGAGTTAGGTACCATTTTCGGTCCAGTCAGAAGTCTCGATCATAAGCGACCCTGAAAGCATATATGTATACTGATCTCTACTAAAGTTATCAGCTCCAGTTTGAGGACCGACAGATTAGTTAGGATCAGTTTTCGAACGTACTACATAAACATATGTAGATGCTTCCGATTTTACACTGAGCTCTTCTTTAGGTGATTCAGTTCTAATTACCAGCTAGTTTGGATATCAGAATCCTAGCTAGACATAACATAAATTTTGTTCAGCCTCCATTCTGTGTCTATAAAATGTAATCGCCTTCCACTTCTCACGTGAAATCGAAGTCCAAAAACAAAAGAGATATAAAAAACATGCCGTTTTGCGTTGACCTTAAGCTCGCCTCGCACTTGGCCTCGGCTACTGCTTTCGAACATTCGTGATTTGTGAGATTTATACAACGAAATTTTGATAAGTTACCGCCTCCGGTTATTCACCGCTTGCATGCTTCGCATACTTGCTTACAATCAATATTCACACAGGCACTCTTATAAACACATAACTGTGTTATTTCTCAACTCCATATCGCCGATATGTTTTTGTTTTTCTTATTGCGGAAAAGCGCTCATATTTCTGTATTTCAATGTCAGTAGAGTAGACCGGGCAGTGAGTTCAAGAAACTCAAGCGCAGACCAGTCGCAAAAGCTGATAATTGAAAGATTCTTGTTAATGGCACGCTGACTTATATTCTGTTAAATAAATATTTACTTACATTGAAGAAGTGATTTATTATTTATTTTTCCATTTTATATATGTAAAGTCGATGGGTTTCTTCCCCATACTTGTTGAGTAATATCTGTGTAATTGTTGCTGCAGCAACTTTTGAGGTTAGGGTAGGTTAGTTGAGTATGCGAATTACAGAATTACAGTACAAAGATGCATAGCAATATCCTTGCAGTGCTAAAAGAAATTGCCGTAGGAGTCAAGTCGATTAGTCGCTTCATATTGGAAAATCTTCTTAAAAAATTAGCCACGTAAAGACCAATCGAACTACAAGTAGATGGAGGTCTCTTGAGTCACAAATTTGAACGAGTTTCCTGCCAAGATTTTACAATTACTTTAAAGTTCTCTAAGGTCTAAAGCGGAGTCTTTAGGTACTCTGCCTAAAAGGGCTTTGTGTAATTTCTTCTTTAAGTCTTAAGATCCGTGAATTCTATCATAGTTTACGTCTAATATTCATAAGTTCCCAAAGTGTTGGTTTCTTTTACCGAAATATCGATTATTTTAATGTAGAACTCTGTATTTTGTACCCAATATATCATGTGTAAGGAGAAATCCTCAGGGTTGCGTTGATACTTCTAGTTTTCGACATAAAAGCTAACCAAAACCTCTTATCCGTAGGTTATTCTTCATGGACTTCATCCTCATATATTTTCCAGCCGTTCAATATACTACCGTAAGCAAAGTATGACAGAAAATGCTATACTGCACTCTGCAGACCCTGACTGAGCGGCACGAAATTTGAAACTATGATGTGAGCTTAAGAACAAATTAAATTCTTCGTACATACTTATGTCTAGTTCCCGAAAAGAAAACATTACCTCACAATGAAGCTTATCTAGAGCTCCGTAATCTGTTAGATTTGCAACGTTAGATTTTAAAGATTAAATGTAATTTTTGTTACTCCAAATAAGGGAGACAGGACTTCATAAGTCTTACTTCATACTTAGTTCGGGAAGTCTAAACTCTGGCTCTAAAATTATAGGAGTAGCATAACGATTTTTGGAAGGAACTTGAATTTTTTACGATTTTTGAAGGAAATTGAGGGAAGTTGAAACTCTGAAACTCTTTAAATTTAGAGAAGTAGCGTTACAATTCTTGGAAGGAAGAAGAAGGTTTTGAGAATCGAACTCAAGATAACTCGTGGAATTAGAGAAAAATTCGTTGTTTTACAAAGTTTATTAGCTGATGGAAGGTTCTCAAATATCGTTCGTTAGATGGAGCTCTCAAGAAGATGGAAACTGGCCATAAATCCAGTATCTTTATGAAATTTATTGCATAGTTAGATGACATTAACTTGAATTTGATAAGTCTACGTAGTTCGGGAAGTCAAAACTCTGGCTCAAAAATTATGGAAGTAGAATGACGATTCTTGGAAGGAACACGAAGGGTATTGAGGATTGAGATTCCAGCGATATAAAAAATAAGAGATAAATTCAGTGTTTTACAAAGTTTATTAGCAGATGGAAGGTTCTGAGATTCTGAGGTGGAGCTCTCAAGAAGATCCAAACAGGTCATAAATCCAGTTTATTTAAGAAGTTTATTGCACAGTTAGGCGACATAACGATAGAAGGATTTATATTATGTTAGGACCTAAAGAAGCTCCAGGATTCGAAATACCTAAACCACTTTAACGTATTTACTACAACCGACATAACGTGACGTTAACCGAACTCTAAAAACGGCACACAACAACAATATAAAAATAATGCTAAATATTCGCAGTCTAATTTATTTTTGTTACGGCTAAAATTAAATGAATTAAAATTAGAATACTTTCATTGAAGGAATGCCGTTGACAAACACACACATCTACACAAACGAGCGCAACCTAAATATGTTGTAACGACATTTAGAAGCGCGACGAAGAGAAGGAGGAGCGCTAAGCATGAAAGCGCATATTTAGCGATGCTGCAATTTGCCACAGAACAAACACATTATTTTCGAATTAAGTTTTTTGTTCGCTGAGTTGTTTTTTTTTTTTTTTTGAGGTCAATGAACGCGAGCCGCTGGCGTCGGTAGTGCTGGTGTGCGCGCCCAGAAAATTGTGCAATTAGTGTAATTAAAATGCAAGCTAATGTGAGCACGCGAGAGTCGAGAACGGTGGACAAGATTAGCAATAGTGAGAGTTAAGCCGGCGTTTTTATTGTAGAAATTAAAATATATTTAATTAAGGTCATATTTATTTGGAGTCGATGGTTCTTTGGGCAGTTAATGTTGTGGGTCTGCAATATCGGACTATATTGAGGAGTTCAAAATTCGACAGAAACGCTTAAAATTGAATTTAAATAATAGAAGGAAACACTTAGGGAAGCCGGTAACTTTGACTAGAAAGGATTTCTGTGTTTATTAAAATGTCGAAATTACTTCAGAATCCAAACTTTGGACACTGTAGGCTTGTCTTGATTCTGTATTAAAGTATTTAAAGTAATGAAGTCCAGCTGGACGAGGCTCTATAACTTTCCAACGAACTATAAAGACTGTTGAGATGGAAACGAACGTGGACAGCTTGAAATTCATTACATTTGGTGAACTGTACAGGAGTTACGGGAAAACTTGCTAGTATCCTGGCTTTCCAAATTCGAGTTCGAGACGAAAATTTAATATTCTTTGCAAGAAATATGATCAGCAATTTTCTTAAAAATACTTTTAAGCTGAAGACGACCGAAGGACTGTAAACCCGAATAGAAACAAGTAAGGAAAGGCTAAGTTCGGGTGCAACTGAACATTTTATACTCTCGCAATTTATTGAAGAAATTTAACCAATACATATATGCGGAATAAAGCTCACCGTATTTTTGAAAAACCTACAATGAGGTATATGGAAATGTTATGACCCGATTTTAATAATTTTTGGAACAGAGACACACTATTAGAAGAAAACAACTTCCTCTGAATTAAATTGAGATATCTGAGAGATTTACCCATATTTTCGGTTAAAATTTATCCTTAGACACTGAGTTCAACATGTTCGATATATGGGGCCTTGAAAAGTTATAGTCCATTTTCGGCAATTTTTTCACAAGTGAAGCCAGAGATGATATGCACTAATTGTGTAAAGTTTTATTCCGTTATCTTCATTGGTTCCTTATGTTTACATAATAAAGTGAAGGAATAAGATGGATTTTAAAATTGAGTTATAAGGAAAGTAGTAGTGGTTGTGAACCGATTTCGCCCATTTTTTTCCGTGTTATCAGGGTGTCAAGAAAATATTATATACCGAATTTCATTCGAATCGGTCGAGTAGTTCCTGAGATATGGTTTTTGACCCATAAGTAGGCGATGCCACGCCCATTTTCCATTTTGTAAAAAATCTGAGTACAGCTCCCTTCTGCTATTTCTTCTGCAAAATTTAGTGTTTCTGACGTTTTTCGTTAGTTAGTTAACCCACTTTTAGTAATTTTCAACCTAACCTTTGTATGGGAGGTGGGCGTGGTTATTATCCGATTTCAACTATTTTCATGGTGTGTGGTGGGGTATGTAAGAGAACCGACTGCAGAAAGTTTGGTTTATATAGCTTTATTAGTTTGCGAGTTGAATACAAATAACCGATTTGTGGGCGGGGACACGCCCACTTCACCAAAAAAATTACATCCAAATATGCCCCCTCCTAGTGCGATCCTTTATTCCAAATTTTACTTTTATATCTTCATTTATGGCTTAGTTATGACACTTTATGTGTTTTTGGTTTTCGCCATTTTGTGGGCGTGGCAATGGTCCGATTCTGCCCATTTTCGAACTTGATCTTCTTATGGTGCCAAGGAATATTTGTGCCAAGTTTCGTTAAGATATTTTAATTTTTACTCAAGTTACAGCTTGCACAGACGGACGGACGGACGGACGGACAGACGGACGGACGAACAGACATCCGGATTTCAAATCTACTCGTCACCCTGATCACTTTGGTATATGTGACTCTATATCTAACTCTTTTAGTTTTAGGTGTTACAAACAACCGTTATGTGAACAAAACTATAATACTCTCGTAGCAACTTTGTTGCTAGCAACTTTGTTGCAAGAGTATAAAAAAAGGACGCAGCAAACTGAGTATTTTTGGAAAGTACGCTCAGAACAGTGCAAAAGTTCAATAGAACTTCTTATTCTTCGTTATTCTGTCCTTGAAAATTTAAATCTTACTGTCACTTCCTGTGCCAGTCATTACAGCTCAACCTAACTGCACTACAACATAACCTAAATTTCCACGCTATATCGACTGAATTATTAAAAAAGGTCTCGCTATTAAAGCTTCCACACTTCATTAGATTTAAAATAAATCAAATTTCCTGTTCGCTTTGCGCTAAAATCAGAATTTGATAATTATTATTATGTAAATTAATAATTAATTTTGAAGGTCGGTATGAAAGGTGACACCAAATTCATAGCAATAAAACTACAAAAGCTACTGAATACGCTTGCATTTATTATTAAACATTTAGTTAATGATATGCTTTATTATACTCTCGCAACAACAAAGTTGCTAGAGAGTATTATAGTTTTGTTCACCTAACGGTTGTTTGTAACACCCAAAACTAAACGAGTTAGATATAGAGTCATATATACCAAAGTGATCAGGGTGACGAGTAGATTTGAAATCCGGATGTCTGTCCGTCCGTCCGTCTGTCCGTCTGTCCGTCTGTCCGTCTGTGCAAGCTGTAACTTGAGTAAAAATTAAGATATCTTGACGAAACTTGGCACAAATATTCCTTGGCACCATAGGAAGGTTGCTTTCGAAAATGAGCAAAATCGGACCACTGCCACGCCCACAAAATGGCGAAAACCGAAAACACATAAAGTGCCATAACTAAGCCATAAATAAAGCTATGGAAATAAAATTTGGTATGAAGGATCGCACTATGAAGGGGCATATTTGGATGTAATTTTTTTGGAGAAGTGGGCGTGGCCCCGCCTCCTACTAAGTTTTTTGTACATATCTCGCAAACCAATAGAGCTATATAAACCAAACTTTCTGCAGTCGCCACTTCCCAATACAGTCCAAAAATGAAAGAAATCGGATCATAACCACGCCCACCTCCCATACAAAAGTTAGGTTGAAAATTACTAAAAGTGGGTTAACTCACTAACGAAAAACGTCAGAAACACTAAATTTCACATAAGAAATGGCAGATGGAAGCTGCACTCAGATTTTTTTACAAAATGGAAAATGGGCGTGGCGTCGCCTACTTATGGGTCAAAAACCATATCTCAGGAACTACTCGACCGATTTCAATGAAACTTGGTTTATAATAGTTTCCTTACATCCCAATGATATGTTGTGAAAATAGGCCAAATCGCTTCACAACCTTGCCTACTTCCTATATACCAGAACTTTTAAGACAATCTGAATCGTTTACTTTACAATATATAACATAAGTACTAGTGAAGATATCGATGCAGAACTTTGCACAAATACTATGTTAATAGTGTGGCAGCCCCATTCTAAAAATCGCCGAAATCGGACCATAGGTTTTTAAGGCCCCATATATCGAACACGAGGACCTCGGTGCTTCTAACCTAATATTATGGTTTCCAACTTTCAATGGACTTTATACAATATATATGACGAATATGTGGGTCAAATTGTGTATTATATAATATAAATAAAGTTAAATAAATAAATTGCGAGAGTATAAAATGTTCGGTTACACCCGAACTTAGCCCTTCCTTACTTGTTAGTTATTGTTTAAATGCACATATATACATACAATCATATACTTTTATATAATACAATTAAAACGCTTAATGCCTTATTAGGTATTGATGCCAAGCGAATTGTACTAAAATTGCTATAATTTTGGTTTTTGGAGCGGAAATTAAAATCGAATTGTTTAAAAGATAACAGAAGGCAGACATTATTTGAAGAGATACTAATATTCAATTTTATTTATTAAAAAAAAAATTAATCTTTTTGTGTATACGTTCGCATAACTTACTCTTAAAAACAAGGCTATATTGGTAATATTCGAAAATTTATCGGACCCTAGTACCATTTGTATGAGTTTTTAGTACTAATAGTAACGTCAATCAACGAAGTGTAAGGAAAATATAGCAAAGAAATTTATTGGAATATATTTAATAAAGAGTCTGATAGTTTGGATTATAGGCTTATATGATTTTCTTCGCTTCTAACAAATCCAAACTTAAAACACTATTTTTAATGATTTGTTTCAGGTGGAAGATAGAAACCTACTATTACAAATCCAATTTGTCTAAAAGACCTTTACTAAAAACAAAGAATGCTTCGTAAGGATACCTAAACTTAACGAAACTTCCTACCATTGACCTTAAACCCTTAAACGCCTGGTGGTTCTTCCAGGAACCTAGAGATTGGTTTTTGTAAATTTCTCATCTAGTTTTTACTTTCAAGTGACTAACAATGGTGACAGTCCAGTGGTTTTAGGAGATCGTGCACGATGGCCATATATCAATATATCAATGACCATATTTCTCTAAGGAGCACCTAGCTCTAATGAACTACTAGTAGTTTAAGTGTTAAGAATGATTTTCAGAACTGTGAATCTGAAAGAAATGGAAATTAATTGAATAATACAAGTTCTTTCACATAGACATTTTTTGATGTTTAAAACATAGAACAGTTGGATCTAGATGATGTTAAATACATACATCCCTCAAGATATCAGAAAACTATTATATATAGAACCGTAAATATCCTTGAAAAAATCCAAACTGCTTTTACAGTAGTATTATTTAACTCATTGAAAGACTTGATCGACGTAACCGATATGGTGTTCTTCATTAAGGTGAAGAGGTAATAATCTAAAGGCAGTAAACCGATGGAAAGTATACAAAGATCAGCAATTATATGTATCAATGTGACTCTTAGAACAACGCTAAGACAGGCACTCAAAATTATTATTTACTTACTGTCTATAGAATTATTTTGTAAACAAGTGGCAGCAAAGTCGGTACTTACACTGAGGTGATCCTCCCTACTAGTTACCGGTAATTAGGGACATTCTAGTATACTTAGTAAGGAGCTGGATACAGGCGCAGAGATACGCATCTATACAGATGGATCCAAGCTGGATAAATGAGTGGGAGGAGGTGTCTTTACAGCAAAGCCTGATACCAGCATCGCCATCCGACTACCAGATCACTGTAGTGTATTCCAAGCGGATGTTACAGCAATTACAGAAGGCCTTGTTGTTCTGACAATGAAGGTGCTTACAACAAGAAACGTATTTATACGATATTCACATACAGCCAAGCGGCCTTAAAACCACTAAGATTTCTAAGAGTTTCTTCGAAGTTGGAGAAGGAATGCCTTCATCTGTTAGTAGAACTAGCTTATTTACGATAAATCTGGAATGGCTTCCGGGATACAGCGATCCAGGTATCTGTGTAGCAGATGAGCTTGTCAAATGGGGCACATCTTTACCAATAAAACCCGATATAGAGAGAATACACAAATTGCCTTTGGCCACATGTAAACACCTAATCGAAAAATATGTCATTGAGTTGGCTGAGTCTCAGTGGAAGCAGTTCCTGACTTGCTCAACAAGCAGACAAACGTGGCCTGAATAGAATATGGGCTGCATTTGCGAATTGTTGAAATTTAAAAGGAACGATATAAGAACTTTGGTAGGTATTGTAACGGGCCACTGTTTCTTTCGTAGAAATACCTGCAGATTGGGGATACCATACAATGATTACTGCAGAAGCTGTCACGAATTAGAAGAAACTGTGGAACATCTTCTAAGCGAATGCAAAGCTTTATTTAGGAAAAGAATGGCAACTATATAGGTCGCGGTTTTCTCGACGATATCAACAGTTAAAACTTTTTGAGTCTATTAATGTCATCAAGACTACGGAATGGTTCAATGAGGTCATGGTCGTGTAAGAGTGATTTTAGACCCGGTGGTATCACAATAAGTCTCCTAAGACCTAGGTGCGTCGATCAACATCTACCTAGTATTAAGAAGGCTTGATCCCTACTACACTTCCGCACCGTTGGTTGGTATTAGCTGAAGTTTTATCATTAAATTTATACTAAATTTACAACTTCTGAGATTTTTATGTAGTTGGCAACCCTAAATCAAGCATAATAGACACATATACATAGCTTACTAAAAGAATTATGCAATGCTATTAAATTATTTTTAAAAGGAAAAAATTAGAATAATACTATAAATTAAGGCAAATTGCACAATTGCATTATAGTCTGGAAAAAAATCAGTGGTCCAGTGGCCACAATGTGCCATCAAAAGGCTGGAAGGGGGGGGGGGGTAACAAAAAAACAATAATAAGTAGGCTAGTAAAAAACAACAATGGAACATTAAGAGCTCATAATATTTGCGCACGCAAACTTCGCATAAAAATGTTTAGAAGTAATGCGAAAATGTGAATAAAATCTTGAAATGCAACTCTGTGCTTGCGGAAAAAATAATGCGTGCAGTTTGAAACTAATGTAATATTTCAAATGCGTACTCATTTTTTTACGGCAAATTTTGTTTGCAAGCGTGTTTTTTGCTGTTATCCAATGCATGAGCAGCAACATCAGGCAAACGGCGGACGCACAGTCGCAGCTGGTTGCTGGCAGCTTCCGCACGTCACTAAGCATATATGTATGTATTTGTGTGATTGCTTGCACCACCAACAAACGCTATCAAAATGTAATAACATATTAATTTTTATAAGCAAGCGCATTTTTTAATTGCGCAATCGCGGGCTTATGTATTTATATATGTATGTATGTGTGTTTGTTGTTGTAATGCATAAATTTGCATTCGCAATGTGTAATTTATAAAAACAAAAATGCTTTTCATAACACTTGCAATTTATGCTGTGCGAACGAAAAACCTATCACACATTGATTAGCATTTCATTAAGGTGGAAATATGTATTATACCTACATACAGTAGTCTTGTGGGGTTGTAGCGTGGTTGCTAAGCGTTGAATGGTTGGGGGGAGATTATACCAGTATTCATTAGTAATAGATTTTATTCCAGTTATTAGTGTTGTTGTTGTAAATAAATCCTAAATAGTGACCTGGACTACATAAGTGATAGTCCCTTTTCTTATGCCACAAATCTCCAGTTGTTGGCATTACGCAGACATCACTGCCGACGGAAAATAAAACTTCGGTGGTTATTGTCAAAGAATTCGAGACCCATTTTGATCCCAGTATCATCAGTAGATCCATAAATAATATACACCTTTGCCAGTCATTGAACGAATCTTACCCTTCCTTTTATCCTTTTTGATGTCTTCTATTAAATAATCGGTAGTTATTGTCAAAGCATTCGAGACCCATTTTGATCCATAATTAATCCCTTGTCAGTCGTTGAACCAATCTTACCCTTTGTCCGTGTTTTCTCGCTGTCATCCATCAAATAAAGTGTTTCAGAAGCTCGACTTCGATTCCGTATACTTACAACTTCAAAGAAGTTTATTTATGTCTAAAATACACTTCTAGGTAGAGGTTAGTTAGATAATCTGTCGAGAGTCGACCATGGTTAGCAGAAATCTTAACTGTAATTTCCGATTCCTGCTCTGAAAGTGTTCAATGCAGTACCCACTGGAGGAAGCCGCGGAAGACAACAACCTCCACTCCGGTGGAAAGACCAAGTGCAAAGTGACCTGGCTTCACTTGGTGTTCCCAGTTGGCGCCAAAAAGCAAAAAGGAGGAATGAGGGGCGCACTCTGGTGGATTCGGCTATAATCGCTTAAAGCGGTTCCTACGCCAAATGTATGTAATTCGATTTCTTTCGCATGGCCACCACGGGCACGCTTGCAAAAGTCGAGACGCTTAACCGAATTTTCGAAGGTTTTCAAACATAAATCGGCCGATACTGCTGCAATTTCACATTCAATACACAGACTTGATGGAGCCCCACAGCTAATAGTCACACGCACGACCGAGGCGGCCAATTGACTGAGCTATTTCGTGAAATAACACGTTCACCAAACTTGGTTTTCAATAAATCGATTGTGACATTCGCTGTCTGGCTTGTGGCGCCGTCCTGTTGGAACCACATATTGTCCAAGTCCATCTCATTCAATTCGAGCCAAAAATATTCGGTTATCATTGAGCTGTAGCGATTCCCATTCACAGTTACGTATCGGTCTTGATCATCACGGAAGAAGTACGACCCATTGACGCCGCCAGCCCATAAACCGCAACAAACCGTAATTTTTTCGGAAAGCAATGGACGTAACGCTCTTAAAGTTGAGGCCACTGACTACGAATTTCGACAGCAAATTTTATAATTTTGACTCGTTGTTGGATCGTATATCTTGCCATGATGAAATGGCAAACCTTACTGAAGAGAAATGTCAAAATATCGGGGAAAAATATGGCATTGTTTGCAGTCCCTATCGGGCTACCATTGAAAAATCCTTTACATATATGTATTAGTCAGTTAGCAGTACAGACGATGATCAGTTTTCTACATAGGTGATTGCAGGAGCGTCTTGGACGAAAGATTTTACATTTCAAATATGAAGGTTCCGGCTTTTTGTTTAGTCTAACCAATTGATTATCCATATTTTCTTATGATTAGGAACTACAGCCCTAAGTAGCTATACAAAATTTAAGGGCACTGGAACTGTTCAGGTTCTAGAATTTCGTCAATCACAAGCAACTTTGGTAGAATATTTTTTAACACATCCCTTCGGTTTAATAGCTTCCGATACTTCGGTCAACTCCATGTAAATTTGGAAACAATATCTTCTCAGATAAGATGTTTAGAATCCAGTTTGATGTGGAAGAAGACTTGAATCAAAGTTGGGAAGCATTTCAATAGAACAAGAAGTTTACATATGTACGTCTCTTTCTTCTCTGACGTTTCTGTCTTATATGAGATTTCATCAGCTTCAGTGAAAATCCGAAATAATGCAATTGAACTAGTTTTGGACTAGCAAATGCTTGTCCTAGTGGGATCACTCCCATAGCAAGAGAGGTATAAACAATATAAAAATGTGCATCAGGGTCTTCGAACCCTGAGAATAACAATGGAGGAGCTCTGGTAAATCATTATATCTTTGTGAAGAGAAATATTTCGAATTATTCTTCTCCATTCTTCTTTTTTAAAACTTTATTGATTCGCATATCTTCAACGGTGATGCAACATCCGGTTCAAAGCCCTTATACCTTATGTAATAAATGTACTGATCGTACAAATGACAATCAATATTATGACTTTTTCAACACCATTTCTAAATTAAAGCTGCTATTCTGAACGCTCAACAAAAACTATTAACACTTAAGTTACAATTAAGTAGATAAGTGCACCATAAGAAATTTAAAATATTATCTAACAGTATGTTATAAAAAACTATGGTCTGCCGTCGTGCTTCCATAATTTCTATAAATTAATATGAAAATAAAGCATGAAATCATCTGCCATAACGAAGGTCCAAAGTAACGTAGAAATGAAGCATAGCAATATGAAGAAGATAAGAATTCCAAACAACAAATTCCAACAAATTACTTACCAAACCAATGACCGCAACTAAGTGGGCTTGCCGCAGTCTCTGCTTGCTTTCCATTACCGCGGTTATTGCCATTTTACTGTACATCATTTTGTATGGTAAGTGTAAAGAGCGAAGGAAAGAAAGCAAAGCAAGTGAATACAGTAAAAATGGTCAGAATGGGAGGTGATGGAGAGAAAAAGACTGAATAACAGCGAGCACTACAATTGAGTCGGTTGAGTAATTGTCTGACGTGCGTTCGATTCGAGGGTTCGAATTCTTCGCTTCAACTTATTCTAGAGTTGATTAGATATTATTCTTTATGGAAGTGTTTGTCTGATAGTTAAACTTTTCACCCATTCTACAATCTAGATCTGCTAAAATCTGGAAAAGTTTGTTAGTCTCAAACATTCCTAACTGGTGACAGCATCTCATTACCGAAACAGTCATACTGTAAGAAAATCAATTCCACTCTTTTAAAGTGACTGAATGAAGCTTCATATTTGGACCAGTGAAAGCTGATTCCAGAAAATATAGTTCGTTTAAGATGTCTGATTTCACTATCCTTATCATGAAGTGATCAGATTAAAGGTTGAAGATTAAAGGTTGAAGTTTAAAGGTTGAAGATTAAAGATTAAATGTTAAAGGTTAAGGTTAAGGTTAAGGTTAAGGTTAAGGTTAAGGTTAAGGTTAAGGTTAAGGTTAAGGTTAAGGTTAAGGTTAAGGTTAAGGTTAAGGTTAAGGTTAAGGTTAAGGTTAAGGTTAAGGTTAAGGTTAGGGTTAGGGTTAGGGTTAAGGTTAAGGTTAAAGGTTAAAGGTTAAAGGTTAAAGGTTAAAGGTTAAGGTTAATGTTAACGTTAATGTTAATGTTAATGTTAATGTTAATGTTAATGTTAATTTTAATGTTAATGTTAATGTTAATGTTAATGTTAATGTTAATGTTAATGTTAATGTTAATGTTAATATTAATGTTAATGTTAATGTTAATGTTAATGTTAATGTTAATGTTAATGTTAATGTTAATGTTAATGTTAATGTTAATGTTAATGTTAATAAAGGTTAAGGTTCTAGGTCAGAGTAGTCATTTAGACTTACATATGTATGTATGACGTAATGGTTCTTATAAAGTACTGGTAAGGTACACCAAGAAACATTTACATATTACAAACGTGTATGGCATGAATATTTGTATAAATATGACTATCCACGCGATAATGAGAAAGACTTCATATCGAGACTTTGCCGCTCAGTGGTTAAACAAATTTGTTCTGCCTGCTACTCGCTTTACATAGAATCACACACACACACACACAAACCCATACAAATACATTAGCCAACAAAATTAGCGGACACTCATCCATAACTTAGCTACTTGCTGTCTGCATTTATGTACGTACATACATACATATATACATATGGTACTCGTATGTATCTCTGTTACCTTTAAGTATGTTAGCAGTATTGTTGTTGTTTTTGCTGTTTATTTCCATTACATTACACACAGCGGTCACTGTGGCACGTACCAAATTAACTGTTTGTCTAAATAAAGTTTATATATATACATACATACATACTTACATACATATACATATGTAAGTACCATATTTTGTACTTATGTATGTACGGTTTTGTTTAGCAAAAAATTTATAAAAAATAATGTAACGTGAAAAACATATGTACATTTGTATGCTTATAATGACTCTATTGTAGGGCTCTTAAAATTATTCGATTAACCTGAAAACCGATTATTCGAATATCCGGTTTGTAACCGTTCGTACGAATATTAACCGGTTAGCACTATTCGGTTAGTCGCAATGTTCCGACTATTCGAATAGTCGTTCTACTGCGGTTATTCGAATTGTTATACTGTCACTATTCGAATAAATGAAAATTGTTTGCAGTCTAAAAGCCTTTGATTTTCCAGATATACATATGTCCGTATTTTCCAGATATATACAATGTGCGGTATAAATCGGTTGACAAGTGTTCGGGCAGAAGGGCACGAGCAAAACCGACCACTGACCGACCCAAAAAAACCGGTTCTTCACAGAAAACCGACTACCCACTCATCGGACTTTTACCCCAAAATGCCCCAAAGCCCCACCCACCGACCGCCCACACTGCCACGAGTGTGTCCCAAAAAAAAACCGGTTCCAAAAAGTAACCGGTTACTGCAGTACTTGGCATATGCCGCAAAAAACCGAAAAAATTCGGCAGCAAGTGGGTAGGGGTATAGAATAGCGAACTCAAGAAACATACCACGCAGGGTTGTATCAGTCATATTTTACTTTTGCATGTGAAACAACAATAGTTTTGGTATGACAGTCATAAAAAAATAGCGAGTTTTTTGTTAGTTTTAATGTTTCACTTTTTTCAATAAAAATAAGAACATTAACGAACTTGCACTATTCGAATAGTCGACAACGAACGGTTAACCGAATAGTCGAAAATGAGCGGTTAATCGAATAGTCGATGACTGACGACTATCCGAATAGTGCAAACCGAATATTATTATTCGAATAATGCCCTATTCGGTTAATTCGGTTAGTCGATTAGTCGAATACCAAGAGCTCTACTCTATTGATATTTTTCAAGACAAATTATTTTTTTTTTGACATTAAAATCACACAAAAGTAAAAACAAATATTGCTACTGCAGCGAAAACGAAAAGAGGCCAACGACATTTGTCAAATCAGCGAAAAGACTATAAAGATCTAATTACAACACATTTTCGTGTATTACATATGAAGAATATAGTGCTTATGTTCATATAAAATATATACATACATACATACATATGTATATGTAATCGTTTATTTGTACATAAAAATTGATTAGAATGGAGAACGGAGTGACGTGGGAGCCAAGACGCGAATGCGCTGACTGTTTGTTTGACGACAGGAGATATTTCGTCTTGTCCTCGTTCACCACCAGACCCATACGTTTCGCTTCCTTATCCAATGTGGAAAAAGCAGAACTAATGGCGCGGGTGTTGTTTCCAATGATATCGATATCATCGGCGTACGACAGTAGCTGTACACTCTTATAGAAGATTGTACCTACTCTCTTTAGCCCTGGAGCTCGTATTATTTTCTCCAGCATCAGGTTAAGGAAGTCACACGATAGTGAGTCACCTTGTCTGAAACCTCGTTTGGTATCGAATGGCTCGGAGAGGTCCTTCCCGATCCTGACCGAGCTTTTGGTGTTGGTCAGCTTACACAGCCGTATTAATTTTGCAGGGATACCAAATTCAGACATAGCGGCGTAGAGGCAACTCCTTTTCGTGCTGTCGAAGGCAGCTTTAAAATCGACAAAGAGATGGTGTGTGTCAATCCTCTTTTCACGGGACTTTTCCAAGATTTGGCGCATGGTAAATATTTGGTCAGATGTAGATTTTCCAGGTCTAAAGCCACACTGATAAGGTCCAATCAGTTTGTTAACGGTGGGCTTTAATCTTTCACACAGTACGATCGATAGAACCTTATAAGCGATATTAAGAAGGCTTATTCCACGGCAATTGGCGTAGATTGTGGGGTCTCCCTTTTTGTGGATTGGGCAGAGTACACTGAGATTCCAATCGTCGGGCATGCTTTCTTCCGACCATATTCTGCGAAGAAGCGGATGCATGCACCCTATCAGCTCTTCGCCGCCGTATTTGAATAGCTCAGCCGGTAATCTATCGGCCCCCGCTGCTTTGTTGTTCTTCAAGCGGGTAATTGCTATTCGAATTTCTTCATGGTCGGGTAATGGAACATCTGTTCCATCGTCATCGATTGGGGGATCGGGTTCCGCCATCTCCTGGTGTTGTACTCTCACTGCCATTCAGCAGGTCGGAGAAGTGTTCCCTCCATAATCCCAGTATGCCCTAGACATCGGTTACCAGGTTACCACCTTGGTCTCTACATGAGGATGCTCCGGTCTTGAAAGTCGCTTAATTTTTTCATAAAATTTTCGAGCATTCCCTCTGTCTGCCAGCTTCTCAAGCTCTTCGTACTCACGCATTTCGGCCTCTTTCTTTTTTTGTCTGCAGATGCGTCTCGCTTCCCTCTTCAGCTCTCGGTATCTATCCCATCCCGCACGTGTTGTGGTCGTTTGCAACGTTGCGAGGTAGGCAGTCTGTTTTCCCTCCGCTGCGAGACGGCACTCCTCATCGTGCCAGCTTGTTTTTTGTCGTTGCCGAAAACCAATTGTTTCGGCTGCCGCGGTACGCAGTGAGTTTGAGATGCCGTTCCACAGTTCCCTTATACCGAGATTCTGATGAGTGCTCTCAGAGAGCAAGAGCGCAAGTCGAGTAGAATATTTCGTGGCTGTCTGTTGCGATTGCAGCTTTTCGACGTCGAACCTTCCTTGTGTTTGTTGACGGGCATTCTTTGCTGCACAGAGGCGAGTGCGTATCTTCGCTGCGACCAGATAATGGTCCGAGTCTATATTTGGTCCTCGGAGCGTACGCACGTCTAAAACACAGGAGACATGTCTTCCGTCTATCACAACGTGATCGATTTGGTTCCGCGTGTTTCGATCAGGAGACAGCCAAGTAGCTTGATGTATTTTCTTATGCTGGAATCTGGTACTACAGACGACCATATTTCGGCCCCCAGCGAAGTCGATCAGCCTCAGGCCGTTTGGCGATGTTTCGTCATGGAGGCTGAATTTTCCGACTGTTGTGCCAAAGACACCTTCTTTACCCACCCTGGCGTTAAAATCGCCAAGCACGACTTTAACATCGTGGCGGGGGTGCGTTCTAGGCGCTCATAGAAAGCATCTTTGGTCACATCGTCCTTCTCTTCCGTTGCGGCGTGGGCGCAAATCAGCGATATGTTGAAGAACCTCGCTTTGATGCGGATTGTGGCTAGACGTTCATCCACCGGGGTGAATGCCAGGACTCTGCGACGGAGTCTCTCTCCCACCACAAATCCAACACCAAATTTGCGATCCTTTATATGGCCGCTGTAGTAGATGTCACAAAGACCCACCTTCTTCCGTCCTTGTCCCGTCCATCGCACTTCTTGGATGGCGGTGATGTCAGCCTTTAGTCGTATGAGGACATCAACCAGCTGGGCAGAGGCACTTTCCCAATTAAGGGTCCGGACATTCCAAGTACATGCCCTTAAATCATTATCCTTAAAACGTTTGCAGGGGTCGTCATCAAAAGGGGGGTGTCTCATCCGAGGCTCGGAATTCTTCTGTGTCATTGGTACTTCGTTTTTATGTGGTGGGTTCCAAGCCCTACGCACAACCGCATAAGCGGACTTCGCCTTCAAACGGATGTCTGTTGGCTACCCAGAGGATACTTGGTCTAAAACCGGAAGTCGTGAGCTGCTTGAACCATGTGGAGAAGAATCGTTTCTGGTCACTCCCAAGTGAATGACAATCAAAAACTTTCCTCACTTGCGTGAACTTCTACACATGATCCCATCCTCTAATAGACGAAATCCTCTGTAATAGACGAAATAAAAATATAAAAACAACTCATATATTAATTTATTACCTTTAAAAGTATAGAAAAGCTGGAAAATGAATAACAAACAATAATATTAAAATAAAAAAAATTAAAACATACTAAGCAAAAATTTTAATAAGTACTTTTATATGCAAATTAATATTTATTAAATACTATTTTTTTTTATAATTTTAAATATTTTTTTTTATAATTATAAATATTTTTTTTCAATATTTTATTATTTTTTAATATTTTTTTTACTAATATTTTACATTTTATATTTTTTTGTACATTTATTTTTAATGTTTTGTATTAAGTTTTTGTATGAAATTTTATTATTTATAAAATGTGAAATATTAGTAAAAAAATATTTAAAATTATAAAAAAAAGTATTATTTTATAAATATTAATTTGAATATAAAAAAAATATTATTATTTATTATAATTATTTAAAAATTATTAGACAAATAAATAATTTAAAAACAAAAATAATACACATTTAAAAAAAATAAAATAAAATATATTTAAAATAAATAATTAAAAAATTTACTTAATTAGGAATTACAATTCAATTATAATAGACCAAATAAAAACATAAACAACTCTAATATTACATGTTTCACCTTCAAAAGTATATAAGGCTAGATATATTATGCAATGCCACTTACATATATATGTATATGTACATATATAATATTTGAATGTATGCGCGTGTATTTGTTATAAATATTTTGCGCTATGCTTCATTAATTACGCTAAATATGCGTAAAGTTTAGTGAACTCAAGCGAAATTTACATACATACTAAAAAGAAAATCATCAAAAAATTCACCAGCAAAAAAAATAATATTTCCCCCAACAAAACTGCAAAAAAAAAAACTATTTTCTACTTTATTTTCCCCAATAAAAACAAAAACAAAAATAAACAAATTTTTAGGCTCCACATAAAACTTCCCTCCGCCATAAATCAAAATGCCGAAATTGTATGCGCGCCATAATAGCTTAAAGATAAATTTTACGCCAATAATTACACGATTGATGGATTTGATTGTGGTTCTAATATTTTTTGGCTTGCAATTTGGAGCGACTACAGCTGGTGTTGCAGCAGCAGCGCGTCTCTTCACCGTTCAGCGCGCTGAGTGAATGCCTGTATCTCTTTTTGCCAGCAATGCCTTGGATTACAGTTTTTTATTTTTATTTTTATTTTTTTTGGCTTTAAAATGTAAACAGGAAATATTTTTCGCCGGCATTTGTAGGCAGTCATCTGTCAAAGTGTGCATATGCGCGGGAAATTTTAATAACTATAAAAAACTTAAATGTAAACATTATTTTTTGCTTATACCTAACAAATTTAGGTGTATATGTATGCCACTGTAAGATTTCTAAGTTTAATTAATTATTTTTTAAGTTTAATTGAATCAAATTTTTTGCATTTCTTCATTTTTCTGAAAAATATATTTTTTTTATTATTTTCTAAATTTTTTTTTAATAATTTCTAAATCTGTTTTTATAATTTTCAAAATTTTGTATTTAAAAAAAAATTATTATACATATGTCTCTATAGTTACCAACACTAATTTTTTATCTTAATTCCAGTGATTTTTTTTATTTAAATTAAATTTTTCTTTTTTTCACTTATTAAATTCCCACCCCTGGCCTAACATAACTTACCTACGTCCCGCTTATCATTCCATTTTCCATTTCCTTTTATACCAATTTATACTAATTTTCTTGGTTTGTGTCTTTGCTTCATGAGCTATAACACAAACCGTGTATGACAGAAGACACCAGTATGCAAAACTTCCCGACAGATGGCTCAGGTCAGAGTTGCCAGCCAGTTGTGCAGCTAATAAAAGCTATATATTTTTTATTTGAAATTTTATAGTCAATTTATTTGAATTTATTTCCAATTTAATTTGATTGTAATTATTATTATTTGTTTAATTTTAGTATTAAATTTACATTTAAATAATTTTGATATTAATTTTTATTTTTTTGTATATTCATTCTTTTATTTTTAATTGTTTTTAATTAAATTTTTATTTTAAATTTGTTTATGAAATATTTCCAAATTATAATTAAGTTTAATATTTATAATTTTTATTAGCTGTCATCGATTGGCTAACAGCTATAGACAAGCCAATCGAACAAACTTTCCAAATTTCCATACAAACTGGCAGCACTGAAATCGAATTGTATATACTTGGTCGCACTGAACTCTTCAACCACCGTCTATGTCTAACGTTTTCTGCAACAAATTTAATTTTTATTAAAGTTTTTTATTCAATAAATTCACTACAAAAATACTAACGATTTATCTTCGCCTGCCCTTTTCAATTTTAAATTGGTGTATAGCAATTTTTATTATTTTGACAGTAATTTGTTCTTTGAGCCGTTCACAATAGTAAAATGGTTCTAAAATGAGTAAAACAAAACTTGGTAGCACTCAGCAAGCGACTATTGAAATTTTAATGAGGAGATATCTTTGTTGTTGCTTTCACATGTAAAATTTTTGACAGGCGAGCAGCGCCCAAAGATAGCGAGCAGAGAAGTGACCAATCGATGACAGCTATTTATACTTTATTTATTTTTTATATCTAAATATTGCAATTTGTTTAATGTTAATATTCTATTAATATTTTAATAATTTTAATTTATTTGTATATATTTTTTTAATAGTTTTTTATAATTATTTTAAAATATTTTTGATATATTATTTTGCTTTTCTTTTACATCTTAAAAAAATTATAAAAGTTTATTTGTTTGTTATTACATTTCCATACATCATTAAGCTTAAAATTAATTTTATTATGTTTTTTTATATTTTTTATAATTATTGTTATTTGATCAATAACAATAATTTTAAAATTAAAAATTTTTTTTATATTTTTATTTTAAATTTCTTTATTATTTTTTATTTAATTTTGATTTATTTTTAATTTTTTTTGTATATTAAATTTTTTTTATATTTAATAGTTTTTTATATTTTTTAAATATTTATTTTTTATTTTTATTTTTGAAGTATTATATTTTGTTTTTATATCTTAAAACAAATTTCTTTATTATTTTTTATTTAATTTGGATTTATTTTTAATTTTTTTGTATATTAAATTTTTATTATTTTTAATAGTTTTTTATTATTTTTTTAAATTTTTATTTTTTGAGTATTATATTTTGTTTTTACATCATAATAACATTTTCAGACATTTTTAATAAGTTTAAAATTAAACATTTTTGTTTTAATTTTTTTATTATTTATAATTATTATTATTTGATTCATTATAATAATTTTAATACTAAATTTTTCATATTTTTTAAATTTATTATTTATTATTTTTTATTTTTTTTTATTTAGTATTAATTTTTTTTATAAATAATATTATTTGTTGAATTCTAATATATTATTAATATATTTTTTTGTAAATTTTTATTTTTAATTTTAAATTCTGTATTATTTCTTATTAATTTACTAAACTATTTTTTATAATTATATATATATAAAACGTTATTTTTTTAATGCATTTTTATAGCATTTTCGAAAATTTTTATGAAGTGTAATATTAAAATTTTTTATTTTTTTATTTTTATAAATTTCTTTCCTTTTTTATTTTATTTATTTTTTTATCCTTTTTTTCATTTAATTTTTGTTTTAATTTTATGTATATTTTTATCCTTTTTTATTTTTATTTTTTATACTTATCAATTTTTTCAATTTGTTTGATTTTATTTATTTTTTATCCTTTCTTTATTTTTTTATCCCTTCTTTATTTTTTTATTTTTCTTTAATTTTTTAATTTTAATTTTATTTTATTTTTTTATTTTTTTTGTATTTTTTTACGATTTTTTTTTAATAAATTAAATTTTTAATAATTTTCTGCATAGTTGAATGCAATTATAATAGATTATATCTTTCTCTTACAGAATCTGAGGGCGAACTCACACGCAAAAACAAAACGCTGCCATGGAGTCCACTCTACTGTGTACTGCAACAGGATGAGCAATCCTTCACAGCATACTGCAGTGAGGAGATATCGGTAAGTAAAAAATAAAAAAAACACAAAAAAATTAAAAAGAAATAAAGCCTGGTTAAATACAGTTAATAGAAATGTTCGATTTAGGGAAATATATTTTTATGAAATTTGATTTCCATTGCCAACTCAAGAGTTCCAGTTATGGAGAACTTAGAGTTAGTGGAAGTTCAACTGTATACATTTAAAAATAATGTAAATTTTCTTTTATATACACATATTTTTTAACAAAGAAAATAATAAAATATTTATAAAAATTCTTTATCACCATTTATGCGTATTTATAAAAATCACTACCTAAAAATATACTAAAATTACTAATAATAATAATATATCGCTATTTTTCTTACTCTCTCCCTTCGCTTCGCTCTCATTGTATGCTTTCTACACACATCTGTAACACCTTACTAAAAACACACAACGCACTACATTTAAAATTCACCATTAATTGCTGTAAATCACAACAACTAAACTCACACAAACAAAAAAACAAAAATACACTTATTAAAAATACACAAAAACAACAACAAATAAAAATTAAAACTATCAAAATAATGCTAACTTGTAGATCTTCCCGGCTACACCCAAAAAGGAGGTGGGTAACATATTGTATAGTCATTACTGTATATCGATTTCTTAAAATATTTTTGTAATTTTTTTTTTTAATTTTTAATCACCAATATTAATATAATTTCGAAATTAAGTAGCTTCAAATTCAATTTACGCCATTAAATTTGTATATAGTTAATTGCTACCCTATCCACAATGCTGTATTGGTTAAAGAAAAAAATATTCGGCCATAATTTGTTAACTGCAGACTGTAGTCTCTATTCGCTTGTAATCCTTTTGGACCCTTTAAAAACATAAAATAATTGTATATCAACTAGAGACTGAGAAAAACAAGTGTCGGTCACAATTCAATCGCCGGCAATTGTAATTTTATATTTATATATAAGTATCATAGCCTTTTCGCACAGCCAAATTAATTGATCAATTAAAATTTTAATTGAGAAACCAGTTTTTGCCTTTCGCACTGCAGGCTTTTCGATAATCGATTAGCTGTTATACATATTTGTTTTTGCTTTTCATCAACAATCGAACAAAGGCCGGTTAATTGATCAATTAGCTTCTGTGCGAAAAGGTTATTAGGAAGCTTAGTCTCAGTTTTTCAGAAATTTACTTCCCAAAAAAAAAAAAAAATTGAAAGATGTAGGGCTAAAAGACTTCACTTCAAACAATGTGATAGTAATTTAATTAGATCAAATACGTTACCACTCTTCCAGTCTGAGATATATTGCATTGTAATGAGTTAATGAGCTGGATTTGACTAGTCTCAGAAGCTTCTATTATAGCTCTGCGAATTCTCGATAACATAATCACACTCAGTGTGATGTATGATCCTCTGTGAATCCAACAATTGGTCTACAACGACTCTGAAATAATCCAAATCTGGTTTTTTACTTAATAGGAAGATTCACCATTGTTATGAATATGCAAATTGTAGTATGTATCCTCTGAATTTCATCACTAACATAGCTTAGATTTGGGAAACATTTTTTTTCATTATTTTTTAATTATTTAATTAGTTTCATTAATTTAAATTTATAATTATTATTTCTTCATTTACTTCTTTTTTAAATATTTTACTTTAGATCCACCTTTTCTTTACGGCTTTTTAATATTAATGCTTTTCTATTTCCTAAAATACAGTTAACGGACGTCCTCTTCAATGAATATCCACGCGTTCGGCTAGATCGTGTGCGACGGCCCGCAAAATCATTGTGGGACGGTCCGCCAACGTTACCCGAAGAACCAGAGGATTCAGACACATGTCCCATGGACATAGCGCTAAATACTACGCTCTACAGTGAATTAGGTAAGTGAAGAAACCATTTAAATATTTTAATGAAAAATTAAAAAATCAAATCGAGTTAAATATTAGGTAACTGTTTAAAACAGTTATTAACCGCTATATTACTTTTATTCTTTCGAAATATATATTCCATAATGAGATAATCGTACTTTTTGACATTCTATACCCTTAATTTTGTCCAAACGTTTATTAAATAACAGCCTAAATGTATACTTCTTTGTGAAGGCCGGCATAAATGGCTACTGTTGCCTACATTTAGGCTTAATATTTTGAAATATTTCTCAAAAAGATTACTGCACCTTAAAAAGGGAAGAGCAATGAAGAATTTATAAAAAAATTGATAAATTTAAATTTTAAATTTGACTTAAAAAATTAACTTTTGTACTGAAAAAAAAAATATTGAAAATTGATTATTAAGATTTGTGTTGCGCCCTCTAAATACAGCCCATCTGTCACACAACAACACTTGATCAAAACAGAAATCACAATAAAAATGTTGACAATGTCAACAACTTCAAGCAAAAGCAACAACAAACACAGCCGGCGCTTTCTCTCATCCATACACATGTTGATTAAATGTGTTTCGAAACTTGTATCAACATTTCGGAGAGCACATGGGGAGAATAAACAAAACATAAATTCTCCAGCCAGTTGTGTTTCATTGCCAAATCGTTCCCTTCTCACTTGAAAGCTAAAATTGCGTATACAAAACAACATGAAATGCTTTAAAGGTGTAAACCAGTGTTGCGGCAACATGTTGCTGACTTGTAAAGTGTTGTTAAAATGCTGCTAGTGATATTTTTTATAAACGGAGGGGTATTTGTAATGTATTTAAAGCTAAATGCATACACAAAATAACATAAAATGCATTAAAGGTGTTAAGCAGTGTTGCGGCAGCATGTTGCGGACTTGTAAAGTGTTGTTAAAATATTGTTTGTAGTATTTTTTATATAAATGGGAGGGTATTTATTATGTATCTAAAGCTTAATGCATTCACAAAACAACATAAAATGTATTAAAGGTGTAAAGCAGTGTTGCGGCAACATGTTGCTGACTTGTACAGAGTTGTTAAAATGTTGTTTGGAGTATTTTTTATATAAACGGGAGGGTATTTGTATTTTTTTCGAGTTATAACAAATTTTTATATTTTTTTAAAATTGTTTACAATTCTTAATTTAGAAAAAACATCACAAATAGTTAAATTTTGTTTTGGATTTTTTTTAATAACTTATTTTTTTTTGATAATTTTGTTTATATATTTTAATATATTTTTCATAAAATTTACTTTTTGATTATTTTTATTTATTTTATTATAATATTTTTTTTTAATAGTTTTTTTTTTAATATATTTTTTTTTTAATATTTCTTTTTTAATTTTCTGTCATCATCCCATCAAAATGATTTCCCATCTCTCCAATTCCATTGTATTTGTATGCATTTTTGTATGTGCGTTATTATTTATTTAAAATTTGCTCAATTTGTTTATTGTTGTTATTGCACGTCACGCATGCACGCGCATTCAGCACAATAACTACGCCATCGCCGCCGCAATACCGACCCTCCGCTCTACCGACCGACTCAATCAAGAGTCCCACACAATGTCGCCTCTGGCAATCGGCTAGTTTCCCACCTCAGTACCCGGCGCAAGCAGACAACTGCCTTTGTGCCGCGTCGTCGATTAGCTGTCTCGATTGTCATTTAAAGTTGTTGTAGGTGTTGCATTCTTTGACGTATGCGTTCAGTTTGATTAACATTTCTGGTTTCTATTGTTGTCTCTGTTGTTGTATTGAAAATATTTTCGTAACTGATTTTTATTCTGCAGCAGTGCGATTGCGGTGTTATTAAGCATTTTCTTTGTTATAGCAATAAATTAAAAAAAAATGTTGCACTCATCTTCAACAAAAATAAGTCGTTGCCAGTTTATGAAAATTATAAAAAATAAACTAAAAATTAAAAAAAATATAAATGTTATTGAAATTTTAAAATTTTCTATTAATATTAAATTTTTTTTTAATAATTTTAATTTTTTTCAAATTTCATAAAAAAATATAAAGCTTGTACTGTTTGTTGTTATTTGTATATTAAATATTTTTTTACGCTTTTTTTTTAATTTTGATAATTTTTTTTTAATAATTTATATTCTTCTATTAAAAACATTTTTTACTTCAATATTTTAATTTATTTTTTTTCCACAAACATACATAAAATATAATTTTTTATTAAATATTTTCACTAGTTTTATTTTGTTTACAATTTGTTCTAACCTATTGTCAGTTTGTTTTGTTGTTGTTTCCGCTTAATTTAACTGGAAATCGCACAAGCTCGCCGCACTGTTCTTATTAAAAACAAGTTACATACATACGTACTACATAGGTACATACATAAATGAATAAATAATAAATCTAGATTCTAGAATGGCGATGATCACTCATACGCAACGGAGCGCATTGTAGACATACACGAATGTACATATGTATGTATATACACAATAATAAAAACTCATTGTCTGTGATTTTGTTGGTAGCAAGCACGCTTGATATAAAGAGAAAAAATAAAAAATTATATAAATATTAAAAAAAATTTAGAACATTTAAAAAGCTTTTTAATGGAAGTCACAAGAAAAATTTATACAAAATAAATTAAAATTATTAAAAAATATAAATTGAAAAAAAAATAAATAAAAAATTAAAATATGTACATTCATGAATTAAAAAAATGTAAAAAATAAATAAAGAAAAATTTGAAAAAAATTTAAAAAATATTTTTATAAAAAAATATTTTTTTTTCCAAATGTATTTACTTTTTTTAAATTTTTTTTTAATTCGTCATATTTTTTTTAATTTTAAATAAAAAAAGTATATAAATTTATGTTTTATGTTATGATAATTTACATAAAAAATTTATAAATAAATATTAATAAAAAATAACTAACAGTTAAAAAAAAATATATATATATAAAAATTAAATATAAATAAAAAACTAAAAACTAAAATACGTACATTCATGAATTAAAAAAATGTAAAAAATAAATAAAGAATAATTTGAAAAAAATTTAAGAATTATTTTAATAAAAAAATATTTTTTTTTCAAATGTATTTACTTTTTTTAAATTTTTTTTTAATTCGTCATATTTTTTTTTAATTTTAAATAAGAAAAAGTATATAAATTTATGTTTTATGTTATGATATTTTACATAAAAAATTTATAAATAAATATTAATAAAACAAGTAAGGAAGGGCTAAGTTCGGGTGTAACCGAACATTTTATACTCTCGCAATTTATTTATTTAACTTTATTTATATTATATAATACACAATTTGACCCACATATTCGTCATATATATTGTATAAAGTCCATTGAAAGTTGGAAACCATAATATTAGGTTAGAAGCACCGAGGTCCTCGTGTTCGATATATGGGGCCTTAAAAACCAATGGTCCGATTTCGGCGATTTTTAGAATGGGGCTGCCACACTATTAACATAGTATTTGTGCAAAGTTCTGCACCGATATCTTCACTAGTACTTACTTTATATATTGTAAAGTAAACGATTCGGATTGTCTTCAAAGTTCTGGTATATAGGAAGTAGGCGTGGTTGTGAAGCGATTTGGCCTATTTTCACAACATATCATTGGGATGTAAGGAAACTATTACAAACCAAGTTTCATTGAAATCGGTCGAGTAGTTCCTGAGATATGGTTTTTGACTCATAAGTGGGCGACGCCACGCCCATTTTCCATTTTGTAAAAAAATCTGAGTGCAGCTTCCATCTGCCATTTCTTATGTGAAATTTAGTGTTTCTGACGTTTTTCCTTAGTGAGTTAACCCACTTTTAGTAATTTTCAACCTAACTTTTGTATGGGAGGTGGGCGTGGTTATGATCCGATTTCTTTCATTTTTGGACTGTATTAGGAAGTGGCTAAAAAAAACGACTGCAGAAAGTTTGGTTTATATAGCCCAATTAGGTTGCGAGATATGTACAAAAAACTTAGTAGGGGGCGGGGCCACGCCCACTTCCCCAAAAAAATTACATCCAAATATGCCCCTTCATAGTGCGATCCTTCATACCAAATTTTATTTCCATAGCTTTATTTATGGCTTAGTTATGGCACTTTATGTGTTTTCGGTTTTCGCCATTTTGTGGGCGTGGCAGTGGACCGATTTTGCTCATTTTCGAAAGCAACCTTCCTATGGTGCCAAGAAATAAGTGTTCCAAGTTTCATCAAGATATCTTAATTTTTACTCAAGTTACAGCTTGCACAGACGGACGGACGGACGGACGGACAGACAGACATTCGGATTTGAACTCCACTCTTCACCCTGATCACTTTGGTATACATAACCCTATATCTAACTCGTTTAGTTTTGGGTGTTACAAACAACCGTTATGTGAACAAAACTATAATACTCTCTTTAGCAACATTTGTTGCGAGAGTATAAAAATAACTAACAGTTAGAAAAAATTAAAAATAAATAAAAAACTTTAATTTTTTTTTAATGTATTTAATTTTTTGTTCAATTTGTATATATATATTTTTAATAATTTAATTTATGACAATGAAAAAATACATAAATTTTACATAAACATTTTTAAAATAAATAATAATAAAAAAATAAATAACAGTTAGAAAAAATATAAAAAATTTAAAAATAAATAAAAAACTTTTGAAAATTGTTTTATTAATTTTTATTTTAAATTTTTTTTTGTAATTTTTTAAATTTATTTAATTTTTTGTTTATATATTTTTTTAATAATTTTTATTTATTTTTTTTTTAATTTTTTATTTTATTTTATTTTGTCATAATTTTTAAAATTTTTTTTGTTTATTTTTTTAAATTTTTTTAAAATAATTTTTTAATGAAAAACAACATACATTTATTGATTTAAAAAATTTTATTTTGAAAACCCAATGTTGTATTACAATGCACAGCAACAACAACAGCCATTGTATTCAGGTGATAATCAGCTTGGCTATATGTATGACATGTGTACATATCGAGGTATTCGAAATAATAATAGCAACCAAAGTGAACATATAAATCCATGAATAAATTTTTAAGAAAATTATTTTATTTGAAGTAAATAATAAAATTTAAAATAAATTTATTTCAAAAAAAAATAAAAAAATAAAAAAAAAATTTAAGATAAAATAAAATAAAAAAATTAAAAAAAATATTTTAATAATTAATTTTTTTATTTTTATGTAAGAATTTTTTCAAATTAAAATATGTAAATAATAAAATTTAATATCAACTTATTAAGAAGAAAAATACTAATTAATAAAATAAAATATATAAAATTTAAATAATTTATTATTTTTTTTATTGAAATATACAAGTAATAAAATATAAACTAAATCTATTAAAATTAAAATAAATAATAATTTAAAAAATAAATAAAAAATGTGAAACAAATAAAAAAATAAAAATAAATATATTTATTAATTTATATATAATAATTAATTTATTTTAATTTGTCAAAATTTTTTTTAATTGTTTGTTTTAATTTTTTAATGAAAAAAAAATTATGATTTTAATTTTCACAATGTTGCAACAACAACAGGCGCTGAATTCAGTTGATAATCAGATACATATATACATACACGAATATATGTACGTATATATGCCACTGTGGTATATGCTGAAAAAACACTTGACGAAATAATCGCCCAAATGAGCGCAGATACATGCATAAGTATTCATGTATGTATATATTTCAGAGCTCTCTGTTTTGAATGAATTTCATTGCCGCTGCGTTGCGACCATAACGCGCGCATACGAACGCTTTGGAAAATACGAAACGTCAGCACTTTCACACACACACACACACCTGTGCTTTTGTCCCACACACACACACAACCATAGTAGAGAACAGTTAGAGGCCAATTGGGCGCTGAGAACACTTGCCGCCGCACAACAGCGTGCAACGGAGCCCAAGCAGCGCAGTACAGATTGAGTTTCCGGCGGTGTTGGCCGACATGACGGAACAAATTTCGTCATTGTAATTTTCACTACGCGTTCTCTAAGCGGTGTGTCTTATTATTGTGTCTTACGCGGTTTTTCTTATTTAGTGTTTTGTTATTGTTTTTCACCGATATCATGTGTTTGTTGGTCGTGGACACGGTCGAATGCGCATGCGAGTAAAGTCAAATAAACAAACAGCAAACGGCGGCCGTGGCTGGGTAGGTCCTTTACAACAAACAATTGGCGTAGATGACTGACAGTTAGTCAGCCAGCCAGTTAGACGGATGAGCCAACGTACGCGCGTCTGTTTGGCGAATTTGTATTTAGCAAGCAATTTTTTTTTGTTGTGACTTTTATGAGTTTTCTGCGTGCTGGCGTTTGAAAGAAAGAAATTTTTGAATTTTTAATTTTCAAAAATCTACTTTTTATATTTTTTTATTGTTTTTTTTCGTGTTGTGTGTGTGTCTTTCTAAGCGAAAAGCGAATGACCGCGCCTGTGTGTGCTGAAAGTGTAGTGCGGCATTGTGGCGCTTTTGCGATTTTGTGCGGAAATTTAAATTTTTATGAGCGCAAAATTTCTGAAGAATAAACGAAATTTTTTGGAAATAAACTAAAAGTGAATAAAAAATGAAAAAAATGGAAATAAATAAAAGCAGATATATACACAGCTGTGTGAAAGTGCGAAAGTGGCAAACAATACAACAATGTGTGGTGCTAAGTGGTTTTATAGACGTTCTAAATTTTTTTTACTAACATTTATGAGAATAAGCATTACAAAAATAACAATAAATGTATTATTCTAATAAAATAAGTACAATGAGACGCCGTTTTGTGCACCAAAAACTGGGCGAGGAAACGTGTTTCCTTAGTGAATTTATAAAAAGTTATAAAAAAAAATAAAAACAACAACGATTTATAAAAAATTATAAAAAAAATAAAAACAACAACAATTTCGTAAAAAAAACATTTAAATTTCATTTAAAAAAAATTTCTATAGATTTTTAAGTCTTTCGAGTGCTGTCATTCTACGAAATCGCAAAGAAGCGTCTTAGTATTTAAGTGCTTTTGTGGCAGATTACCACACTAACTTTTTAGTCACTTCTAAGACCGTTAAAAACCATAACCAAAAACAAAAATAACAGCTTTCGTTCTAAAAAATCCACTACACTTCAAAATAATACAGTTACATCCTTTATAAATAATGTTCCATGTTTTTAGCTGCTTATTTAGACCTTAGACAAGTCTTATGCCGTTAAGTCTCATAATCAACAACAATAATAACAATTTTTTCTAAAATCTCCACTACACTTCACAATAATACAGTTACATTCTTTATAAATAATGTTCCATGATCCCCTGTATCTCAATATTTCTATATACCATCTATTTGTTCTAAGCCAGAGCTCTGTTGTCACATTTTCTGTTGATTTGATGCTAATTCAGACCTTAGCCACGTCTTATGCCGTTAAAAAACAATAACCAACTATAACAATAACAACTTTTGTTCTAAAAAATCCACTACACTTCTGAATAATACAGTTACATTCTTTATAAGTAATGTTCCATGATCCCTTGGTTCTCAACATTTCGATAACGTTCCATTTGTTCGAAACTTCATTATTTTTGCACAGTATCTAGCCAATTTTCTGTTGAGATCTATGTTTCAACGAGTAGAAGCTGAGAGCCTAAAAACAAAATTCTGAAATGAGTAAAAGGAATTAAGTTATGCATTCATTCTTTAAAATTCAAAGCGCACACTTTCAACCTCACGCCTGCGATGTTTTTTTTAATGTTAAATACTCGTACTGTAAAGATTTCAGAAGGCTTCCTTATTTGGTAACTTTATTTTACTCTTGGTTTAAGCTTGGTAAGTGTGTATGTACTTATTCCTGAAACTTTCTACCGGATATCTTCGACCCCAAGTTTTTTTTAGTAATTATTTGACTCAGACCCGTTCGAAGTGTTCAAAATTTCGCTGGAGTAACGATACAATACTTGTAACTAAAATAAGCTCTACATATCTCTTTATATATGAGATCAGTGTCAGCTCTTTCGGTAGAAATATTTCCTTTGCCTTTTCAAATAAAAATGAGTAGAAATAATGTTCTCTAATTCGAACATTATTGAAGTTGCTCCATACCTTTCGATAGCCTCTTAATACTGTAAAAGTTGAGCTCCATCTGATTGACTTTATATAGAATATATTGATTTTCGTTGCTTTGAAAGAGTGTAAATAAATCTGGAAGTGATATACCCTATTAAACATCGGTCTTTTCCAAGCCCCCATATTCCGAATATAGAAATATCGATTCCTCCATTTGATTTTATCCAAAATATATCGGCTAATATAGAATATATCTTAAATAAGGTTTGATGAGAATATTTCTAATGTCATAATGTCATTCGGCACCAAAATCAGTGAATACCTTCCCTTAGCCTCACCATAAGAAGGGGGTATTGGTTTGGTTGGATTATGATGGGTGAAATCGGACCGATGCCACGCCCATAAACTGACGAAAATGAAAAACTTATAAAGTGCCATAACTAAGCCATAAATAAAGTTATGAAAGTAAAATTTGGTACAGCGGATTACACTGGGAAGAGCATATTTGCCTGATTATTTTTTTGTAAAATTGGGCGTGGCCCCCAAAAATACTTTTTAGATTTCATAAACTTTGAAAGCTTTATCAGCCAAACTTTCTGGAGTAATTTTCGTTAAGTACTGTTTTATGAAACATGGAAATGTATGAAATTGGATTATAACCATGCCTACCTCCCATACAAAGGTTATGTTGAAAACTACTAAAAAATGCTTGAATTCACTAAAGAAAAACACCAGAAACTTTAAATTTCATTGAAAATATGGTACAGTAAAGCTACACTCAAATTTCTATAAAAAAAAATTTTAAATGGGTGTGGTTCCGCTGACTTATGGGTCAAAAACCATAACTCAGAAACTACTCAAACGATTTCAACGAAATTCGACTAATGAATTTTCTTTGGCATTCCAATGCTATAGTTTGAAAATAGGCGAAAGCGGTTAACAACCACGCCTACTTCCCATTTACCACAATTTTGAAGTCCAATTGATTCGTTCACTTATCGAAATATAAGTTAAGCGCCAGTGAAGATATCGGTACAAAACTTTGCTCAAAATATTGTATTTCTAGTTTGGCATGACCCGTATAAAAATCGGGTAAATAAGATTTCAAGGCCCCATATATCGAACATCAGGACCTCAAAGCTTGTGGCTAATTTTTTATTGAAAATATCAGTAAATCTCTTCGATATTCTAAAGAAATTAAAAAGAGTTGTGTTTCTTCTAATAATATGCCTCGTATGCCAAAAATGTGTCAATACTTCCCGTAGCCCCCCACATAATTCATATTCGGATTTTCAAACTTCCGGATGGACTTTATACCGTATATATCAGTTAACATGTGAGATACCTAACGTAAAATCTTGGTGGAATACTGGATGTAGCTTGGGTGCAAAAATAGTTGAAAGTGATCATGGAACCCAAGCTCTCATCTTCTATATACTATATATTATGATTTTCTCTATTCTAGTGGACTTTATGTCGAATATATGGGTTTATCTTAATAAAATGCAAGCAATAAATTGCGAGTGTGTAAAATGTTCCGTTACAGCCGAACTTTTTTTTTGTGACCTATTTTATTTATTTAATTATTTAAATTTCTAAACCGGCTTCAAATTCAAATTTGTTGTTTTTGTCAAGATTTTTGTTTTTATTTTTTTTTCATGTTTTCATATTTTTGTATTTATTCATGTTTTATTGAAATATTAAAATTTATGGAATTAGTAAAATTCTTTTAAGTGACCACGGAAATATTTGTGCCACCAACGGTGAATCGCCGTTTAAGGTATCGCATTCAGCATGCTTGCTTACATACCCTTGTACGTAAGGTATACATACATATGAATATACATAACTATAAGAATGAATTAATTTAATGTATGTCTGTTTGTATTCATGAGTGTCTTTATGTATGTATGTATGTAACAAGTATAGTATGAATGCCTCGCATAATGAGCGGAAATCAACTGCCTAGAAGCACATAAAGGAAATTTGCAAAAAATTTAGTATTAAAAACAAAAGAAAAATACAAAAAAATAATATAAATAATACAACAACAAACATTGCAAAAACAATAAAATAAAACAACAAAAAATACAAAAATATAAAAACTACAAAAAAATGATAAATTAATAAAAATAAATAAAATAAAATAAAATAAAATAAAATAAAATAAAATAAAATAAAATAAAATAAAATAAAATAAAATAAAATAAAATAAAATAAAATAAAATAAAATAAAATAAAATAAAATAAAATAAAATAAAATAAAATAAAATAAAATAAAATAAAATAAAATAAAATAAAATAAAATAAAATAAAATAAAATAAAATAAAATAAAATAAAATAAAATAAAATAAAATAAAATAAAATAAAATAAAATAAAACAAAATAAATAAATAATACAAAAACAAAAAAAATACAAAAACAAAAAAATACAAAAAATAAAATCTAAAAAGCTTGCAATAATTTAAATACAACAAAGCAAGCAAATTACAACAACCAATAGGTAATTTGCTGTGGTCGTTGCGCTTTTTGTCGCACAGCGTATATACGTGGCTTTTTGTATAAAAAAAAATATGTATATATACATACATATGTACATATATGTAATTCAGTACGCTAATGTAAGCGGAAATCGAGAATTTAAAGCAAAAAAAAACAAAGTAAAAACAACAACACAAAAAACGGCAACAATAATGAAAGCACACCAGAGGAAATATTAATGAGCACAGCCGTAACAACAACAACTACAAACACAGCAAATGCGAACGCCAGCACGCAGAGCGAAAAATCACAAGCAAACAAAAAAAAAAACAGCAACAAAATGAAGCAAAAATTCTTGAGCCAAACAATGCAAAGCATTTAACTGCAGTGCTTGTTGTTGTTCTTTTTTTATTTTGTTGTAATTTTTTAGTTACCATTAAAGCATTTTTTGTTTTTTTTCAAAACAGCAGTAAATGATGAAAACAGTGTGAAGTGAAGTAAGAATAAAAGTGTGGTAAAATAAAACAAAATAAAATAAAAATCAGTGGCAACTACGTAAAAAAAGTGTGAATAAGTGATAAACGGAAGGGGGCAGCAAAAGTAGCAAAAAAAAAAAACAAAAATTATTTTTATGCTAAAAAGTAACAGTTGTGTTGGCTGTTGTGAAGCAGCAGCAGCAGCATTATACGCAAACAACAACAACAACAACAGCAATCATAAATGTTGCATTTGCATGTCAACTGCAACGACGGCGGCGCTTTGACAGTTAATTTCGCTTGGTGGCGCACAAAAATTGCAGCAGCCTATTGCAAGAACAGCAACAACAACAACAAAGTATAGTATTAAGTTATAGTGTTGTTGTTTTGTCGCTTTTGCAAAAATAAACAACAACAACAAAGCTGTGCGACACGCCCAAACTAACCGTTTTACCAAAGCGATTTGCAACGGCTGCATAGCGGTGTATAAATGCAACACAACAACAAAAACAACAATAATCAGTTGTTTTTTTGCGAGCTCACTAAACCAAAGTGCATATATATACATATATACATACATATATTGCATATAAGTAGTTGCAACAACAACAACCAGCAGCACAACAACAACAGCGAGGAATTGCCGCGCATCAGCAAGCGCGCCGACGCCGCCAGCAGCACAACCTCAACTGTCATTAGTTGACGTTTTAATTGCGGCTTCGATTTGCATTTTAACTTAGCGAATACAATAGCGTTCAACAACAACAACAACAACAACAACAATCATTACAGCGACAACAACAAAAGGTGTAAAAAAGTCAACAGTTTTTTTTTAGTCTGTGCGCACACGAAAGCGAAACGAAGTATTAAACAAAGAAAAGTGTAAAAATTGTTGTTGTTGCTGCCGCTAACTGCAATTCATCAGTTACACACAGATACGACACACATACATATACTCGCAGCTGTAGTGCTAAAAAGTGCTGGAACACTTGTTTTTGTAGTGGTAAGTGTGAGAATCTCATAGTTTTAACTCATCGAGCTAGCCTCTAGCTTGGGAATCTGTACTCAAAGTTGACGTGTGAAATGACAAATTATTCTAATAGATTTATCGACGCTTTAGTAGAGTGTTAGGTAACATTTTCTTTTTACAATCTTTGTATGTTCGATCATTTATTTTGCGCTGTAATGTGTAAGAGCGCTTGTGGGAAACCGATGACATGTTAGTCATACATAGTAATAAGCTAACAATGTACTTTTAGGAAAACAACACAATTTACGGTATTAAACTTTTTTTAGCAGTTAATGCAAAAACCCATAATTTGAACAATAGCTTGTATGGCAGCCATAAGTTATAGTCAACCGATTTCAATAATTTTCACTGTACATTTTTTGTATATACAGGGGAAACATTTCACAAAGTTTCGCAAACTTAACCACTAAATTTACCTAGTTATGGCAATAAATATCGTTTTTGAACAAACATTTGTATGAAAGCTATTTGCTATGGTTGTGCGAAATTAAAGATTTTCACTATCAAGTTTTTGTTTATACAAAGAAACTGTTTCACAAAATTTCTCACATTTAGTGGTTTGATTTACAAAATTATGTGCAAATATCTCATTTTTGAACAATAATTTGTATGGTGGCTATATGCTATGGTTGTCCAATATTGATGATTTTCACTACCAACCTTTTATTTATATCAACGAAATATTTCGCAAAATTTTACGTTCCAAGCTATTTAATTTACGAAGTTATGACCAAATATCTCATTTTTGAGCAATCATTTGTATGGTAGCTATATGATATATTGTTCCGATTTTGCTGATTTTCACTATCTACATTTTATTTTCACAAAGAAAATATTTCTCAAAATTTCGCAACTTTAGCAATTTAATTTACGAAATTATAACCAAATACCTTATTTTTGAGCAATAATTTGTATGGGGGCTATATGTAATAATGATCCGATCATGCTGATTTTTACTATGGACATTTTGTTTTCAAAAATAAAATATTTCACAAAATTGTTTGCTCCTAAATACTTGTATGCAATAGTTATGACAAATAATTTAATTTTTGAACAGTCGGTTGTATGGAAGCTATATGATATATTGATCCGATCTTGCTGATTTTCACTATCGCCATTGTATTTTCATTAAGAAAATATTTCTCAAAATTTCGCAACTTTAGCAATTTAATTTACGAAGTTCTAACCAAATACCTTATTTTTGGGCAATAATTTGTATGGTAGCTATATGCTATGGTTGCCCAATATTGATGATTTTCACTACCAACCTTTTATTTATATCAACGAAATATTTTACAAAATTTTACGTTCCAAGCTATTTAATTTACGAAGTTATGACCAAATATCTCATTTTTGAGCAATCATTTGTATGGAAGCTATATGATATATTGATCCGATTTTGCTGATTTTCACTATCGACATTTTATTTTCATAAAGAAAATATTTCTCAAAATTTCGCAACTTTAGCAATTTAATTTACGTAGTTATAACCAAATATCTTATTTTTTAGCAATAATTTGTATGGGGGCTATATGTTATAATGATCCGTTCATGCTGATTTTTACTATGGACATTTTGTTATCAAAAATAAAATATTTCACAAAATTGTTTGCTCCTAAATACTTGTATGCAATAGTTATGACAAATAATTTAATTTTTGAACAGTCGGTTGTATGGAAGCTATATGATATATTGATCCGATCTTGCTGATTTTCACTATCGACATTTTATTTTCATAAAGAAAATATTTCTCAAAATTTCGCAACTTTAGCAATTTAATTTACGTAGTTATAACCAAATATCTTATTTTTTAGCAATAATTTATATGGGCGCTATATGTTATAATGATGCGATCGTAATGATTTTCATTGTCCATTTTTTATTTGTACAAATAAAACATTTCGCAAAATTTCATGTCTTTAGCTGTTTAATTTACGAAGTTATGGGAAAAAATCTAATTTTTGAAAAATAATTTGTATGGGGACTATATATAATAGTGATCCGTTCTTGGTGATTTTCACTGTCTACATTTTATTGACACAAAGAAATTATTTGACAAAATTTCGTGCTATTAGCTGCTTGATTTTTGAAGTTATTACAAAATATATGATTTTCGAACAGTCGGTTATGTGGGAGCTTTATGTTGTAGTCAGCCAAACTTGATGATTTTCAATATGGATTTTATATTGACATAAAGAAATAACTTCGATAAATTTCGTTATATTAGCTGCTTGATTTATGAAGTTATTACAAAATATTTAATTTTCGAGTTCGGTTCGGTTGCATGGGGTATCTATTAGCTTTCTTGATAGCTGTTTCGATACAAGCTGTAGATCTAATCGGCGCAAGGGTTATGTTTTCAACTTGTTTGTATGGTACACGCGACTATGGGGCTTAAGTGGCAGACTCTCTAAGAAAATCTAAAAAAATAAGTGCGCTTTAATGTCGCTGATAAGAGATTTTGGTAAAAAAAAAAAACAAATACTTTACTTAAATCAACCACAACATCATTAGCCTATAATGTATAAATTCACAGTTTTCAGCGGCTCTTGACCTTCTCCGCTTTGTCGCTTCTTTCAGTCACTCATTACACCTTTATGGTTACTTTGTGCTGGCACTTGGTAGATTTGTTTTTATTTTCACTTCTGTTTATTTGCCAACAATTAAAGGTATTAAATGGCAACAGTTTCTTTGTAGAAACCAACAACAACAATGCTCATAATAGTAACAACAATAACAACAGCGACACACTTATGTAGCTGAAAATGTCCATTAAACAAAGCTTTTATTTACTTCCAACTGTGTTGACTGTGCAGCGCGCGCTATTTAGAGAGTCAAATAGTCTGGCGTTGGGCAAAATGTATTGAACAAATGCTTTTAACTGTTTCCAGCAATGTGTAGCGGCGTTTTTCTTTTCTTGTTTTTTTATTTTTTTTTGCTTTGCGTAATGGAGTTTAACATTTTTTTGTTGAATTTAGTACGATTAACCATTTTTTATTACGGTTTTTCGTTTGCACATCTTTAATGAATGTTTCTTTTCCATGGTTGCCATGAAAAATTAACTCGTAGTTTGTTGAAAATGCATTTTCTTAAACATGCAAAAGTTGACCAGGCGGCGGCCACGTCTCTGTTGGTCCATCCGTTGAGTCCAATTTACGATGAATCGTTCGAGCAATTCGACTGGTAATTGGCGAGGGACACGATGTTTTGCTCCAAGGTCTGAATCGAAGCGGCATTGTCAGCATTGACTTTAGACTTTACATATCTCCACAGGAAAAAGTCTAACAGCGTGATATCACACGATCTTGGTGGCCTATCGACCGGCCCGAAAAGTGAAATTATCTGCTAACCTAAGTGTTCTCTCAATAAATCCATTGATTGAGACGATGTGTGGGAAACCAAATGTCGCCGACATCTTGAGCTTAAATTTCAGACATCGAATAGTCCGTTATCATGGCGCGATAACGGAACGGTCGCAATTGACGGTTACGTTCTCATTTTTTAAATAATATGGACCGATCATTCCACCGGCCCACAAACCACAACAAACCGTTGTTTTTTTTTTCAGGATGAAATGGCAGCCCTTGAATCTCTTCAGGTTGCTCTTCGTCCATTTTTGTTCAGTGGGTGTGTATACAGCCAGAAATGGACCTCATCGCTGAACAGAATTTGGCTCGAAAACGTTGGATCCTCTTGAAGCTTTTCAAGAGCCCATAGAGCGAAACGATATTGCTTGAGAGGGTCCGTCGGCTTCAGTTCTTGCACAAGTTGTATTTTGTACGCTTTTAATTTTAGACCTGGACGTAAAATGCGCCAAGTTGTTCCACAAGTCAAGAGTCGAGTTGCTGCGAACGCCGCCGAATCGACTCTCCATGGTCTTCGTATACACTCTTAACTACGGCTGCTATATTTTCTTCATTGCGTACTGGACGTGATCTATTCGGTCGAATATGGTCCAATAACGAATGCGGGGCCTTATGATGGATGATGGTGTTGCTCAGTAGGCCGATTATGTTGACCATAAATTAAGCGAAGCACGTGATGTTCAGTGTTCAAATATCATTGAACATGCATTCTTTTATGCCTTAGCAAATCCGAGGAGCTACATATAAAACATAAATTTGTATACATAAATAAATACATAAACATATATGCATTAATATGCATTAATATGCAACAAGCATACATTATATGTTGCATGCATACATGCAACACACATACATTTATATGAGGCACGCATGCATCTATATGCAACACGCATGCACTCAACTATTAATAAACAAACATATTTATATGTATGCACAAGATAACCTATTGATTATAAAAATACATTGGGGCAATTGCTTGTGTGCATTTGAAATAACCCCTTATCGTGCAACATATAAAATATACATATAGACATACACACATACATGTATAATTAGTTCTTAAGATAATTCTAAAATTTGTATATAAGTAAGTAAAAAACCAAAATAAAACTAGAATGAAATCATTTCTCAATAAAGCTAGATTATCATTTATTTTCCCCCACCAGCGGTAAGAAATATTTGAAATAGCTAGTTTTAACATTTGAGAATGAATTAAATTCTCACTCAATGCAAGTCTAACATTGCCCCCCACCAGCGGTAAGGTTTGTTAGAAACTACATTGTTTTATAATAATTGGTAGGCCGGATGTTTCTTACATTGGTCCTATCGAGCCTATGAAAGAGCTCAGCCAAAACATAAGCCCTGTTAATCATACAGGCAAAATAAAAAGTTCTGTTATTTACACAGGCAACATTAAAGCCCTGTTTATAATTCAGGCAAAATAAAATAATAATTGTAAGACGGGTGCATATTCCCGCATATTAACAATATACAAACAAGAATTTTTGTTGCGAGAGTATAAAAATAAGGTTCTCCAAAATGTGGAAGACTGATCCTAAATACCTGGATCGTATAACGTCCTCTTTAATGAGAAACATTGAAAGCTTCAAACTAAAAATTGCATATCTAAGTTCAGAATTAATGATAAAGAAATATCAACTAAAACATTTGGAATCAATATACAACGATATTGAAAATATGAAAAACAAATTAGATTTCAATGAAGAAATTGAAATCATATATGAACAATTAGGTGAAGAATTGTATCAAGAGCTTATAAATTTTGATCGACAATTACTAAACGAAGAGCCAAAAAATACTTGTAGAAGTAATTTGGATAAAGAAGAATTTATAATAATTCCAAAATTCTCTTCATCTACCACAACAAAGCTGGTTAAAACAAAACCAATACAAAAAGAAAAAGAGGAATTGATAAATATTCCAAATTTAAAAAATAAATTAAACCTATCTCCAAACCTATCTTCTGAAGTTGAACGAACTAAATTTGTTAAAACAAGTGATTCAGAAGAAGAAGAATTTATAATTGTTCCCGATCTCAATCTATTTTCTAAAAATAAGAAGAGACCAACTAAATTAGTTGAAGATAAGAAAGTAGAAGAAGAAGATTTTATAATACTTCCAAAATTCTCTCTATCTTCTGCAAATGAATTAGTTAAAAATACTAAAGTAGAAGAAGAAGAAGAGAAGGAAAGGAACGAAAACAAAATTACAGAATTACAAGAAGATGCAAATAAAACTGGAAAAGAAGAGACTCCTGAACACCCTACTTCTGAGGAAAAATCAACTGAAGTGGTTGAAACCTCAGATGTAGACATTCATAAAATTAAAAATGAAACTGGAGATCAAGAAGTCGAGAGCAATATTCTCGCCAATGAGCAAATAACTTGGCATTTTTCTCCTCCGGCAGACCCACATTTTGGAGAAATGTGGAAAGCTGTAGTTACCGATCAAACATGCAAACTTTCAACGTTATTAAAATGCGGGGACACCAACTACTGTACTACAACATTCGAAGACATCACTTCAATCGACATACAAATATATAAATTGCAGAGCGACAATCCGAAGTTGGACCCGATCGTGACAACCATAAAGGAAATTGCAGAAGACCAACTAACTACTCTTCAAATAAGTAAAATATACGACAAAGAAGAGCAGAGAAAGCTGCGAGAAGGCATTGAGAAGATCAGCAACAACGTACTAAAATTAATATTATTCAATATTTATAAAATTTATACAGTCCACTAATTTTATATAATAATTTCTTTCCCTCGGCAATATGTTCAAATATCATTGAACATGCATTCTTTTATGCCTTAGCAAATCCGAGGAGCTACATATAAAACATAAATTTGTATACATAAATAAATACATAAACATATATGCATTAATATGCATTAATATGCAACAAGCATACATTATATGTTGCATGCATACATGCAACACACATACATTTATATGAGGCACGCATGCATCTATATGCAACACGCATGCACTCAACTATTAATAAACAAACATATTTATATGTATGCACAAGATAACCTATTGATTATAAAAATACATTGGGGCAATTGCTTGTGTGCATTTGAAATAACCCCTTATCGTGCAACATATAAAATATACATATAGACATACACACATACATGTATAATTAGTTCTTAAGATAATTCTAAAATTTGTATATAAGTAAGTAAAAAACCAAAATAAAACTAGAATGAAATCATTTCTCAATAAGGCTAGACTATCACTTATTTTCCCCCACCAGCGGTAAGAAATATTTGAAATAGCTAGTTTTAACATTTGAGAATGAATTAAATTCTCACTCAATGCAAGTCTAACATTGCCCCCCACCAGCGGTAAGGTTTGTTAGAAACTACATTGCTTTATAATAATTGGTAGGCCGGATGTTTCTTACATTCAGCGTAAGTCTTTCCATGATGAAATGCTAAACAATATTGAACAAAAATAACATGACAGCTTGACACGACTTACGTGAAAAAGTACCTATATCTGGGTTACCCTTTATACTACTTTATATATATAAAAAAAATTAATTACATAAATCGTATTTTTATATTTTTTTTTTAAACTTTAGTTCATGGTAATTTTTTGTATTTCAATTTGTAAAGTTATATTAATTAAAATTTTTAAATTTTCAAATATTTTTAATTCCTTTTGTATTTCAATAAAATTTTAAAGAATTTTTAACAATATAAATATGTTCATATTATACTCGCTTGAGTACCCGCAAGCGATTTCATTTCAAATACATATGTATATACATATGTATTTCCAACCCGCCCGCTGTCAACTACACTAAATAGCGGCTATTTAAATTTACATTTTGTTGCTATTTTTAATATTGCTATATAGCATATTTTAATTATACTCTCGCAACCTGTTGCACAGAGTATAATAGTTTTGTTCACATAACGGTTGTTTGTGTCACCAAGAAATATAAGAGTTAGATATGGGGTTATATATACATAAATGATCAGGATGACGAGTAGAATTGAAATCCGGATGTCTGTCCGTCCGTCTGTCCGTCCGTCCGTCTGTCCGTCTGTCCGTCCGTCCGTCTGTCCGTCTGTCCGTGCAAGCGATAACTTGAGAAAAAATTAAGATATCTTAATGAAACTTGGAACACATGTTCCTTGGCACCCTGAGGAGGTTGCTTTCGAAAATGGGCAAAATCGGTCCACTGCCACGCCCACAAAATGGTGGAAACCGAAAACCTATACAGTGTCATAACTAAGCCATAAATAAAGTTATGAAAATGAAATTTGGAACATAGGATCCCATTAGGGAGGGGCACATTTGGATGTAATTTTTTTGGAAAAGTGGGCGTGACCCCGCCCCCAAATAGGTTTTTTGTATATAACTCGCAAACCAATAAAGTTATATAAGCCAAACTTTCTGCAGTCATTTCTTTTAGCCATTTCCTTATACAGTCCAAAAATGAAAGAAATCGGATAATAACCACGCCCACCTCCCATACAAAGGTTAGGTTGAAAATTACTAAAAGTGCGTTTACTCACTAACGAAAAACGTCAGAAACACCAAATTTTACATAAGAAATGGCAGAAGGAAGCTGCACTGAGATTTTTTTACAAAATGGAAAATGGGCGTGGCATCGCCCACTTATGGGTCAAAAACCATATCTCAGGAACTACTCGACCGATTTCAATGAAACTTGGTTTGTAATAGTTTTCTTACATCCCAATGATATGTTGTGAAAATAGGCCAAATCGCTTCACAACCACGCCAACTTCCTATATACCAGAACTTTGAAGATGATCTGAATCGTTAACTTTACAATATATAAAGGAAGCACTAGTGAAGATATCGATGCAGAACTTTGCACAAATACTACATTTATAGTGTGGAAGCCCCATTCTAAAAATCGCCGAAATCGGACCCTAGGTTTTCAAGGCCCCATGTATCGAACATGAGGACCTCGGTGCTTCTAACCCAATATTAGGGTTTCCAACTTTCAATGGACTTTATACAATATATATGATGAATATGTGGGTCAAATTGTGTATTATATAATATAAATAAAGTTAAATAAATAAATTGCGAGAGTATAAAATGTTCGGTTACACCCGAACTTAGCCTTTCCTTACTTGTTTTAATTTATTTTTATGACAACCTTGAAATACTTCTAAGCCGATATTTTTTTGATTAATAGACAACTACGCGCACAACAACAAAGTTGTAGAATAGCAAAGAAAAAAATAGTGTCATAGCGAGAATTAGCAGCAACAAAACTCGTGCACTGCTGGCGACGGGACGGACCAGCCAGCTGACGAATCAGTCTCTATGTCTGTATGCGTGTGTAAATGTTTGTATGAGTATACTATATATGAGTAAATATGTAAATGGGCTTAACAGATACTTGTCTTATTGGCTTGCCATAAAAAATACAAAAATTTACATAGACACACACACACACATACACGACTGTAGAAATACTGTATTGAGAGCAATGCGTTTGCCGGCACAATTCGTCGCCGTTTGTAATTTACGCTCGACTGAAATTAATTTGCATAAATTGAGGAAAAAAAAACACTTTACACGCTTAAATAAATAGTTTGAAAAACAAGAACAAAAACAATTTTAATAATAATAAAACCAACAGCGGATGGCATACAATTAATTTGGGTATGAAAAAATTAAAAACTGAATTGCAAGCAGAAAAACATACAAACATAGATATGTATCTAAATATTTCTCAGTATGTCATTGGTGTGAATTTTCTTTTTATCTTTCGAATAAATGCATGCAGAAGAAAACGCGCCTTGCATTTCTGTATGTTGTCTGAGAAAACTTGTACATTTACGCTGACGAATACACTTGTTTTTGTTGTTGTTATCTGCCGCATGCAATTGCTGAAATGCTCATATATTGTGTATTACATTAATTTATTAATAATTTGAACTTGTGAATTGAGTTCAATTGAATGTTCCTTGAACACAAAATTAAAAATAAAAATTTAAAATAAATATTACAACACTGAAATAAAAAATAAAATAAAATAAAATAAAATGAAATAAAATAAAATAAAATAAAATAAAATAAAATTAAATAAAATATAATAAAATATAATAAAATAAAATAAAATAAAATGAAATAAAATAAAATAAAATAAAATAAAATAAAATATAATAAAATATAATAAAATAAAATAAAATAAAATGAAATAAAATAAAATAAAATAAAATAAAATAAAATAAAATAAAATAAAATAAAATAAAATTAAATTAAATTAAAATAAAAAATTGGATTAAATTAAATTAAAATAAAAAAAAATAAAATAAAGTTAAATAAAATACAAATACAAATAAAATAAAATTAAATTAAATTAAATTAAATAAAAAATACAAATAAAATAAAATCAAAAACAAATACATATGCAAATACAAATACAAATACAAATACAAATACAAATACAAATACAAATACAAATACAAATACAAATACAAATAAAATACAAATAAAATAAAATAAAATAAAATAAAATAAATTAAATTAAATTAAAGTAAAATAAATTAAAGTAAAGTAAAGTAAAGTAAAGTAAAGTAAAGTAAAGTAAAGTAAAGTAAAGTAAAGTAAAGTAAAGTAAAGTAAAGTAAAGTAAAGTAAAGTAAAGTATGTAAAGTAAAGTAAAGTAAAGTAAAGTAAAGTAAAGTAAAGTAAAGTAAAGTAAAGTAAAGTAAAGTAAAGTAAAGTAAAGTAAAGTAAAGTAAAGTAAAGTAAAGTAAAGTAAAGTAAAGTAAAGTAAAGTAAAGTAAAGTAAAGTAAAGTAAAGTAAAGTAAAGTAAAGTAAAGTAAAGTAAAGTAAAGTAAAGTAAAGTAAAGTAAAGTAAAGTAAAGTAAAGTAAAGTAAAGTAAAGTAAAGTAAAGTAAAGTAAAGTAATTAAATTAAATTAAATTAAATTAAATTAAATTAAATTAAATTAAATACAATTAAATAATTTATAAAAATATATAGTGTTCCTTATTTAATAATCTAATAAAAAATTGAAAAAAATTAAAATGATTAGTTAAAAACCGAAAAAAGCAACACAAAAATAAAAATTAAATAAAAAAAAACAAATTGAGCAAAAATTAAAATATTAGCATCAAATATAAATTACAGAGAAAATTAAATTTTTTAAAGAAATTGTCGTTTATGTATTTTATAATGAAAATAAATAATTTAAAAAATGGAATTTAGTAATTTAAGCAAATATTTAAAAAAAAAATTAAGCAATTCAAACTATATAAATAAAAAAAAATATTTACGTTTAAAAAAACTAATTCATTAATTAATTGCCATCTTAATTTATTTAAGTATAATTTTTTTTATTTTATTTTAGTAAACTAAAAAGTATAACTAATTCCACTCACTATTTTTACAAAAAAAAAAAAACTTTTATAGTTCAACCGCTTCAAATTATACCAAAAAATTATATTTTGACGTTACAACATTTTTTTTCTACTTCTTTATATTCTCTGACATTGAAATACCTATTCTCCTACAAATTGCTTAAATTTGCATAAAATTATAATTTAATCGTTTTCTTTTCAAACTGAAATAATTAATTATTCTATTAAATAACAGAACTGAACATGAAGTGACCTTAAACTGCACATAAGCGTAACAAAAAATTTGGGGTGAATTAAAATGCGCTGAGTAAATTTACATATTATGACCGATATGCTTTGAAATGTATAAAAGTATGTTCAGTTTGAGAAAATGTGGCCCTAAACTAGTGTCGGTATTTTATAAATATAAATAGCGTTGGTAACACCAAATTACTGGCTGCTGTTGGAAGGCGCGCGTAAATAGCTGTATGTCAGTTTGAAAAGTATATAAAATAAAAATTATTTCATGGAAAATTTTTAAGAAAATAATACAATAAAAACAAAAATTATTAAAAATATTTGAAAACTGTTAATTTTTTTTTTTAATTTGCAGAAAAAATTAAAATTTTTACATTTTTGAAAAATTTTTTTTTCAATAAAATTTCTTAAAATAAATTTTTTCAGTAAACGATTGATTCCATAGAAAAATATTACTAATAAATATTTAAAGATTGTTGAATTTTTTTTTACAAAAATTTTACTTGTTTTTTCTAAATGTATATAAATTAAAATTATGAAAAAATAATTATTTTTGAAAAAATAGTAAAAAATTAAGTATTTGTTAATAAACTCAGTTTTGAATAAAATTTTGGTATATTAATTTTTCTTTAATTGAAATAATTAAAATTAAATATTTTTTTTTGTGTTTTGAAAAAATAATAATCAAAAATTAAAAAAAAAAATTAATACAGGTAAAGAATTTATTTTTTTAAATTTTTAAATTAAATTTGTTTTATATAAAAAATTGTATAATATAATAATGTAATAGTTAAAAATTTATATTAATTTATTTGACGAATTTTTTTAGATAAAAGAAAAAATGTTATTTAATAAAATTGGTTTAAAATACTTTTGTTTTTAATATAATAATGAAATAATTAAAATCAAATATTGCAAAAATAATTGTAAAAGTAAAGAATTTAATTTTATGCCATAAAATTTGTTAAGAAAAAAATTTTAATTAATTTTTAGAAATTTTAATTATTTTTTTTATAAAAAATTTTTTAATAGAATAATGTTATAGTTAAAATTTTATATTAATTTGTTTCCGTCAAGTTAAATAAATGAAAAAAGCAATATTTTTTAATAAAAGTTGTTTTAAATAAATAATTTATATACTAACATTTTTATTAAGAAAAATTTAATTTTGAATTTAAAAATAAAACGAAAATATTTAATTATATAATCTAATGCTTTCAACTATTTGAAAATTATATTTTTGTAAATAAAAAATAAAAAAATATATTTTTTTCTTAAATACTATTTCACAACATATTTTAAATTTTTAACGAAAAATATTTTCTGACAAAATATTTTTACATTTTGAACAAAAAATAATACACAATTTAGATACTAAGCACTTTTTTAAACACGCTGACGTGATCCAGGCTTTCATTTCAACGCACAGCGCCATCGATAGATAGTCATCATATGATATGTTTGGTTTTATTGTTGTTTTAGCATTTATATAATGACATGTTGACACGAATTCATGATACAAACACAAACAAATAAATAAAAATTGGAGCAAAACCAAATTGTGCACACATGTATGTATATATGTATGTATGTGTGTCGCCTGTAATTGGAAGACCCACAAAATAATAAAAAAATAAATAAATACAACAAATTTAAACAAAAGCAGCCACTGTGCCTGAGTAATGAAATTGCTGCGTAAGCAAATTTTGAAGCCACACATTCATTTATAATCGTACATGTGTAAGGCCCGAAACCGATTCCCAAATGGTCTCAAGCAACCAGCGCGGGGTAAGGGCTGCAGCGGTGCAGCCCCGCGCACAATCAGCACAAATCAGCTCAAGCTCAAGCAGCCAGTAAGCCAGCTGGCGTGTTGAGCGTGTCACCGAGTCAGCACTGAATTGTTTGGAATTTCATTGTTATTGTTGTTGTTTTCGGTTTTAAAGTATGTGTGCTAATTAAATTAAGACACAGGTATTTATGCCATTAAGTACGCGATAAAAAGTGTAATAAAGAATATAGTACGAAAAGAAACGAGACAGCGGAAAGAAACTCAAGTTCAAATGGAGGGGTATACTGTCAGCTAGGGTTGTTTGTAATTGTATACTCTACAGCAGAAGTAGAATATAAAACATGATATTGAGACTACTGAGGCGCTGGGAAACTGAACTGAGTTTCCGAGTTCCAGAAGGAAGGAAGATAGAGAGAAAGAGAAGAATAACGCGATCAGAAAGAAAGAAGCACGTTAGGAGCGGTATAGACAGAGGGAAATAGAGAGAGAAGAGTAAGGGGGATAAAGAGAGAAAGAGATAGATTAATAGAGAGAGAGAGAGAGAGAGAGACTGAGATAGAGAACGAGATAGAGAGGAGGAGAAAGAGAAAGAGAACGAGATAGATAAATAGAAAGAGAGAAAAGCGAGATATATAGAGGGTGAAAGAGAGAAAATGAGAAAAAGAGAGATAGCGATTAGCAGAGAAAGAGAGAACGAGGTAGATAAATAGAGAGAAATATAAAGAGGGAGAAAGAAAGAGATAGAGCTTAACAGAGAGATAGGGAGCAAAAGAGAAAATGACAGAAAGAGATATATATAGAGAGAGACAGAGAGAGAGAGAGAGAGAAAAAGAGAGATAGAGATAGACAGAGAGAGAGAGAGGGAGCAATAGAGAAAAATGCAGAAAGAGATAGAGAGAGAGAGACAGAGTGAGATAGAAACGGAGTAAGAAAGCACAGAAACGAGATCTTCACTGTACCTATAATGAGTCAAAGAGTACACCGAGTCCACATCACCAAATTAGTCCTTTCTCAACAAAAAGACAGTCATTCTACATTTTCTAAAAACTGTGAAAGGCATTTCCCTTAAATCTAATTCTACGATCTGATTAGCTGAAATCTATTCTAAACACCCGCTGAAGTGACTCTGCGTAGACAGGCCTCTTAGGCATTTAAAATTTGTTCGTTTACAACTCTGACGAGTTAAAATTTACGTGATTTCTTAAATATCTTAAATCTTTAAACACTTACGGTCAGACTTTCTTCTTAAGACCCGAAGATGAAGACCTATTGTGAAATTCTCAGAGATCAATTGTAACTTAACTCTTAAATTGAGACAACTTATATGGTTGTGAAGTGTTAATCTCGAAAAACCTCGGACTTATAGTTATACAAATAGACTTATCTATAATCAAAAAAATCGGCTTATGACTCGAAAGAGGTTCCGACTGCACTTAAAAAGTATTCAGTGTCCGGAAGGCCTTTTGGAGCCAGTAGTCTTTTTATCTTTTTGTTGGACTATAGCCAAATTCGCTACTCAAATTGGAGAAAAAGCTCAACCTGAAAGCTTGAAAGCCCGTTAGCACCATTAATAAAGTGTATAATAATACTTAGTTCAGACTACGAAGCTTAACTGTAAAGTGAGCTTAAATGTGTCGGCTTAAAAAGCTTGGTAAGTTTATGTATGCAGGATCCAGTAGTCTTTTTGTCTTTTTGTTGGACTATGGCCAAATGCACTATACAAATTGGAGAAAAAGCTCGACCGAAAAGCTTGAAAGCTCGTTAGCACCATTAATAAAGTGTATAATAATACTTAGTTCAGACTACGAAGCTTAACTGTAAAGTGAGCTTAAATGTGTCGGCTTAAGAAGCTTGGTAAGTTTATGTATGCAGTTTATTACAGTTTAAGGTTAAAACCGAATGAAATATGTGCTCGTATGTTGTATTAATGTTGGAAATTTAATTATCGTATGGCAGAAATCATTACGCAGACATTCCCATGTGAGAATCCATTAAAAAAAATTGAGTAAAAAGCGGCTAAAGGAAAGGAAAATCACAATTCAGCGGAAATTGTGGTTTTTCGCACAGAAAAAGAAGGAAAAATGGGGAAAACGAAAAAACAACAACAACTTGCACTTTGTTACAAACAAATTAAATTGCAACAAAAGAGTTGCGGTTGGGCGCACTCGCCTCATGTCGCTATGAGTGCTGGCAAACAGCTTGATGTGCAGACCGACAAAGAGTGGCTGGACAGTTAGACTGAATGACGCGCAGACGGACAAACAGACAAATCTGCAGCGCTGCTGAGAAATGCAACGCTACGCGCAGCATGAGGAGCAGAGAGCGAAGCATATTTGAATGTGTGTGTGTGTGTGTCGGTGAGAAAGTCTAAAGTTAGGCACTCAGCTACACATGGTCAAATGGTCAAACGGCCAGTCGTTCGGACATTGCATTATGCATGAAGTAAGCAGCATTGTGGTATGCCTTGTTGGTTATGTGAGCTTTATGGTTCGGCGGTGGGAATGACTAAACGGATAAAACAATTATTTTGAGTTTATTCCTTCTTTTTTTTTCATTTTGTTGGTTTATAATTTTATTGCTTTGCAATTCCAACGCCAGGAAATCGATTTTAATTTAAATTGTTATTTGCTTCGCTGTTTTTTTATGGTTCTCCTTTTTTGGGCGGCATTTTCACATGATTGATTAGCGTCAATTGTCTAATTCAAAATAAATGCTAAATATCCAGCCTACTATTCGAAAATTTTATAGTTTTCCTAGAAATTTCTTTTCGTTAGGAAAGACAGTGTAAAATTCATCAGAAAAATTGTTAAAAAAAATATTTTTGGAAATATATTTTTGGAAATATTTTTTTTATAACTTTGAAACTAAATTTTAAAATTTTTGAATACTTATTAAAAAGTTTTAGAAAATTAAAATTAAACAAATAACTAAAATTATGAATTTAAAAAATTTTTATTTATCACTTAATTATTTTTAAAACTAAAAAAAATATTTTCTTCAACACCACAAAAAAGTTATGAATTTTTCTTAACCTTTAATAATTATTATTTATTTATTATTTAAATATTATTACTTATAATTATTACTTTCAAAAATTTTTATAAAATATTTTATAAAAAAAAAAGTATTTTAAAATATGTTTAATTTGTTTTTAAATTCATCTTTTAATTTATTGATTTTCTTTAAATTATTTTTTCTTTTTAAATTTAATTCTAATTGTTTTATTATTTTATTTTAAATTTAATTTTATTTTTTTAATATATTTTTCAATTATTTATTTTGTTTTAATTTCTTAATTAAATTATAATAAAAATTAATATTTTAATAAAATTATTTTCGAAAGCTTATTTCTTAAAGCTTAAAACAGCTGAAAAATTCAAAATAATTAATTTTTAAATTATTTTAAATATTATTTAATTTTTTTTTTCAATTACATTTTAGTAATCAAATTTTGAATTATATTTTTTTCTTTAATTATTTTAATTTTTATTAAATTTGATTGTTTGATTTATTTTTTTTTTAATTATTTTTTTATAAGATTATTCGATAGCACTCTCTTAAAGCTTAAACTGATGAAATTCAAAATAAATAATTTTAAATCATTTAAAAAATTTTTATATTTTAATTTTTTTTTAAGCTTTTCACTTAATTTTTAATTTTTAATAACAAATATTTTCAAATATAGTTATTTGTTTCATTATTTTAAATTTTTATTAAACTTTAATTTGTGATTTATTTATTTTTTCATTATTGAATTGCTTTTTAATTGAAAGAATAATTGTAAATATTTTTTTTCTTGAATTCAATTTAATTCAATTTTTTTATATATTATTTTTTATGTTTTTCAATAATTTTTTTATATGTAATTGAATTTCTTTCTAATTAAATTTAAAAAAATCAATTGTCACAAATTTTCTTTATTTCTAATTAATTTTTTATAAAAACTATTTTTTAAATAATTTCTTTTTCAAAAGTTTAACAGTGATGAAAAATTTCTAAATAAAATTTATTATAGCTAAAATGTAAATTTTTTCATTTTAGTAAAATTAAAAAATATAGATTACTAAATTTCAAAAGTCAGCATTTTCGAACCTCTCAATACTGCCACAATTCACATGCAACAATAAAAGTTTGTTAGCAATTTGTTTACATCCGGCACATAAACACAACGCTCGCGCCTACATTCACTACATTTTTCCTCACACCTACTAAATGGAAATTTTCCTACATACAAACAGCCGCTGATGCATTGTTATGCCTTCACTTTGTATCATTTCTAAAAATAATTTTTTTCAAAACGACGTACGTAAATGAAATTCTTGACACGGACCCCCACAATTCACGCCCCTCCCGCAATCTTTTGCTGTAGAAATTTGTAAACAAAAAAATCTTTTCGAATAAAAAAAATGAACACTGCTCTAAACTTTTAAATACTTGTCTTTATAGTGTTTCGGACATTGAAAAAGTTATTTTAGCTTTAGGTGTAAATTTTTAGGACTTTCAACTTTCACATTGTCCGAAAATCTAAACAAAACTTGCTTTTGTAAATACAAATACTTTAGAAGAAGTTAAAATTTTCCTTTTCACAAAATATACTAACGCATTGAGTGCTATTTATAAATAAATAAAAGTTGTTGAAAATTTAGTATTTGTTTAGTTTTTGAAAGCGGTCGAAGAGCTTCCACATATGGCGCAGAAGCTTTCATATTGCTTACAGTGTCAGCTAACACTCATTACAGTTATAAATGAGTAATGAGCTTAAGCTTTTAATGCTGACCAATCAACAAACAGTTTTGCTCTTTTGTTAGTAACGTCTGCAATCCATTTTGTTTGCAGGATCTAACATTTTACACTTCTCACCCTACTTATAAGCTTCCAACTAAGTTGTTGTTTCGTATTTTTTTATGTCAATTCTTCTTTCTTCCCACAGTCTCTTCGAATTATCGCACAAGTTTGCCGCTCATTTGCTTTTACTTTCTTTAGTTTGCAGTGAAAGTATATAGATTGCAAGATATTTAAAATTTCTTTCTTTGCCAATATGTATTTGTATCACTTGCTAAGGTCAACTTTTTCCAGTGAGAGCAATTCGCAAGCCATTCTATTTGTTTTTGCTTCCGCTTAAGGTAATTAACTTTGAATTTATCTTGGGTGTTACGACAAACTTAACTCGAAAAGCTTAAGAAGGCTAACCCAACGGTAGGTTATGTGTTGGTTTGACTGTGTCTGTTTTGAGTAGTGCTACTTCGAAAATACATTTCTTTATTTTTTTCTTTTGCTGTAATGATGAATGAAATTAGAAATAAAAAATAAATTAAATTTTAATTATAAATTAAATGTAAATAATTAATAAAAAAAAATAAAAATTTATTAAAAATATTTAAAATTAACAATATTAAAAAAATTAAAAATTATTCAAATGTGTTCGATTTGTTTTTATTTTTTACTTTTTAATTTTTTTTAATTCTAAAAATTTTTTAATTAAAATTAAAATTTTTTGTTTTCAAATTCTTTTTTCAATTTTGCACCAGCATTTTAAACTCGTTTTCTATTGAAATTATACATAAATAAATTAAATTTTTATTATAAATTAAAACTAAATAATTAATAAAAAAATAAAAATTTATTAAAAATAAAATGAACAATATTAAAAAAATTAAAATATAAAATGCTTTTTAATGTTTTTAATTCTAAAAATTTTTTTTTTTTCAATTAAAATTAAATTTTTTCCTTTTTTTTTAATTTTTTTTTTCAATTTTGCAAATTTTTTTTTCTATTCCATAAATTTTTTGTTTGATTTAAATATTTTTATTATTATATATTGTTGGAGTTCAACAATTTTCTTTTTTATGTTTTTAATTTTTTTTTATATACAAATATTACATATATTTTTTAATAAAAATAATTTTAATCTAGCTCCAAGTTTTGTTTAAAATCAGAAAATAAATATTTTCCAAAAAAATTATAGAGAAATATTTAGAAAATTAAAAAATAAAAATAAACAAGTAAGGAAGGGCTAAGTTCGGGTGTAACCGAACATTTTATACTCTCGCAATTTATTTATTTAACTTAATTAATATTATATAATACACAATTTGACCCACATATTCGTTATATATATTGTATAAAGTCCATTGAAAGTTGGAAACCATAATATTAGGTTAGAAGCACCGAGGTCCTCGTGTTCGATATATGGGGCCTTAAAAACCTATGGTCCGATTTCGGCGATTTTTATAATGGGGCTGCCCCACTATAAACATAGTATTTGTGCGAAGTTCTGCACCGATATCTTCACTAGTGCTTACTTTATATATTGTAAAGTAAACGATTCAGATCGTCTTCAAAGTTCTGGTATATAGGAAGTAGGCGTGGTTGTGAAGCGATTTGGCCTATTTTCACAACATATCATTGGGATGTAAGGAAACTATTACAAACCAAGTTTCATTGAAATCGGTCGAGTAGTTCCTGAGATATGGTTTTTGACCCATAAGTGGGCGACGCCACGCCCATTTTCCATTTTGTAAAAAAATCTGAGTGCAGCTTCCATCTGCCATTCCTTATGTGAAATTAAGTGTTTCTGAGGTTTTTCGTTAGTGCATTAACCCACTTTTAGTAATTTTCAACCTAACCTTTGTATGGGAGGGGGGCGTGGTTATTATCCGATTTCTGTCATTTTTGGAATGTATAAGGAAATGGCTAAAAAAAACGACAGCAGAAAGTTTGGTTTATATAGCTCTATTGGTTTGCGAGATATATACAAAAATCCGATTTGGGGGCGGGGCCACGCCCACTTCCCCAAAAAAAATTACATCCACATATGCCCCTTCATAGTGCGATCCTTCATACCAAATTTTATTTCCATAGCTTTATTTATGGCTTAGTTATGGCACTTTATGTGTTTTCGGTTTTCGCCATTTTGTGGGCGTGGCAGTGGTCCGATTTTGCTCATTTCCGAAAGCAACCTTCCTATGGTGCCAAGAAATAAGTGTGCCAAGTTTCATTAAGATATCTTAATTTTTACTCAAGTTACAGCTTGCACAGACGGACGGACGGACGGACGGACGGACGGACAGACAGACATTCGGATTTGAACTCCACTCTTCACCCTGATCACTTTGGTATATATAACCCTATATCTAACTCGTTTAGTTTTGTGTGTTACAAACAACCGTTATGTGAACAAAACTATAATACTCTCTTAGCAACTTTGTTGCTAGCAACTTTGTTGCGAGAGTATAAAAATTTAATCTAATAAAATAAATTATTTTTTATGTTATTCTTTCAATTATTTAAATATTTGTGTATGATTTAAAATAAATTTATTTTATATTTAATTAATACAAAATTACAAAATAACAAGTAAGGAAAGGCTAAGTTCGGGTGCAACCGAACATTTTATTCTCTCGCAATTTATTGCTATATTTTTATTAAGAAAACACAAAATTTGACCCATATATTCGGCATAAATATATTTCACATATTAAACGATTTATAAGATATTAAGCTCATCGTATTTTTGAAAATCCTATAATTAGGTATTCTCATATATTCATATATAAGGGAAGTTATGAACCGATTTTAACCTTTTCTGATACAGAGACACACTATTAGAAGAAATATATTTCCTCTGAATTAAATTAAGATACCTGAGAGATTTACAGAAATTTTCGGTTCTGAGTTCTTCATATTCGATATACGGGGCATTGAAAACTTATAGTCCGATTTTGACAAATTTTTCACAAGTGATGCCACAGATCATATACAGTATTTGTGTAAAGTTTTATTTTGCTATCTTCGTTGGTTCCTTATGTATATATTATAAAGTGAAGGAATGAGATGGAATTCAAAAATTAGTTACATGGGAAGTTGTCGTGGTTGTGAACCGATTTCGTTCATTTTCCACACGTGTCATCAGGGTGTCAAGAAAATATTATATACCGAATTTCATTGAAATCTGTCGAATACTTCCCGAGATTTGGTTTTTGACCCATAAGTGGGCGATGCCACGCCCATTTTCCATTTTGTAAAACAATCTCAGTGCAGCCTTCTTCTGCTATTATTTCTGTGAAATTTAGTGTTTCTGACGTTTTTCGTGAGTAGTGAGTAGTGAGTTAACGCACTTTTAGTAATTTTCAACCTAACCTTTGTATGGGAGGTGGGCGTGGTTATTATCCGATTTCAACTATTTTCATGGTGTGGGGTGAGGTACGTAGGAGAATCGACTGCAGAAAGTTTGGTTTATATAGCTCTATTGGTTTGCGAGATACATACAAATAACCGATTTGGGGGCGTGGCAATGGTCCGATTTTTCCCATTTTCTAAAGCAACATTCGTCTCGTCACCCTGATCATTTTGATATATATAACCCTATATCTAACTTAGTTTTTTTTTTAGTTTTATGATTTACAAACAACCGTTATGTGAACAAAACTATAATACTCTCTTAGCAGCTTTTGTTGCGGGAGTATAAAAAAGAAATATATCAAACAAAAGTAAAAAAAAAATTAATTAATACTGATTTTATATAGTTTTATTAAAAAACATATTTCTAAGAAAAATATGAAGAATTATTTTATGTCACTTTAAGCGTTTAATTATTTTATTTTTAAATTTTATTAATTAAATCTCATCATCAAATTTTTAAAAATTTCCCTGGATTTTTTTCATTTTTCAGATTTATTTTTATTTTTTGTATTCGGCGAAATTATTTTGTTTAATTTTTTTCTTAATTTATTTAATTTTCTCATTTTTTTTAATTAAATTCATTATGAATTTTTTCTGATTTTTTAAATTTATTTTTTATTTTTTCATAATTTACTTGGCATAATTATTTTGTTATATTTTTATTCAATTTTTTTTATCCAATTTTGTATAATTTTTTTATTCGGTCGAATGTGTTTTTTATCAAAAACCGTGCCTTATCGCACCACTGCTCCTGAATTATTTTTTAATCCACTGTAAATTTAATTGCGCATAAAATATGTATGGTTAATTCACAACAACAGCAAACCAACTTTCCCATGCTCATGGCAATTACTCAGTGCTGCCTTCAACACTTTCACGCATAGAAAAACAGCGTTAATAATATAATTGTATTAGCAATGTTTTATTTGCTAATGGAAAATGGAAATTTTCGCAAAAAATTGTAAATTAAAATTGCAAAAAAAAAACAACTAAAAATATGCGTTTTGTTGCATGTGTTTTATCGCAAACAATTGTTGTTGTTTTCTTTTTTCAATAACTTTTGATTTATTTTTATGTTATTAAGTGCATTAAATGCATTTTCCTAATTATTCGCTAATGATTCAGAGTTTTTAGTTTTTATGGGAGTTTAATGCGTGTTTTCGTTTTCATACAAACAATGCATAAATTGAGGCTAACTGGCACATGAAAGGTTTCAATTTGTTGTTGTTGCATAGATAATGAGAAAATTGGAAAAATTTAAAACAAAATTATTATCATATTTTAATTTTTGTTATTATAATATTTTTATATTTTAACTATTTTTTAACAGTTGGCAACTCTTTATAAATGTATTTATCACTACCAAGTCTACTGAAATCGCTTCAGTTTGATACCCATATTGACGCAATTCGTTTTATTTTCATATATTTTTCAATATAAATTTTAAACAGTTGGCAACCCTTTACAAATATTCTCACCTGGAGGCCTCCTTGAAACCTTCACTTTTATTGCAATATTTGGTGGTTTTTCTTTCCAAAGTTTCGTATATTATATTTCTAAATTAGTTGGCAACCCTTTGCACTACTGCGTATATTTTTATAAAAAATTTTATATTATTTTTTTTTGTAAAATGTTGGCAACCCTTCCCAAAATTATTTTTAATTTAAAGTTTCCTTGAAACGGTTTTATTTGATACCCATATTGCAATAGTTTGTGCTTTTTATTTATAAAATTAGATTTTTTTTTAAGTTGGCAACTCTTTCCAAAAATATTTTGAACTGTAGGTCTTCTTAAATCTCCTAAAATTAATACCAATATGTATAAATAGCTTTATTTTTATAATTTTTTGTTTTTTCAATTTTGAATAAATTTGTCAACGATTTGGCAACCCTAATCGAGTATATTTTCACCCACACGCTTTAACGCTTTCTATACACCAACACAAAAGTTCTTGGCTATAAAATGTAATAAAAAATTGTCACTAAGCATGCTATGCGCTTGTTCTCTCTAGACAATTGTTGTTTCTAAGCGATAAAATGAAAAAAAAAAGTTAGAAATAAATAATAATTAATATGCTAGGCACGCAACGGCTGGCATATTTCGCACTAACGGTTATTAAAAGGGCGTGTTTGTCAGCGCAAGTGCGTTTTGTTTAAAATTTTATGTGCGTAGACTATAAGAAGAGCTATGAATAATAGTTGCTACATGAAATTGACAATTTTAAATATTTTTGCTGACAAAATGTGGGTATTCTTGATGACCCTCATCATAGAATTTTGGAATATATTCGATGAAAAATTTTAAATATTATATGTATTTGAAGCTGAAAAAACTGTTTTGTACGATGTACGGGAAAAAATATTGAAATTTCCGAAAAAAAAATTTAATTTAAGGCTAAAGAATTTCAGATTTAGGTATCCCGAAAAAAAAATTGGGATCTCGAAGAAAAGATTAAATTTGAAGCTAAACAAACAATTTTAAGATTTATGGAATTCCGAAAAAATATTGAAATTTCGGTATCCCGAAAACAATTTTGAAATTTCGGAATCTCGAAAATAATATTTAATTTAAAGCTAAAGAATTTCAGATTTAGGTATCCCGAAGAAATTATTATATTTGAAGCCAAACAAACAATTTTCAGATTTCGATATCTCGAAAAAAATATTGAAATTTCTGAATCCAAAAAATAATTATTAAAATTTTGAATACAAATATTAGAATTTCGTGATTCCGAAAATTATTATTAAATTTGAAGCTAAACAAACAGTTTTCAGATTTCGATATCTCGAAAAAAATATTGAAATTTCTGGATGCCGAAAATAATTATTAAAATTTTGAATACAAATATTAGAATTTCGTGATTCCGAAAATTATTATTAAATTTGAAGCCAAACAAACAATTTTCAGATTTCGATATCTCGAAAACAATATTGAAATTTCTGAATCCAAAAAATAATTATTAAAATTTTGAATACAAATATTAGAATTTCGTGATTCCGAAAATTATTATTAAATTTGAAGCTAAACAAACAATTTTCATATTTCGGTATCTCGAAAAAAATATTGAAATTTCTGGATGCCGAAAATAATTATTAAAATTTTGAATACAAATATTAGAATTTCGTGATTCCGAAAATTATTATTAAATTTGAAGCTAAACAGACAATTTTCATATTTCGGTATCTCGAAAAAAATATTGAAATTTCGGGATCCCGAAAAAATTATTAAAATTTCGGGATTCTGAAAATAATATTAAATTTTCATTATATCCAACGCAGTTTTCAAAATCTGTGTCACAAAATATCAATCTAATATTATTGCAAGCTAAAAAAATATAACATAAAAAACATGTTTCTGAAATCCCGAAAACTCAATTTTTTATGATGCTTTAAAAAGTATTTTTTATATTTTTTAATAATTATTTTTTTTTTGTATAATATTACAAACTTCATTTTCAAAATAACGATTTTTTTTCAAAATCCCGAAATCCCGAAACCATTATACCGAATTTCGGTATTCCGTAAACTAACATCGCCTGAATTCTATTCTATAAAAATAAAATTAACTTGAAACAACTACAAAATCTTGAATGTTGTACTACAAAATACAATTTTCGGAATCCCGAATCAGCAAGCTGAGCATAAGTTATTCAAACCTCAACTGCATTTGCTGTGCAGCTCATTATAGACACTCCCTCGCGCTAGCAATAACAATAACAATGCAACAGCTTAATTTCTAACACCAGAGTGGTACATGCATACATACTACTATATACATACGAAGACATGTCTTCCACTTCTCATCCACTATCCACATGCTTACACAATCTATATGTATGCTATATAAACAAGAAATTTATTTTCGGCATAACAATTACAATTATCACATACATTAACAAATAAAAGCTGCATTCTAAAGTGTAAACTTCAATGCAACAACAACAACAACAACAACACAACAAATCAAGTTTTGTTGCATACAAACAAACAGACACTTGAGCGGCAATTGCCTGAAATCAAATTGAAACTTTTCGGTTAAATTTTTTTCCAAAGCTGCAGCAGCCGGAAATTGTAAAATTTTATTTGTTTATCTCGCTAAATTAAAATGTGTGTTGTCTATTTCGAATGGCGCCCTTCATTTCGAATTATTTACATTTTTACAGACAATTTATGATTAACATACGTAGTTTAGTTGAAATAATTTAATTTAATTTTCTAAGCGCAATATATTTAGTTAGCAAATATTTAAACGAGAAATTGAGAGCGTAAAATTTCTGATTTTTACATATTTATTTGGCCTCGGCAATAAGGTCGCGTCATAGTGTACGAATTCGTCAGCTTCAATGATTTCCGCTGAAAGACTCAAAGCTTACTGTCAGAAATACCCTAACTCTTCCAATGAGCGCACTAAAAATTAAAAGCCATCTTCATGAGTAATGAAATAAGTCTACACTCCCTAATTTAGACCGATCTGATCCTATACATATCTTATAATTCGATACATGAGACCGCTGTAAACGTGGAAAGGTTTATGTATTCCGTAGGTAGGTAGATAGGAAGGTAAAGTGGATGTCGTACGCGGTACTTATACCTTTAGAATGCCCATTGTAACCCCACCGGTACTAGAATAGCCTCATACTACCATGTCCTCTTTGAATCATACTGTGGTTGTGATAAAGTTCTTCATTTCAATAAGTTTTAAATTTCAATAAACAATGTTAATCTTCACACTTTTAATTTTCAATAAATGGCATGTTCGACCCTGATTCCATGTATGTTGAGCAAGTCAGGTATTGTTTCCACCGAGACTCGACTAGTCTATGACATATTTGTCAATTAAATACCTACAAGGGGCCAGAGGCATGTACTTATATCTGAATTTATTTGTAAAGTGGTTAGAAGTGGCTAGTTCATCAGCTTCACAGTTTTCTGCAACCCATTGCAGGTTTATCGTAAAACAGTCAGATAGTCCCATTAATATCTCAAGGCAGTATTTCACTGTCGTCGATGAGAATTTAAGAGACTTTAGTGTGTAAGAAGTCGAAGTAAAAAAATCAGAACTGCTCATAGTTCCAAGATTTAAGAACTGATGGTTGAATAAATTAGAAACTTAAACTCAACCAATTTAATCAGTGTTTTCGACCAGTAATAAAAGCGCATGTTTTGACTGATTCACTCTGGTTTCTGTTTGGTATACAATGATGCATTTCATATTTTAAATCAAATCGTTCTGGAATCCACAAATTCAGTTGGAATTATTTATTGGACAGACATCAAAATTGGGGTCTTTCATCCGAGGTTATTGTTTCTTTTCATTGGGAAGGTTTTTTTATATGGTGAGTTCCAAATTCTACGCACAACCGCAAAAGCAGGCTTCGTCTTCTCACTTTAGCTCGCCTCCAAACTGTATGTTAAATACCCAGAGGATACTTGGTCGTGCAAAGGAATCATTATCGAATGACAGTCGGAAACTTTTCTCACTGGCGTGAACTTTTACACATGACTCCATGTTATGGGGCAGACAACCTGTAACTATATTACGACAACTTACTGGAGATCAGAATACTGCCAAAGTTGTTAATTTTCCACAAAACGCAACTGCTATTAAGGAATACGATTTCATAAAGTTGATCATGTGATTTATTTTGCCTGCATGAAGATGGGTGCTTATTAAAGATCCGTTTCAAGGTTTTCTATTTTAAAGAAATATGGACCGATGATTATACCGGCCCACGAACCAGACCAAATCGTTGTTCTGGATGAAATAGCAGCTCTTGAATCTCTCTGCTCTTTAAATACCCATTGAGTCAGAAATGGGCCTAATCGCTGAACAGAATTTGACTCGAAAACGACGGATCTTCATGGATCGGAGGATCTTCTTCTTCAAGAGTCCTTAGAGCGTAGCGATTTCGCTTGGGAGGGTCCAGCGGCTTCAGTTCTTCCACAAGTCGTATTTTGTACGCTCGCTTTCAATTCAAGATCTCGACGTATGCGCCAAGCCGTTTCAAAAGTCAGTCCGAGTTGTCGCCGAATCGACTCTCCACGGTCTTCGTGTACACTCTCATCTACGACTGCTATATTTTCTTCACTGCGTGCTGGACGATGTCTATTCATTCGAATAGTATCCAATAATAAATTCTGAGTCTCAAAATGGATGATCGTGTTGCGAATAGGACGCTCAGTAGGCTGATTATTTTGACCATTTCAGTTTCTTAATAAAGTCGAACAATTTCTAAACGTTGTTCAGGCGTAAGTCATTTCATGTTGAAATACCAAACAATACTGAACAAAAATGAGTTGACGACTCGACACGACTCACGCATGTTCTGTCAAAAAAAGTTTATTGAAAAAAGTACCTATACTTAAATCACCCGATATGTATGTATGTGATTGGCGTTGCAACCGTTTAGCCGGTTATAGCCGAATCGACGATAGTGCGCCACCTCTCTCTCTCCTTCGCAGTTTGGCGCCAGTTGGAGATCCCAAGTGTAACCAGGTCGCTCTCCACCTGGTCCCTCCAACGGAGTGGAGGCCTTCCCCTTCCTCGGCTTCCTCCGGCGGGTACTGCACCGAACACTTTCAGGGCTGGAGTGTTTTCGTCCATTCGGACAACATGACCTAGCCAGCGTAGCCGCTGTCTTTTTATTCGCTGAACTATGTCAATGTCATCGTATAACTCGGACAGCTCATCGTTCCATCGTCTGCGGTATTCGCCGTTGCCAATGTTCTGAGGACCATAAATCTTACGCAAAATTTTCCTCTCGAAAACTCCTAGTGTCGTCTCATCTGATGTTGACATCGTCCAAGCTTCTGCACCGTAAAGCAGAACGGGAATGATAAGCGACTTGTAGAGCTTGATTTTGGTTCGTCGAGAGAGGACTTTACTGTTCAATTGCCTACTCAGTCCAAAGTAGCACCTGTTGGCAAGAGTTATTCTGCGCTGGATTTCGAGACATTGTTCGTGTTGTTGATGCTGGTTCCCAGGTATACGAAATTATCTACGACCTCGAAGTTATGACTGTCAACAGTGACGTGGGAGCCAAGACGCGAATGCGCCGACTGTTTGTTTGATGACAGGAGATATTTCGTCTTGTCCTCATTCACCTCCAGACCCATTCGCTTCGCCTCCTTATCCATGCGGGAAAAAGCAGAACAAACGGCACGGTTGTTGCTTCCGATGATATCAATATCATCGGCGTACGCCAGGAGCTGTACACTCTTGTAGAAGATTGTACCTTCTCGGTTTAGCTCTACAGCTCTTATAATTTTTTCCAGCATCAGGTTAAAGAAGTCGCACGATAGTGAGTCACGTTGTCTGAAATCTCGTTTGGTATCGAACGGCTCGGAGAGGTCCTTCCCGATCCTGACGGAGCTTTTGGTGTTGCTCAACGTCAATTTACACAGCCGTATTAGTTTTGCGGGGATACCAAATTCAGACATCGCGGCGTAAAGGCAACTCCTTTTCGTGCTGTCGAAAGCAGCTTTAAAATCGACAAAAAGGTGGTGTGTGTCGATCCTCTTTTCACGGGTCTTCTCCAAAATTTGGCGCATGGTGAATATCTGGTCAGTTGTCGATTTTCCAGGTCTAAAGCCACACTGATAAGGTCCAATCAGTTTGTTGACGGTGGGCTTTAGTCTTTCACACAGTACGCTCGATAGAACCTTGTATGCGATATTTAGGAGGCTGATCCCACGGTAATTGGCACCCGATATATGTATATTAAAATCGTACACAACAGATCGCACGAAACTTAACACCTATTGAAACACCCCTTTTAGACTTACCTAATTATATATACTAAGTAACTCTGTAGCCTTGCATAACTTCGCGTCATAATTGACAAATTTTTGACAAGCGCTGTCATTTCGTGCGACACTCAAAATGCATGCAATGACATTTCAACAATTGTCAACAATATATGTGGTATATACCAGCTGTTGGATAGCACTCCAACTCACAGACGGCAACATAAGCTCCACTCAATTGCGTTCATTGCAATTGCATTGTCTTCTTTCGCCCTTAAGAGCGCATCCATAGTTACCGTTATTGTTGCAGCGCTATTGTATTTGTGCACGTTATTGTCATATTAACTGTTATTAATTATAATTATTAACAGCTATTGTGTGATGATGCAAAGAAAGAAAATTTTCACATAACGAACGAGCATTGACTCGTCTCGTTTCTTTGTTGCGCATTTACCCTCAGTTATTAAGCTCAGCTGACTGTCAGCAACAGCGTTTTCTCGCCGTCACAGCTTTAAGCTGCTCAGCTATCATTCTGTCAGTTAATTGCATTTTGAACGGTATTTAAAGCGTAATAACTAACGGTGTTCTTCAGCAATTACTAACAAAAGACACACTGTCCATTGGTGCTTTCATTAATGCATCATCTAAGGTAACCCTGTTCATTAATTATTAGCTTGCTCTTCTAGGCATTGCGCTTATGGCTCATTGGTAATTAGCGTTAGAAATTTCAAATTAAAGAAGAAAAAAATAATAATTAAATTAATTACAAATAAAATGCGCGCCGTGTGTGGCATATAGGCGCAAGAATGTTGTTAGAAAGCACACAAAAATAATGGAGGTTAGAAATTACAGTTTTCTCTCAAGTCATGAACTTAGTAAGATCAGTGTTACTGAAGTTCACTGCTGTTCGTTAGTTTGGATTCGATTCAGAATTGAGGAACGCCCTCTTCTAGTATAACTATCAAACCCATCGCGTCCGATGAGCAGATTCCTAGTTTGTGCAGATGACACCTTAGTCTACAGTGGCCAGTGGAAAGTGCTACTAGTTGTCTCAGTTTGTTTCTTGGGAGCGCAAGTTGTTAGTTAGTTGTTTAAACTAGTTTACTAGATCACAGAATCAGCACTGCTCCGATGAGCAGATTCCTAATTTGTGCAGATGGCACCTGCCACTAGTTGTCTCAGTTTGTTTTTTGGGAGCGCTATTAGTTGTTTAAATATTTTCTGGTTATGCCCCTTAAGAAACTATTTGAAGTGACGAAGTCCCTGCAAGTGCAGCCAGCAGTGGTTTTTACTGCGGCCATTTTTGTCAGTTGGTCCGCAAGTTCGTTGTCTTGTATATCTTTGCGTCCTTGTACCCAGATCATGGTTATACTGTTGTTGTTGAAAACCCTGTTGAGTTTTCAATGCAGTCCAGAACCATCCCCGAATCTATATCAAAGGATGATATTGTCAGGAGAGCCACTTTAATAGACGATGTCTATCCTTCTTATGATTACAGCTGACGATAATCGACGGTACCGTTTTTTACCCACTAGTCCTAATATTGTATGTATGTATGTTATTGGCGTTCTACCGTTTAGCCGATTATAGCCGTATCGATGAGAGCGCGCCACTCTTCTCTTTCCTTCGCAGTTCGGCGCCAGTTGGAGATTCCAAGTGTAACCAGGTCGCTCTCCACCTGGTCCCTCCAACGGAGTGGAGGCCTTCCCCTTCCTCGGCTTCCTCTGGCGGGTACTGCATCGAACACTTTCAGGGCTAGAGTGTTTTCGTCCATTCGGACAACATGACCTAGCCAGCGTAGCCGCTATCTTTTTATTCGCTGAACTATGTCAATGTCGTCGTATAACTCGTACAGCTCATCGTTCCATCGTCTGCGGTATTCGCCGTTGCCAATGTTCTGATATCTGTTCCTAATATTACCCCTTAAATATTAGAAATTGTTCTCTTAAAATAATAACAGTCAAAGTATCGTGAGGAATTCCAAGCGCTTTTGCTTCCACGAGATAAGTAGATATATTGATATCAGGTTTTAGAGCTTTTAAAGCTTCCAACTCGAAAATACAGAACTATTCTGCGACTTTTTTGCCTGCAATGTCAGTCAACGCAGCTCTCGATGAGTGCTCGGAGCGGTATTCAACACAGCAGTGACCAGAGTTTGGAAATTTCTTAGAGGGATTCTTTCGAAGATATCAATATTGAGACTTATTTCGTAATTCAACACGATTCTGGTGGAAAACTATCGATAAATCCTCAAAGAGAAATTCGATCTAATCCCTTGAACTTCATAGCGAGTCCAGCTGTTCTATGGAAGAGAACGATGTTGACGACAACTAGCTGCAAAATTTTCACCAGCAAGATTTTGTTTTGGTGCTGTTTGCTTTAATTCTTAGCTCACAACACACTTCGACGACTACACTTAACTTCGTTAATCAAATGCACAAGCTGCCACTAATTCTCTGTTTAAATATTGCTCATCGTTAGTATTTATGCATTTTTGTGTTTTTTTCATATTTTTCATATTTTTCCGCCTCACTATTTAGCAAGCTCTATTTAATTGGCTCGCTTTAGTTTTAATTAAGAGAAAAGCCAGCTTACTTTACCGATTGCCTTTGGATTTTGCCGCTCTGTATAGCAACGCCATATTGTGGCACGATTCCGCACATTTTTAGAACTGTTGAAAGCAATACTTAAGCGCTGAATGGGTTATTGCATCATTAATCTTCATATTTAATAACTTAATTGCATACTCGTTAAGCTTAAGTACCGGCTTCTACAATAATTTTGTACATAAATTTATACAATGTAAGCTTTAATTTGAGTGACTCGTATGAAGGCGGTGTATTTGACACTCTTTTGCGTTGTCTTAAATTCAAAGCTCGAAACAACGAAGCTCGTCAGGCATTTGAGCTTTAAAAGCTACGTTTTTTTTTTTAATATGAGATCTGTAAAAGTTAGAGAAGATATTAAATTATCGAACCTCATTCTTCGTTCACCATTAGTTCCAATCGTGCGACGTATTTATTCTACATCTTCAGTATCCTAAACCTGCAAGAGTCCTGGAGCTATTTGATAATATAGCAAATAGAAGATCCAGGACTATTCTGATCCCCCAATTGAAATCAAAAGCTTTGTTTTAATAGTTTGGTTTTGAATACTCGAGATTATTCTTTGGAATATAAATATACCACGTCTTTACACCACACAGAGCTTTTAAGTGGTCTTAATGTTCCATGTAGAAATACATAGTTATCGATACTGCCGTTTACTACGGACATATACCTCTGATAATATAAACGACTTCACTGAAACCTTAGTTAGGTAAGGTTAGGTCGAGGGGTAGACCTCCGCATCTACAGAGTATCTCACTTAGACAGCAACGACTGTCCTTTGTGACACCCAAAAACTGCTGCCGGAGCGTCAATACCCGTATGATTCGACTAAGCGCTTGGACTCTGTTATAAAGTTTTTAAGTTGGCTAATTTCGATTCTTGTCACTTCGCTTGGTTCGACGAAGGTGTGCCTACCGAAGAGGTTTTACCTTAGTCTGGCGAATGCTGGACATTGAAGTAGGAAGCGCTGAAACTGAAGTTCATTGAAACCTAAGTGAAGGTTAATCAAGTATAAACTATCCAAATGTGACTTCGCATAAGTTGTAAAAGCTCTTGAATAGTGTCTTAATTGTTACTGTTTCTGCAATCTGTATAGTAACAACGAAGTTCTAATTTGGAACAATATAGATAGTCTTATTCGTTACTTGAAGGTAAAGTTCCCGAACTGTTCGTGAACAGTACATGGGGTGTTGTGACTTAGCTTTGAAAATATCAAGGATGTTTTTGTGAGGGTTTCAATATTGTTATTTTGAAGAACCAGGCGGAGTGTGTCTTTGTGTTGAAAATATCAAGGTTCTTGATATGATAAAAGGTTTTCTAACTAATATGGATATTTTTAAAGCATAAAAGTTAGATCTCAACCAATGTATCTCAAACCAATACTGTGAAACTGAAGATCCGTAAATTAACATAAATTTTGTTTATAATCATAATTTGTTAAACCGCTTACAACAACAAAATGGAGTGCTCCTCATAAAATCGTTTTATATGAACTCTAGAACGAAAGCAGACAAATCGCAATGTAAGAACAAGAACAGCAAATAATTTAGGCATGAAATTACATACTGCGCAAAAGAATAAAGAAGAAAGTAAAAAAAGTAAAAAAGTAGAAAAAAAACTAACCCAACCAACAGCGCCAATGGAACCTACAAATGGCCGAGTAAAACAACTGGCTTGCTGTTGGAGCCACACGCTTTGGTTATGTGAAACGAACAAGCTTAACACTTGAGTGCCTTCATTTCGTTGCTTAAATAAATCAACAGGAAATTATAACAGCAAAAAGTGAAAAAAAAAACAAAATTATAAAACACAACAACAACAGTGGCGCATATTTATCGGCAGCTAAACTCATCAGCATACATATGTATCTAGCCGAGACATGCCATGTGCTGTGCTGAGCCCCATATTGTTGCTGCTGCTGTTGCTGTTGCTGATGTTGATGTTGATGATGTCTATGAAAAAGTTTCATTCAACATATGATAAACAATAACATTACGATGTATATACATATATGTACAATAACAACAATACATAAAACAAGCCAACAAAAAAAGAGTTAAGGGCATCAGCAGCGCGTACAAATGAATATTAGTAGTCTGTTGAACTGCTCTTTGCGCGCTACTGCCGTCACTTGCTGCACACCGCACCACATCATTGCGCGCGTTCCGCTCACAGACTTCGTAGTTCGTTGTAACGAAGCCAACACTAATTATGGCGGTTCACTGCCGTCATCCAAAGCAAAACGGAAAAGTGTCAGCAAACTGTGGCAAGTGTCATTCGGGTTCAAAGATATCATGCGGTGAAATCCAGTAGATTTGGTGAAAAAACAACGACTAGTAGTACTCCAAAATAATGGGAGCATGTAGTAGAAGAGAGCGTAAGACTTTTTTTAAGTACATCAGCATTGAAGAGAGATCGTTTCGGTCTACAGAACCCGGTGATCCATTATATTTTACTTACTAACATTATCTTCTGAAATTCTTGCATCGTCTGAGTTGAGATCTTTCAGAAGCAAGAACACGGGGATCCATTATATTTTACTTAATAACATTTACATCTGAAATTCTTGCTTCGCTTGATCTTTCAGTAGCAAGAACCGATCTAAAGATCCTGGTGATCCATTATATTTCATTTATTATCATAATTTTTTGGAATTCTTGCACCGTCTGAGTTGAGGTCTTTGAGTAGTAAGAACCGGTCTATAGAACCCGGTGATCCATTATATTTCGCTTGATCTTTCAGTAGCAAGAACCGGTCTAAAGATCCTGGTGATCCATTATATTTCATTTATTATCATTAATTTTTAAAATTCTTGTATCGTCTGAGTTGAGATCTTTCAGTAGTAAGAACCGGTCTATAGAACCCGGTGATCCATTATATTTATTTTACTTATTATCATTAACTTCTGAAATTCTTGCATCGTCTGAGTTGAGATCTTTCTAAAGAACCCTGTGAGCCATTATATTTTACTTACTATCATTATCTTTTGAAATTCTTGCACTGTCTGAGTTGACATCTTTCAGTAGTCAGAACCGGTCTATAGAACCCGGTGATCCGTTATACATATTTCACTTACTATCTTTATCTTTTGCATCGTCTCAGACGAGATCTTTCAGTAGTCATATTAAGAGTGTGTCATTAGTACACGATGGTACGATGGTCTGATAAGATGGATTCATTGTACGATACATTTTAACTCTTCAACTCTTATTCAATAAGTGTAGACGGCACAGTGATTTTAGTATGGTAGTTTCAGATGAACTAAGGTTTTAAGCATGATCTCAGTCTTGATATTCCATCCATGGAACCATTTTCACTTCTACCACACGTCTGGTACATGGACTGTAATTCATACCGTACGGTTTGTTAAACCGTAATGAGTATAAGTGACGAAGTATATGAAGACAGTTGTTTGGGTTCGATAATCTCACATGGGTTCTACATTTCCAACTGGAAATGGTTTGAACTCTTATTCAACAAGTGTAAGCTAATCTAGTATGGTAATTTCGGATGATCTAAGATTTAAGCATGATCTCAGTATTGACATCATATCATAGTCGATCCACTTTTACTTCTGTCACATATCTGGTTCACGAACTGTGATTTATACGACTTTAAGGGCCTCTGATTTGATGAACCCGTACTAATATAAGTGTCATATCATAGCTCTCAACATATTTTCAATGACTTCCTTTCCAAGTTCTCGAGACTAGCGACTCAGTGGTTAGCTTCTGATGTCTGGGTTCTAAACAATTGAGAGCACCTGAATTCTTTAAGTTACTTCATTTCAGCAGCTTCCTCGAGACTAGCGACTCAGTGTTTAGTTTCTGATGTCTGGGTTCTATACACTTGAGAGCAACGTTATTACTTTCTTTCAGCCCTTTCTCGAGACTACCGACTGATGTCAGCAGCAATTCACTGGGTTCAGCTACACACCATACAATTTACCGGCTGGTATGCATATGTTTGCCTCATCATCGCATTTAATTTTCAGCTGGAGCTGTTGCTGCAACAATTGGAGCAACTATGATGACACAGCATGCCACTGGCAAAAGTCTTATTTGAAGTTTCTTCTTTATTGCCATGTATTTCTGTATTTCATATTTCACTTCACCCACTTGTACGGTTTGTTGTTGTTTTATTAGCTCAAATTGTGCGCTACTTGTAGTTGTAAGTGTGTGTTGTTGCAAGCACTTTGTTATCAGTTTTGTCATTACGTGTACTGTCACCTCTCGTGCGACGCTCGTGTACCCCTTGACACTACACTAGGTCTTTCGCTTTACTTTTACCTTAAACATAGATACATACAAACATAGGTAAGTGTTCCCATATGACTTGTAGATCTACTTATTTTCTGTGTAATCAGCTCGTTGATAATTGCGCTAATGTTTGTCACTGCTAGTGCAAGAGTAAATTTTGTGAAGCGTGATATATGTATGTATCTTGTAGTGCTGCTTGTAGTTTCACTAAAAAGGTTCAGTGACCCGAAACATTTTGAAAGAAATTTCTCTAAATTTAGCGCAGTTAACTGTAACTGTAGACAACTAAATTGTGTTGAGTAAAGGTTAGGAACATGAAACTTGTTCTATATATGTATATACCTATATTCATATAGTACTCCGATCTTATATATTATCTGCTACTATATATCAGTTTGCCGCAGTGATTCCAACAGTGTCCTATACAGTATGCCTCGTTTCTGAAGCGAGAAGTGACGGGAACATAACAACATTATTCACTTGGACTTTCAAACTCAAGTCCTATCATCGTCTAAACTCAAGTTCTAATATTCTCTATGTCAATAGCAATTATCTGACGGTCCCACGGAACATGTGTACCAAGTTTCGTCAAGATATCTTAATTTTTACTCAAGATGGACAGACAGACATCCGGATTTCAACTCTTCTCGTCATCCTGATCATTTTGATATATATAACCCTATATCTAACTCGTTTAGTTTTATAACTTACAAACAACCGTTATGTGAACTAAACTATAATAGTCTCCTACCAACTTTTGCTGCGAGAGTACAAAAAATGTTAAGTAAAGCTTTCGAGTTGGCAATCCTTGGAAGTATATAAATCCGGGTTCGTATACTGTACCGACTTTCGAGAGAACAGTTTGGAGCTTTTCGTCTCTTGACGAAATTCATCTGATTCTTTAAGAAATATATTGATCGGTTTATTTTGAATAATCTATTTCATAACGCTTGGATCCACAGACTTATTATTTTTATTATTCATTATTCAGTTGAACTTCCATAACTCGAAGATCTCAATAACTCGAACTCTTGAATTGGCAATAGAAGTCAAATGTTATACAATTTACCTTCCATAACTCGAAGTCTCTATAAATCGAAGTTTTTTGTGCATTATGGTGATTCGAGTTTTGAAAGTTCAACAGTTGTTCATTATTTTCAATTCATTCGACTGAATTTGTGACTTCATAGTCTTCTTTAATGAGGCGGATCTACCTTATTATAATCTTCATTCTAATCACAATAAACTAGGGACAAGTAGGGGCTCGAAGAAATTTTGATGGTTCAATGTTTCTTCGGAAACTAATTAAATGAGTAAGAGTTTAATTCCAATGTATTCATCTTCTTCAACTCTGTTCACATGTTTCCGTATTAAACACTAAGTAAATATGGGTTGTTCCGGGGAAATCTCAAAGACTCTTCGGAACGACCCGTACCTGTGCGACTGCGGTCTCACTCTGGCCTAAGATCCCCTGAGCGATTTGCTCTTAGTAAGGTTCAGCACGCCGATAGGAGTCATTACTGGCCACTGCAAATTGCCAAAGTTGCATGGAAGATGTCGAGATTGAGACATCGAGATACGTTCTCTCTCATTGTCCAGCTTTCGCAAGACTGCGGCTTTCGCATGCTTCTTAAAAAAACCTTTCATAAGCTTTTCAAGAACGTTCGTATGATAGCTAAAGACTTTTGTAAGCTCTCGTTTGATTACTAAAAGCTTTTGTAAGCTTTCGTAAGTTTTGTAAACGATTTCGTAAACTCTCTAAAAGCTTTCGTATCATATCCTGACGAATGCAAATTGCCACAGATGTATGGAAGAATGACAGATTGAGACATCGAGACATTTTCTCCTTCATTGTCTAGCTTTTGCTAGACTGCGGCTTTTGCAAGCTTCTTGAAAAAAAATTTCATAAGCTTTTCAAAAGCTTTCGTATGATAGCTAAAAGCTTTTGTAAGCTTTCGTAAGTTTTGTAAACGCTTTCGTAAACTCTCTAAAAGCTTTCGTATCATATCATGACGAATGCAAATTGCCACAGATGCATGGAAGAATGACAGATTGAGACATCGAGACATTTTCTCTTTCATTGTCTAGCTTTTGCTAGACTGCGGCTTTTGCAAGCTTCTTGAAAAAAATTTCATAAGCTTTTCAAAAGCTTTCGTATGATAGCTAAAAGCTTTCGTTTCATTACTAAAAGCTTTTGTAAGCTTTCGTAAGTTTTGTAAACGCTTTCGTATCATATCATGACGAATGCAAATTGCCACAGATGCATGGAAGAATGACAGATTGAGACATCGAGACATTTTCTCCTTCATTGTCTAGCTTTTGCTAGACTGCGGCTTTTGCAAGCTTCTTGAAAAAAAATTTCATAAGCTTTTCAAAAGCTTTCGTATGATAGCTAAAAGCTTTTGTAAGCTTTCGTAAGTTTTGTAAACGCTTTCGTAAACTCTCTAAAAGCTTTCGTATCATATCATGACGAATGCAAATTGCCACAGATGCATGGAAGAATGACAGATTGAGACATCGAGACATTTTCTCTTTCATTGTCTAGCTTTTGCTAGACTGCGGCTTTTGCAAGCTTCTTGAAAAAAATTTCATAAGCTTTTCAAAAGCTTTCGTATGATAGCTAAAAGCTTTTGTTTGATTACTAAAAGCTTTTGTAAGTTTTGTAAACGCTGTCGTAAGATTGCTAAAGCTTTCGAAAGCTTCTTAAAGAAACTTTCGTAAGCTTTTCAAAAGCGTTCGTATGATTACTAAAAGATTTTGTAAGCTTTCGTATGATTTCTGAAAGCTTTAGTAAGCTTTGTCAACGCTTTCGTAAGATTTTAAAAGCTTTTATATTTCTAAAGCTTTCGCAAGCTCTCTAAAAGCTTTCGTATGATTGCTAACCGCTTTCGGAAGCTTTCTAAAAGTTTCCTCAACTATCTGCATACGAAATAGTTACCTTTGCACCACTCACACGCACATATTTATTTGCGCCTTCCACTCAGCTACATCCATTTATGCTAATTACACTGCAAGTAGCTAGTAAAGTGGGTGCACAAAGTTCATTTGAGTAAATACTAGAGTTGCTGCTTTTTCGCCAACTGACAGCGACATGATAATTTCATGTGCGTTACATGCAACCATTTGCAAGTTTTTCGTGTACTATACCAACCCACTTGTCGACCGTCGACGGTTACTGGCACTTACTAGGTTATGACTATACAAATGTAGGTGCATGTACGCACGCCCTCCGCACTTGTAACCAGTCTGTAGGGACCTCCATGCTTGACTTAATGGCAATTTGCCTGTAATTTACTGTGCTTTCATGGAAAAGTGACAAGCATTTAAGTGCTGCAAGTATGTATGTGGCAATAGTAGTTATGGTTTTTGTGTTTCTTTTCTTATAGCTACTGACTGCCGACGCAGCTACTTCACCTACATTTTTTAGAACGCACGCACACAAGCACACTCACTTACATACAAACAAACATATGTTGCATGTCAAGCGCTTTTGTGCGTGTAATTTACTGTTGCGGGTTTAAAGTTCGTTAGTTAACAATGTGGTAAGAGACTTTTAGAGCATTTTTTTATTTTTTTTTGTTTTAATTGAAATTTTTGAAAGCGCCACAAAGTGTTGCAAGAGTATTGCACAAAATGTTACATATATGTGCGTATGTATGTTTATATGGTATCCCATGGTTTTCTGGCAGATGGTTCACCGCCCTATGGCGTCATGCAGCTGGCGTCATTTTTGGTTACACTTCAGTGAGCAACCAAAATGCCCATATGGAGCTTATGAGGCAGCTATGGTGTTTTTAACCTAAACATATGTGCATACATATGTACTTATATCTATGTAGATATATGCGTTGTGACTTTAAAATATATGGAACTGTTTGTATGGACTCGTTGTTGTAGCACCAGCTCTTTGTCCACGCAGATTTTCGGTGTATCAGTGATTTAAGTCAGTTCCGCAACATCTCACTCATCCTTACAGTTAGAACTCCGTTCTAGCTAATATAATCTTGGTCTCAGTACATTCTTCTGCTCTTCTTTACTGGCGTAGACACCGCTTACGTGATTATACCCGAGTTAACAACAACGCACCATTCATTTTTTTCTTGTCGCTTTTTCTCATGGATAGATGATACCAAGTGCAGTCAGTTCCTTCTCCAACTGATCTTTCCAACTGAGCCCTTTCCTCTACCGTTGCTTTCGGCAGCGTATACTGCATCGTATACTTTCAGAACTCGAGTATCCCTACACAGCCGGACAACATGCTACGCCGCTGTTTCTTGATTCGCTGTACCATGTTAATGTCGTCGTATATGTAACTCGTACTTCTCATAATTCCATCGACTGCTGGTATTCGCCGTTACCAATGTTTAAGAGACCATAAATCTTTTGCAAAACCTTACACTCGAAAACTCTTAACGCCGACTCATCGGTGTAATAAGCGACTTGTAGAGTTTGGTTTTGCTCCGTGAGGAGTGGACTTCACTTCTCAATTCCCTATTCAGTCCAAAGAAGCAACTGTTGGCAAATGTGATTCTGTTTTGGATTTCGAGCTTCCTCTCGAATATGTACTCGTAACGCCGACTCATCGGTTGTCAACATCGTCCACGTTTTCGCACCACAAAACAGAACGGGAATAATGAACGACTTGTAGAGTTTGGTTTTGGTCCATGGTAATTGCCTTCTCAGCCCATAGTAGCAACTGTTGGCTAGAGTGATTCTGCTTTCGATTGGACTTCGATGCTGACATTGTTGATGCTGGTTCTAAGGTAAAAGTACTAATCAGAACCAGAACTAACGTCACAGTACCAAATATTCATATGTCCAATTTGAGCAGAATTCTTGAATGTTTGTAACCTATGTATTCTAAAAATGGGTTTAGAAGAGCGTGGAAGCCCTTACTACCTCACGCGATCAATCAGCCAATCAATCAGTGCTGAATACCATAAGATTATTACTTCATCATTATTACTTCTCCAGAATAATTTCTCCACAGCGCCATCTCACGAGTAATTTTCAAATCTACTCTACATCCGGATTTCAAATCTACTCGTCACCCTGATCACTTTGGTATATATGACTCTATATCTAACTCGTTTAGTTTTAGGTGTTACAAACAACCGTTATGTTAACAAAACTATAATACTCTCTTAGGAACTTTTGTTGCGAGAGTATAAAAATAGTAATGAAATACCAACTTCTATGCGCCGCAACTCCAGCATTTGCCGTTTACAGCGCCAACACACCAGCCCCCATTGCGTTATTGCGTTAAAGTGGCAACTCACATGCAGAGCACTGCACAGACGCCACTGCCACCAAATTGCGTGCTTTTATTAGTTCGTCATTGCGACTGGCGGCTGTGGCGCATTTCACGCGCACGCCGTGAAAATATCTAGAGTGAGTGATGTATGGCCGGCCGCGCTCTGTTCGCATGATTTTCACTGACTGCATTTTTTCGCACATAATTTTTATTACAGCGCGAAAATGAGCGCAAACATTTTGGTAGGGAAATATGTGTACCTGTATGTATGTAGTCTCAGAAGTGCAAATATTTACAAAAAAAAATTTTAAAACAAGAAATTTCTAAATCTGTTTGTAGCATAAACTTGTCGCCAATGAATCATTTGCTTCATGCGTCTTTTGACTGCGGCAACAAATTAGCGTTGTAATCTCGAGAGGATTTGCAACAAAGTGGCTTAATACAAATCTTAAGTGAGTTTTTAGAAAATAGCCAGAAAGTGTACTTTGATTATACGAAAGCATTGGAATTTTAACGGTCTCTAGTTTTACAAATACAGTTGAACTTCCCTAACTCGAGTCACCATAATTCACCAAAAAACTTTGAGTTAGAGCGACTTCGAGTTATGGAAGGAAATGTGTATGAAATTCTACATCTATTGCCAATTCTAGAGTTCGAGTTATGGAGCTCTTCGAGTTATATAAGTTCGAATTTTTCATTTCGAATATTTCATTTTAAAAATTTTTCTAACGATAGTTATTAAAACTTACATCATAATTATGGTGATTTGCATCTCATATATTTTATTCGTGCTTATTCGAATAAATACCAGAATGGGCGCCGCCCACTTCTGGATTAAAAACATTATTTTAGAAACTACTCGGCGGACTCACGCATTCTTCCCATATAACAAAGACTTTTTCAATAAGAGCGATACAAATTTTTCTTTTTAAATAAAACAAAAACGGTCGTCAATGAAATTATTTCCTGCGAAAGTCCATTTAATGCTATTATGTATGGAACTCGATTTCTTTTGCATGGCCACCACGGGCACGTTTGCAGAAGTCCAGACGCTGAATCCAATTTTCGACGGTTTTCAAGCATAAATCGACCGAACCTGCTGCAATTTCACGTTCAATACACGTACGAAGTTCAACAATCGTCGTTGGCTTGTTAGCATAGACCATCGACTTGACATAGCTCCACATGAAATGGTCTAAAGGCGTCAAATCGCACGACCGAGGCGACTAATTGACTGGGCCAATTCGTGAGATAACACGTTCACCAAACTTGGTTTTCAATAAATCGATTGTGACATTCGCTGTGTGGCTTGTGACGACGTCCTGTTGGAACCACATATCGTCTAAGTCCACATCATCCAATTTGGACCAAAATATTCGGTTATCATTGAGCGGTGTCGATTTCCATTCACAGTAACTTGCCGGTCTAGATCGTCACATGACGCCGCCGGCCCGGCCCATAAACCTCAACAAACCGTAATTTTTTTTAGAATACAATGGTAACTCATGTAGTTTGTGTGGATTGCTGCTTGACCAATAATGCAACGAAGCCATTAAGCCAGAAAAGAGCCTCGCTAAAAATAATTTTTCGATGAAAATCCAGACCCTTCTCATGTTATTGCTCAGCCCAATTCACGAACATACGACGATTCTGGTGGTCAAGCGGCTTCAGTTCTTGCGTCAATTTTATCTTGCAAGGATTTAGGCCAACATCTTTTCGCGAAATTCGCCACAACGACTTCACAGAGATGTCCAACGCTTGAAAACGACGTGTAAGAGACTGATTTGGGTCTTCCTCAATTGATGTGCCAGCGGCATTCTCTCACTAGCGCGGGAACATTTTGTACTGTGCCTGTGGATTCAAATTTTTCCACCAGACGCTCAATTTTTGATCTGACAGGACGATTATGACGACCATAAATTGGACGTAGCGCTCTTAAAGTTGAGACCACTAACTCCGAATTTCGGTAGTAAATTTTAATAATTTCTACTTGGATGTCAAAAGCGCGGAAAAATATGGAGTCGTTTGCCGTCCCTATCGGTCTACTTTTATAGCGTCACTTTTGAAAAACCATTTAATAATATTATTAAAATAAATTTTTCACATATTTAATATTTGCTTATTATACCCTGAACAGGGTATATTATGTTTGTCACGAAGTTTGTAACACCCAGAAGGAAGCGTCGGAGGCCCTATAAAGTATATATATAAATGATCAGTATGTTGAACTGAGTCGATTTAGCCATGTCCGTCTGTCTGTCTGTATATATACGAACTAGTCCTTCAGTTTTTAAGATATCGTTTTGCAGATGTTATTTTCTCTTCAAGAAGCTGCTCATTTGTCGGAACTGCCGATATCGGACCACTATATCATATAGCTGCCATACAAACTGAACGATCGGAATCAAAACCTTGTATGGAAAACTTCCTACATATCTTCACAAAATTAGGTGTGAGTTATTGTTCATAGAAATAATTTAATCTCCGAAAAAATTGTTCAGATCGGTTCACTATAGCATATAGCTGACATACAAACCGAACGATCGGAATCAATGTTTTTATGGAAAATTTGACATTGATTCAAATTTTGTCATCGGCCTCATGTTCACACCTCTCTATATATATTTATACTATACTGAGATGTTACTGATACTTGTCTTCACACTTACCATGTTACCCAAGCATTTTGTCAGAAGTACAAAATTAGAAAAAATCTTAATTTGCTTGTTAAACAGCAAATACTTACATAGGTTTCTACAATTTCACACTTGCTTGACTTCGTATGAATTCCCTACTTCATCCGCTGAGAGTCAGCCCTCTAGTAAATTTATTGCTACACATGTGACAATGTTTAAGGTGTGTTCACATTGACGATTGTACACCAAGATTGAAAGCTAGTGTGTCTGCGATTTTATAATTGAGAAATTCAGTATTTTTCTTTGTTATATTAGAACCGTTTACTGCTCATATACATTCACATTTTTGTAGCAATCAACGTTGCAATAAACAAGTTGCGTTTATTGCCGCATAGTGTGTACACACCTTAAACATAATGCTACAAATTGCGCATAAATGTGTGCGAATGTGGCAACAACACAACAACCGCGCGTCACTTCTAGCGCTACCAAAGTATTTTCGTACTTCATACTGAATTGCCAAAAAAGAAAAATTTGTTGGCAGGAAAAATGCCATGAACTTGCGTGAAGTGGCATGGAAAAATTGTGCACAGCAGCAAACATAAATATATGTACGTATCTATATATTCTGATATTTATGAGCGTTGGGGTATTGAACTTGAAAATTTATTTGTGTTACTTGAATTTTTTAAATTTTATTTTTTTGTGACAGTGTTGCATGGCTACTATGGAAAATTAGTTTGTAGTTTGTTGAGCACATAAAATTTAGTTTGTTTAGGGAAAATAAATTAGCATAAATTGTTGTATTATGAAATTATTATTATATTTACTCTCGCAACAAAGTTGCTCGCAACAAAGTTGCTAGCAACAAAGTTGCTAAGAGAGTATTATAGTTTTGTTCACATAACGGTTGTTTGTAACACCCAAAACTAAACGAGTTAGATATAGGGTTATATATACCAAAGTGATCAGGGTGAAGAGTGGAGTTCAAATCCGAATGTCTGTCTGTCCGTCCGTCCGTCCGTCCGTCTGTGCAAGCTGTAACTTGAGTAAAAATTAAGATATCTTGATGAAACTTGGCACACTTATTTCTTGGCACCATAGGAAGGTTGCTTTCGAAAATGAGCAAAATCGGACCACTGCCACGCCCACAAAATGGCGAAAACCGAAAACACATAAAGTGCCATAACTAAGCCATAAATAAAGCTATGGAAATAAAATTTGGTATGAAGGATCGCACTATGAGGAGGCATATGTGAATGTAATTTTTTGGGGGAAGTGGGCGTGGCCCCGCCCCCAAATCGGTTTTTAGTATATATCTCGCAAACCAATAGAGCTATATAAACCAAACTTTCTGCAGTCATTTTTTTTGGCCATTTCGTTATACATTCCAAAAATGACAGAAATCGGATAATAACCACGCCCCCCTCCCATACAAAGGTTAAGTTGAAAATGACTAAAAGTGCGTTAACTCACTAACGAAAAACGTCAGAAACACTAAATTTCACATAAGGAATGGCAGATGGAAGCTGCACTCAGATTTTTTTACAAAATGGAAAATGGGCGTGGCGTCGCCCACTTATGGGTCAAAAACCATATCTCAGGAACTACTCGACCGAATTCAATGAAACTTGGTTTGCAATAGTTTCCTTACATCCCAATGATATGTTGTGAAAATAGGCCAAATCGCTTCAAAACCACGCCTACTTCCTATATACCAAAACTTTGAAAACGATCTGAATCGTTTACATTACAATATATAAAGTAAGCACTAGTGAAGATATCGGTGCAGAACTTTGCACAAATACTATGTTTATAGTGTGGCAGCCCCATTCTAAAAATCGCCGAAATCGGACCATAGGGTTTTAAGGCCCCATATATCGAACACGAGGACCTCGGTGCTTCTAACCTAATATTATGGTTTCCAACTTTCAATGTACTTTATACAATATATATAACGAATATGTGGGTCAAATTGTGTATTATATAATATTAATTAAGTTCAATAAATAAATTGCGAGAGTATAAAATGTTCGGTTACACCCGAACTTAGCCCTTCCTTACTTGTTTTTTATTTTTTTTTGTTTGTAACACCCAAAACTAAACGAGTAAAATATGGGGTTATATATACCAAAGCGATCAGGGTGAAGAGTGGAGTTCAAATCCGAATGTCTGTCTGTCCGTCCGTCCGTCCGTCTGTGCAAGCTGTAACTTGAGTAAAAATTAAGATATCTTGATGAAACTTGGCACACTTATTTCTTGGCACCATAGGAAGGTTGCTTTCGAAAATGAGCAAAATCGGACCACTGCCACGCCCACAAAATGGCGAAAACCGAAAACTCATAAAGTGCCATAACTAAGCCATATATAAAGTTATTGAAATAAAATTTGGAACAGAGGATCGCATTAGGGAGGTGCACATTTGGAAGTAATTTCTTGCAAACCAATAAAGCTACATATATAAACCAAACTTTCTGCAGTCGTTTCATCCACTTCTTAATACAGTCCAAAAATGAAAGAAATTTTACTTTTTATATTTTTTTTAATTTTTATTTTTATATATTTTTACCGATCTTTTTATGAAATCCATTTATTGTTTCAAAAAAAGTGTTTTCATTTTTTCTTTTTTAATTTTTTTTATTATTAGTTTTTATTTTTTTTTTACTTTATTTAATTTTATTTGATTTTTTTTTATTAGTTTTAAATATTTATTTGTATTTTTTTTAATTTTTTTATTTTTTTTTATTTTTTTTAATTTTTTATAATTTTTTAAAATTTTCATTAAATATTATTTTTAATATTTATTTTCTCATTTTTAATTATTTTTAATCCTTATCATTTTTTTAAATATACATTTTTGTTTTACTTTTTTATTTTTTTTATTTCTATTTTTAAATTTGTTACATATTTTTTAAGAAAGCCGTATAAAATGCTTAATTTGTTTGGTTGCAATTAGTTAAATTAGGGAAAAGCGCAAAAATATTTAAATTATTATTTTTATTGTAAGTTTTTTTTCATTTTTATAGTTTTTAATATTTTTTTTTGTATTTTTCTTTTTTAATTTTATTTAAGTTTTTCTTTTTTTTTTAATTTCTTTCAGATTATTTTTGTAGATATTTTTAAGAACCCATATAAAAGTACTTAGTTTTTTTGAAAAATATTTTTTTAGCGGTCTAATTTTTTTAAATTTTGTAATTTTTTAAAACTTTTTTGTTTATACTTTTTTATTATATTTTTAATTTTTCACATATTTATGTACTTAATTTTTTGGTAACTAATTTTTTTAATTTTTTGTTATATTTTCATTTAAATTTTATTTTTACTTTCTCTCATATATTTCTTCCAAATAGAAGTGCTTAATTTTGGACACACATTTTTTGGCGCTCCAAAAAAGTTTTATTTTTTTTTTAACATTAAAAAATCTCTATCTATTTTTGTGCTTATGTCATGGTATTTTTAAGCACCCACATGAATTTCACTGCTCCTATCCACATGTTTATTTGTCTACATGAGTATATCCGCTTGGCTTATGAGATTTCATAATATCTAGCTATGATTTTGCGCGTAATTTCCGAATGCTCCGAATGTTTACTATAAACATACATAACAACAACAATATACTAAATTTCTTGGCAAATTGAAAATTTGCTTATTTAGAAAATGTATAAATAAGACGCACAGATATGGTGTACGCAATAAAATATAGAGGCAATAACAATATAAATTAATACATTTTTACTTTGATATAAATGTATATAAGGTGTCAGAATTTGGTTTAAAGTGTTGGCAAAAATTTTAATGCTAGTTTCTATACAAAAAAATAAAAATAAACAAACCCCTTATAAAACTGAATGCACCGTTAGCGACCTAACGACTGTTAACTGGCAATTTTTTTTATTTTACCGCTAAATTTGCTTAATTTTTGTGCTTTCTATGTCAATTTACGCATTCCAGTTATGTTAGCTTACGCTAGAGGCTCAACTCGGCATAGTTCTCACGTGCGGCTTTCTCTGCACCAATTGATTGTAAACTATTTACACGATATGCCTTCTTCATGGTGCTTCATGAATCCGAATAGCTGCTTGTCCACAAATTGCCTTAATTTTTGTTGTTAAATTTTTTTCCATTTACTAAAGCAATGTGTTCACAATTCTCAACAGATTTATATAAAATATTTTTTATAAATTTGTGTGTCTGAAATATTTGAAAATACCCCTAAATCGTTTGAACTTCCAACATGTCTTAAATCTGATCGTTCCTTTACTGAACTCGTAATATGTGGAAGCCTGGACTGATTTCAACTATTTTTGCCACCAAGATTATATTAGAATTTACGTTCACTTTATTTTCCTAAGCTATCTCACATATTAACCGATATATATGGTATAAAGTTCACCGGAAGTTTGAAAATCCGTATATGAGAGGCTAGCAGAAGTACCTGATTTTGCCCACTGTTGTAAGAAACACAACTCCTTTGAATTTCTTTAGAATAACTAAGAGGTCTAAAGATTTTTCAATTAAAAAATTAGCCACTTTGAAAAATTATAGTCCGATTTAACCGATTTTTTTAGAAGGGCGATGTCACATAAAGTGTAAAGTGAACGAATGGGATAAGCTTCAAAATTGTGTTATACGGAAAGTAGGCGTGGTTGTGAATCAATATCACCAATTTTTAAACTATGCTATTGGGATGCCAAGGAAGTGTTACTAACCTAATTTCGTTGAACTTGGTCGAGTAGTTCCTGAATTATGGTTTTTGACCCATAAGTGGGTGGCGCTACGTTCATAAAATTTGGGGCTTTTAGTATTTTTCTAAATTAAGTTTTAAAGAACTTTAGTTAGTAGTTACAAAACTTAAAATAGGGCGGGCCACGCTTACTTCCCCAAAAAAATTTGCATCCAATAAAATGTCCTCCAAATATGCCCCTCATTAGTGTGATACTGTGTACCAATTTTTACTTTCCTAAATAACATTATTTATGGCTTAGTTATAGCACTTAGTTTTTTGATTCACGTCATTTTGCATGGGCATGGTCCATATCTGTGCAATATATTGCGAGAGTATAAAAAAACTCTGTGCCGAGATAAATTCTTCGGACAGACTGCGGTCTAAAGTGGTGGAACTTACTTTGCTCGAGATTACTGTTAAAAATAGACCAAAAAGTAGAAGTAAGGGTTGTTCCATTTCAGGATTCACAACTTTTTTAAATAAACAAAAAAATACAGAATATTCACATTTAATGGGGAATGTTTATTATCATGCGAAAGAATATTCGTTGGCATTTATTTGTTCGAAAACTGTATCGAAAATAAAATTTACAATCACATTGATCTCACTTGTATGTATGTGATTGGCGTTGCAACCGTTTAGCCGGTTATAGCCGAATCGACGATAGTGCGCCACCTCTCTCTCTCCTTCGCAGTTCGATTGATCTCACTTACCGACTCGATAAATTACATTCCGCGGCTAATAGATGTCGCTAATTTCAAAATCATTGAATCCGCAAAATCGAAAATTTTGGTCTATCCGTTGATGAGTGTGTTGCGGAAATTTAAAAGAAGTAAACCATTTGAACGTTTTTATGTAAACAATGACTGATGCTGGACGAAATTATATTTTACATTGTTATTTTAGAGACATGAGACGAAAACACACTAACAAAAATAAATTTAAGGTGTTTAAAAGCGAAAAAAGTTTCGCAATAGGTAAACGGTGGAGGCTCTTCCATTCAGGACAAAACTGAATGAAACAAAATCTGAAAAATCATCAAAATTAAGTTTGTAACCAAAAAAATTACAAAAACATACAATGCATATCTAAAACAGTGGGGGTGGGCCCTTCATTTAAGTAAATTTCAGTTCACTCGATGAGGAGGTCAGTTTTAATAATTTTTTAAACGAAGTAAAAAGTACAGACCAATACATTTATCAAATTTCCCGATTTGTTGATAAAAGTCGATAAAACAGCTATACGTTCTCACTTTTTGGTAATCGACGGAGTGAATGATTGCATGAAAATTTTCGATCGAAAATCTTTATCATATCGAAATCGAATTCGCTGCGGATTCAATGATTAGGCCCATTAAATATACAAATCTACGGATGCCTGTCGTTTACCTTTGAGTTGTTGGAATACAATTTTTTTTTGTGTATAGAATTGTCTTTCGTTCCTCAGACTGTGGACAGGTTTAGATCAGTCAATGTTGTGAAGTTGTAATCTCTCTTCCAGTCCAGCTACTTTGGGTACAGATTCCAGCTGGTCGAAAATTTGGCACTTAATGATTAAATGAATTTCTTCTACTTTACAGCAAGCGATACACCGAAAAGTGTGCAAATAAAAGTTAGCTGAGTGCTAAACAGTGATGCCAAAAAGCAACAATTTTATAACGGTATTAAAGTTGTATATAATAATAAAAAAAAATACTCGATATAACGGTACTAAAGAAGAATATCCGCTTGTTGCAAATATACGTGAAATATAAAGTAATTAAAAAATTGATACAGAAAGTAACGTAGTAACGAAACCAAAAAATGCAACTCTGAAAAAATATTTAAAAACAAAATTTAAAAATAATAATTAAAAAAAAAAATAAAAAAGTATCTAAAAATTAAGTAAATTGAAAATTAATTCGCACATACTACAACAACATTTAGTCAACATACCAAAATACACACACACACGCAAAAAAAAAAAAAAAAATAAACAACAACAACCAAAATGAATTGCGTCGCAATACCACCACCGGAAGAGAAACATCAACCGACATTGCAAATAATGCACAACGAACTGGTATTGCCAACATCACACGCGCAGGCACCGGATGTCAACAATTGCAGCAGCAGCAACAACAGCAGCGGCAGCGGCAATCCGTCGAAAACGCAATCGTTGCAACGTACCACACACCTGTATTGTCGTTCTTTGGAAAAGGAACGCGGCGATCGGCGCACTTCGTCGCGCGGTTTAGCTTCGTGTTTGCGCGGCGAACGCGATGAATTCGGCGGTGATTATCGTGAGTTGCGTCCGCGTGCGCAACAAATTGATTTGCTGCCAACAGTTATGATTAGTCATGGTGGTGCGGGTAGCTGTAGCGTTATTGGGGATAATGTGGCCGCAACCACGTCTGGGGTTGCCAGTAATGGTGCGTTGGAGTCGAACAATGTCGATGCGACGAGTGGCAGGTGTAAGTGTAAACATGCATAAATTTATTTAATTGTTGTATAATGTGGCACCACAACTGTCACTTAGACAGCAGTCAAAACGAATTGATAACGGTAAAATAATGTTAATTAATTGCCGTTGAATGCGTGAATTATGTATGTACAAAAAAACTACGAAACAAATTTTTTATTGAAAATTCACATTTTATTTTTAAATTTACTAAGTAAAAATAATTAATTTTTTAAATTAAAAAATAATTTCAATCTTTATTTTCAAATATTACCACATTTTCTGGGTAAAAAAAATACGCAAATCTCTTACGCAGAAGTTGTCTTTAAAATCCACTTTTTGAATTCAGCTTATAAAATTTTATTGCTCAAAAGTAATTTTTGAATAGAAAATGTGGCAACTCTATGTATAAAAAATAATACTAAATCACATTATTTACATACACATTTTTTATTATTTTTTTTATTTCATTTTTATTTATTGCAATAATTATAATAAAACTTGTACTGAAAAACTTTAAATGTGGCAACTCTGGGTAAAAAAATTCGCAAATCTCTTACGCAGAAGTTGTCTTTAAAATCCACTTTTTGAAATTTAGGAATTTAAATATTTTATTAATTTTTAACATATGTGGCAACCCTGTTGATGCTAATGCATATGTCAGTATATTATGTATCAGCGTTCAACGTACTCGCGTATGTCTTAATAACCGCACAAGTATGAGTATGATTTCACGCATACAAAACAGTTGACAGCACAATGAGCGACTGCGTCAGCCTGTTTATTCAAATTGCTTTTCCACATTTGGCATGCAGCCGGCAAGGCACAAAAAAAGCTATAAAATACCGAATCAATAATTTTGCAATGAGTTCATCGCGAATTAATAATTTTTGAACGAACTAGAAAATAAAAAATATTTAATTAATTATTTTTTCTAAAATTTAACAATAATTTAATGTAAAAAAAAAATTAGTACATGAAAATATAGAAACTTAAAATTAAATAGTCAAAAATAAAATTATTAGTAAAACTAAATAAATAAATAAATATAAAATAAAAATATTAAACATTTTAGAAAAAAGAATATAATTTATTAAAAAAAAATTATGAAAAAATAAATATAATAAAGTAGTTAAAAAAATAAAAATTATACAAATATAAATAATTAATAAATTATAAAAAAACATTATCTTAACAACACAATTAAATTATAAATTTTCAACTCGAAATTTACAATTAAATATTTTCTAAAATAAAATACATATGTTTGTGTGTATAACAGTTAAAGTAAAAAATATTTAATTTAAGAAAAAAAATACTTAAAAAATATATTTATTTTCGAAAATTTTGAAATTGAAAAATATTAATTTTTTAAATCTAAATTATTAATGGCTTTTTTACCAAAAAAATTAAAAAAAATCTTCTTTTTTTTTTCAAATCGAAATTAAAGGCATTTTTCTCATTGAAAAAAAAAAGTACTTTCAATAATATTTTAACCATAAAAACATAAATTTTTGAAATTAATGGCTTTTTTCCCACAAAAATAATAAAAAAAGGATTAATTTCAAAAATATTTTGAATATAAAAAATATTTTTTTTTTTAAATTTTGACTTAATAATTTTAAAAAAGTTTTTAAAATACTTTGAATATAAAAAAATATAATGGGCCTAATCATTGAATCCGCAGCGAATTCGATTTCGATACGATATAGATTTTCGATCGAAAATGTGCATGCAATCATTGAATCCGTCGATAAACTGCTTTACCACAAAGTGAGAGCGTTAAACTGTTTTATCGACAAATTTGATAAAGTGTCTGTGCTTTTTGTTTTATTAAAAAAAATTAAAACTGACAATTAACTATTGTGAAATTTCTTCCATAAAAATATTTAATTCGCCTGAGGCTCTTTGAGAAAATTCTTTCGCTATTTCGAGTGGGCAACTTTATATCGCATTTAAACATCTTTAATTTATTTTTGTTAGTCCGTTTTTGTCTCTAGTCTCTAAAATACTCATTTAAAACATGATTTAGTCCGTCATCATTAATTATTTAGATAAAAACTTCCACATTGTTTATTTCTTTTACATTTCCGCAACTCATTCACCGACGGATAGATTTCGAGCAAAATTTTCGATTTTGCGGATTCAATGATTTCGTAATTAGCGACATCTATTAGCAGCGGAATGTATTTTTTCGAGTCGGTAAGTGAGTTCAATGTGATCGTAAATTTTATTTTCGATACGGATTCAATGATTCCGACGTAAAATTTTTCGATCGAATCGAACCATTTTTCGATCGAAACGGATTCAATGATTAGGCCCAATAATAATAATTTCGATTTTTTTTAAATATTTTTTATACATAAATCATTTTTTTAAATATTTTTTGTTAATGAATAAAAGTTTTTCTGATTTAAATATTTTTTTGAAATTTTTTTCTATTTAAATTTTCATAATAAATATAAAATGAATAAAAAATTTCAAAAATTCATCTATAAAACGCAATTTTTATAATATATATTATAATAAACGGCGTTAAAGAATAAAATATGTAAATTTATATAAAAGATTTAAATTATTTTATTTTATTAAAAAATAATAATTTTTATAAAAAATAGATAATTTTCAACAATTGCAATAAAATTTATTAAAAAAATAAATAAATAATAAATTATTTTTATAAAAAAATAATAAAATAAATAAATTTAATTGCATATTTAATTAAAAATTAAAATTGTTTTATTTTATTAAAAAAATTATAACTAAAAAATAGTTAATTTTCAACAATTATAATACAAAGTTTAATTAAATTAAAATTATTTTTTTTTTAAATCAGAAAGTAATATATTTTATTTAATAAAAAAATAGTTAAATAAGATTCCGTAAAAATTATGATTTTTAAGCAAATAAAAGCGCTGCTTGCCTCAATTTTAAATTAATTTCAAATAAATCTATTCATTACATTAAAAATATTTTTCAATAAAAAAATGTTTAATTTAAAAAATTAATATAAATTAAAAATTTAGCAACAAATAATTTTGTAATTAAAAAAAATGTATAAATATGTGATTAAAAAAAATTGCAAAAAATTAAAAAAATGAAAATTTAATTGTAAATATTTACAATATTGAAATTAGTCTAAGCATTCCAACTTTTGCTTGCAATCACAGGCAGAATTATTCAGCGCACAAATATAAACAATTTAATGCAATTATCTTCCGCATGAACTAAAAACTAAGAACACAGCAAATATTTACAAATACATTTATATATGTACATATGTATACGAGTATGCACTTGTAATATCCTCGCAGCCCGCTTTGGCTGCTGCCAAAATTTTTTGATGACCCAATTTTATCGCAACTGCCAGCTGTGGTTTGTTGTAGGCGAAAATAAACATTTGTTTTATATTTACCTATATATACTTATGTATGTATATCAATACATATATATGTACGGAGAGCCTTGTGAGATATCTATAAAGCGTTGGCCACACTTCTAATTGCATCAAATATTTCCATGAACTTCAGAGACGGTCTTTCGCTGTCTTTGAGTTCCATACCAGTTTCATCTTGCCTTTTTATTGCTTCCGGGACGTCAATTCACGACTATCACACAGTTGGCCCCTTCAAAGCCGCACTTCTGAAGCGCGAACTGCACCCACTATTTCTTCCTCGACAACACACTAATAAGCCCTACAGACCAAAATCTTCAGTGACAGCACCACATTTAGGTTAGTCAAAGCTTAAATTTAATTGAAACTAATTGCAACGTCGACATTTCCTCATTTCTCTGTCAGCAACTGTGTTAACAATTGTTAATAGGCAACAATAACAACAACAACAACTGAAAAGTGTAATAAACATTTACCAATGACTTGTTAAACAATTATATACGTAAGTTTGTATGTACATATGTATGTGTTTAGTAAATTTCCCAAATTTTGGCATGAGGTAATCGTAACAAAATGAAAAAGAAAAGCAACTTGTAAAGACGCGTCACGTTCACGATTTCTCTGATATATATAAAATATACGCTCACTAACTTATAGGCTATGAGCTTTCCTCTTACACCTCTAAAATTTACCGTACACTTGCTACTTGACTTTGGAATCATTACAAACACTTCGAAATATGAAAACTGTCATCGCTTGTCAGATTTATTGCCAACTCTTCCGGGGTCTTTCGATACTGAATATTGGAATACTAGAAGGTGATCGTTTGGATCTCTAGTCGATTTTTTGAATTTGTCACGATTTTGTGCTACCACTTCAGTTTCATCTTTAGCAATCTCTTTCACGGGAGTTGACTCACTAAAAATTATTATTTATTTGGCTTTAGTATACTTCCGGATCACGTAGGATATAGCAAAGTAGTCTTATACATATGTATATATATACCTTTTGTCAATGCGAATATTGTTGCACGAAACTTCCCCAATCGCAGATAACTTGTTCCTAAACTTGTTTTTTTTTGTTTTAAATTTAAGCTTTTTCTGGAGCAAAAATGTGGAAAAGCTAGGAAAAACGATTTTTTTTTCTCATTTTTTTAAATTATGAGTTTTTCAGAGCAAAAAACGTGATCCTTTAATTTTTTCAAAAGTTTGATCGAGTGAAACAAAAAAACGGCTGGCTGGATTAATTTGATTTTTTTGTAGCGTTTTTGTGGACATATTGAACTGTAAAAGGCACACTTAACATTAGTGGTTTCCTCAATATTTTCGATCTAGCGCTCGATTTTCCAAAAAACCACCAAAAGCCCTTTTTTTGTTACATTTTCAAATTCATATGACAATAAGAAAAAAAATTTTGTTTGGAAAAGCAATGGCTAGTCGTTAATGAGAATTCATTCAAGTTCTTGAAATCCACCTTTAACTTTCTGTGCGATCATTGGTTCCTGAGATATCGGTAATGAAAGACAAAAAGATCCTTTTCCATTTGAAGACCGATATCTCGGCGAGAAGTGGACGTATCGAGGTGTTCAAAAAACCAAATTAAAGCTAAATGAACAAAGTATCCGATTTCACGTCCGTAGACCAAAAAAAAAACTAAAAAAATTTTTAAAATTTTTTTGTTGCTGGTTTTTCTACGATTACTCAAAAACCGCAGAGGTTAAAATTTTTTAAAGTTCTAATCCAAAAACTAGACACTTGGAGCTATAATTTCCTTCTTTATCGATTTCTTGTACGACCATTTCTTTCGAAGTTACGGCCTGTTGAAATTTGCCCAAAAATTTGGAATTTATTTTTGATCCCTTAATTTTTTGTTAACTGAGACGATTTTTCAAAAATTTCGTCTGCACTCAATAGACTTAAGGTCGTCCTGAGAATGGCTATTCGGTATTATTTCTAGTCTTAAACATCGTGTTTAACGACATATCAGCGAAACCTGAGACATCATAGATCAGATTATACGATTATCAGTAAAAATTTACTAGGTAACGGTTTCAAGCTTTTGGTCTCACAGTGGTATTTGATAGAGCCTTACTTAGAGTCCAAATACTTAGAATTTGGTAGTTGATACCCATGAAACAGTGGTTATTAGCACTTGCTTTATTTTTTGTCCTTTGTTAACCGTTTCTATATAAAAACTGATGTTTATGGCTTTTCGAGGAAATTTTCCAGACATGCCACTACATACAATAACAAAAGCAACACCTGCAGTCAACCGTTAAATTATCGTGTCTGCTTAGTCATGCTATGGCTATTACTTTGTGTATATATTTCGAATTTTTTCTTACTCGGCGCATTTTTAGCGAGCAATTTATTTTTAAGTTTTATTAACATGGGTCTTCTTTATTGTTGTTGTTATTGTTTAGTTTTTCTTTATACCCAACGGCAAGGCGTGTGCGTCTTTTAATTATTCCACCATATGCTGGCGATTTTCTTTTATATCAGTCTGTGAATGTGTTGTTGTTTGGATTAAGGCCAATGCAGACTTCAAGTTTTGCAGAATGCGCAACATATTTGTGTGGGTCATATTCATATTCATTTAGAGCATATATGTACATAAATACATCTGTATCTACCGGCACAGTGAGCCTATTGCGATATAAAAGTGATCAAAGTTGGCGTAGGTACCGTTTTTCGATTATAGACGAATCAATTATTGCGTTCCATACTTCTATGTAAGTAGCATTTCAACGCGAATTGGAAATCCCAATTGAAATAAGGTCGCTCTCTACCTGAGCTTTCCAACGGAGTGGAGATCTTCCGCTTCCTCGGCTACCATCAGCTAGTATTGCATCGAACACTTGGAAAGCTGGAGTGCTTTCGTCTATTCGGACAACATGACCTAGCCGCTGTCAAAAATTTAAAGAACAATAAATCTTGCGAAGAACTTTGCTCTCGAAAACTCATAGTGCCGGAGGATGGGATCATGTGTAGTAGTTCACGCAAGTGAGCCAAGTTTTTTATTGCCATTCACTTGAGAGTGACCAAAAACGATTCTTCTCCATATGTTTCAAGCAGCTCACGACTTCCGGCTTTAGATCCTCCAACAGACATCCGTTTCAAGCAGCTCACGCCTTCCGATCTCCTCTTAATGTGAATAATCGATTGAACCTAACTTAATTTGTCTGGTCTTTAGGATATTAAATCGAAATCCCATCCATCCAAGTAAGATCTAAAATCTTGGATTTTTTTTTAAAACTTGCCTTAAAGCACAGACGATTTTATACGCACATTTATTGAGTTGGCAATACTGTGTATTATCATTCTACTTTGCCTCATTTGCTCGCCACTTTCATATGCGCTTATATATTACCGTTATAAGTTGAAGATTTTATGAGTTTTTCAATTTTTTTTTGCTTTACAGCCAACAGCTGGCACTCATCTGCCAATCAGAAATATTTGAAACGTTAGTGTTAGTGCTAGTAAATAATGAAAAGCTATCGGCCCACTGACCATTGTAAGTACAATTGCAAGCGCTAACTCTTTTACTGGGGCTCACGGTTTTTCATTGAACGCGTCTATGACCTGACTCTTAAAGGGGGTTTTTGTGTTGCATGCGCCCGTTTGCACTGCTTAAATGGCACAAATAAAATAATTAAGGAAATCGTTGTTTATACATGCGGCATGCGTGTTCTCAATGAATGAATGAACAGAACTGCCGTCTTAGTGTGGACCCAATTTTATTGGTTGACCTCATGCTATTAACGTTCCAACAGCTCGTCTAAAGCATTTGTTGTTTCCTTTTCATTGGGAATCTTTTTTTGTATGTGGTGGGTCGCAAACCCTACGCACAACCGCATAAGCGAGTTTCGCCTTCTCACTTTAGCTCGCCTCCAAGCGGATGTCTGTTGGCTACCCAGAGGATCTAAAGCCGGAAGTCGTGAGCTGCTTGAGCCATATGCAAAATAATCGTTCCTGGCCACTCCCAAGTGAATGGCAGTCAGAAAATTTCCCTACTTCCTTGAACTTCTACACATGACCCCATCCGCCATCCTTATTCTCCAATGAGATGGCACTAGGGGTTTCCAAAAGAAAGATTTTGCGGAAGATTTATGGTCCCTTGAACATAGACAACGGTGAATTGTATGAGTTATTCGACTAGTTCAGCGAATACAAAAACAGCGGTAACACTAGCTAAGTCATGTTGTTCGAATGGACGAAAGTGCTCGAGCTTTGAAAGTGTTCAATACAGTTTCTGCTGGTGGATGCCGAGGAAGTCCTCCGCTCCGTTGGAAAGACCAAATGGAGAAGGACCTGGCTGCACTTGGGATTCCCAATTGGCGTCAAACAGCGAGAAGGAAGAACGAGTGGCGCGCTGTTGTAAACTCGGCTATAACCGCGTAGGAACCAGTTAAAAAGAAGAAGCTTTTATAAATAAATAATATCTGCTTAAAGAAATGAATGAAGAAACTGTCGTAGTTTCTGAAATACAACATTTTCACTGAATTCTTTTAGTATGAGTTTCCATCCATACTACTATTATAAAGAGGAAAGATTTGTAAGTTGTTTGTATTGAACAAACTCAAAAACTACTGTGCCGATTTTCTTCCATTGGAAAGCTACGTTCACCCTGAGTAACATAGGCTATATTTATTGCTCGAATCTTAACTTTTTAGTTCCCAGGTGAGGGTATCAATAAAGACTCCATGTTGGAGAATCTTAATTTGAAACTGAAAATCGCTTGCAAGTCATTCTCTACGCATCGCAATCCCGTGCGAAGTCGAAGCGGTCTGCTAGTGTAATATAAATAAATTGAATATCCATAGGTTCTTATTATCAAAGGTTCTTCCACATTTCAAGATGAAGCCGTTTATCATCTATGTCATTCTGTGGCTTCTTACAACTTGAGATCAACAATGCCTCGACCTTGGAGTGTAGCTGTAACATGAGAAGGCTTCTTTGAGTGTGAGTCTAATATGAGAAAGTTTTGCATTAACCTCATCAACCATTTCCTCAACTTCAAATTATAACTTTACCGTTTCAAAAAAGGGCCCCTATAAGGTCTACGTGATATCGAATATTATAATCAATTTATGTACTTAGACTAATAATAATGTCAAAAATATAATAATAATTCTTATTTTCCTTTCAGGTGAGTACAAATCGAAAACACTGCCACGCATCCATTTCGATACTTCCATTAATGATACGTCACTAAATGAAGGTAAATTATTAGTGTAAAATTTATTGTGTAAAAAAAACCGTCTTACCGACAAACGCTTTAAAAATGAGCAAGGCCTTCAGTTGACATGGAGGCTGAGTCCCATCCCAACTGAGTGGCGCATTGACTCCCTCACTCCTAGCGCTATTCTGGAATTCATCAGGGCGCTGGGACTAATGGAGTCGTTGTAGACATTGGGAGGGCACAACAGACTACAGGTTGCAGTGAATACCTCTAATTGTCTTTCTATTCTATTCAATCATCAGTTGAACCCCAGCAACCTATCGTAAATTTTACCTTTAATTAATATGAAGTACATATAAAATTCATTAACTTTAACTATAGACCGATAACAACCTTTTCATACAGCCAAATTAATTGATCCATTAAAATTTTGATTGAGAACTCAGTTATTGCTCTTCATACTGCCGGCTGCTCGACAATCAATCACCTGTTATATATTTTTGTTTTTGCTTTTCTTAAGTAGTTGGTACGTTTCATCAGCTGATTGCTATTTTTAGCAGCGACATCTACCATCGTGTAGCGTGAACAACAAGTCGCAACCAAGGAACGTATGTATATATGATTACAAATACGGTCGATTAAAATTCAACCAATATTTTTTTTTTTTTTTCAATATTTCCTTATTTATTGAATCTGCTTGTTTTTAAGCCTAACAACAAGTTATAAATTCTTAAATCTATTTAAAAACTAGACAAGCTCAACCAAGTGATTGAGCTGTATTGGTGAAACGTTGCTCTTTAGTACGCAGGCATATATATATTTCAATATATTTCAATATATCAATATTAGTTGCACAGGTCGTACCCCACAGTTGAATGCCATACATCCAAATCGGCTTTATGACCGCATTGTATAAAAGCACTTTGTTGTCTAAGCTAAGTTTAGAGTTTTTATTTAAAAGCCAATTTAAATTTGCAGCTCTTATCTTCACGCACGTTATTTTACTAGATATATGTTTTCTCCACGTAAGCCTCCTATCTAGGTGAATACCAAGATAGGTAACTTCATTCGCTTGAGGCACTAGAATATTGTTCATTTTTACTGCCGGGCACATTTTTGGTCTTAGGGAAAATGTAACATGCTTGCACTTTTGTTCATTTACATTTATACGCCAGTTTGCTAGCCATTCTACGACAGAACTTAAGTGCTTCGGAAAGGAAAACTTTTTTTAATCTTATGAAAAAGTCCTTCATGCCACACTTTATCAAACGCCTGAGCCACATCTGGAAATATAGCAGAACAGTACTCTCTATGTTCGAATGCCTTCCTAATTTCGTTAGTTATTCTATTTACTTGCTCTACAGTGCCATGTTTTGCCCGAAAACCGAATTGGTGCGTTGATATTACATTATTTTCATGAAGGAAAGGAGATATCTTTGATAGTAACACTTTTTCAAATATTTTTGAAAGACAGGGTAGAAGACTAATTGGCTGTGTCAGGTCTTTCCCCGGTTTATCTATCATGATTATCTGCGACTTTTTCCATGAAATAGGATAGTATCCGAAACTAAAAACGAAAGAGCAAGGAGAGCACTGTTAAAGCAATATTTGGTAACTCAATTAGCATTTTTGGAGTAATATTATCGTGGCCTGACGATTCTTTTGGATTAAGCTCTTTTATGATACTAACAATTTCAGTAGTTGAAGTCTTAATAGACCCAAGCGACTCGTTTGCGGTATTGTGGATAATTGGCACCTTACAATTGTTCTTTGGGCAATTTGATTGCAATACCTTTTCTAGGTGATTTGCAAAACAATTTGCCTTATCTTCGTCACTTCGTGCCCAATTACCATTTGACTGTCTTATAGGCATGTTGGAATCTACCGGTGGCTTAAAAGACTTCTGGGCTTTCCAAAGAGAGTTTTGCTTGGTAGAATTTGGACACAGTTTCTTTATATAATTTTCAGTGCTGTATTCTTCCTCGCGTTTAAGCGCTTTTTTTAACTTACGTACAGCAGATTTCAGTTGAAGCTGAGTAGAAGGAGAGCGATGTATCTGCCATTCGCGTCTAGCTCGCCTTTTTTCGTTCACAAGCTTTTCTATTTCATTATTAGTCATGTTTCTAAAAACCTTAATGTTTCTTTTTGGTGTTGCCAAGACAGCTGCATTAGTTACTACATCATTAAATTCTTCTATACTGTTATCAATATCTCTTCCTGTATTTATATTTAAATCTATGTTAATGTGGCTTTATAATAGTGTAGTACATCTGCCGTCCTTTCGGATTAATAAGACGTGAGCCCCAGTACATGTGTTTTGCATTGTAATCTCCACCTGCTAGAAATCTTGGACCTAGCGTTCCAAAAAAGTCTTTAAATTCGCAATCTGTAATTTTAAAGCGAGGTGGACAATATATAGCAGTTAGATTGAGGTCAGAACCCCGATTTTTCAAAGATATTGTTGTAGCTTGTAACTGGGCTGTAGCATGCGGTTCTAAAGCGCGGTGGCTTAACCGATTTCTAACCAATAATTAATGTAGAATTTTATTGTTTATGGTAAATCGATCTTAATCAGCGTTTTAATCGAGCAGAGGAAGGTTAATTGATCAATTAGTTTCTGTGTGAAAAGGCTACGACTAGAACGAGTGACAATTTGATCAATGCCAATTTAAAAAACAAATTAAAAATATATGAAAGATCGTATATGCATAATTTGCATAGAGTTTTTAGTATTTATTAAAAAAATATTACACTTTATGCAGAAAATATTCAAAAATTTGTAATGTTACTTGATATATGTATATTATAATAACCTCAAAATCCGTTAAGTTGGAAAAGCTCTTATAGTTTAAACGAAATAAACATTCTAATACGATTTTATGCGCCGTTTATATATGTACTTATGTAGATCTTCCAACAGAGTACGATGTTTTATTTATTGCTTCCAAATAGTACTGAGTCACGACGATTACCTCATTAGCGAAACCAAATTTCTTCCAAGTGCGCACTGCTCTGTAGGCTGAGTATGGAAAAAAGTGACGGAGAAGACTGTAACTGATTAAGCCAAATGATGCATAGTTTTGAATTTTTGCTATCGTTTTAACTTTTTATACATCGTCAAAATAGTGAGAGCGTTCAAAAACTATAACACCAGTATGTTTTCTCTAAAAAAAAAAACAAAAAACTAGTAAGGAAAGGCTAAGTTCGGGTGCAACCGAACATTTTATACTCTCGCAATTTAATTGATATAGTTTTTTTAAGATAACACACAATTTGACCCATATATTCAGCATAAAGTCCAATAGAATAACGAAAATCAACATATGTATATAGTATATGAGAGCTGAGGTAATTCCTGAACCGATTTCGCTATTAAGCCCAACGTATTTTTGAAAATCCTATAATTTGGTATATACGAACTATGGGAAGTTATGAACCGATTTTAACCATGTTTGGCACAGAGACACACTATTAGAAGAAAAAGATTTCCTCTAAATTAAAATAAGATATCTGAAAGATTTACCGATATTTTCGGAGAAAAATTAACATAGGGTACTGAGTTCTTCATATTCGATGTCCGGGGCATTGAAAAGTTATAGTACGATTTCGACAATTTTTTCACAAGTGATGCCACAGCTCAAATATTTTCATTGGTTCCTAATTATGTATGTTACCTCTGTATAGGAGGTGGGCGTGGTTATTATCCGATTCATTTTGGACTGTATTAAGAAGTAGCTAAAAGAAACCACTGCAGTTTGGTTTATATAGCTTTATTGGTTTTCGAGATATATACAAAAACCTATTTGTGGGCGGGGCCACAGACGGACGGACAGACATCCGGATTTCAACTCCACTCGTCATACTGATCATTTGTATATGTACATATAACCTCATATCTAACTCTTTTATTTCTGGGTAACACAACCAACCGTTATGTGAACAAAACTATCATACTCTCTTTAGCAACTTTGTTGCGAGAGTATAAGAAGCAATACTTAACTAGACAATGTTACATTTTCAGTTAGATAAACTTACCACTTTAGTCTTTAATGTTCTATCATCTGTTACTAGCACTCTTACTGGTAATTTATCTCGATTTTGAGCTTTTACTAAATCGACGGCTGCAAAAAATTGTTCACCTCTAAATTCAACGATCTTATAGCATTCAAATACGGTTAGTCGCCAGCAATCAGAGAGCATTTCTATGATATGTTTAAAACAGATGTTCACTTTAGGTAGATGTAATTCCACTAAATATGAAAATTTACTAAACGGTTGGAAGAAATTTGCAAATTTCATGTTAATAGTTAAATATTTTAAATATCTCAGCATCGTTATAATTTCTAAATCATCTGTAGTCAATCTGTTAGTTGGATTTACGATTTTCAATTCCTGCAAGTTTAAGTTTTTACTTAATTCGTTGAAAAAATATCGACACTTTTTAAATCGCATGTTGCCTGTATGCATTTCTAATTTCTTTAAATAACACAAAGGACCGAGCGCTTGCCAACCGTCTATGCCATCCAAACTTATAGCCAATTCCTCCAGTTGTTGTATATCTTTTCCTTCTTGTTTCATTAAATTTTGACTGATTTCATAGGCGAAATGTTCTTTGAACGATCCTGGTACATACAGCAATTTCAAAATGCGTAGTTCATTGTTTTTAAAGATTAAACTCAGATTTTTCGGTATAAAACCGTCGATTTCGTTCAATTCTAGTTCCTCCAAGTCGGTGAGCTCGTTTATATGTTTTCCTTTAAATAAATACATTTGTAACATTTTACAACTGTCTATATATTATATTGTATTACACATATGTATATTATCAAATGTTATATCGATTATTGCAAATGTTATCGATTGCATAAAATAATGTTTAGATTGTTGAAACGTACCTGTGAGCCGAGAGTTTCGTAATGTCAAACGTTTTATACCCGGAAAAAAATCAAGTACACTAAGGTCTGAGTCGATCAAATCATCGCCACGCACTTCAACAATATCAAGATTACGCTGAATTATTTCATCTAGCATCTCTTTATCATCATTTAATTTTAAGACTTTGGTCTTCATAACAGTACTTATCTTTTGTAACTCCATATTATAAAACTCCTTGAGTGTTGTGCAAGCCAAGCTCCAATGTTCAATTTCTTTGTTACTTGTTGCGAATTTCTCAAAGTTCTTGGCGTATTTCACAATTTTTTGTAAACAAGCATCATTCAGATCCAATAAAGACATTGTCGTATCCTTAGTGGGCTTCCAATTCTGCTTAAATGCTTTTATTGCTTTGTTCATATCTATAATTTGGAAGAAAGAATTGTTGGTATAAAATATAACCAACAAACAATTCAGCCATATTCATACGTTTTCGATTTAGATTATTAAGGTCTCGTTTGTTGAGACGTTTCCACTTATCAGTAATGCGAGCATATGCCTTGCTATAATCACTAAAGTCTAATATCATTTCATTATCCATTTTGTTTTTTCAATTGGAATCTGTAAAAAAAGAAGAAAACATTAATTTACTAATTGTATGTCAACAAATGTTTGAATTTTCTTCCGTTCGAAGTTTGGATTCATCAGTTGCGTACAGCCTAATTAGTTCGAAAACAGAAAAGATACGTATTTCTCTAGACTTTTCCAAAATCTGTTGTTAACGCTGAAACTGTACCCTGAGTTCGATCACTGGATTGTCAAATGAAAGTCACACTTTAAAGGCTATACACTAATCTTTATTTTTAATTCCTTATAACTTAACACTTTAGTACTCAATACTCTACTTTATAACTTGTTTACACTTTGCTCGACAACTCTCTCCTTAGAATTGTCCTCACTCGACAACTCTCTTATCAGAACTGTGTCTTGCTGCCAGCCGGCAGCCCTTATATAGTCGATTACAAACGATACATCGGCACTCGAACATTCTGGCAATTACCAATATCGATGTCTAGATACATCTGGCAAGTTATCGATTTCGATTGTCAATTCTAGTGTGTTCTGGTGTCATTTTCGTTACACTGCCCTCCACTTAAGTCTGATCGTCCCAATTAGACATACTTCCAGAACCATTAACGATTGGCATTTCTTCTCATTTTCTAGGACACTGTTGTCCTCCTTAGCACTTCTTCCCCCATTGGCATTGATCCTAAACTTTAAATCAATCAGTAACCAAAAATTATACTCGCAGCCGTCTATGCCGTTGATTCCAGGAACATGGATATATGGACATCCTCTGTATCTGTGATGATACCTATCCACCAGTTTTCTAAAATGCTCTTCCAAGTTTCGGCTGAATCTTTCCACCATGATATCGGATCGTGGATGTGATGCTGCTTTAAATATTTTCCGGACACATTGTTTCTGGCACATCTCCCAACTTTTGATGTATACGTTCACCATCTCGTCAGTCTCTTGGCTTAGAATTGGATATTTCTCCATCCTAGCCATCAAACCACTCCTGTTTCCCGATCTGCTGGTAGGTAATGGACCAGCTACAACCATGGCAAATTGCTCAAATGACGTTCCCGAACTGTACTGCTTCATCTGAACATGTCTCTTGGAACTCGACACCTCATTTGCAATGCAATCTCCCATTGATTTACGACAACCAACCCAACAAAACTTATTCCTCAACCTTCCCAAGGTTTTCGTGATTTTTATGTGCACTTCACTTGAACCTTTGTGCATCTCGTAGCGAACTTTAGGTAATCTCTCATTCCGATCAACCATGAAAGATCAGGAGATATGTCTTTCTTTACTTTTCCATACCCGATATAAGCATCCAGCCAGTAACTTGAAACTTTTGAACTGTGCCTGTACGATTGGACGTTCTGCAGCTATGTATTTCTTCTTTCCTTGGACGTTTCGCACCTGGAGACTCATGTTGTTGAGAGTCTTCTTCCTTCCGATCACAATCTTTTGTCCATAACACGTCTGTCTCCTCTGGGATCACCTGCGTCGATTTATGCACCTCCTGTTCCTTCAACTGTGTCGACACCTGTGCCGAAACCTGCGATGGTATACCCTCTCCATGCACTTTCAGCTGTGTTGCCACCTCTCTCTTTTTAAGGTCACCTCCATCGACTCCTCCTCTTTCAACTGTGAGGATATCCCATTCACTTCCAATTGTGTTAACAAAATCTCTCCATGCGATTCTAAAGGTCTTGAAATATACGCCTTATTCGCTTCTAACGGTGTAGACATATTCTCCCCATGCTCTTCCAGCTGTTTTAACATGTCTACCCTTTAACTACTGAGGTGGTGGTAAATTTTACACCTCGCAGTTTGTTTTTTAGTTTTAAGAAAAGTGGCTATGAAATAAAGTCCTTGTTTTGTTAAACTAGAAGTTCGATTTCTTTAAATTTATTACTTTATTGATTTAAAAATGTGTTTTATTATTACAATTAAAAACAAATAAATTTAAAAAAAAATTTCGTTGACAAAAATTATTTATAGATTATAAAGGGGTAAAATTTACCCCCACCTCAGTAACTACGCCCAAATATTTCACCTCAGTAGTTAAAGGCTACTCTATTTGTGGTTACATCCATTGACTCCTCCTCCTGCTCTTCCAACTGTAAAGATACCCCATTCGATTCCGACTGTGTTGACAAAAGTTGCCCATGCGCTTCCAAAGGCTTTGATATACACGCATCATTCGCTTCGGTCTGTGTTAATAAAATTCTTCATGCTTTTCCAGCTGTATTGACACATCCGCTTTATTTAAAGTCTCATCCATTGATTCTTCCTTCTGCTTTCCCAAGTGTGAAGATACCCCATTCGCCTCCGACTTCCGCTCTTTTAACTGGGAAGAAAATTGAGCTGATATTTGCTCTGTTATTTCTGATAACTTTGTTGTTAAGCGTATCTCCCGTTCTTTCATTCGCGTTGACCAACGAGCGTCCTGCGCTTCAAACTGTAATTGCAGCTGCGACGACATCTGAGACATTGCAGACAAAACCATGTTCAAGTACATTACTCCTGACGAACATGGAGTATCTTTATTTTCTTCTATCTTCGTTGTTGATTCCTCCAACACCGATTCGGAAACATATTCGTCAACGTTGATGTTTTCTTCTTCCATAGCCTCTCTTAACCGGGCTTGCAATTCGGATTTCAAACCATTCGTTGCTAAACCTCATTGTTCCAACTCCTTTTTGAATTGTGGTATCCTTAATTCACTGAATTTAGCCATTACCTCCTATGGAATTTTATTTGTCAATCCCACTTCTGACACCAATTGTAACGGATTTCCAAAATCTGTTGTTAACGCTGAAACTCTACCCTGAGTTCGATCACTGGATTGTCAAATAAAAGTCACACTTTAATGGCTATACACTAATCTTTATTTCTAATTCCTTATAACTTAACACTTTAGTACTCAATACTTTACAACTCTAATTTATAACTTGTTTACACTTTGCTCGACAACTCTCTTATCAGAACTGTGCCTTGCTGCCAGTCCGGCAGCCCTTATATAGTCGATTATAAACGATACATCGGCACTCGAACATTCTGGCTATTACGAATATTGATGTCTAGATACATCTGGCAAGTTATCGATTTCGATTGTCAATTCTAGTTTGTTCTGGTGCCATTTTTGTTACAATATCAAACAGCAATTTCATTGTTGCCATACTGAAAACTTTCACTTCAAATAAATTATATATTTTTATTATATTTATGTAACTATAAATAAAAGTAAATAGAAGTAAAACAAAATGTTAATTATTAATTGTGGAGGCGATTAATTTGAATAATAACTATCCTATCATCTAAGTTGGACCAATTAACATGTATGTATGTATATGTCAACTTTCATGAATATCAGTTGACTCGTTTTTGAGTTCATTCGGAACATACACACGGACATTGGATTTTTTTAATTAAGATATACAGATGTTGCATTTCTTTTTTAGGTGTTGAAATGTGCACATATGTTCCATTCATACATGGGATTACACAAGAAAATTCTGTTTAATTGCTTATTATTTATTATTTTAGCCGTCGAATTAATGTGAAATTCAAGCTTTCCTCCCGACTCATGAAAATAATTCATAACTACTGAAAATAGTTCTTTTTTATATTTTGATTCAAATAAAAGATTTTTATTCACGTATTTGTATTTTTAACTGCACAAATTGTCACTCACATTTGAACATTACTGCCAAATACTTATTACTTACTTATATTTGTCATAAAACTCTCGATGCTGTTTAATTCACTATCAAAAGCTATAACATCAGTATGTTTTTTCTAAAAAAAACACAAAAAAAAAATAAAACAATATTTTACTACACAATATTACACACATTTTCAGGTCAACTTACCAAAAAGTTCCCAGGTATTGTATAGAAATGTAGCACTCTCACTGGTAATTTATCTCGATTTTGACTTTTTACAACATTAACGGCGGCTAAAAATTGTGTTTGGGTAAAATCATAGAACCGCCTGCATGTAAATAGGTTTAGTTGCCGACAATCCCAGAGAATTTGCATAAGATCTTCAAAATTGATTTCCATATCAAATAGATGCAATTCGACTAAATGTGAAAATTGACAAAACAGTTGGAGGTTTTCATACCCCGGGTATAAAGTTAATATTTTTAAATATTTCAAATTCCTCAGTGTCGCTATGATTTCAAAATCTTTTAAATGCGGTTTGTGAATTATCAATTCTTGAATGTGATCGCGATTCCTTAATTCATTGAAAAAATATCGACACTTTTTTAATCCCACTTTGCCACTAAATATTTCTAATTTCTTTAAATAAGGCAAAGAACCGATCAGTTGCCAACCGTCATCCAAACTTATTGTCAATTCCTCCAGTTTTTGTTTCATCAAATATTGACTGATTTCATAGGCAAACTGTTCTGTGAACGATCCTGGTACATACAGCAATTTCAAAATGCGTAGTTCATTGTTTTTAAAGATTAAACTCAGATTTTTCGGTAGAAAACCGTCGATTTTGTTCAATTCTAGTTCCTCCAAGTCGGTGAGCTCGTTTATATGTTTTCCTATAAATAAATACATTTGTAACATTTTACAACTGTCAATATATTATATTGTATTACACATATATTATCAAATGTTATATCGATTATTGCAAATGTTATCGATTGCATAAAATAAAGTTTAGATTGTTGAAACGTACCTGTGAGCCGAGATTTTCGTAACGTCAAACGTTTTATACCCGGAAAAAAATCAAGTACACTAAGGTCTGAGTCGATCAAATCATCGCCACGCACTTCAACAATATCAGTATTACGCTGAATTATTTCATCTAGCATCTCTTTATCATCATTTAAATTTAAGATTTTTGTATTTAATTTATTTTCTGTTAATATTTTATTATAAATCTCCTTGAATAGTGTGCAGGTCAAGCTCCAATGTTCAATTGGTTCTTTGTCAATATTTTCTAGATTCCGATTGTATTTCGAAAAGTTGAAGGCGTATTTAAGAATTTTAACTAAACAATTATCATTCAGATCCAATAAAGACATTGTCGTATCCTTAGTGGGCTTCCAATTCTGCTTAAATGCTTGTACATCTTTGAACATATCTATAAATTGGGAGAAGGAATTGTTGGTTTAAAAGATAACCAACAAACAATTCAGCTATATTTATTACCTTTTGGTTTTAGATTAGGGTCTCGTTTGTTGTTACGTTTCCACTTATCAGTAATGCGCGCATATGCCTTGCTATAATCACTGAAGTCTAATATCATTTCATTATCCATTTTGTTTTTTCAATTGGAATCTGTAAAAAAAGAAGAAAACATTAATTTACTAATCGTATGTCAACAAATGTTTGAATTTTCTTCCGTTCGAAGTTTGGATTCATCAGTTGCGTACAGTCTAATTAGTTCGAAAACAGAAAAGATACGTATTTCTCTAGACTTTTCCAAAATCTTTTCTTTAGATTTTTACGTTTATCAAAATTATATGTACATACATATGTATGATTGTATATACGAAGCCCGAGTAGACACCGCAAATGTTTTCTGCCGTAACAATAAACTGCAAAAAAGTCAAAAATTTAGACAGAACTAATGCTTTGAACACATTGACGACACACTGCACGATGTAGCGACAGCGAGATTTTCTTGTCGCCTTGCAGCCAGTGTCTTGAACATTTTGAAGATGGCGGCGACATGATTGATGATTTTTAGTGACATTCTGCAACCCATTCTATGGTAGTTTTCCAGCAACTCGTCGATTAGTTCCTCATACGTGTTAGACTTTTTGTTTCCTAAAAAATCCGTGACAGTGCTTCTAAATGATATCCAGGCTTTACGTTGAACGGGGTTTAGTTTCTCTTCAAACTGCTTGTCCTTCAGAATTTTTCGGATTTGGGGTCCAATGAAAATTCCTTCTTTTAGATTGGCGTCACTTAACTTCGGGAAAACTTCTTTGAGGTATTTGAAAGCTTCGTTATTCTTATCTAAAGCTTTAACAAAGTTTTTCATCAATCCGAGTTTTATGTGTAAAGGGGGCAGCAAAACCTTACGAGGGTCAATTAGAGGTATATTCTTGATGTTAGCTTCACCCGGCACGAAATCACCTCTTTGCGGCCAATCTTTTATTTTGTAATGTTTTTCTGTTGCTCTACTGTCCCAAAAGCACAAAAAACAGCAGTATTTAGTAAATCCCCCTTGAAGCCCAAGAAGTAGTCCTATGACTTTAAGATCACCACATATCTGCCACTTATATGTGTTGTAGTTTGTGCAATTCAAAATCAAGACATACTTTCATAAGTTTCCTTCATATCAACAGCGTGGGAAAGTGGAATTGAAGATTTAGTGTTGCCATTATGTAGCAAAACGGCTTTTAAACTTTTCTTAGATGAGTCTATGAATAAACGCCACTCTTCTGGATTATGTTGATAGCCTAACTTCTCCATAACACTTGCAGGATCAGTACAAAAGCAAATTTTATCTCTTAATGTAAAGAAAGAGGCAAACTCTTCATTACGGTATCTAAACGCGGTGACCTTTGTACCTTTGGCCAGTAAATTCCACTGCTGTAACCTTGACGCTAAAAGTTCTGCATGTTGTTTAGATAAGTTAAGGTCACGCACTTAATCATTAAGTTCAGACTGCTCGATCAAATGTGTTTTTTTTCTTTTCTTCTTCATCTTCGAAAATCTGATACACAGGAGACTCTTTGCTTCTTTTACGGGATATAATATTCTCTTCTATAGCATCATCAACAGCACAACGTCCAAGTTCTGTATCTAAGTCCTGTGGCAATGGTGAACCGGGATTTGTAAATTTTCGCCATGAGGAACGGGTCGTTTAGCTGAAGATATGTCGGGATATTGAATTTTGTGCTTATTTTTTTTTTTAAAATCCACATACGTTTGCCATACAAAAATAGCAATCGGTAGCATGGTTTGTCGGCTCACACCAGATCATCGGAATAGCAAAGGGCATTGATGATCTATTTCCATTAAGCCAGTGGCTTAAGTTTGACATACAAGTCTGGCAACAAATATGAGGAGTCCAATTCCGATCTTGATTCACTATAGAAAAACCAAAATACTTGAGATATGCTAATTCAGTCACTTTAGTTATTAATCTGGCATGAGATTTAGGTGTATACAAGCCACAAACATAACAAAATGAATCAGTCGATGTATTACAACCATGTTTTCGTACTTTAGACATTTTAATCAAAAAATCTCACTTTCCACGGCTATCGCAATAAATATACAACTACCTTCAAGTTTTAAATTGATAAACAAGAAAGAATACAGATAAGACTTACGAGAAATGTCATAAATACTCTCGACTAACAAATAACTCAAAGTATATGTATATGGATTTGGCGCAAGTAGAACAAAAAATTTACTTAATACTAGGTAAAAAAAATAATTTTGAAATTCTTAAAAATCTTACGTAGTACGGAATTTTTAAATATGAATTGATTATTAGTACACCTAATTTAATATAAAAACACCAAAAGCCAATCAGTTGCATATTGCATGTAGACTAGTGTAATTTATTATCGTTAGATTTCTCCGAAAAAACGCGACGAAAAAAACCGAAACAAGTAATATGCGTAAACTTTTTTGGTGTGATCTTCAGTTTTTTTTTGTTTTTTGCTTTTTTTTGACAATATTGAATTCATGAAAGAAATGAAAATAAAAGAAATGAATAAAATCTTAATACTATCGTTGAACTTTGTATAAAAAAATTGCGATTACTGTTTGTTTGGAAAAAAACTGTATGTACGTAAACTTTTTTTGCTTACTGTACATACATATATATGTACAAATTAATCATTCGAGGTTTTGTTCGGGGAAGTCTCTTGGTAGAATTACCAATTAACTTCCCGAACTCGACCGGAATGTCGTGTAGTTAAAACTACATTTTTTGTGTGTTATGGTTGAGTCAGCCAAAGGACTGACTCGCTTTGAGTCATCCAAAGGACTGACTAACTATTCTTTATTTTAGCTTCTTTTTATACATATTCTAATCCTTAAGACTAAATACAAATATTCTTACAATCTAATAGTCATCTTTTAAACATATGTTCCACATTAGATGCGCTACATGTGGTATATGAAAGGTTCATCTTACAATCTAATGTGTGTGACGAATATCCACTTAAGACCACGTGTCGTAAGTAAAAAGATCGTCTTACAATCTAATGTGTACAACGAGTGTGTAACACGATTCTTAATAGTAGATGTGTCAATGACATATTGGACACATTTGTTTCGTAGATCAAATTACAATATCTTATCGGTGGTGTTAACTTACATATATTAAGAATGAATGCAGGGGGTTTCCCTAAAATGCGAAATCGCACTTTTCGCTTTAAAGAAATTATTTTTTATTGTTGTACTTGTTTTTACAAATCACAAAGTTAATATAATATAATCGCTATTCCCGTTTCCGTATAACAATGTCACGTAAAACAAAGAATGAACATATCGAAGCTTATATTATATACATATATGTATTATAATATACCGTACTTTATACCGCAACAACTCACCAAGTTAATAAAATTTGAACTTATTTGCTCCGCTGCTCGCTCTTTACTGAGAAATATTTTTCGATATTATAGCTCAGTGATCGGTAGCTCATTGGGTGTACGTGTGAAACACGCGTACTTACATACATACATATGCTGCAATCAGCGAACAAAGCAAAACCGTAGACGGGCAGAGTTGATACGATCTACAAATTAAATGAACACTAAACACCGATTACAATCGCCCTTTAAATACGTATCGACAGGATTACACAGTCCGTTACGGTATATTATGAACATTTCTCTAGTGTAAAATATGTTGCGCAATTTGGAGTTATTTTTGTACACTTTATGATTCATACACAAATTCCCTATACATATGTAAATTGTGAGTATAAACTGACATATACCTTGCGCTAGCTTCACTACTCATCGACAACCGATATGTTCAAAACGCGAAGTTCAACTGACTGTTATCGCGTTTAGGTTTTGCATCCACTCGTAGTATACACAAGAACAGTGTTGCCGTCTCTTTATAGATCGGTTGCGTTGTTTGTACGTTGTACGTTCTTTATGGCTCGTCTCGCTTTGTGTTCTAATCTTGTGTCTTGTGAATGAATCAGTTATTTATTGTTTAATCAAATATTTACATCGACATTCACATTTCAGCTTTATAAACTTTTGCTTTTGACAGAGAAATGTATTATAAAGGTTTTGTATTATATAATTTACTTAAATTCAGTTGGACATCCTTTTACAAAATCATTATATTTTTGTGAAAGCTTTTGGAAAGCATTACAGAAAATTAAATTTAAACAATTATCGTTATTTTTGGAACACTCGACATGCATATTGCTCAAGCAAGAATTATTATGTCTTCCTTCACAGATTTTTTTTAAGAAACAATTTGAAAAGTTTAATTAAGAAACAAGTAAGGAAAGGCTAAGTTCGGGTGCAACCGAACATTTTATACTCTCGTAATTTATTGATATATTTTTATTAAGATAACACACAATTTGACCCAATTTGAAAATCCTATAATTAGGTATATGAGAGCTATGGTTAGTTACACTATTAGAAGAAAAATATTTCCTCTAAATCAAATTAAGATATCTGAGAGATTTACCGATATTTGCGGTGAAAAATTACCATGGGGCACTGAATTCTTCATATTCGGTATTTGGAGCTTTGAAAAGTTATAGTCCGATTTCGACAATTTTTTCAAAAGTGATGCCACAGATTATATACAGTATTTCGCTATCTTCATTGGTTCCTTATGTATATATTATAAAGTGAACGAAGCAGAAGGATTCAAAATTGAGTTATATGGGAAGTAGGCGTAGCGTAGTGAACTGATTTCGCCCATATTCCACCAGTCTCATCAGGGTGTCAAGAAAATATTATATACCGAATTTCATTGAAATCGGTCGAGTAATTTCTGAGATATGGTTTTTGGCCCATAAGTGGGCGACGCCACGCCCATTTTCCATTTTGTAAAAAAATCTGAGTGCAGTATTTCTGACGTTTTTCGTTAGTGAGTTAACCCACTATTAGTAATTTTCAACCTAACCTTTGTATGGGAGGTGGGCGTGGTTATTATCCGATTTCAACTATTTTCATGTGGTGTGGTGGGGTACGTAAGAGAAACGACTGCAGAAAGTTTGGTTTATATAGCTTTATTGGTCAGACAGACATTCGGATTTTGACTCGTCTCGTCACCCTGATCACTTTGGTATATATAACCCTATATATATAAAGTAATGTAAAGTAAAGTAAAGTAAAGTAAAGTAAAGTAAAGTAGAGTAAAGTAAAGTAAAGTAAAGTAAAGTAAAGTAAAGTAAAATATAATATAATATAATATAATATAATATAATATAATATAATATAATACAATTAGGCTGTTCACGATAAGGTGGTTATCGGGTTATGTGATTATTAGATTAAAAATAACCTCTATGCTCCGTGAACATCCTATGTGTATGGTTATTTGCTTATTTTTACACAAACAGCTGTTCATTGTTTACAATTTTAGTTCAATAAAATTCCTACTTATAAAATGCCTAAACAAAGTTTAAAAAGCAAAATAATCGAATTTAAAATAAATTCCGCTATTCAGGAAATGGACTTTATTGAAGGTATGTGCTTATTAAATAATCCGAATTTTAAGGGTTCAAAAAATTCTTTGTATAAAATTTGCAGACATTTTGCGCCCTGAACAGTGTCACAATGCAATGGATGAAGTACTAGATGAACTGCTAAAGGATATAACTTTAATCATCTGTAGTAGACGGGGAGATGAACTAGATGTTCCGAAATCTATTCATTGGCGAGAAAATGTTCTGTGTTGCTTTGACGATGGAAGATTTTTACAAATGCTGCGCGTCAGTAAATGCCAATTCGCTCATCTCCTAGAAATATTTTCTAATGATATCAACTTGACTAATTCAAGTTTACAAACACCTGTAGATTTGCAACTCGCAATCGTATTGCTCCGGTTAGGTTCATCGGGTGAAAGTGCTTCTGTACGTAAAATCGCTACAATTTTTGGTGTGGGAGATGGAGGTACATTGACCAATATCACCAAAAGAGTTTTGTCGGCAATTTTGAATAAACTACTCCAATTCATTCATTGGCCTGGGCCGGCAGAGCGCCGGGAACTTGTTTTCCAAACATTCTGCGAATTACCATATTGCATTGGTTACATTGACGGTAGCGAGATTAAACTGGCCGAAAAGCCGAATAAAAATCATGAGGTGTATTTTTCTCGGCAACGAATATACTCTATCAAATTGCAAGTCGTATGTGACCATAAGTTACGCATATTACATGCAGAAGTGGGCAATCCCGGAAGCTACCACGATTCTAAAGTGTTTAGTAAATCTCATATTGGAAGAAACACAACTAGCTTATTTAGTGGAGAAGAGTGGATTGCAGGTGATTCTGCGTATAAGTTGACAAAACATTTAATAACATCATACCGAAGCAATTCTTCTTTAGCAGACTCTGAAAGACAAGCTAAATTCAACAAAGTACACAGCCAGTATCGTGTTAGAGTCGAAAATTGTTTCGGGATTCTTAAAGAAAAGTTTTGTAGTTTGAAACAAATGCGGATAAAAATAAAAGACCGAGAGAGTCAAAGATTTTTTAATAAATGGGTACTTGTCTGCTGTGTGCTGCACAACATACTCTTGAAAGAGCGAGATTCTTCACACTTTGAAAGGCAAAGTGTCGAAGACCTTGAATGCCAATATGATGGAAATGCTATTGTTGCACCTACCCCCGAACTAAAAAGACAAGCACTATACAATTTAATTTTTCAATAAAAATTCATATATTTGTTTTAATAACAAGTAACTGAAAATTATTTATTTGTTTATTGGTTTGGATTTTTATATTTCATTTCTATTTCCAATTTTCTTATTCTCTCATTTTGCTCCAACTCCATTTTTTTGAGTTGGAAATCATATTCAATCTTCTTCTTTTCATTTTCATGTTTGTCTGCTTCAACTTGCTTCTTCCAATTGAATTTTTCAATTTCAAATTGAAGCTGTTTTTCTCGGAAGCTCATTCGCTCAGCATCTAGTGTAGCCAGTTTATCAATGGCAGTGTTTTGGTGTTTGGCCTTAACTTTTTTGGCAAACGGGCTGGCCGCAGATGAGCCAGATGCCAATTCAGCAATGTCGTGTTCGTCCTGCGCGTCGGGGTCTTCCAAATTATCCACAACATTTTCCACAGAGTCGAGTTCCATTGCAGAGGATTACCACCACCTCAGCTTCCCTCTCCGTAATGTCCGCTAATTGTTTGTAGTGCGGACAACTTTTAAGCACTTTATCTGTAATAAAGCAAATCATTGATTACAATTTAATTCCAAAGTTGATATATATAAAATGTACCCATAACAGTCAGCTCCACATCGCCATCCTCTACTCCAACGCCCGTGGAATTTAGCCAGTGTTCTGCGGATTTCATTTGACTTTTTAAGTACCTAACCTTACATTTAAGAATGTTCCATGTCGCTTCAATTTTTGTTACTGCAAGCAACTTGCTATAATAGATTTTCGCTATTGGTTTCTGAAATTAAAGAAGATGTAATTAAATCAAAATAAATAACTAATGTGTCGAAAACTCACCTCGATGTTTCGGTGTTCCTGCATATAGCACAGCACCGTTTTGATTTCGGCTTCCGTCCATTTTTTCACCTCCTTTTCTCACCGGCGCTTTCGTATTTCTGTAGACACTAAAATTGGAGTATAAATAAATGACAAAAAATGTATATTTATTTTGTACTTTATGATTCTTACTTACTTTGATGATTTTTGATGCTTTGTGATGCTTTTCGAAGCTTTTTATTTCGGTTTTAATTTGCCGATTGTAAACAAAAAACAGCTGTTAATAGCAGATTTTCCAATAAGAAAATCTAAATGGGAATGCCATTCGCTTAGTTTTATTTATTTTTTGTGCTGCCATTTAGTAATATTTCAACGACTTTCTAACACTGAAAATAAGCAAACAACCACATAATCTGTAAACAAGGGCCGAGGTTGGTCAATGTTGGTTATTTTGTCATACCGCATTTTGTTGTTGTTTACTTAATCACATAACCACATAACCCGATAACCACCTTATCGTGAACACCCTAAATAAAATAATTAAAATATTTAATCGGTTTAACAGCATTGTAATTCCAAAAAAGGCGATTAAAACACAAAAATCATTGAAAGTTACAAAATTATTAAAAATTAGATTAATGTTAAAAAAAAAATAAAGTAAATAATACTTATCTGCGGTATGTGGAATAAAACGGACATCAAATTATATAAAATATTATAAAAATTCGTGGAAAAAAATTAAGGCAAATGTGGTCTTCTAAAATTTGGTTATAAATAAATAACAGATAATGATTTAAATATATATATTTTTTAAGGAAATGCTTATTTAGCGCCTGAAAGTATACTACATACAATGTTACTTGACACCTAACGGAATTGTAGTGCATTAAAGCCTAAGGGTATGCAACGAATTTTGAGTGAGTTGCTTTCTGCTATATATTTTATGTGTATGTTCTGATATGCCATATGATATGGGATAAAATACATAAATATGGTAGGCAAAGAAAAAAATAGAAAAACTAAAAGTAAAAACAGCAAAAATAATAATAAGTAAGTGTGTAAGACACTTCATAAAGCTGTCACTTAAATTATAAATCATTAATACAATCCAATGAAGTTATGAATGCTATAAATGCTGCAATAGGTAGATAACTGAGTTTGTTTGCACATATGTATGTACGTATGTGTTATGTAGCCCGTCTGTCAAAAGGGCGCAGAAGTGTTTTATTGCCACCTTTTCATTTGTTTTGTTACATTTCCAACCTTCAGATGTTATCCCAAGCTATTTCGCTCCTTTGATAATGCCAAATGCCAACTGATTAACAACAATAACAATTGCATTTCTTTGCACAAAAGATGTGCGTTCTCGTTCTATGGCACAATTTCTTAAGTGCACTGGGTATGTGTGTGTGTGTGTGCGTTTTTATTTGTGCACGACATTTTTGTGCCGCTGCAATCGGCTCTTTGTGCATTTCTGCATTTCTGTCTTGCTACTTATTTCACCCTCTAAATTTGTATTTTGTGTTGCTGTCTTTTTTTTAATGTCAACTGATTTATGAATGTCAACGAATGCATTTTTAATTGCTTGGGTTGCAAATGTCCTGGCTGTCCTTTATGTTGGGTTGCAATGCAATCGGGTGCGAATATGTATGTATGTACATATGTAATTATGTATGTACATATATATATATGTATGGCTCTAATATGCAATAAGATCGAAATTTCAAGCAAAATCGTTAATAAATAAATCTTAAACAATAACCAAATTTGAATGGAATAAAAATGTATACCAACAAAAATTTTGGAAAATTAAAAACCAAATAATTTAAAAAGTTATAAAATTGTTGAGTAACAAAGTTGAGAAAATATATTCATAAAAAAATAACAAAACTATTAATAGAAAATTATAAAAAGTCATACCATTTTTGATTAAGAAAATTCATAAAAATAATTTAAATTTTCTTGAACTAGTTTTGGGGGTGTTACAAACAACCGTTATGTGAACAAAACTATAATACTTTCTTTAGCAGTTTTGTTGCGAAAGTATAAAAATATAAATATAAAATTAAAAAAATATTAAAAATATATAAAAAATAATTTTAAAACTTTAAGTAAGAAAAATAAATATTTTCTTTCAAAACAAAAATTGTTGAAATTAATAATAGGAAATTAAACAAAAAAAAAACATATAAAAAGATAATTCAAAATAATTCTGAAAATATACAATAGAAAATTAAAAAAAAATATAAAAAAAATAATAGAAAATTTATAAAAGTTTTATAAAAATTATGAAATTTAATATTACTGAAAAAATAGAAATAGAAAATTTAAAGAAAAATAATAATAGAAAATTAAACAAAAAAATAGAAATAGAAAATTAAAAAAAAAATAATAATAATAGAAAATTAAAATAAAAATAGAAAAAAATAATAGAAAATTTATAAAAGTTTTGAGTAAGAATAAAAAAATTATAAAATTTAATATTTCTGAAAAAGTAGAAATAGAAAATTTAAAAAAATAATAATAGAAAATTAAACAAAAAATAATAATAGAAAATTAAAAAAAAATAGAAAAAATAAAATGGAAAATTTATAAAAGTTTTATAAAAAATTATAAAGTTTAATACTTATGAACAAATAGAAATAGAAAATAAAAAAATAGTAATAGAAAATTAAAAAAAATAATAATAGAAAATTTATAAAATTTTTATAAAAAATTATAAAATTTAATATTTCTGAAAAAATAGAAATAGAAACTTTAAAAAAAATAATAATAGAAAATTAAACAAAAAAATAATAATAGAAAATTAAAAAAAATAATAATAATAGAAAATTAAAATAAAAATAGAAAAAATAAAAAAATAAAGAAAATTTATAAAAGTTTTGAGTAAGAATAAAAAATTATAAAATTTAATATTTCTGAAAAAATAGAAATAGAAAATAAAAAAAAAAGAAAATTTTCAAAAAAAAAATAGAAAATTAAAAAAAAAATAATAGAAAATTTATAAAAGTTTTATAAAAAATTATCAAATTTTATGGCTAAGTAACTCCATAAAAATATTTTAATATCAAGAAAAATTAAAAAAATAATAATATAAAATAACATATAAAAAGAACTTAGTGTCATAAAATTTCAGAATCTAAATGTTATTTCAAGAAAACAATTATATAAGTGTTAATAAACAATAAAAAAATTTAATAGAAAATTATAATAAATAATTTATAAAGTAAAAAAAATATAAAAATTAAAAACGGTTCATAGAAATTTATAAAAGTTAGTTCATAAAATCTTAGAATTTTTGAGTAAGAATATCCAAAAAAAAAAAATTTAAATTACGGAATAAAATTATAAATATGTATTAATAAAAATAATAATAGAAATTTTAGAAAACCATAAAAAATTCAAATTAAAATATACGAGTAAAAAATTAAAAAAATATATATTTTATTTCATGAAAATACTTACAATAAATATACACATAAATTTAAAATAAAACTACTAGAAATGTAAATAAAATAATTTAAAAAGTCGTAAAATTTTCAATAAGAAATTTAAAACAAATATTTGTAATTTTTTTAATGCCAGAAAAATATTACATTAAAAATAACTTCAAATGTCAAAAAAAGTTTGAGTAAAAAAATCGAAAAAACATGTTTATTCAAGAAAAAAATTAAAAAAAAAAATATTAATAAGCAATTAAAAAAATTTAATAGAGTATTATAAAAATTAATTTATAAAGTCGAAAAATTTCGAAAAATACAGAAAAAATTTTGAATTAAAAAAAATTAACAAGAAATTAAAAAAGTTTTTAGAAAATTATAAAAATTAATTTATGAAGTAATAAAATTAAAAAAGGATAATTGTATAATTTTTAATGTCAGAAAAATATTACATATTACAAAAAATATACATATGTATATTAAAAAAAAATATAATAATGAGAAAAAAATTAAAAAAAAATACTTAAAACTTTTACTTAATAAAAATAAAAAATATTAAAAAAATACCTATTAAAAAATTCAAAGAATAAGTCAAGCAAAATTTAAAAATTAATTAATATAAAATAAATATAGTATGTGTAACTCTATATAAAAAATTAAATTTGCAAAATTAATATTTATTTATTTATGATGTAGTATTTATTTATATATTATTCAATTAAATGCTTGTACATATGAACAGCAGTATACTTGCACTTTTATGACAGTAAAAACTTCTATACATGTATGCAAGCATACCACATTAAACAGAAAAAATCGAAAAAATTTTACTCTCCAATTTGCGCTTTCACATTCCTGACTGCCTGGCAATTTAAGCAGTTTTTTTGGTAATTTTCCTTCACTAGTGTATGAAAGAAATACGTTGCATATGTTGCCAAGGTGTCCTTTTGCTCGTACCAACTCTCTGTATATATATATATATGTGTGCGTGTGTGTGTGCATGCGTGTCCATTGTGCTCCTGACAGCCTGCCATATTAACGACAGCAGCCGCCAAAGCGACATATTAATTGCAGATGTGCGTGTCCATTACAATCGGTTGACTTTTCTCTGGATTATCCGCAATTTTCTCAAGTACTTTCCCCGTAGTTGTTATTGTTTTTTTTTATATTGCTTAACTGTTGGCAGCGCGGGGGCAAACGGCGGGTAGCCGAAATCGATACGTAGAAAAGGCAAGCAATTTGTGGTCACTACAAGAGATTGGCGCCAGAAGTGACTGACATTTGTTTGCCGTGAAGTGTCAGATGGTTGTCAAAATATAATCTAATATATACATATGTACATACGTGTATATGTATGTATGCGCATGTATGGCAGAATTTTTGTGATCGGCATATTCGTAGTGTAGTAAGAAATATGCTGTTGCAATTTCAATTTTCTTTTAATTCTAAAGTTTCATAAAATATTGTTTACGAGGGCTGCTGTATATATTTCGGGCTAATAATGAAAATAGGAATATTTATCAACGAAAATGGTTTTATTGTTTTTCAAAATATTCTCCATCAAGATTTATACACTTTTGCATGCGCTCAAACCAATTTTCGAAGCACTTTTTTTGAGCCTTTTTTTGAGCGATTGTCAAATTGTGCGGGATCCAACGAGAACAAACCTTTTTTTACGGCCAGGTGTTCATGCAATAATGTATGCTGGTGGGAGAAATGCATAGGCATGCCTCTATCTGAAGGTATGTTACATGACGGTCTTGCATTATCAGTTCATGTACGGCATCGATGTTTTCTGGCACAACGACTGATTTTGGACGACCATCACGGAATTCGTCTTTGAGCGAGCGTCGGCCACGATTGAATTCGTTGTACCAGTTTTTCACAGTGCTATAGGATGGTGCTTCATAGCCATACAAAGATTTTAGTTCATCGATGCACTCTTGTCGCGATAATCCATGTCGAAAGTTGTGAAAAATTATCGCACGAAAATGTTCACGAGTTAATTCCATTTTTTGGCCGAGATGAATTTTTTAATTCCCTGTAAATATAACAATTCACGATTAAATGACAAAACGTTCTGAGTGATGTTATGCTAAGAAATGTCAAACTTTCCAATGGAAATGTCAGATTGCAACTGGCAACACTTAGTGTTGCCTAGGCCAGAAATATATATAGCAGCCCTCGTATATTAAATACTTTAGTTTATTTAAAACAAGTAAGGAAAGGCTAAGTTCGCATGCAACCGAACATGTTATGTCTCGCAATTTATTGATATAGTTTTATTTAGATAACACATAATTTGACCCATATATTCGGCACAAAGTCCAATAGAATAACGAAAATAATCATATATAGTATATTAAGGCTGAGGTAATTTCTGAACCGATTTCACTCAGTTTCACCACCAAGGTACACTATATCGAAGGCTATATGCTCACTTAATTTTGCGCTTAGATATCTCACATATTAACCGATATATGCGGAATAAAATCCACCGTATTTTTGAAAAATCTATAATTTGATATACGTGAGCTAAGGGAAGTTATGACCCGATTTTAATAATTTTTGGAACAGAGACACACTATTAGAAGAAGAAAAAATCCCACTGAATTGCATTAAAATATCTGAAGGATTTACCAATATTTTCGGTGAAAATTTATAGTCCGATTTCGACAATTTTTCCACAAGTGAAGCCACAGATGATATACAGTGTTTGTGTAAAGTTTTATTCCGATATCTTCATCAGTTCCTTATGTATACATTATAAAGTGGAGGAATCAGATGTAATTCAAAATTAAATTATATGGAAAGTAGTCGTGGTTGTGAACCGATTTCGCCCATTTTCCATACATGTCATCGGTGACACACCGAGAGAAAGTGTTAAGTACCGAATTTCATTGAAATCGGTCGAGTAGTTTTTGAGATATGATTTTTATTATATCAGTATTTAGATTGGTTGATATAGGTTTATTGGTTTGCGAGATATTCACACAAAAAACTTATTTAGAGGCGGGCTACTCCCACTTTTCACTGTCTGTCATCAGAATTTCGTATTTTTCCCCAATTTTATGATTAATAACGGGTGATTTTTTTGAGGTTAGGATTTTCATGCATTAGTATTTGACAGATCACGTGGGATTTCAGACATGGTGTCAAAGAGAAAGATGCTCAGTATGCTTTGACATTTCATCATGAATAGACTTACTAACGAGCAACGCTTGCAAATCATTGAATTTTATTACCAAAATCAGTGTTCGGTTCGAAATTTTTTTATCGACAAATTTTGTTCAGCGATGAGGCTCATTTCTGGTTGAATGGCTACGTAAATAAGCAAAATTGCCGCATTTGGGGTGAAGAGCAACCAGAAGCCGTTCAAGAACTGCCCATGCATCCCGAAAAATGCACTGTTTGGTGTGGTTTGTACGCTGGTGGAATCATTGGTATTTTTTCAAAGATGCTGTTGGACGCAACGTTACGGTGAATGGCGATCGCTATCGTTCGATGCTAACAAACTTTTTGTTGCCAAAAATGGAAGAACTGAACTTGGTTGACATGTGGTTTCAACAAGATGGCGCTACATGCCACACAGCTCGCGATTCTATGGCCATTTTGAGGGAAAACTTCGGAGAACAATTCATCTCAAGAAATGGACCCGTAAGTTGGCCACCAAGATCATGCGATTTAACGCCTTTAGACTATTTTTTGTGGGGCTACGTCAAGTCTAAAGTCTACAGAAATAAGCCAGCAACTATTCCAGCTTTGGAAGACAACATTTCCGAAGAAATTCGGGCTATTCCGGCCGAAATGCTCGAAAAAGTTGCCCAAAATTAGACTTTCCGAATGGACCACCTAAGACGCAGCCGCGGTCAACATTTAAATGAAATTATCTTCAAAAAGTAAATGTCATGAACCAATCTAACGTTTCAAATAAAGAACCGATGAGATTTTATGCGTTTTTTTTTTTAAAAAAGTTATCAAGCTCTTAAAAAATCACCCTTTACTATGTTTACATATAACGAGATTATCTCCATTTACGAGCTTAACTCGATAATCTGTAATTAAGAAACGAGATTTCCCATACAAAATTCCTCTCTGGATAATCTGAGATTATAAAATTATCTCGTTTTATACAACTAGATTTTCGGTGTTATTCCTAGGTTTATCGATAATTTTGCGAAGAAAAGGAGAAATGTCAAATGAAAATGTAAACAACAATGGCCGACAGCGAGAGAAATCTGTGTAATACAACAACAAATGCAACACATTTGACAATTGATAATCTCATTTGGCTATATGTAAACGGTTAGATTATTGAACGAGCTTAGAACGAGATTATTTTCATATGTAAACATACTATAAAAAGAAAATCAAATTCATTGAAAAATACAATACAGATTTGTGAAACTTACAAAAAATAGCTTGTGTTAGTGATACGAATCCAGAAATTTTGTTTGCGTAAATTTTCATATAAAACTAAAAAAATTACATTTAGTACACGTATACTTTGTAAAACGTACTCTTTCATTATAAGGATTATAAATTATAACATAGTGTAAGTAATCCCGAAAATCTCAACAGTACCGAAATTTTATTTATTAATTTCTCCATTCTTCTGATTTTCTATAAATTCCAAAAATTTAAAAATAAAGTTTTTTTGCGGCCGAAAAAAATTTCGAAGTTGTTTTCAAATAAATATTTTTTTAATTTTAGAAAAAAAATTTTAAATAAAATTAAATTTCTCATATTTAAAAAATTGTATATACACTCAATTATTAAAGCAGCTGCATTGTTGGCGTTTATGCAACAGAAAAAATCTAAAACAACAAAAATATGAAAACTACCACCACTCTTTGGTCGGGCCTAACCGACCGACCAAGCAATTGACCAGCCAACTCCCGGGTTTCAGCGCGACAAAGCAGTCAAGTATTTGGCTCATTGCCGCTTTAAGCGACGTGTCCATCACATACATATGTACATCTATTATGAACAAATAAAACACATGACTGACTGTCTACATACTCGCTATGCACCATACGTCTGTTCTGCTGTGGACCCAGCTGGTCGAAAGCGCATGCTTAGCTGCATAGTTGCATAGTGTTCAAGTTGAATTATGTCGCCTAAAACCGGAAGTTCGTGACTAGCATATTAGTTTGGCAAATTGTTGTTGGTATTGTTGTATATCTAAAGTTAATATGTAGTTAATTTTGTTGTTGTTGTTGTTGCTGTTGTGGCATTGCCCCTATTTATGCTTACATGCCAGTTTCAATTTTGTTGTTGTTGTTTTTCCATTTCAAGAGGTGTTGTTTATTGTCACTTCCAAAAAAAAAACAAAAACAAAAACGAAAAATCGCGTTATCACCAACTATTTGCTCCATCATTTTCGGAAGTTGGCTAATGGTCAACGGTTTTGTTGTTGTTATTGGTAAGTTATTGTGTTTTAGTCACGTGCTAACTGCATACGCGTTCGTATTTCGTTTTTTTTTCTGCATTTCCTGGTTTATTTTCATTATTGTAGATATTTCTTTTATCAGTGAACTCTATGAAATTCTTTGTTAAAGTAATTGCTCAGAATCGTGCGTTGAAATTTTCATAAAATTTAAATTTCATGAAAAAATATGTATGTCGTAGAATGCACGATTTAAGAATTCGTGAATTATCTATACTTAACTGTTTTATGTATATCTAAAGCGGAAAACTTAATGCTATGATACCTTGAATACTTAAAAAGAATTTTACTTAAAAAAAATTCCGGTAGAATACAAAAACAAAATCGAATAATCCCGAAAATATACCGAATTAAATGAACTAGTATACAAGTAACAAAAAAAACTCGAGCAATCCCGAAAGTAAACCCAAAAATAATCCCGAAAGTAATCCCACAAATAACCCTGAAAATAATCCCGTAAGTAATCCAGAAAATCTTCTCGAAAATAACCGAATTAAAGAAACTAGTATACAACTAAAAAAAGACGAATTAAAGAAACTAGTGTACAACTAAAAAAAGAAAATAACTTCTTTAGTAAAATTCTATTTTGAAACAAGTGAGGAAGGGCTAAGTTCGCAATTTATTTATTTAATTTTATTATTATTTGACCCACATATTCGTCATATATATGGTATAAAGTCCATTGAAAGTTGGAAACCATAATATTAGGTATATGGGAGTTAGGTGAAGTTATGAGCCGGGACATATTATTAAAAGAATTTCCGTATTTCTTTAAAATATCTGAGAGACTTACCTATATTTTCGGTAAAAAAAAATTGGAAAACATGAGAACCTAAATGTTCGATATATGGGGACTTGAAAATTTATGGTCCGATTTCGACGATTTTTAGAAAGACGGTGCCACACTATAAATATATGTAGTATTTGTGTAAAAAAGTTCTCGAAAAATTTGCAATCGAAATATTCACTTCTTAAATTTGGTTTACGTTAGGTTAAGTTAATTTAAGTTAGGTTACGTTAGATTAGGTTAAGGGGTTGATCTCTGTCCTTTGTGATACGACAAAGCGCTTGGAGTCTATAATAAAGTCTTTAAGTCACTTCACTGGGTTCGCCGAAGATTTGCCTACCGAGGTGCTTTAACCTAAGTCTGGCGATTGCTGGACATTGAAGTCGGAAGTGCTTGGATGATTCCGTTTCGCCTTCCTCCAAACAGCTTTGGCAACTAGACTCTGATGTGATCTTTAGCCTCACCGCGTGTGTGCTTATTGTGATACCAATGATTGCAGAGAGTTGAGCTTTACTAAGCGACAGCAGCAGGAAGGACCGTTTTTGAACCACTGTGAGCCAGAAAGACCTCGCTACTGCGCAGGTGCTGGTTGTTCTCCAGCGTTTGGCGAACTTACTCGAAGTCAGTGTGTCCAGCGCTCTAGCGCAAGTGGACCACGGACTACCTACACGTTTCCACTACGGCTTACTCTGATCATTTCTACAACCAAATCGGGTCCAATCTAACAGCAGATATCTTATATTCTTAATAATCTTAATAGCTTTTGTAAATCGACTATGAAGGCTGGCAGCTTTGATCATCTGAATTCTGAGCTGAATTCTTATATCTTGCATTCCCAACTCTTAAATCTTCTGTTATATATCTCTTATTGGTATATTATATCTTGCTTCTCCATCCCTTATACCATCCAGATGCTTCTGTTTCGAACTTGAGATATCCAGGTCATGGGATTTCTGCTGCTCATCTTAGAGACATTAGAGAATCATACAGTTTTTGAGAGATACTCAATTTTTTAGAGTTTACATTAAGTCGGCTATTTATTGTGTTTGTTGGCAGAGTTAATGACGTACTTCTCAGTTTCATAGGACAATAGCCTAGCTTTAGTCATTTCAATCAACTCTACCTCTACCTCTTCTCTTATTATTTACAATTCTTCAATCTTTTCCACAGCTTCTTAAATAGAAAGCGGCTTGCTTTGCCTGCATAATAAATTTGATCTTTATTATCCTGCTTGCTAAGAAAATGCCAGCTTACTCACGTTTGTCTTCCTGTAACTTGTCTCTGCCTCAAATACATACATATCTACTGGTCGTTACATATGCTTGTAATGCTACCCCTACTATAATATTAAAGTCGCTTCACACATCCGCTTAACCCTTTTCATTGCTGCGCTGTAAAAGCAATGTTTCCGCACTCATCGCAATTGTGGGAACCTTTTGAAACATATTACCTTCTCAGTCAGGCGTATACTGACTACCATGCAACGGGATATGTAAATATATCAATCCATCCACTCAACACCATTTATCCTTTGTGATTTAATTTTTTTACTTTTTACTTCTTTTATTCGTTTCGCCGCTAAATTGTTCTTCATCAAATTTATTGGGCCGCAATTCTTTCGTATGGAAATAGATCAGCTGCTATTCAGATATGTGTGGCTTCAAAAGGAGAGATAAATGTGTAGCGTCCTGTTTTTTTTTGTCTTGCGCGGTTGCTACTCAATAAATAATTAGAAAATTAAATGGTTATGTAAATTGTATATTGAAATTACATTTTTTTTGTGCGTACTTTTCAAGATCCGCTTCTTTACGCCTCAATGCATCATATACATAATTTATGAGGTTATAAATCTATTTAAATAATAAGTAGGTTGTGTCTAATAGAACTCTTAATTTAATCCCTTCAGACAAGATGATGGAAACGGCTTCTTGGAGACAATATACAGTTAATTTAAGTTCAGCATGAGTTAGTCGGGGAACTACGAAGATTAAACGTATCTTTCTCTTTTTCCTTAAAGAATCAGATATAACTTATACTACATATAATCGCGAAAACATCGAAAGTCGTTGGTGATGTCGTACCGGTCTAGATTCCACTAACAATCAAAGCTTATCTGCTGTCAGTGGGCTGCTTCGGACTCTTTAATTTCTTTAGTATTTTCTATAGCTCAAACTCCACACGGCCTTATAACATTATAACTTGAAGATACGGTCTTGACAGCCGTTCTTTCGATAATTTTCCAGTCTAAGTATTAAATATTATGACAAGAAGATACTTGTTGCATTATAATATTGTGTTAAGAGTTAGTTTGTTAGCGCTCGAAGCTTACTGAAAAACTCAACCGTCTACTGCTCTCAACCTATTTAAGAATTCCACATATTGAGGCGGCACAAGTAATAAGTTTAATCGCAAGAGAGTAGGCTGAATATGGAATTCCTCAGCGAAATAATATCGGAAGGATCAAATGTATATTCCGTTTAAAATGTATATTCGTTCAACTAAAGTGTCTAAGTCCTCTTTGTACTTAGGTTGGAATGGAGGAAACGTAGGAATATTCTTTTTTAGCTCTTGCATGTGCACTAGCCAATTTGTTTTCCTATGATTCCTGTATTTGTTCTCACGGTCTACTTTTTCACTCAGTACAAAATCAATATATCAATATACCGATGATCGGAAAAAGGAGTGTTCTCCTAGAACCCTCCATCGTATTACCCTATCTATCAGCTCTTCCGACACAAGTGTAATATCTAATACTAGTAATGAAGGTTGGCGCGTTGCCTCTATTGCTCAACAATAGTTTCGTACCTACTAAATAATTAAAGAGCAACTCACCTCTTACGTTGGTATCAGAGCTGCCCCACAGTGAATGATGGGCGTTTGAGTCACATCCAAGTATTAATGGCTTCTTGGACGCTTCGCTATCGTGTACCAACCTTTTTATAAGCAGAGATGGCACCTGCTCCTCGTCGTATGGCATGTAGCAAGAGACTAGCCGGTAACTACCTCTGCCCGTCTCCCAGCTTACTGCCGTGGTGTCCTTGTCACTATATTCGTATAATATAAAAACATTAAGATCCTTCCTAGCCAATATACATGTCCTATTCTTACCTTCGCAGTGTGATACGTATAACTTGTAATTCGGCGTCCTCAGACCGCAAATCCGCCCTCCATTAACCCATGGCTCCTGAATGAAGACAAAGACAGGCTGATCTGTTGCCATGCGGTTAATTAGAGCTAATGACGCTAGTTTGCTATGGTGAAGATTTATTTGTAAGAGATGCATTAGTTATGGTTACATCTGCATCATCTAGAGAATCGCTTAAAAGCTCTTTCTCGGTATATAAATTTGAGAGCCTGCCCGCTAGTTCAGACTCTGAGGAGCACTCACCTTGTTCGAGGCTATCGATATCGCTCGAGGACTCCATTGGATCTTCCTCTACCTCACCCATCTCGTTATCCGAGGTAAGATGGTCGATAGCGCCGGCATCTGCTTTGTAAGTCTTCACTTTGACTTTAGTGAAGCCATAATTAATTTCGCCGCCACTTCTGTTCAGCGGTTCAATTGAGTCGTTAGTTAGCAACAACAGAATCTGCATCGTGGCCCTTTTGGTCTCCACGCCTGAATCGGTTGTCGCTTCTTCGAAAGCTTTTACATATTTCCAACCCTCCGTTGGTAGGTTTGGGTTGCAAGCTTTGATCAGCTGCATGATCTGTTCCGGCTGGGATGGTGTAGCCGGTATCTAAACTCTTGCCCTCGGCCTGGACGGAATGTCTTTTTTGTCGACGGCTATTAGCTTGGCTCCGGGATACACCTCTCCCACCTTCGCTATAGCGGCTTTATATAGCTGGACCGATCTTTCGTCATCACAAGCTACTAGCTTGATCTGACACTGGTACCATCCAGCATCTGTGCATGACGGCGGCGGGCCTGGATTGCTTAATAGCACTTCCAGAGCCACGTTAGCCTGCGCAGCCGGATTTCCTTTGGGTTCTGGGAATTTTTCCATGCAACTCTACGTACGATATACGTTCTCTGTCTGCGATTGGCTGAATTTTTGATAAAAAAAAGCTACGGTAGATGTCGCTGCTGAAAAATATTAATCAGCTGATGAAACTTACCAACTTCTTATGTAAGCAAAAACAAAAACTCTTAGAAACGTGTTAATCCTAGATTATCGGTACAGCAAGTGCAGGCTGCTGGTGTGCTGGAAGCGCCAGTTTCTTCAGCAGTTTTTAAGCTGTAACTACGATAATGAATTCAAAAACTTTGGGGCAAGCAAATAACGGGTTTTCTTATATGCCACTATATATGTGAAATCTCTCTTGGACGCAAAACTCACCCTCGAGCGATTTTTGTCCGCCAAAGAGAGGTGTTCGCCTAACTTGGTGCATGAAAAAATGTCTGCTCAAAGGAGGTGTCCGTTAGGAGAGTTTTCTCTGTATATATGTACATATTCATATTTATATATACATATGTATATATGTATGTATATATGTATTTTCCGAAGGATGTAAATAAAATGCCTAAGATTAGCTGCCAAACTTCCTGCCGCTTACGAATGCCAAAAAAAATACAAAAAAAAAATAAAAGAATGAAAACACAATTTTAAAGAGAAATGTCTACGAACTTGACGTGAAGCAAATAAATTAAAAAAAGAAAAATACGTAACAAGTAGTCAAACAAGAATTACAACTTGCTTATTTACATCACAAAATCAACAACAAGCACCCTTATCATAGCAGTGAGATAGTAACCATGTAAAGAAAAACAAAAAATAATAATAATCTCGAAAAATCATGGAAAGCTGTTACCCATATTTCATGAGATTTTTCCTGCATTTTCCTTCACCTTGTACATTTACGGTTGCTCGCACACACATATGTACATATGTATGTACATTACTTTCTTTCGTCGCTTATCTGATCACCGAGACGTCCGACCGACTGACCAAAGTACATTTCTAAAATACAAAATAACTTGGTCATTCAGTTGTTTGTCGTTGTTGTGATTTTCTTATTTCAGTTTCATTTGTGATAAAGGTGTATAAATGTAAACAATTTACAATAAGTAGAAAAAGATAAAACATTAAAAAAAAGTGAAAACGGCATGCAGAGAATCTCAAAAATGTCGCAGAGCCAAGGCGAACAAAAATATTAAAAAAAAAAAAAATAAATAACACTGACGCAGTTCGTGAACTTTAACAAGACATGCATACATATGTGTATATATGTCTATACGTATGTCTATATATACCATACATACTCGTACCTACTCTCCTTGAACTCGGCACGCATGCGCGCATATGTTTTGCCATGAGGTCGAACGGTTGCTGCTGGCCACACGAGAACTTCAACTTTTGCGGCGCAATAATTTTTCGTAAAATCTCTTAGGCCCACAAATGGTTCAGAAAAAATAAAGAAAATTTGCGTTACTGGAATATCAGTTTAGTTATATAGCTAATACTAACGGAATCTCCATAGGATAGAATTGATTTTGTAGAAACAATTGATTTTCCGCAGATCAGTCCGAATATCGCATACAAAACTAGAGTTTAAATTGATATTCCCGCAAGGAGCTCTTCTCCATTTAGTAAAGTATAATACTTACTACCGTACTAAACACTAGAACTCGAGTTCCGTCTCTATAATGGTACTCTTTGAAACACACAAAAGTCGTCAATCAAGCTAAAGCTCTCAACTGTCGCCAACCAAACTATTTACTTTTTGTTGGTTTATTTAGCGATACCGGAGACCTACGAATCTGATACTGGACTTATGAAACGGTGAAAATAATAAAGAGTTCACGGAGATCCTTTTATAATTACCAAATCCAAACAACAAGAGATTCAGTGAGATCTTTTTATAATTACCAAATCTATTAACAACAAGCTAACGTTGTGATCTGGCTAATCAGATCGGTTATGCTGTAGATGTTCTCTGAAATCTGGACATGGCTCTACGTACATATGTATTGTATATCGGATCATACATAGTTTTAATAACACCGACTTCTTTACTACACTTATGCACTACTCAAAATCTTGCAGTCAATCTCCGTTCAGCCTGCTGTCATGCCAACACAACTGAGATCCATTAAATATTTACTTTTCTTACGCCTTAATTCATATACAAATCCCTTTAATTAGATCCTGTATTGGAGCGGATATTTTCCACTTTGCTTTCTACGGCTGCTTCTTGTGTACATCTTCAGTAATTTGTAATGCGTCACAAATTCACAACAACAGCAAAAAAAAACAAAAAAAAGAGCGGAAAAATTGAAAATTATCTATGCAAGCGACAAACAGTAGTAGGCAATAATATGTACTTGGTACAAGGGATCAAAACACACCAGGGGATCCTTGCAAAATAAACCGAACATATGGAGCGAGCGCTAAGAACTCTTCAAAGAAAAACAAGCAAAGTAGCAGTACTGTGCTAATGAAAGGCATTCTTGTTGTCTTGGCTTAGCTGATTGTCAGCGATCAAGTGATCCTGTCTACTGCGTGTACGCGCGACGTTGTAATGCGATCACCGATAAAAGCCTCGATGAAAACAAGTTAAATAAGGGCGTAAATAGAAGAAAAGAAAAAACATAAACAGGAATTTTCGTTAATAATAATGGAAGAAGTATCAAAAGCAAAATAATGTTGAAAACTTCGTATTCGGCTGCGTTGGTGCTGCTGATCGTGGTGTCTTGATTAATGTGTAATCGAGTAGAACATTGGCGTTTCCTTTAATTTTATTTTGTATTTTAATCCTAGTCCACTCGTCGGTATGTTTGCTGCGTCAAGTTGACAGCTGTTTCTTTATAAGTTCCTTACTCGCACGATCGGTTGCGTTGTAGAAAACTTTTTGACTTTTTGATGTGCTCCGTAATAAGTCTGGTTTCAGGAAATACTTTTTAGGTTCCCTACATAGATGGTTAAAAAAGATGATTTAATTTAGTTTCATATGTAAAAAGTGGGTTGCCAACTTTTACTTCTTATGCGGTTATAGCCGAGTTTACGCTCCTTCTCGCAGTTTTGCGCCAATTGGAAATCCCAAGTGCAGCCAAGTCCTTCTACACCTTCTACAGCTTTCAAAATTGGAGCGCTTGATGAATTAGCCAGCACAGCTGCTGTCTATTTATTCACTGATCTATGTCAATACGGTTGAATAACTCATACAGCTCATCGTTCCATCGTTTGTAGTATTCGCCGTTGCCAAAGTTTAAGAGACCATAAGTCTTTCGCAAAACGTTTCTCTCGAGAACTTATCAGATGTTGTCATCGTCCAAGCTTCAGCGCCATACATCAGGACGGGAATTATAAGCGATTTATGGAGTTTGATTTTGGTTCGTCGAGAGAGGACTTTACTTTGCAATTGCCTACTCAGTCCAAAGTAGCACTTGTTGGCAAGAGAGAGATTCTACATACGATTTAAAGGCTGATATTGTTGTTTGTGTTAATGCTGGTTCCAATATAGACGAAATTATCTGCAACTTCAAAGTTATGGCTTCAACAGTGACATGATGCCAAGTCTTGAATGCGCTTTTTCTTTGATGACAGGACCCATTCGCTTCGCTTCTTTATCTAGTCTGGAAAAAACACGACTAACAGCGCGGTTCTGGCTTCCAATGATATCAATATCATCGGCGTATGCCAGCAGCTGTACACTCTTATAGAAAATACCTTCTCTATTTAGCTCTGGAGCTCGTTTTATTTTTTCCAGCATCAGGTCAAGTCACACGACAGTGAGTCACTCTGTTTGAAACTTCGTTTGGTATCGAACGGCTTGGATAGATACTTCCCGATCCTGACGAAGCTTTTGGTGTTGCTCAACGTCAACTTACACAGCCTTATTAGTTTTGCGAAGATAACAAATTCAGACATCGACCTATATATATATATATTCAGACTATAAAGGCAGCTCCTTTTAGTGCTCTCGAAAGCGGCTTTGAAATCGACAAAAATATGGTATGTGTCGATCCTCTTTTCACGGGTCATCTGCAAGCTTTGGCGCGTGGTGAATATCTGGTCAATTGTAGATTTTCCATATCTAAAGCCACACTGATAAGACCCAATCGGTTTGGGCTTTAGTTTTTCACACAATATGCTCGACGGAACCTTATATGCGATATAAGTGGAGGCTTATCCCACGGTAATTGGCGTAGTTTGTGGGGTCATCCTGTTTGTGGAGTCATCCTGTTTGTGGATTGTGCAGACCATATTCTACAAAGATGCTGATACACGCACCTTATCAGTTCAACGCTGCTCGGCCGGCAATCCATCGGCCCCTCCGCTCTGTTGTTCCTCAAGCGGGTAATTGCTATTCGGACTTAGTCGTGGTCGGTAGAACATCTCTGGTCATTCAGCAGGCGCATTAACCACTAGATTACCTCTGGTGGTCCTACAAGAGTGCGCTCCGGTCTTAAAACAATCTGTTAGTTGTCGAATAATTTCCTCTGTCAAAGGTGGTGAAAAAGCTGGTTAAACCGAAGTTTTTTAAACCCACAAAAGTGGTAAAGAAAGTGGTGAGTTTGCAATAGGCCAGCATAGCTGCTTGTGAGTTTTTTAACCACTATTCCCCTCACACGTACGAATACAAAAACAAAACACCCGAAATGTGTGCGTTGGTATTAGTAATTGAAGAAACATGAGGGGAAAGTGGTTAGGCCTGGCTGGCAGGGTTTTTTCTGTTTTTGCTTTTGTACACACATACTCGTATATACTTTGCCCTCCATTATTAGCTATAATTACATCCTTTCAAACACAAACTGGCTGCTGAAGTGGGTACCAATTGTTTCCTTTTGCCAATTTCACTTTCACACTCACTTCGCCAACATACGCAATTGTGCTGTGTTACTTAAAAAGCAAAAAAAAAAAATAAAAAAATGAAAACAAAATAACATTAAATGTATAATATTGTTAAAGCATTACCGACACACCTACTCACCCACCCTGCTCAGACGCCACTCGTATGCAACACAAGCTTATCCCTCCACAACGCCAGCAAGGGACAACGCATTCCTGTGTAGGCAACGAAATTGAATTCGCGTAAAAAAATTGCGCGACGTTGCATGTGGCATGTTTGGCACACATTTTTCTGGCATTTTTTGTTAAAAATGTTTCTTGTTGTTTTTGCCGCGCATTGACACTTTTTCGCTATTGTTGCTGTAGCCACACCGCTGCAGTCGGCCGCATACCCAATTCCTGGCCGGTTGTATTTTTAGCACGTAGCGTGTGTACGTACGCACCACGTTGCATGCAACATATTTGCCCTGTCAATGCTGCGCCTTTATTTATTTTTAAAATACAGCTTTGCGCTCATTTTTTTTTAGCTTCTTTTAGTTTTTTGCAATTTTTTTGTTGTAAATTTTTCCCCTTTTTGTTTTGCCCTGCATACTTGTTACTAAAGAAGTGCATATACATATATGTATGTATGTAGAATGTGTGTGTGTGCTGTTTGCTTTTAGGGTTGAAATTGGCATTAAATGCGGTCGCAGCTTGGCACTGCAATTGCAGTTTGGCAGTTAACGTGTATCAATGGCCAAGGGAATTATAGAGGTGATTATATTTACCAGTTAGCCCTTGGATTGACAATGCAAAAAAAAAAAAAAATAGAATACGTTTTTTGGTTTTGTATTGTATATATGTAAGTGTTTGACACATAAATAAAATTGGTTTAACTAGAGGCAATCTAATCCTTTATGCACAGCGCTCAGATTAAACGTATAACAATTGGCATAGATTACTAGGGACGGTACTATAATATTTGTACTGTGATCTGAACCGCCACTAAATGCTATGAAGATCATCATAATGAGTAATTTTAGCGTTTTTGGTGATTTAAAAATTGTTATAATATTTATGAAATTAATTTTTCGGGATCCCGAAATTTTTTAAATAGAAAATCGTTCTTTTCTACAACTTCTGCTCTATACACAGTTAGGATTTTTATTGAAATTTAACAAAGACCTCGGTCTAGATTGGGATTCGGGATCCCGAAATTTTGAAATTGATTTTTCGGGATCCCGAAATTTTTTTGAAAGAAAATCGTTGTATTCTACTTCTTTTATATTATACACCCTTCAGATTTTTTTTTATTTTACACAGACCTCGGTCTCGGTCTCGGGATTCCGGATGCCGAAATTGTGAAATTAGTTTTTCGTTTTTTTATTAGAAAATTTGTGTATTCTGCATTATACACAATTTTTTATTGAAATGTTACAGATACCACAGACCTCGTATAAAAGTCATATAACAATCGACACTAAGTTATCTAAGCGGTTGACGAGAAACCTTTCCTAACGGACACCTCTATTAGACGGATATCTCCCTTGAGTGGATATTCTTACATGTTCCAGGTTAAGTTTTTAGAACGATGGACCCTCCCTTAGGCGGACACCTCTCTTGGGAGTGTCTTTCCAAGAGATTTTTCACTGTAATTGGTTCTGTGTTCTGACCTTCACTCAGATTTGCTTGGTTAAATGATGTACACGATAGCAAGCAAAGTTTGTGTTATGCTGATTTAAAACATAGTATAAAATTCGGGATTCTGAAATCGTTAAATTAGCATTTCAGGATCCCGAAAAATTATAAGAGAAGATCGCCTAGACTATATACATATGTAGGTATACTACTCGATGCAACTGCAACTGCTTTACGTTTCCGAATGATTATGAGTCTCATGAAAGTCAAAGTGGGCGTAACTGGCAAATGAGAGTTCGGCTCGAAGATCACAATAATGTCGAGGGTTTAACAGTACTCTTGTAAGCCTTTGTGCAATAACAATAGTTTTGAGCTTGGTTAAGCCATCAGCGTGCGCGGATCATTGAACTATGCATGCATTCATAGGAACTTTACTGACATTGGCATGCACATATTAACAAAAATAATCCGCTTTGCTTAGTCTCATTATGTACATAAATATATACGTTACATCCAGGTCCACGCATCACTGCATATTAACTATACAGATTATGTATGGATACGTTATCACAGCGCACGATCGCTACCCAGTGCGACACGCTGCATGCGTCAACAGGATCAAGCGGCGCATCAGGACACAGTTGCAGTGCGTGTTGATGGCATGGCTTTCGTAGAAGGAAGTAGAAGAAAATATTATTGCTTTAGTAGTTTATTGGTTTCCCCTTTCGGGTATTAATTTTTGAATTTTTTTTTTATTATTGAAAATTATAAAAATTTAATAATTTCCTTTTCCCCTAACAGAAGCAAGTAGGGAGGGTGTTTTTTAGATTCTGCTCATTTGCATAGCGCAATTATAGCTACTGTATGCACACATACATACATATGTATATATTGAAGTATGTGTGTATGTATAGTATGTATAGAAATGTGCATAGGAAAGGCAGCTGAATACCATTATTTATTTATTATTATTACTTTTTTTTGATATGGTAACTTCACTTTTTTTGTAAAGGTGTAATTTGGTCGCAGTTGAGTTATTTTTGTGGTCTAGAAAATTAATGGCGGTAATACACATATATAGACTACAGCAGGAAATATCGAAAAACTGTTCAATCTGCTCGTAATATACCGATAAAACATTTTTTATTTTTGTTTTCGGATTTATAAAAATTAATACTATATATAAATACATTATATTTTAAAACATATAAATATAATTCTATATCTTGTTGGTAATTTTTGGATTATTTACGCCTTTGTATTCAGTGTTTTGCATCTCGTCAGCATTTCCTTTTCTGAATTTTTTGTTATTGTAGTTTCGGCAAGCTCTTTTTTATAATAAGTCACATCGATTTATAAAAATAAATATTTATTTAATGTGTTTCATCTAAAACCAATTATTTTTTTTATCATTTCAGAATTTTTGAAAAAAAAAATTTATTACAAATTAAAAAAAAATATTATTTTTTCTGAAAAAAAAGTGATTGTTTCTTCTGAAAAAAAAACATATTTTTTTATAATTTCAGAATTTTAGCAAAAAATAACTGTATTCAAAATTAAAAAAAAATATATATTAAAATTTCCGTCCATTTTGTATGATAAAAATAAAAAATAAAAATTACCAAAAAAAAATTACAAATAAAACAAAGTATAAAAATAAAACAAAGTATAAAAATATAAAAAAATATTATGTATTCCTTAAAAAATCTATATCAAGTTTTTTTTTATTATTTTACGTTTTTCTTTATTTATACATATATTCTTTTACTTAATTTGATTAATTAGTAAACTGTGATCATTATCTTATCAAAGAATTGGCTCAATTTGAGAAGTTGATGGCTAAAAGCTATGTATGAAGATTCCGAAAAATTTAAATAATTTTCTATACTTTCATAAAATTACTTTTACAATTTTAAGGAAAATTATTTTTAATCATTTTTTTAAACTTCATAAAAACATAAAATTTTAAGTAATTTTACTTTAAATATAAAAAAATAAAAACCCAATAAATAAAATTATTTTTTATTTTTTTTTTTGAATTTGCGCATTTATTTTTTTTTAAATATGTAGTAATTATTTTTTTAATATTTAATTACTTTTATTATAAACAATAATGTTGGCAATATTGTTTTATTTTGATACTCTCGCAACAAAAGTTGCTAAAGAGAGTATTATAGTTTTGTCCACATAACGGTTGTTTGTAAGTCCTAAAACTAAACGAGTTAGATATAGGGTTATGTATATCAAAATGATCAGGGTGACGAGTAAAGTTCAAATCCGGATGTCTGTCTGTCCGTCCGTCTGTCCGTCCGTGAAACTTGGAACACGTATTCCTTGGCACATAAAGAGCTATACCTAAGCCATAAATAAAGTTATGAAAATAAAATTCGGAACATAGGATCACATTAGGGAGGGGCACATTCGAATGTAATTTTTTTGGAAAAGTGGGCGTGACCCCGCCCCAAATAGGTTTTTTGTACATATCTCGGAAACCAATAGAGATATATAAACCAAACTTTCTGCAGTCGTTTCTTTTAGCCGTTTCCTTATACATTCCAAAAATGAAAGTTGAAAATGACTAAAAGTGCGTTAACTCACTAACGAGAAACGTCAGAAACACCAAATTTTGCATAAGAAATGGCAGAAGGAAGCTGCACTGAGATTTTTTTACAAAATGGAAAATGGGCGTGGCGTCGCCCACTTATGGGTCAAAAACCATATCTCAGGAACTATTCGACAGATTCGAATGAAATTCGGTATATAATATTTTCTTGGACGTGTGGAAAATGGATGAAATCGGTTCACAACTACGCCTACTTCCCATATAACTCAATTTTGAATCCTTCTGATTCTTTCACTTTATAATGTATACATAAGGAACCGATAAAGATAGCGAAATAAAACTTTACACAAATACTGTATTTGAGCTGTGACTTCACTTGTGGAAAAATTGTCAAAATCGGACCATGACTTTTCAAGGCCCCTGATATCAAACATGAAGAACTCAATGCCTAAGGGTAATTTTTCACCGAAAATATAGGTAAATCTCTAAATAAATTGTGAGAGTATAAAATGTTCGGTTGCACCCGAACTTAGCCTTTCCTTACTTGTTTTTATATACAGTTGAACTTCCATAACTCGGAACTCTTGAACTGGCATTTTTACACAAAAAATATTTTTCAAGTTGCATTAAAATTAAAAACAAAATTACTATCATAAGCAGCAATGATCAATCATATGAAGCTACTTGATCGCACACTTTCCGCTTACAGCAATACTTCACAATATGTACAAAAATTTCAAAATAAAATTTCTTCATACAAAATGTATGTGATACACAAAAAGAGTAAATATACACACATACATATGTATATATAATACATATGTAGATATGTATAGATATTTATTTCCACAGCCAACAGCAAATTCAACACCAGTGAAGTAAAAGATATAGAATTATAAAGAAACAAAAACAAAAAAAAAATTATATAATTTCATGTAATATAAGAAATATGCATAAGAGTGTACAAGAATAAATTAGAGACCATAACAAAACCATGGAAACCCAAAAAAAAAGCAAACACACATATCTACAAACTCTGAAATATATCAGAATCAGCCAATATTTACTCATTAAGAAGGCAATAACTAAAAAATGCTGTTGCCCCAAATGAAGAGCGCAGAGTGTGTTATTGAGTGCGCTCAATTGAGCACGTCTGCTGTGACTCGGAAAAAATAATAACAAAGCCATTGGAAGTTGTGCTGTGCACATATTTGCCTTGTGTTGGTATCTGTTTATGCCGCAAAACCGGATTTTCGAAATACAATTTTTTTCCTTTTTCATAGTTGTTTTGTAAGAAATTTTCTACTACTTTAAAATGTTGTCGTAGTGTTGGCAGTAGAACGCTGAATTTAAAACTACTAGCTGTATATACTTTCGAGGAGTTGCCACTTATTTCCAGAAAAAAATATATAAATTTCTTGCTTAAGTTTCTTCGACTTTTTAACGAACTAGCAAAAGCTTCAATGTAAGATAACAAACTAAACTATCAAGCACTGGTCGATTAAATCGTTTTATATCGATCTTGGACATTTGTGTCAACATTAACCCAACAAAATATTTGTAGAGAGCAGTTTGTATCCCAAACTTATTCTTAACTGAAAATGTCACTTTTTGAGCCGAATTCTCGGCGTTTGCGGGAAATTTTGCTTTTCTTTTTTAATCCCAAGAAAAGTGCGGCTGAGGCTCATCGACATTTGTAACCATTTTTATAAAAAAAAAACGGCGGAAGCACATTTATAGACCTAACAACATCTAATTTTTCGACTCACGACAGCAAGTCGTGCAAATATATTTCATAATTCATAATTTCAATTTTACAAAATTTTTTGGTAAACGTATTTTTGGGATTTTCTTTAAATCTAAATTTTATCTGATTTTAAATAAATTTGTTCAATATTTAAATTACATTTAATTTTTTGTTTAATTTTCTTCTTCTTTCTAATAAATTCGTAAACGCGAATGAATGAGGAATAATTAATGTTAAAGATGCGCGTATTATTTGTTGAATAATAACAGTTTTTTTACTAATCTCTCTACAAAATTCACTTAATGGACTTAATACACCGAATATGTGATCTGTTTTCGGGATCTCTATTGACAGAGAAATAAAAAAAAAAATAGAAATTCGAAACCCATTCACAGCAAAATAAATAATATTTAAGGTAACAACTTTGTACGTCAGAAATTCTGTGAAAGGGTTGATATCAGTATCTCTATACGAAATAATTCTACAAGATTCTAATTCTAAACGAAGAACTATACATACTATATTTATTGCTAAATACTATTTTATTACCTGGAGTAGCTTTGCTTTGTTAAACATAAAGCTTATAGGTAATATATTCGAATTTTATTTCCAATTTGAATTAAGATTATGAACTCAAGCCGCGTGTATAACTCGAACTCTTAAATTGGCAATAGAAGTAAAATTTTATACAAATAATCTTTCCTAACTCAGAAGTCCTTCTAACTCGAAGATTTTTTGTGGTATATGGTGATTCGAGTTAGGGAAGTTCAATGGCATTTCTTTAAAATGTGTTGTGAGCCTCCAGCCGCTAAGCTTATGATTATCAGGTAAGGGAGATGAAATTAATGTTGGATCTCTCGTAAAGCCCTTACAGTCATGTGTCTTAAAAAATAAAAAAAATAAACATCTACAATCAATAATTCCAGTGCGATCTATATGATAATTAATCTTAAAAGGCATCCCTTCATGGTTTTTAAAGGATTACAATTTTTCCAAATAAAAAAAGGAATTGTTCTTTAAATATTTCACGGTTTTACTTTAAAACTCCCAAATTGTGTCGATCAGCAGTTGATTTTCTATATCTTAAAAATATTTTAATTTACAATTCATTAAATTTTAATTAAAGGTTTTCTCCGAGAATTTGATATTATCGCTCTTTTTGGAAGTGAACTCCCAATGTAGTTGTTACCAATACATTTTTGCTTACCAGCTTGTTTCAAGAAATGAGCTTTGCTTATAGAAATGTATAGAAATGTTTTCAGAGAGAATGTATGAAAGAAATGACTACAGTTTGCGGTTTTAGCGTTTAGAAAATATAAAATAATATTTTTTATATGAAAAAATGTCACTTTTTTTATATATCGCTAACCTGTTTTTCCGTTGTTAATCATATTTATTGTTAATCCGGTTATGAATCATGCTATTTTTTCGATTTTTTATTGATGATCTCAAATATAATTTCAACCTTGATTTTATGTCACATCATATGCCATCACAGTGCCAAACAATTGGGCAACGCTCATTGGAAGCGCTATTGGAAACAAACCTACTCAAAAGTGTCTATGCCAACGATCGAGCCAATGAGCGCATTTGAGCGCCAGCAACAAACTCTCTCTCGAGTCAACTAAAAAACTGCACAACTTCCGTTGGACTATTTGGTGCGCTGCTCAATTTGTGCACTCACTGCATGGAATTATGGATATCGAATTGTTAGTTGAGTGTGAGACGGTGTTCAGTGCCAACGTGAGTGTGTTAGCAGACGGGTAAAATGGAAATAAAAAGTTAAACGCGCATAATTGCTTGCAAACTAAAATTGTTCACATAAATTTCACATGTGAGAAAAAAAATTATAAAACAGTGAATTTATTGTTGTAATTTGTAAATTTTTAGAAATACATACATATATATTGTAAAATTAGCTAGCGTTTACCGCTTTAAAGTGAAGTTTAGTGCGCAAATAAGCCGAAGTAATAATCTAGCTGTATACGCTGTTCTCTGTTTCATGCCTTTTCCCTATCGATTCTTGTTTGCTGTATGTACATAGCTCAAGAAAATGTGATAAAGAAAATAAGAAATAAAATTACAAAAAATACAAGTTAGAGTAAACGTAAAACGTGTTTGGAATTTCTCTCGCTAACAACAAAAACAAAAGGGTATAAAGTGTATACAGAAAGACCAAAGATAAAACATTAAGAATACAAAATATTGAAAATTGTTGTGCGGTAAATTAGCAAAAGTGTAAATAAACACATATAAAGTGTAAGGATGTAAATGTTGTTGGCCCAATTGCAAGGAAGAAGTGTTAAAAGACAACAAAAATAGTCGAAAAAACAAACAAAGAGAGCGCTGTTGGAGGCAGTTACAGTCAAGTCAGTCTGTAAGACCAATTTGAAAGTCAAACTACGAGAACTAGTGTGGAAATTTAGGAATGTGTGAATAGTTTACTCTTGTGTAGTGCAAAAAAGCAAACCTCGAAGTTTTAAAGTACTAAAAATCGGTGAAGAAAGTAAAAAGTGTGAAAACGAAAGGAGCATGTAAAGAAAAGCATATAAAAGTGAAAACAAGAAGTTCCAAAATTCATAAAAAAATATTTTAAAAGTACTAAATCGCAAATTTTTGTGAAAAAGTTTCAAGTGTTTATATATATATATATTTTTTATTGAAAACAAAATTTAAAAAATAAAAAAAAAAATGTGTGAAATGTAAACGTGGAAATTTGATATTTCATTTACAATATTTGAAACCAAAACTAAAAGTATTTGTGTTCAAATGCCATTTTTACAGTGAAAACAATTAATACAAAAAATAATATATAATATAATTATATATAAAATATAAAATATTAAAAAAAATAGATAAAAAATTATTAAAAAAAAATTAATTTAAAAAATTTGTTAAAAAAATTAATTAAAAAAAATAAAATAATTTCTTACAACACCAGCGCACGCTTACAGACGCCAAAGCGCCCAAACACACGCACACACACATATGTATGTAGTCAAGCATGATTGCGCCCGGTCATAGCCATAAACGCACTTAAACCCCAAACCCAGCACACGAACACTAACTAAAAAGTGCCACGAAAATGTTGCAAGCCATTGAAACAACGCCACAAAAATTCAATAACAACAACAACAACACAAGCATACTGCTTAGTACGTCGACTAGCGTCAGTAAGGCGCACGCCACACCCCCAACTGCCACAGCAGTAACAATAAATAACCAAAGTCAAAGCGTCAACGCTGAGGAGAAGCAACAGCGTCGTCGCTCAACATTCTATGTACCGCTTGTCATTGAGGACGACGACGACGACGAACACAACGCACAGGCGGCGTCACGGAGTCAGTCAAACGACTTGCCGTCAAGTCGTCAGAGTTTAGAGCACGCCGACACCAGCAGTCTAGGTGGACGCTCGAGCGCCTCCAATACCAGTACGAGCACAGCGCCGGAACGGAAGAGCGTGTCGAGTTGTGGTGGTAGCGCTAGTGGCAGTTGCAGTGGAAACGGCAGCAAAAGCAAAGCTGAAAAGAATAGTAATAATAATAATTTGAAGAAGTCGACATCGTTGAAGAACGCAAGCGCAACATCGAAGGTGGCGGCGTTGCTCTTTGAACGCACCAACAGTACTTTGGGTTTCGGCGCAAGCGGTAGCAGCAGCAGTGCCAGTAGTGCTGTAGTGAAACGCAATAGTGCAAAGAAAATGTCACCACCATGTGGTTTCAATTGGACCATCAGTGGCAACACAGTCGATACAGATTTGGATGAGGATAGTGATGTGACGGTACAGGTAAACGCGCCAGCGGTCAACAAAAACGCCGGTAAGGAGAAATTAAAGCTGAGTCGTTTAACGCAAAAGTCCGAGAAACGACACAGCACGAGCAGTAAAAGCTCTGTAAATAGCAACGCCACAACCACTTCGCTGCCGAACAGCAAGTCGTTGCAAAAAACAACAAATCTAAATGCCAAAACGAAGCGTTATGGCATCGTGCTAAACGGCATAAGTTTGGACGACGAGCACTTGCAAATCGCGCAGTCGGCGACGACGAATACAAGCAACAAGTCGACGCCACCAACAAAAACACGTAGTAATCTGGTCGAGTTCAATGAGGACGATATTGTGCTGGCGACCCCCAACAAACAGGCGCGCAGCTCTAGAACCACACCACCAACGCACGGCAAGCCAGCAACAACGAGCAGTGTTAATAAAAATATGAATAACAGTAGTACTAATAGTGCGCGCACAACAAAGCCGAGCAAACGTGCTGACAATTGGCGTAACATAGATGCGCACGATTCGGATATTGATGTTGTTGACGACGAATCGCTAGCGCATTCGGATATGGATACCGATGACAATCGCAACGATGGCGACAACGACGACGATGACGATGACTCAGAGATAAGTCGCATACAAACGAACACATCGACGCCGATCAAAATGATGAAATCACGTTCGCGCACGAATATCTTATCGGTGCCCAGTGTGGAGCAGCACAACCTATTGAGCGTAGCCGCAGCTGCTGTCAAACCGAATACAAACGCCACACCACCGTTGTTATTGCGCGCTAAGTCCAAAACGCTCCCACAAAATCTATCCCCTTCAGTTGTATTACAACAGTCGGAGGCATTGTTTGACGAGTGCAATACGCGTACTACCGCTCAGACGAAAACAACAAAATCGCCGGGTGTTGGTGGTGGTGCTACGAGCACTTCGCGCACTGCACGTCTAATTGGTCCGCTCACCAAGGTACATCATAATCTATTTGGTGGTAGTGTGGCTAGTCATATTGGCGCTAGCGCTACAACAACAACAATCAACACTGTTGGCGCTAACAAAAGTAAAGATGCCAACAAACTCACGCACAGTTCATCCACGTCGCTGATAACACAAACTTTTCCACCCAAACATTTATTCCTGCTGAAATCCACATCAAAGTTACCCATAAGCAATACGTGCTCATCGACATCCATGAGCCTGGAACATAGTAAAACGAAAGCAACGAAGAGTTTTAGTACGGATACAACGATTACCTCACCAGCGAACGCGAGCGCTATACAAACGCAGGCGGTGACGTCACCACCAAAGAAATCGTTAAGTTTCATACGTCGTGCGCATTCAACGAAATTGTCGCGTAATAATTCGCTACTCAAATCGATCGCCAGTCAACATCAACAGAATATACAGCAGTCTGGGTCGTCATCATCAGCAACGTCTGCTAATATGGTCGACTGTTCGGGCAGTTGGGGTAAGGACTTCTATTTGAATTATGATGTGTGCCCGTTGGCGCTGGATGAGCTCGAAACGTATTTTCGTTCGGAACGTTGTACGACCTTAATACGCGAACGTTTTAAAATATTGGATATACCATTGAACTGCTCGGCAGCGGATGAGTCGCATAATCAACAACAGGATAGCTCATTGCGTGAGCTCGACACAAGTTGTAGTAGTCAGCAGCTCCTAAGAGTACCCGGCACAACAGACGACGATGATGCAGGACATCATTCGGGTGAGTTGGAAGTGAAAAGTGTAGAAAATCGTGAGGTTTTGTTTTTGTTTTTGGTGGAGTTTCTAAAATGAGGAAACTTCAAAACCAGATCTTTTGTCATACTTCGTATGAGTAGTCATCAAGTGTTATACTATTAGAGTCTTTGCCAAACCAATACTCATTGTTTGTAAGGTTCAAGTTTTTGTTTCGGTATTGCTAGATTCCTAGTGGTTCTCTAAATAGATTATAAGTTGGTCGGCGCATCCCAAACTGAATCTGAAACTAATTTTTAAGCTTTGCTCGCTGACTGAAGATTCCTATCGGATCTCTAAATAGAATGTAAGTTGTTCTGTGCATCCCAAACTGAATCTGAAACTCATTTTCAAGCTTTGCTCGCTGACTGAAGATTCCAAGCGGATCTCTAAACAGATTGTAAGTTGTTCTGTGCATTCCAAACTGGATTTGGAGCTCATTTCCAAGCCTTTATCAGTGACTTAAGTAAAGCTGAGATCCCCCCTTCTAGGGAGGCGTATTGATCTTCAGCTAGGCAAGTATTTATTACATCTTCTGAATCTTAGAAGTTCTTCATGCTTCCAACGCCATAAATAGCTACTTTTCAAGCTTTTCTCGCTGTCTTACATAAGTATAGCTTAGATCCCCACTCTAGGTAGGCGTGGTGGTCTTCAGCTAAGCAAGTATTACTTCTGATTCTCCAAAGATCCATATGTTGTCTATAACTACCATTGGAAGTAGGATTTCGAAAATTGTGTTTTTATTTTGGTTTTCAAGGTAATACTTTCTATGCCCCAAAACAGTTATCTATCAACTTATAAACGCTTATCAAGCAACGCCATAAATAGTATTACAACAAAAACGAAACCCAAAAAAGTACACACCAACCGTTGAAACAACAACACGAACAGCTGTATAGATACAAATATAAAAGATAAAGAATCAGAAAAAGTATAAATAAAATAAGACTACAACAAACAAGTAGAAGTATACATACATATATAAAACGAAATGACAAACTAGACGCGAGTGTAACCGTAGCCGACATGTATAATATGCCGCGGTCGGTGGCACATGTGCGCTTATCTACGTTACGGCGGGGATGGTCTGACAGTGACACAGAAAAACAGTCAAATGATTGATTAGCCAAAACAAATTAAACGTAATTACGCAGCGTAAGGCGAAGTGTAAGAGCCGCAATAGTGCATAGTTTTCATAACGGACAAAGCAGCGTTGTGTTTCATATGCGAACCTGTATTTTTAGAGGGGTACAGTGTACTAATCAACCATACTGGAAACTGAAAATTGTTGAGAGCATAGCAAGAATGTGGCATAAATCGTTGTAATTAAAAAAAGTAATAATAAAGATAAAATAAAATTAACTTGCAGAAATAAAAAAAAATAAAAATATAAAAAAATCGGCATTTCTCATTACACCCGCTCGCCCGCTAAATAAATATTTCTATACAATTTTTATTTTTGAAATGCTTTCATGGTTTATCGATATCAATGGCTTCTTATGTTTACTTTTCAGCGATAAGATAAGTTACTCGTTATCTTTAACTTTAAAACTTACTTTTCTGCGTAGTCTACGTAATCTCTACGTAAATGCGAAAATATTATGGTTTTACGTCTTTATATTTGTGTGGTTTTTAAGCTTGCAAACTTTGTAATTTTGTTTTAAGAATTTAACGAAAGTCCGCAGACAATCTTTCAAATATTTGCTAAGCTCAAAATGGTATAAATATTTGCTAACCTCAAAAATATGTGTCCTAAATTATACAATGTTCTAATACTTTGGTGCTGAAATTAATAATTTTGTCCATTTAATGTTTTTTTTGTGTTATTTAGGCACCAAAAATTTCTAACCTCAATTTTTGCAGTATTTTTTTCGAAAAAACCCTTTAGTGAAGGGTTAAAAAAGTTGTTAGTAGATTTTTTATGTGTCAAAAATGAAAAAAAAGCTTGCTTGAATCCCGAAGCTTTCAATACCGAAATTCAGTAAAAGTTATTTCGATTCTGAAATTAGAATTTTTTATTTTAAAATATTTTAAAAACAATTTTTAATATTATTTTACTTTCGCTTGCCTCAGAACTACTGATCCCGATTATTTAAATTAACTTTCGGTCCAGAATTTACAAAAACATGTTTTCTTATTCTAAAATATTGTAAAAAGAAAATTCACGATTCTTTTACTTTCGCTTGCCTCAGAACTACAGATCCCGAAAATTAACTAGCAATTTGTACGCCGTTATTAGTTTTTATGACTGATATATAAATATATATATGTATGTATATTTATACCACTATTCTAACTAACCTCAATAAAGTCAGGGTCGCATTTACAATTTTTTTTTGCCACACTTCCGTGATTTAATTATATGGTTAGTATGTATGTAAGCCATGAAAATAATAACAATTGCAGTGCCATAATACGATTACTACACGCCGTCTATTGCCACCTGCTCGGCTTTATATGGTTCATTTCGATTTCGAAAATCTTGATACAAAATGAAATAATATTTTTGTTTAACTATTTTAAGCCGCTTTTCGCTTACACACTTTTGCTGCGAGTAGTTGCTTTTAATGTTTTTTTTCTTTTTATTTTGCCTTGCATGGCCTTTCAACTCTTTGCGAAAGGAGTTAAAATAACAATAATAGCATATGCCGAAATTCAATTAAGTGCACGTCATTGTCATAGCACAGCACTCACATTGACTGTCTGCTATAAATAAAAGGCTTAATAATGTGTTTTTTTGTTGTGAAAAAAATCAATAAAATTTAATTGAAAATGTTGTTACCGTTTGCTACTGTTGGTTGCAACATATTCATTTTAAATTACTTCAATTATAATTTCGGGAATGACTTTTTGAGTTGCGTTTGAAAACATGTGTTTCGGCATTCAGATAGCCCCGACTTTCGGTATTTTGTTTATAGTTTATATTATATTCATTTCAACATTCACTTTTATTTACTTACATATATGTATGCCAAAACAGCTTTTTCTCTAACATTAGAACGCAATAAATCAACAAATTAATATTTTTTCATTTTTTTTTATAAAAAAAGTTGTTTGATGAGAAGTCATTACGTCAGAAACAATAGAAAACTGCAAAAAGTATTTTTAATTAAAAATGCTGATAAACTCTGAGGTACTGCAGTGTATACCAATCCAACCTATAATGAGTGAATATTGAATTGTAATTGTATTTGTAATGCATTGCGGTAATGAAATATGTATATATATACTTACATATATCTTTACAATATTTAATTGTTTTTGCATTTTTTAACGATAAAAAATATTGGTAATGCCTTTAGTTGTTTACTTAATATTTTTTTATAATATTGTAGATGTACTATACAGCCTTTGGGATTTCAGCTTTACATACCGAGTTGTATGTACTCAGTATTAGTAAGGCGTGAAAATATTAACTTATAATTACACAACTTGTCGTAAAATAAAATATATTAAAATAAAATAAATAAAATAAAATACATAAAATAAAATGAATTAAATTAAATTAAAATAAAATAAAATAAAATAAAATAAATTAAAATAAAATAAATAAAATAAAATAAAATAAAATAAATTAAATTAAAATAAAATAAAATAAAATAAATTAAAATAAAATAAATAAAATAAAATAAAATAAAATAAATTAAATTAAAATAAATTAAATTAAAATAAAAAAAATAAAATAAATTAAAATAAAATAAATAAAATAAAATAAAATAAAATAAAATAAAATAAATTAAATTAAAATAAATTAAAATAAAATAAAATAAATTAAAATAAATTAAAATAAAAAAAATAAATTAAATTAAAATAAAATAAAAAAAATAAATTAAATTAAAATAAAATAAAATAAAATAAATTAAAATAAAATAAATAAAAAAAAATAATATAAATGAAAATATATTAAATTAAAATAAAATAAAATAAAATATATTAAAATAAAATAAATAAAATAAAATAAAATAAATTAAATTAAAATAAATTAAATTAAAATAAAATAAAATAAATTAAATTAAAATAAATTAAAATAAAATAAAATAAATTAAAATAAATTAAATTAAAATAAATTGAAATAAATTAAATTAAAATAAATTAAATTAAAATAAAATAAAATAAATAAAATAAAATAAAATAAAATAAAAAAATTAAATAAAAGAAAATTGTTGAAAAATAAATAAAAATTTCTTATTTTAAATTTATTGACCAACATTTTAAGATTTAAAAAAGTGTTTAAATAAATTTAAAATGGACAAATCAAAAGTAATTAAAATTTTAATTATTAATTTATTTTTATCTATTTAATTAATTATAACTTTTAATTTTATAATAACAAATAAACACCTTATAAATAAAATTAAATATTTTACAAATAATTTTATTATTTTTTTTTAATTTTTTCTCTATATATTTTTTATTTTAAATAATTATAAATTTAATATAAGAAAAATAAATAAACAAAAAAAAATATCAACACTTCATATATATAATTCTGATTCATAATAACAACAAAATTGTTTATTAATACTAACGGTGATAAACTAGCTCTCTAACAAACGTATGCACATGCATACATATGTATATAAATAACTGTGTGAATGAAAACAAAACATGTCTGACCAGATATGAGCTAAAAGTGTACAAAAAACATTTACCTCAGAACCGTGTGTGATGTTCAAAACCTGTTTGCAACAATAATAATGCTAATTTGCTTACTTTAATATGTGCTTATGTAATAACTAAACAAAAGACTACAGATACTTTAATGACTTTGATTTGAAAAACAAAAAAAAAAAAAGACAAAAAATATTAATGAAATCAGAAAAAAATTGTGTGAATGTTTACACAATGAGTGGAAAACTAATAAAAATGCCGTTTAATACGAAGTATAATAATCAAAACAAATATGCAAATGCAAAAAAATAAATAAATAAAAATTTTCAAAATATTAAATAGGAAAAAAAAATAATAATAAACAAAATGATAAAAAACGGTAAAGAAATAAATACAATTATTATAAAAAGTTAAATAAAAATAAAATAAATAAATACAATTACTAAAAATTAGATAAAATATTTAAAAGTTGATGTGAAAATAAAATTATAAAGAAAAAAATAAAAATAAATTATAAAAAATATAAAAACAATAAAATATAAAAATAAATAAAATATGAAAAAGGCTCTTTAAAAAATTATCAAAAAAAAAATGCCTTCATAATATAATAAAAATATTTGATATTTAAAATAAATTATTAAAAAAATTAGAATAATTAAAAAAATTTACAAAATAAAAATTACCTACCTACACTAAAAATATCTGATATTTAAAATAAATTATTAAAAAAATTAGGATAAATAAAAAAATAACAAGTAAGGAAGGGCTAAGTTCGGGTGTTACCGAACATTTTATACTCTCGCAATTTATTTATTTAACTTTATTTATATTATATAATACACAATTTGACCCACATATTCGTCATATATATTGTATAAAGTCCATTGAAAGTTGGAAACCATAATATTAGGTTAGAAGCACCGAGGTCCTCGTGTTCGATATATGGGGCCTTAAAAACCTATGGTCCGATTTCGGCGATTTTTAGAATGGGGCTGCCATACTATTAACATAGTATTTGTGCAGAGTTCTGCACCGATATCTTCACTAGTGCTTACTTTATATATTGTAAAGTAAACGATTCAGACTGACTTCAAAGTTCTGATATATAGGAAGTAGGCGTGGTTGTGAAGCGATTTGGCCTATTTTCACAACATATCATTGGGATGTATGGAAACTATTACAAACCAAGTTTCATTGAAATCGGTCGAGTAGTTCTTGAGATATGGTTTTTGACCCATAAGTGGGCGACGCCACGCCCATTTTCCATTTTGTAAAAAAATCTGAGTGCAGCTTTCATCTGCCATTGTTTATGTGAAATTTAGTGTTTCTGACGTTTTTCCTTAGCGAGTTAACCCACTTTTAGTAATTTTCAACCTAACTTTTGTATGGGAGGTGGGCGTGGTTATGATCCGATTTCTTTCATTTTTGGACTGTATTAGGAAGTGGCTAAAAAAAACGACTGCAGAAAGTTTGGTTTATATAGCTCTATTGGTTTGCGAGATATGTACAAAAAACTTAGTAGGGGGCGGGGCCACGCCCACTTCCCCAAAAAAATTACATCCAAATATGCCCCTTCACAGTGCGATCCTTCATACCAAATTTTATTTCCATAGCTTTATTTATGGCTTAGTTATGGCACTTTATGTGTTTTCGGTTTTCGCCATTTTGTGGGCGTGGCAGTGGACCGATTTTGCTCATTTTCGAAAGCAACCTTCCTATGGTGCCAAGAAATAAGTGTGCCAAGTTTCATCAAGATATCTTAATTTTTACTCAAGTTACAGCTTGCACAGACGGACGGACGGACGGACGGACGGACAGACAGACATTCGGATTTGAACTCCACTCTTCACCCTGATCACTTTGGTATATATAACCCTATATCTAACTCGTTTAGTTTTGGGTGTTACAAACAACCGTTATGTGAACAAAACTATAATACTCTCTTTAGCAACATTTGTTGCGAGAGTATAAAAAAAAATGTACATAATAAAAATTACCTACCTACACTAAAAATATCTGATATTTAAATTAAAATTATTGTTCCTACTTTTTTTCGCAGCACACAAAAAATTATAAATTTAAAATAAAATATTAAAAGATAAATTACAAAAATACAACAAATAAAATATTAAAAAGTTTCATGAAATATTTTCTTTTATTTATAATAAAAATGCCAAAAGTATTAAATAAGAAATAAATTCTAAATACAAAAAAAAAAAAAATTAAAAAAACAAAAGAAATAAAAAATAAAGGAAAATAAAAAAGTAAATATTAAAAAAAAATTAATAATAGTAATCAAAAATGCAATAATAATAATAATAAATATATTAAAAATTTAAAATAAATAAAAAAAATAATATGTTAAAAATATTTGATGTTTCAAATATTATTTATTAAATATACTTCATTTTGCACAGCACACAAAAAAAAGTAAAATAAAATATTAAAAGATAAATACAAAAATACAATAAATAAAACATTGAAAAGTTTAATGAAATATTTTTTTTTATAATAAAAATGCCAAAAGTATTAAATAAGAAATAAATTCTAAATACAAAAAAAAATAGAAATTAAAAAACAAAAGAAATAAAAATAAATAAATATTATAAAAATATTTAAAATTACAAAACCGAAAATATTTAAAATGTTAAAGAATTAAGTGAAATATTTAAAAATCGAGATGACGGAACTAATTTAAAAGAAATAAAATATTAAAAATATTAAATATTAGAAAATAAATAAAGTTGACAAAATAAAAATATAATATAATAAAAGTATTTAATTTTTTCTCAGCACACAAAAAAATTAAAAAGTAAAAATTAAATATTAAATTACACAAATAAAACTAATATAATATTGAAAAAAAAAATCAAAAATGCAATAATTATAATTAATATATTAACAATTTAAAATAAATTAAATAAACTTTTATTTGAAGCACAAAAACTATTTCCAAATCTTAAAATTTTTAATAACAGTTATTCTTACGTTTTTACCTTGCTTTCTACCACCAAACGGCGCATAAACTGTAAAAAACGCGCCACTCAAATCTCGTTTTCAAACTCAGCTGTCAGTCCAACGCGCGCTTAAGTCGCGGCATTATACACTACCAGTGCCTTACTTTTGCAATGACTCAGCTTGAAGTTGAGTTTTGTTTGCTTTACTTTTTGTATACTAAAACGGACTTCTTTTGTCTTCTACGCTTGCTGTGCGCCATTTGACATTCACAGACGGCGCATGAGTTTGCATACATACGTGTGCCCCACAGCAAGCATTGTGTATGTATAGTAGCAGGTATACATACATATGTATATATGTAGATATTTGTCTTTAAGCGGAATTCATGTTGAATTTCATAGAATTGTGCGCCATGCGTTGTGGCATACGCAGACAGCTCAAATAAATCACTTCGAATTGCAAATTGAAATTGATTTTATATATTAAAATTTTTTTTTTTAGTTAAACAGATAAAAAATTTAATTGATTTTTTTTGCATATAATTTTTGAAAGTTCTACACTGTCTAAAAAAATTTTAATTATTATTTATTTTTCACCAACAATTGTTTTGTCTGCACATATTTTATTCCACGAATTTCCCACAGCGCTGCATCCGGTTTTGGCATAATTTTTTCATCATCAACGTTCTGGCATCCGCTCAAATAACAATCGCGCCATGCCTTCTTCCTTCTTTCACCATACAAAAACACTTTAATCCACAGCCAACCAAAAAATCCATAATCGGATATGGCATTTTGAGGTAAACAAAAGCCGCATACGTACAACCGGAACAGCAATTGAGCTCGTTTGTTGTACACCTGAGATAAATCACTACGTCTACCTTATGAGAGTATATGCTGCAAGGGAAGTGCTGCTGCGCGGTAGATGTGGTTCGAGTTTGTGTATAGTATTTGTTTGTGTTATTTACTTATAAACTACCACAGCTCCACCTACACATAGCCAACTAATTATGCTTGTATAATTGGTAATTGCGGGCAGTCGCTTCGTTGTAGAATGCATTTTTTACATGAATAATTCCAATGAAAATATAATTTCTCATATATTTGTATTTGCTTGTGTGCCTACTTTATCAGCGCTCAAATCACTTTGTTCACTTGCGTCGGCAAATAAATATATAGATTCCCATTATTTTGGCATTCTATTTCGTATATTGCTACTACGCGCATTAGTCAGCATGCAGTTCAGCTGCTGTGCACAATCTCTTACAACTTGTTGCCGCGCGCATGTTCTCACAATTGCAGTTTAACCCGCCATTCAAGCGTATGACGCGTATTCTCTTGCGTCAGCTGTTGGCGTTGAAAATCAAAGAAAACAAATAAATTTTATATGAAAAAAGTATAATTCAATCAGTCCGTTTTTTAACAATAATTCTACTGAAACCCTTAAGCTACCTGTGGTTTAGACTATGTACAATCCCTTACCTGCTGTACCGATGTTCATTGACTCTTTCTTGTATCACTCATTTGCCATTGCATTTTTCGTCAATGAGTCAGTATCTTCGACTACACAAATCAATGAGGGTTGGCTAAATTGAAAGCGGCAATAAATTATTATAATTAAATGTTTAATTGGAATTCCTTTTGGGCGAAATTAATGTTGAATGAGTTATGCTTTCTTTCATGGATTATTTTTTTTTAATTTTATCGAAAGCAGTGGCTTTGCTTGCTTGCATGTGTAATTAAAAATCATTGCTATTTTCTAAATTTACTTTAATCCACAAACTCACAGCTCTCACAAACACTTTAAATTCATTTTCTACTGTTTTAATCTTTTACTCATCACTTTTAACTGCTATTTTGCCTATCTACTTTTCAACGCTTATTTCACATTACATGCACTCGCTGTTGCACTCACATCTTCAACCATTTGCTGCATTTCGAACAGTACCTCACATGTTTCGTCAATTTAAGTTTAATCTAAGTATGACATACATTTGTGCATGCTTTCCATGCGCTTCTGCCTGCTGCCATCTTCATCAATTGACTGCCCGCCAACTTTGTAGCGTTGCTGGATGCATCATTAAAATTTTGTAATGTTGCAGCACGACAACAACATTCTGTTTGCGGTTAATGCGGAAATGCATGTTTATTGCCGATTGCGCCCGTTCATGTTAAATTGCCTATAATGAGTTGTGTGTTAAATGAGAAATTAGTTAAAGTGTGGAATTCGTTGTGGGCCTATGTCGAAAACAAAATAAATTTGTAGTAATTGTGAAGTAGTGGTAAAGAGTTATATTCAAACAAAAAAAAATATAAGATTAAAATAAAAATTATTTAAAAAAAATAAAAAAAAATTGTTAAAAAAAATTATTTAAAAAAAATAAAAAAAAAAATATATTTAAAAAAATTTAAGAAAATTGAAAATTTCTTTTTTTGCATTTTAAATTAAAAAAAAAAAATAAAAAAAAAATTATTTAAAAAAATTTAAGAAAATTGAAAATATTTTTTTTTTTGCAATTTGAACGTTCAAATAGTATAAGTATGAAAGTCGACTTAATTTATCATTTTTAATTTTGACAAGTAAGAAAAGGCTATAAGTACGGGTGCAACCGAATATTTTATGCTCTCGCAATTTATTGATGTAATTTTATTAAGATAACACAAAATCTTACCCATATATTCCGCATAAAATCCACTAGAACAACAAAAATCATCATAAATAGTATATGAGGGCTGAGGAAATTTCTGAACCGATTTTACTCATTTACACCACCAAGATACACTATATTGAAGACGCTCACTTTTCAATTTCGCTACGATAACTCACATATTAACCGATATATGTGGTATAAAGCCCATCGGAAGTTTGATAAACCGAATATAAGGTATATGGCAGTTAGGGAAGTTATGACTCGATTTTAACCATTTTTGATACAGAGACACACTATTAGAAAGAAAAGATTCCCTCTGATTTAAATTAAGATATCTGCGATATTTACCGCTATTTTCGGTGAAAAATTACCGATATTCGATATCGATATCCGGGGCCTTGACAAGTTATAGTCCGATTTCGACAACTTTTCCACAAGTGATGTCACAGCTGAAATACAGTATTTGTGTAAAGTTGTATTCCGTCATCATCATCATTGTTCCCTAATGTTTATATTATAAAGTGAAGGAATCAGGTGGAATTTAAAATCCAGTTATATGGAAAATGGGCGTGGTTGTAAATCGATTTCGCGCATTTTTCATCCGTGTCATCAGAGTGTAAAGAATATATTATATAAGAATTCGAATTTCGTTGAAATCGGTCGAGTAGTTTCTGAGATATGGTTTTTGACCCATAAGTGGACGACGCCACGCCCATTCTAAAAAATAAAAATAAAAAAAAATAAAACAGCCCTTCTGCACTATTGTAGCCACTTGTGCAAACAACTAATTTTTTGCTACTTAAATTTGGAAATAAAAAATCATATACATATGTATATCCAGACACACAAAGCCATTTAAGTGGTCACATCACAATAATACAAACCCTTATTCAAAAGGAGTGTAATAACCAACCGCCAGGCGACCAGCTGGTGTCAAAGCAAACAACGGCAAACCAGCAAATGGCAAAATTATAAAAATGTACAATACATACATATGCAAATATATGTATATATAGTACATACAATTGATAGCAAAAAGAACCCGCACACTCGAACCTGGTACACGAAACTTAACAACTCTGTCGAAAACGGTGTCACTAATATCTTAATGCACAAAGCACAAAGGCAGCAACACTTAAGTCAGTCGTACATATGGTTGACAAAAATTTGGGGGAAAAAATTACCTTTCAAGGGTGCGTGCAATTTTGCGACATGCAAATCATTTTTCAGCAATTTCCGACATTTGCGACAACGCATTTATGACAGTTTCTTTTTTTTTTTTGGCATATTCTTAAGTGGCTGCAGGCGTTCGTCAGTGGATTGGTATTATGAGGGGACATTTTGCAAAGTCATCGCTTGGCATTATTATTCGTTTCCTGTTAAAATGAGATTAATGCGCATATAATTTGCGGCAGGGCGTGAATTGTCTGTGTGTGTTGTTGAGAAATTGTCGAAAGTGTAGTTATGTGGCATTCGAATGACAATAGTTTTGTTGGGTAGTTATATGAAAGATGGATGGATGCATTGTGCCAAGACTTTTTGAGTTTTATGAGTTAACCGGTGTCCAGTCCAAACCAGTCCAAACACTTTAAAAGTGTAGTAAAACATTTTAAAATGGAAAAGAGTTCTTAGAGAGTTCGTTTATAGTACTCGATCTTCGAAAGTCTTTATAAGTCTCAGTAGCGGTCTCAAGAGGAATATTATAATCGAACTCTAAGTATAATTTTGTGACGTCCGAAGCAACCCTGAAAAGTTAAGACTCATTCCAATGATGGTTGTTCTGCTTCAATTCGGCTTAGCTCTACAGATCAAAAAGTATATTTAGTAAGAGCTCTGTGTAATATGCATTCTATGACAGTCAAAGTCAACCCTATAGATTTAAGGTCTAAGCGTTGATTTGAGTTATGCTTTAATTCGACTTAGTAGCAGTGTGTTCTAAGGACGATGTTATCTTGGCTGTTGATTTCGTTCTTTATAATTGCGATTTCTTCCAGAAATTTAACTTTTTTTTGGTTTCTTATTCAGTCTAGTCTGAGTTTTACAAGCTGTGAGTTATATATCCGTCTGGTTTCAGATCTTGCATGATTTTCATGAATCTAAACAATCTAATCCCAAGAAGCATATTTAAAAGCGCTCTATGTAATATATGTACATCCAAAGTCAACCTTATAGATTAGGGTCTAAGCAATGATAGGAGTGCTGTAGTTCGTCTTAGCAGTGTGCTCTAAGGAAGGTGTTATCTTTTCTGTTGGTTTCGTTCTTTATAATTGCGATTTCTTCTAGAAAGTTAACTGATTCTTTGGTTCATTCAGTCTAATCTGAGTTTTAGAAGCTTGAAGATCCAACTGGTTTTAGATCTCGCACGAAATTTGATGAATTTAAATTTCTAATCTAACGAAACCTGGCTTCTGAACTTTTCTTTTATCCTCGCACACACTAAATTATCAGTACAAAAACAAAAACTGTTTGTTGAAAACTGCTTAAATTCCACAATTGGTTCAACAATTACGCTTAGCTGCCAAACAATTCAGTCTCCGGCGGCCAAACCGCTCAACTGCAGCATAATCGCCTCTTTGATATATATATATCTAAATTGCCAACAACAACAAATTGTTTGCTATTTTTTATTGTTATTATTTTTTGTTCACAAAATGCCTTATTTGTCTATTTCGCTTTGTGTCTCGCATGTCGCACAGCACGCCAACGTGTACTCATTTATACAATTCCATTCAATAGTTTCTTGTCTTTTCCAATAAATAGTCTATTGGAATGCCCGACTGAATCTATTATGCTTACAATTACTTGTGTCTGTGACTGTCTTTGCATAGTTCTATATTCGCTTTTCAAATTCTTTCATTTATTCATGTCTTGGCCTTCGGTGCTAGGTGCTTGATTGTTTCATTAGTACGCGATACCAAGTGTAGTCTTTAATTTTCACTCGTACCGAAAGACCAAACTGGCCATGTTGTTTTTTTCATTTGACTACTTCACCATGCGACCGACCGTCCGTCCATGCAGTAGGAGCACCGGACCACACACACGTCACAGGCGTCATTTTTCAATATCAATTGCCAATACTGTTGTGCTGTTCGTTTCGTTCGCGGCTCGTTTTGGGCAATTTAGTCGTGATTTTTATGGCTTTTTGGGAAATCTTCTTACGTTCGTTTTTTCTATTAGTTTGTTTTAGGTAGTCCCACCTAATCCTCAAGTAGCTAAATGGCTTTGGGTTATTTGCATGCGTCTTAAGCGGGAAATTGGTTTTCCTTTTCCAATTGTGGAAAGCAGCAGTAATGCATGGTAATTACGTACGTTGCATGATTGAAAGGAAGTACGTACGTACATTGCTACCTGAGGGCAAGTAGTGCGTGGAAATTATGTTATTGTGCGTGGCAATTGTTATGCTAAGCCGTAAGTGGAATAATAAATGAGGTTAAGCACCGCATTTACATGGTAGGTAGGTGGAAATTTGACGTCTGCGCTACAAAACCCAAGATGATATATTGAAAATGTGCGGTTAGAACGCTTGCCTAGAGATTAGAACTACAGAAACCTACATGATAATATTGAAATTATTAATTTCTACTGGACTTACTCATTTTCGAATTGAGAGCAGAGATGTGCTTGCAGTAAAACGCACTTTGAACAAGTGAGGAATGCCATAAACTCACTATTAGGTATAGATCCATCTGAAATGACTCATTTTCAAAGAAATCAGCTAAAATTTAAGAAGAAGGATTAAATGGTTAATGCGTTTGCATTAGAAAATATACTATTAAAAATTACTTTTTTTTTAAATACAAATATTTTTCACATTGCTTTTTTAAAGTAAAATTATTATTTTATTATTAAAATAAATTTGTAAAAATAAAGTTATTTTTATTTATTATTTTTTGTTCTATTTTATATTTCATTTTTTATTTATTTTATATATTTATATTTTATTTTATTTTTTTGTTCTATTTTATATTTTATTTAATTATTTTATTTTTATTAATTTTTTTTTGTACATTTTCTACAAATTTTTATTTATGTAAAATTTATATTTCTAAAAAATATTTTTTTTAATTTTTAATTTTATTTTTTATTATTATTTTTTTTTGTTTTTAATTTTACTGCCTCAATTGCTCCAAAATAATGCCCTTTCGACCTCTCCTCTGCTGCACAAATTATACTTTTCTGCATTTTACTTACTCATTTCAATTCTCCTTAAATCGTAAAATATTATTTTATGATTTTTTTGTCAATGATTATCGCTTTGAATGCGACAGTAAGCGGCGTAAATAAAATTTAATATTCGTACGTATTTTATTTCATAAAAATCATTTCCTGCCGTTATCAGCATAACTGCCTAACGGCCTAAGGGGGAGTGCGCTTTATTTATGTATTTATTTCTATTCGATTTTGTGCGCAGGAAAAATTATTGTGCATAAATTCAAATATCAATGTTAGTAAAATTTTAAAATTAATTAGTTTTTTTTTTATTTTAATTTTAAATTATTGTGCACAAATTCAAATATCAATGTAAGTAAAATTTTAAAATTAATTATTTTTTTTTAATTTTAATTTTATTTTTGATATTTATTTATTTATTATTTTTTTTTAATATTTTTTTTAAATCTTCAATTTTTAAATATTTTTTTTTTTATTTTTTAAATTTAAATTTATTTTTATTTTCTAATCTTAAATTTTTTAAATTTTTTTAAATACATGTTTTATATATTTTTATATACATTTTCTTTTAATTTTTAAAATATTTTTTTAATATTTTTTAATTTTTATAAAGTTTTTAATAAATTAAATTTTTTTAATCTTAAATGTTTAAAAATCTTTTTTATATTTTTTTATATTTGTTTTCTTAATTTTTAAATATATTTTTTTTAATTTTTATTATATTTGCAATTAATTTAAATTGTTTTAATCATATAGTTTTAAATATTTTTTTAAAATAATTTTTAGCTTTTATTAAATTTGTCATAAATATTTTTTATATGTTTTTTAATATTTTCATATTTTTTTTTTAATTTTTTAATCTTCTTTTAATCTATTTCTTTAAATATTTTTCAATGTATTTGTATATATGTTTTTTAATATTTAAACTTTTTTAATTTTTATAAAATTTTGTAATCTTATAATACATTTTTTCAATATTTTTAAATATTTTTTTAAGCTTTTTTTATTTTTTTAAGGTTTTATATATATATATATATTTAAATATTATTTTAAATATATATTTTTTTTAATTTTTTTTTTAATTTTTTATTTTTTTTTTATTTTTTTAATTTTTTTAAATTTTTTTTATTTTTTTAATTTTTTTTATTTTTTTTAATTTTTTAAATTTTTCATAAATTTAAAATCTTTAATAATTTCATACTCATTTTAAATTTAATTGTTTTTTTTTTTTGTAATTCTGAGTTATATATAATTATTTTACCCCTTATTGAATGCAATGAAATATTCTTTGCCTCGCGATTCAATATAAATTTTGTAGACTTTCTTCTTTAGTAACGTGCTTGCTCTGATTAATTTATTTTTATATTTTTGATTTTCCGAAATAATTAGCTTATGTAAACACTAGTATTTACAAATACAGATACATACAAACACTTTAATAACTCAACAAGCCCTAAAACTATACCATACATAATTTCAATAGATTCACTCAACGCCGCTTTAGTCCTCAATTTTTTATTTTCTGATTTTTTTTTCCAAAACTTTATATTCGTCTTCCCGCTATACATAAGTATATCTACATACATTTATATACATATGTATGTCTGTTTATAGTACATATACATTGTTGCATACTGTAACCATGAGTAACAACTGTTCGCCGCCCGAAAATTTATGTGTCAAGTGACAGTGGCTTTCGAAACAAAATATATTTTTACTGGAATTTATGGTTTTTGGTGTATTTGAAAACGATTATGCTTTGTAATCTTGCATGCGTTGCGCAGCAAATTGTGTTGTATGCACTTAAAATACATACATACATATATCTACACGGCTGCATTTGAGTGTGTGTATTTTTAGTGCCACAGCTCAGGCACCGCGCCATTGCAAAGCATTTCGAATTGCTTCCAAATATTTATGGTAATAACATTATTATCAGCATTAAAATATTATTTTTTATTTTCTTTTAATTACTTTTTATGGCTTTATTATTTTTGAGGTCGGCGCAGTGATGGCACATAAATATATAATCAATTGAGTACTACTTCTGTTGAGTTTTGTGCTCAATATTAATCATTTAATCTTTTAATACTCTGCAGTTTGACACTAAACCTTTTCAATTAAGTGTTTTGTGCTTAGTACTACTATTTTTTTTTACTTTTCTTATTTTCAAAAGCTGTCTTCTAACGTCAAACATTTCCAAATCCACTTTCTTCTTTAATTTCATTGTCACTTTCTAAGCGTTTTATCTATATCACCTAGCGTTAAATTAATCAACTCCCATTCGTACGTTTTCACCGTTGTTTGGTTTGGTGTTTTTATGTTTTCAATTAATTTTTTTTCTGCTTTGTTTTTGCTAATTTGCATTTTAATAGATTTTCGGTTCGTCGCGCATATTTATTACGCTAAAATTTGCGCTTTTTTCGGGCGTTAGCTAATTTGTGAACTTAGAGTTGACATCTTTATAGTGTTGGTTATAATGTTTATCTTGTGAAAATCGGAGACACAAACTATGGGACTTAATTGAAGATTTACTGAACCATGTCGAGCAATATAAATTTAATTTTTATATCGTGACAGTGTTTTTAGTGACTTCAATATCTGAAAATGATAGTCTTCAGCATTCCTTTCAATCACTTATCAATGTTCTTTATGAGATCAGGCTCTCAAGGTCCCTTAATGATAATTGTACTACAATTAATAGATTTTGAAGCCTTAAATAGCTTTCCAGGTACTCTAAAATGTGAGGTTAGTTCTATTCTTGATTCGTTAAAAGTGTGGGAACAACGGAGATCAGTACTTTTTCAAGGTTTTCTCACAGTTTTGCTTAGTTTCAGCTTATAAACATATATTAATACTAGCAGACCCGGCCACACGTTTTTGTGGCTAAGGTATACATTAAATTAAGTTGGTCCAATCTTGGCTTCGGCGACGATATTGATTACTCGAGGTTGATTTATGTTACGCAGCATGATTACAACTCACACTACTTTTAATTGCAAAGTACAGGCAATTTTAAATAGTTTGGGCTAATTGACTACGTCATACTGGTTAGTAGCTGTGTCAACTCTTTTGGACCGAAATTCTAAATTGTCGCATTAAGATCATCGATATTTTTTTTACCACCAATATAGGTCATTCAATCAGTCATTTATGGTTATCATATTGAGGTTTCATGTCAGGAAAACTTCTCTTTCGAGTCAATGAAGTGAAAGAAATCTGTTGGAAATGCTATTAATCCATCGAGGTGTCAACTGCCAACTATTTCTACAATCGCAATTTGGTATTGTTGCAAAAACACTCATATGTTAGTTGTTAATTGGCGCTTCTCTATGTGTCGCCACAAATTAAATGATTTTAGGCATGCGATAACCCGTCAGTAACAGTTGATCCAGGAATAATTGGCGTAAATCACCTACTAACAGAATCCTGGCTCCACCAAAAACGTTCATCGACAATCAAGATCTTTTAAAGTCCTGTGCAGTACCTCCAACGACTTCTTGAATATTTGGAAAATTTTCGTTAAAGCGCTATTTTTGACGATTTTGCTGACTGGTGTTTCGTTCATTTGCAATTTAGGAGTAATTTCAAGGCCGAATGCGCCGTATGTTTGCCTACTAACAGGTGCCAAGTCGCCCCTATTCCCGTTAACCTTGGTGGTGAAAATGAGTGAAATTGGTTCTGGAATTACATCAGCCCTCATATACTATATATGATGATTTTCTATTGGACTTTATGTCGAATATATAGATAAAATTGTGTGTTATCTAAATAAAATTACATCAAAAAATTGTGAGAGTATAAAATGTTCGGTTGGACCCGAACTTAGCCTTTCCTTATTTGTTACAAATTGTTTTGGGCTATCGACACAATCTTATACAATTGAACAATAACAAAAATACTTTAACAAAGCAACAATGATAACCTTCAAAATATTATTTTTTTGTTTTCTCTTTTTAATATTTTTATTGTCAACTCTAATAAAATTCTCTTATTATTATCTTCCTCGCAATTTTTACATATTTACTCACTTTGTAATCTTTTTATGGCCTTCCACGAATATTTCAAGATTAAAATTAGCCAGATCGGTTTGGCCGTTCTCGTTTTTTTGCGGCACAAACGAACAGCAATTCATTTTTATATTATATTATTATCAAGCGACAATTATTTTTAATTCCGCACAGGACCATTCAAAATTTTTAACTCGTGATATCTTTTGAATGGTATGTCAGAATCTAATAATTCAAAAAGTTATATAAAGGTTTTGAAGCGATCTTAAATAATAAATCATTTATTTCGATAAGGACTAATACTAAGGTATAAATAAAGAGACTTTTCAAGTAGTGGTATTTTAATTAATTTTTTTATATAAAATCGCTTATTGTGACAAAACTATAATAGTTAGAGGTATGATGTCGCGACGTTTTTTGTAGATAATGATAAGTTCTACAAAATTGTAGTACATCACTTTGTTATATCTTCAATCGTTTTCGCAGCATTCGCGATTAAAGAAAGTTTTTTGGTATTTTTTTTTACATTATCGGAGTTTTGGTAAGGAACCCTATTTTTTTTTTAAACTAAATATAGCCTATGTCACTCAGGGATAGTATAGCTTTCCAACGGTGAAAGAATTTTTCAAATCGGTTCAGTAGTTTCGGAGCCTATTCGACACAAACAAACAAAAAAACAAACATTTCCTCTTTATAATATTAGTATAGATATAAATATTTATATGTTTAGACTTGAAAACCAAGTTTTTGAATGTTTTCATAATTGCCATAGCGACATTTTATTGTATTATATCTGAAGAGAATTGAATATCCTTTTCGCACAGCAGCTAATTTATGAATTAAACGGCATTTGCTCGATTAAATCGATCAAATTACAATACAAAATAAAAATCTAATTTTTCTACATTAATTTTTGTTCGATCTTTAATCGAGTTGAAAATGAAAAGCAACTCTGCAACAAAGAACGCATTAGTAAGTAATACAACTCAAGGGTAGATCGCTGCTGCAAATAATGGTTTTAGTTATTGAGAAAATAACAATCAGCTGTTGAAACTTACCAACTTCTTATGAAAAGCAAAAACAAAAATGTATAACCGCTGATCAATTATCGAGTAACCGGCAGTGCGAAGGACAAAAACTGATTTCTGAATTAAAATTTTAATTATTCTATTAATTTGGCTGTGTGAAAAGGCTTTTGAAGAAATTTCTATCCAGCTTACCATAGAACTGTATACGTTTGAATACCATTTGTTCTGAGTTTGGTTGTTTCGTGATTTCGTGAAAGATGTGAGAACATCAGAGATCATTTTCATGATCTCCAGAACGATTTCAATTATTTTGAGCTTCTAAACATATTTTATGAAGGGCGAAAAAAGCTTTTATAAAATATTTTAGTGACCGAAAACCGATAATACGAAGGTTTTCTTAATTGTCATCCCCACTTTTTCACTTATTATGCTTCAACGACATCTAAGCAGACTCTTCTCCCAAAAACTATACCAACTCTAAACTCAGACATACCCTACAAAACTTGGAAACATATTTTTTTGTCTAGTCGTATCACTTTTTAAGCGTAATTAGCACAATAATATACAACTAACACCATTATTGTATGACATAAGCAACGGACTGATTGTCACGAGCTCACGAAAATTCCCCAACACCCATACAAAAGTCCATAGAAAGTTTGCTAACTAATACAGCTGTTTTGTATACTACTTTTTGTGTTGAAACCGTTTGAGCAACTGTCATAAACTGTTAGCAATTAAAAATATAAGTATAAACGCTATAACTTTGTATGTAAAGCTGACAACACAGCGCAGCATATTTGGTCACACACACTCAGCTCCTCCACTTTGGCGCGCCATCTTTGGTATGCTGGTCATTTACCCGTGTCAACTTCTTGGCGTGTTTTGCATGTAGAAAGCATGATTGCTGTATTTTTTTTAGCGAAAAATAACGTTTCTTAGCTGCCGCGCTGAAAAATTGTGTCAATAAAACACGCACCAAACAGAGAGTAGAGAATTTCGGCTGCCTTGATTTTATTTTATGTTTTTCGTGTTCTTTTTTCTTCAAATTTCTTTAAATTTCCTCCATCTCGTGCTGCAATTTCGAACTCAACAACATTTACAGCAAATTTGTCGTAATTATTGCGTTGTGTACTCGCACTAAAATTGGTTTACAACAGACAACAACAGCGGCAACAACGTGTTAACGCTTTGCTTGGCGGCTTAGCGCCTGCCGTACGTGCTGCTGCTTGGCGATTGGCGTTTCAGTTTTTTAAATTAATTGTTTTTTTGTTTTTAAGTTAAAAGCTGCATAAGAAAGAAAATAAAAAAATTAAGTAGCGTGATTTGAAAAAGTACGCTACACGTGTGCAACTCTGCATGTCAGCAACACCGCTTCATTACTAGTCATTTACAGTACAAATTTGCTTAAGTTCTTCAGACTATTTCGTAAATGAGTCGCCCGAAAACATTTGAAAATCATTTGTATGCATGTCATTTGCTGTTTGTACTTAATACTGCACCAGCGGGTATTTCATGTCATAAGGCTGTGTACATAGTGCTGAAGTGAAATGTGAAACCATTTATTTACTTGAAAAAAAAAAATTCTTAAGACAGCTTAAATATTCTACTTGACTTATTTTACTGAATTAGAATTTTTCCTATCTACCTACACTAAATTAATTCCCTGGCTTTTAAATCTTCAACTTCAAATTTGTTGACAGCTGTCAGATTTAAACTCTGTGTTTGATAGCTTAAGAATAAATACTCAGCAGCTAATTGCTTAATTTCGCTTATTAGCTACTTTCAACGCTTTACTACCTAACCGGCTTTATGTTTGTACTGCTTTAGTTATCGAACTGGGTGCTGATCACTTGAATGGCTTATGACTAAGCCTAAGTGCCAAATTTTATATTATTCTCATTATATTGAGTATAAAATGCCGTGTGTATAAAAAGTGTTTTGGGGACGTGTGAATTTCTGTTAAATAAATATTTGTTAATGATTGACATTTTCTTTTTGAAATTTACTTTTTTGATTATTTTTAACTCTTCAAACTTTTTAATAAACTTTTTTATTAAACTTTTTTTTATATTTTTTAACTAATCAGTTCCATTTTCTTCTCATTTTAGGTAAGTTCATTAAAATGAGTCACTGCAGTAAATAAATTAGATCATCTTTGTAAGTATTGATATTTATTTTAAATCTAAGTTATCGATACTCAAAACTTTCCAATATACTTGTGAGTGCATTGTGAGACATAATAGCATGTTTTCACAACATGTTGTAATGATTGTAAGAGCTGAACATGTAGATTTTTGACAGTGTCTAAAAAGAGTTAGACTTTAAATATAGTAATCCTCGTTTACGTAACCCTTCTTAACATGCAGCACTTCTTCAAGTAGAAGTAGAAGAAGACTCTACCTTTAAATTGTAACTAAGCCATTAACTTTTGTTTTCCTCGTCCAAACCGTGGTTTGTTTTATAGAAGGCGGTCTTAAGTTTGCTTTTAAGTGCTGTGCGGAAAATTGAATTTCTTAATTCTCTTTCAAAAACAATTTCCGTATTTAAAAAGCAAATACATTTTTGAGTTGTGATATATTGGATATCATCAATTTTTCAGATATTAAAATACAGTTGAATTTTCCTAATAGCTTTTACACACAAGAGTTAATTTATCAATAAACCGGACTCTGCTCGATTAAAACGCTGATTAAGATCGATATACCATGCAAAATTAAAATCTACATTAATTTTTTATTGCATTTTTGTCGACTTGAAAAAGAAATGCAACTCTGTGACAAAGACAGTAATAGTAATTATATATGTACGTTCTTTGTCTGCGATTGGCTGTATTTTTTGATAAAATAGCATTAATTGCCGCTGCTGGAAATAAATAAAAAATAGCAATCAGCTGATGAAACTTACTAACATCTGATGAAAACAAAAACTAAATTGTGTAACAGCTGATCGGTTATCGAGTAGCCGGCAGTGTGAAAGACAAAACAGGTTTTCTCAATAAAAATTTTGGTTGATCAATTAATTTGGCTGTGTGAAAACGTTATAATCGAATCACCATAACCCCCAAAAAAACTTCGAGTTATGGACTCTTTTAAAATTCTGCCTCGATAGTAAAATTTCAATTTTGTATTATGCCCTTGTCGAAAAGTTCGTTTTATGGAAGGAAATTTGTATGAAATTTGACTTCTATTGCCAACTCAAGAGTTCGAGTTATGGAGAACTTCGAATTAAGGTGGTTTGAGTTATGCAAAGAAATTTGTATGAAATTTGGCTTCTAAACGATATTGGCAATTTAAGGGATCCAGTTATGGAGATCTTCGAGTTATATAAGTTCGATTTATGGAAGTTTAACAGTATTTAAAAACAAATAAGCTTTTTACTTTTAACCCCGAAATTTCGTTACTAAAAAAGTGATTTTCATAAAGTTTACATGCACTAGTCAACAATATTGTATAACCTATGATCGAATTACATAAATCATAGAAATAACAACGGAAATTTGTGGGAGGAAAGTGTTGTATAATCAATCCATAATTTGGTCTGCCAGATCTGATGATTAAGCAGAAATCTTTTTATCGTAATAATAACATTACAACTTATGCTGTAAATACAAAAAAACAACAAAATATAACGCTTATAGCATGATTACTAAGAAAACAACAAAAAATCAAAGTTGAGGTGCAGGGAGTATAAATAAATATATACAAAACAGCTGTTACAATTAACAAGCAATCAGCAATTAGACACGTCATAAGTGCTTGTTAATATCGACAGCATGCGATAGCGAAAAGTGTGTCAAAGTCAAGATCACAAATTAGAAATAACAAATACGCCATGGGCATTGCACGATTTCGTTGGCTTGAGTATACAATTATTAAGAAACTTGAAGAACGATAGAGATTGGAATGATTTCGTGAACCTTATCGAGGTCTGTGTCAGTTATTGTAATGGGAAAATAAAAAATAATAAAATAAAAACTAAAGTGACATTTACATACATTGTAATATTCAAAACAGCTGCGCTGTAATTTGACAGTTAAAGAATTGATTTTAAAGCGTGAATCAATGCATAAAAATAATAACGTAAATCAGCTGTTTTGCGCTGTGCCTAAATAGCGGAAATGTTGTATTTAACATAACAGATTTATTTCACCTAACCGCTATATCAAATTACAACCCTGTAGAGCATTTTAATTACCATTGAACGCTGCAAAACCCACGAAGTAAATGGTTTACAAGGCAACTGTGACGCAATAAATTAACAGGATGCGCCAAATGCATGGCAATTAAAGTGATTAATGTGCGGAGAGGAAATTTAATATTTTTTGCAAGCGCACAAAAACAATGTGTACCAACAAAAATGCAAGGAAAAACAACCCTGTTAGGTATTTGACCCTAAATCTGACAAACTTACCACGAATCGAACGGTACCTGCAATAATTAAAAGGTAGAGCGAGTGATAGCGAAAGAGCGAGAGAAAGAGATTAACTTGAAAATGTGGTATGCTTTCAAAAAGGACGCACAGCACAAATTGGAAGTCCGCACACCCGCTTTATTTTCTTGTATTGCGGTTGACACTAACAATTACCCTTTTCAATTAAATTAAAGCGTAGATTTACGAATAAATGTCAATTTGAGACAGTTACAAACCACATATATACGATTGTGCGTGTAACAGCAATTCGAAATATCGAATGAAAACAAAATATTGCCAGCTGGACTATTGCGAATACTAGATAGTCTGATCACGGCATGCATGCTACAGTTTTAATTTAAATTCCCTCGAAAAGCAATAACAATAATCAGAGGGAAAGGGAAAAACATTTATTGGCAAGACCACGCCAATAATTTTCAATAAAATAATAGAAGAAACATATTACATATATGGCACCCTGTGAGAACTCGAGAGAGCGTCTAAATATATGTTGTGAGGAGATTTCATACAAGAGAGCATAATCATAGTTCTCCGTAAAGATATTGAAGTACAGTTTTCTGGAATATACATTCCAAAGTGGACCTGGATATCTCAGATAGTAGTTTATCAAACTCTAACACCCCCAATTTACAAAAAAAGTCGATGAAGTGAAGCTAATAAATTTCGCATAACTGGACCTTTAACTGATCCAGACATATGTATATTTGAGTAAGGAGTTGTAGAAAGGCTCAGAAAGAGTCGGAGTAGATCTATATCTAGAACTTAAACGAAATGCAATGGGAAATAAACCTTGTATATAAAAAGCTGTATGAATTAAAAGGCTCTCTTAATGAAGACTAGACTTTTACTGAGTTTAGTGCGAACTAATTAACTTAACCTCAGAAATAGGTTGACTTAATATTGCATTAATCGTCTAACCTTGTAAAGACTAACTAACCGTAGCAATCAATCTAATCTCAGAACTTGGTTGACTTAATATTGCATTAAGCGTCTAACCTTGTAAAGACTCACTAACCGTAGCAATCAATCTACCCTCAGAACTAGGTCGTCTAACCTTGTAGAGACTAATCCGAATCTGCTTAAGAGACCAATCAGATCGGTATTCTTTTGTTGTTTCATTCTTACTATATTAGTTGCTACTATATTTTCTCCACTATTTCACCATTTCACTTCCTACCAGGAACATTGCACAACAACAACACTCCACTATAACCATATGTTTGCAATTCGATTCATGTCTCTTGTACCGCCTACAAAAGCAGACACTTGTAATTAAATCCCAGCCGTTTTCAATTGTCTAAGGTTTTATATTACACTCCCAAAAATTCATAAGCCACACGCAGCTGGTCGTTATTGCCACTTTTGCTCTCGTGAAATAGGCTTTTTTTTTATTTGTACAATGTTGTCGTAATTTATTTCGTGCTATTCGACCTAGCTGAGGGGGCGTACTTGCAAACACATTTTGTTGCTGTAAACGCTTATAAATTGTACGATTTTCAATAGTAATTATGTTGATGGTTCTTCAATGGTTTTCATTTTGGGGGGTGTTTTCTGACGAAAGATCACTCGTGTTTCAACATTTGTGTGAGTGGAAGGTGATGCACTATTGGTGGTATTCAATCATTTCTTTAGTGAATGGGATTATATATTGGAGATTAAATATTAAAACTTTGCTAGGGATTACTATTAAGAGGCTTAAGGGTTGTCTGTTAGGATCTAAATACAATACACTTATTTTTTGAGTCGGAACAGTCCCTTCGAAATACCGAAAGCCTCGATGGATTTTTTCAGAAATTTCGTTATGAAATCTGGGCGAGTTTGGAGACCAAAGATAAATAGGTATATCATATTCTATCTTTTGTTAGACTCAGGGTGTGGCGCGAAATTTCGTTGCACTCTGTAGGCTTTACTCTAACTTTTTTGGCCAAAAATGGTTGAATGAGTTGAGGAAGACCTCGAAACCTTCACACCAACATCATCGGTCGAAAGCTGAGTTGAAAAAGAACCCTGTCTTTTCTCAAAAGGTTTGATAAAATATTTGGTAAAAAATATCTAAGAAAATTTAATTGTGTCAAACGGTGCTAATTTCTATATTAATTGTATTTTGTTGTAACCAGCAGTAAAAAATTCCAGTTAGAAAGTGCCGCACGCAGCCTATAACTTATGCTTGAATGCAACCTTGCGGCTTGTTGACAACAATTGCATGCAATTTAAATGTCTGCAACGCCACGAAGCATGACAACAACAAGCACGCACGTAATGTTAGAAATTAAAGAAAATTAGTAAGCGAAGAAGCTGTGAATGTGACAAATGTGTCAAAAGCGCAAAACCGCTATTTGCCGCAGTGCTTGGCGTTGAGACATTGTTGCATTTTCATGCGGTTAATGGTAGCGTTGCGCTGTGAGGTGCGGCTTAATTTTCTTTAATATATGTAAATATTTTTTTTATTTTTATTGTCGCCAATAAATACAGTTTGTTGCGAAACTTATTAGAGCGGCATGATTGTCACTGGTGAGATGAAAATTTTAAGCGGAAAGTTGGTGAAAATATGATTTCTTAAGCTTAGAAGCTTTTTATTAAGAAATTTAGACAATTAAAAATATAAAATAGCAAAAGATATTAAAAAAGTATATGTAATAAATATTTTTAGAAAATTTGAAAAAAAATTAAAAAAAAATATTTATTATTTACAAAAAAACAAAAAATGTATAAAAAATTTCATCTCATTTTAAAATTTGCACAAAAATTATTATTAATTATTTTTATCAAAAAACATTTTTTTACAAAATAAAATATTTCTTAAATATTTAAAAAAAATTTCTAAATATTTCTATAATTTTTTTTTAAATATGTATACTTTTTTTATTTTATTTGACTAAAACAATTAATCATATTAAAAAATGTTCGACCATCACACCCAATAATTTGTAATTATTTCCACCTTTTACATAAACCTAACTTTTCACATAATTTTCATGCATGCAAATTTCACAAGCAAGCTATTAAAAAATTAGTGAAAAGTAATTTTAGAAAAAACGGAGAAAAGTAAAGAAATTAACTCCTCCATTGCATACCCCACACACACCCATATCATTTTTCAATTTCTCAACATTACTTCGTAACGGCGCGCTTTACTCGTTTCGGTTTCACCCAACCCGTCTCGCAGTGGTGTTGCGGCCAAAGCGAGAAGCCATCAGGAAGCAAGAAAGAAATTGCGGCAAACTAAGCAGATAAAATTACTAACCTAATTTGTTGTGTTTTCTTTTGCAACCACAGAAGATCGTTGTGTTGCTGCTTGTTGCTTCATTTTAATATGCTTTGATATACCATATGTAGATATATATTATATATGTGCATATGTATGTATGTATAAATCATATATACACAGAAAAAATTACTTGTAACTCAACTTGATATGAGTTGTGTATGCTTTATAAAAGCAATAACAAACGCTTTTGTTTGGGAGGAGTGTCTGCTGATAAGAAAATTTTCAAATGTATACAATGCATTGTAAGCGATAAGCAGCAAATTTCGTAATAGTAGCGAAATAGCATTAGTGCAATAATAACAAAAAATTAAAAAAATAAAATTTTTAAAGCATAAAAAATTAACTAAATTAAAATTAATAATTATTTAAAATATTAAAAAAAATTATTTAACATAAAATTAATTAAATTAAAATTAGTAATTAATTAAATTGATTTTTTCACGATTTTGACGTATTAAAAAATTAACAAAATTAAAATTTTAATGCATAATATTTTTTTTAATTTTAATTGAAAAAAAAATAATTAAAACTAATTAAATTGAAATAAGTAAATTAAATTAAAAATTAATTAAATCAAAATAAATAATTAATTGGATTGATTTTTTAACGCATACAAAATTAACTAAATTAATAATTAATTAAATTAAAATTGATAATTAATTAAATTATAATTAATAAATAATTAAGTAGATTTTTAACGATTTTGACGTATTAAAAAATTAACAAAATTAAAATTTTAATTCTCTTTTCGATATTTAATTGAAAAAAATATATTGAATTGAAATAATTGAGATAAGTAAATTAAATTAAAAACTAATTAAATCAAAATAAATAATAAATTGAATTGATTTTTAACGCATACAAAATTAACTAATTCAAAATTAATAATTACTTAATAAAACAATTAAAAATTAATTAAATTAAAATTAATAATTACTTAAAAATTAAAACAAAATAAATAAAATTAAAATTAATAAATAATTAAGTTAATTTTTAACGATTTTGACGTATTAAAAAATTAACAAAATTAAAGTTAATTTAATTAATTAAAGAAATAAATAAATTATTATTTAATATTTTTAATAATTTAATTAATTTAATATTTACTCAAGCCATAGTAAATATTTCGTAGACAACAACAAAAGTAAAAATAAATAAAATTATAAATTTTTTTTAAATAAATGAATTAAATCATTAATATTTAATTAAAAAATAGTAAATAATGAAAAAAATATTTATTAATTTAATAGAATTAAAGTTTTGATTATGTAATTAAATTTAAAAAGTTCTCAGAATATTTTACTACTTTATTACATTTTCTTTGTATGCCATTTTTGTCTGCATTTATTATTGTTCACTTTTCTGCTTTTTGCGTAGCATGAAATCCAACAAAAGTTTTGCAATTTGTTTATATTTTTTTTTAAATTTTTTTACAATTTTTCATATTTGCTCATAATTTACAACAATGCAATGCCAATTATGTGGAAAAAATTGCATAATTATTTTCTTACAAAAGCAATTAAATATAAATAATTTGTAAGCCAAGCTGTAGGAGTTACATAGCGTGAAATATTCAAGATATTTGCATAACAAAGACAAATGAATGAAAGAGAATTATGGAATTTGCGACGAATGTGGAATTTTGCGAAAGTGATTCATGCATAGCTTTGAAGTGACGTAAAAATTGAATGGAATATAAAAACTAAGAAGAAGAAAAAATTGGGAATTATTAAAAAAATTAAAAAAGTTAACAGTAAATTTAAAACAAATTGAAAAAATATGAATAAATTTAAAAAAAAAATTATGAATAAATAAAATAGTATATATAAAATATTAAAAAAAAAAAATTATAAAATATTTTGAAAAAAAAAATTAAAAAAAAAAAAACTTATAAATAAATTAAAAAATGTATAAATAAAATATAAATTAATAAAAAATAATTGTATAAAAAAATATAAAATATTTATGAAAAAAAATTTTTGAAATAATAAAAAAAAAGTATAAAGTATTTTATAAAAAAAATTATAAATAAATTAAAAAAAAATATATGTATAATCTTTGAAAAAATATTAATTATTTTAAAATAAAGTCATAAAAAATTGAAAAATGTTTATTTAAAAATATTAAACTTAATTTTTAATTTTTAACCGCAATTTTTTTATAATTCACTATAACTTTAGCTAATTTAGCTAACGATTGAGCTAAAAAAAAACACAACTTAATTTAGCGCAGTTTCTCTAACCTCTCCTCATCCTTAGTGCTGTTCTAACTCTCCAACCAACAGTTTCTCTAACCTCTCCTCAACCTTAGTGCTATTCTAACTCTCCAACCTCCGTTGACCTCCACCATATTCTATTTACAAAATAATGTCTTTAATGCCCATCAAACATTTCTATTTGGCGCCAATGCATACTTCACATTACTGCAGACGCTTTATGACCCTTCTTTGCACAACTCTTCTATTTCACATGTACTTTCTTCAGTTTCTTTGCATATCTTTTGTCACACACGAATTCGTCACTCATTTCACCTCAATTGACACATTCATTGCGCCTAATTGACAACTGTCACTTCAAATATATGGTAGCATTTTGTCATTTTCCGTTTAGGTTAAGTGCTTCTTGGGAATTCTCAGGCGCACTAAATGCATAATAAATTCTATTTTATTTTTGTTAGGCGACATACCTGGGTAAAATGGGCGGTACATGAATAAGTTATGTGTATGCAGCAAATGTTTTATATGTAAATTGTGGAAGGTGAGAGGAAAATATATTTAAAGATAGGGAAGTCGATATACCATATTTTGTAATACTTTTTCATTATGGAAAACCAATTTAAATTTAGTAATTAAAATTTAATACTTTGCATTTTTTTTATAAATTATTTTCAAAAATAACTTAATCATAATTAACTTAATGTAAAAAATTAATTTCAAGAGTGATAATTTGTATTTTTTTAAATATTTTTTAAAGAATTTTTATTTAAATAAAATTCATTAAAAATATAAATTTACAAATTTTACAAATAAATTTTAAGTAAAAAATAGTTGTAATTAAAAAAAAAAAAACAATGAAAAATAACAAAAAATTTATTTCCATAAAAATTATTGTTTGGTAATTTTTTTTATGTAAATTATATAAATTTAATTTGTAAAAAAATTATTTTTGAAAATTTTATAAATTTTTAATTTTTCGAAAGACCAAAATAATTTTTTCAATGTGAAAACTTTCAAATTTGTTTTGGCTTACATAAGTTTAAGCAAAGAAAATTAACCTCATATTTATGGTATTTGAAAACAATACATAATTATTTTATAAATTTTCAAAACAATTTTTTAATTAAGAAAATTTTAAAAATAATTTTTATTCAATTTCAATTTTAAAAATAAAATTTTTTCTCATCAAACATTTTTTTAATAATTTTTTTTTAACCAAAAACATTTTTCATCTTTCTTACATATTTTTTTTTAATCAAAAACATTTTCTAAATTTTTTTTAATAATTTTTTTAAATCAAAAACATTTTCTAAATTTTTTTCAATAATTTATTTTTTCAAAAACATTTTTCAACTTTCTTAAATATTTTTTTTGTTATCAAAAATTTTTTTTAATTTTTTGTTTACTATTTTTTAAATTTTTTTCAATATTTTTTTTTACCCAAACACATTTTTTATATATTTTTTTAATAATTTTTTTTAATCAAAAACATTTTTTAATTTTTTTTAATAATATGTATTTTTTAACCAAAAACATTTTTTAACTTTCTTAAATATTTTTTTTAATCAAAAACATTTTTTAAATTTTTTTCAATAATTTTTTTTACCCAAAAACATTTTTTATATATTTTTTTAATAATTTGTTTAATCAAAAACATTTTTTGATATTTTTTTATTATTTTTTTTAATCAAAAACATTTTTTAATTTTTTTTTAATAATATGTATTTTTTAACCAAAAACATTTTTCAACTTTCTTAAATATTTTTTTTAATCAAAAACATTTTTTAAATTTTTTTCAATAATTTTTTTTTACCCAAAAAAATTTTTTATATATTTTTTTAATAATTTGTTTAATCAAAAACATTTTTTGATATTTTTAAATATTTTTTTACTTGTTTAAATTTGTAATGCATTTTTCCGCTGCTTTACAACGCAGCTCTGCCACAACTCTTTCACGCAACAGCACAAATCGACTTTTCTTAATTTTCCACTAGAAGTTGATTTTCTGCTTTCTTCATTCACACTTTCTTAATTAACACTGAGGCGATTCAAATGTGATATTTTTAAATTAGAAACACGCACACACACAATACACATATGCTGCTTGAACATGTTAAAGAAATTCCATTTCATTCTCAAACAAAAATTTTTTTGACACCAAAAAAAAAAGAAAATAAGGAAAAATGCAGCCGCCACACAGTGTGCATGAAAAGTAGACAGACAAGAGTGCTGTCTATTGGCTGATGACTCATCAGCGGACTGAAGCATCTGTGTGTATATTTGTGGGTGTGAAGAAATGTATATATGTATATAAATGATGCGTGTATGCAGTTAATTTGAGGTTATGTGCAGCTTGCAATATAATAACAGTTAATTTTATATGCACTGTTTGGTTTTGTGTCTGCACGTTCTGATGTTCCAACGACTATACCAACTGTATAGGCAGCTGAAATTTAAGGGTTAGACACGCGCGTATTAAAGCAGGCGCTTCCTTGTCATGTGTAGCATACAAGACACTTGCGGTTTGCTGCAGCTAACGTTGTGTAAATTGACCTCGTACTGTCTCGAGACTACGCTCATTGAAGCTGTCAGCTTAGTGTCGCTATAAACTCAATCTGAAAGCATGCATATGAACTTGAGCGCGTCTAGCTCTTTTGTGTCTTATCTGAACTTAACCTTTGCAATTAGGTTTTTATTCCATGCCATTATATATAGTGTCTACAGACGCTTTTTGGCAAGCTGCATGCACGCTCCCCTATCGGCATGTTGCATTTTATCAGCTGCCATATGCCGACATGCTGTCCGACACAGTGTTGTCATCAGTTGTCGTTTATCTGCATCTTCGTTGCGTTGTACTGTCATCTGTTCTTTTGTCTTTTTTTATTACTTTTTTGCCACTCCATACTTTTCATTTCTTTCTTTATATAGCTTTTCTTCACAACAACATTACAGCAACCGTATCCAATAACAATGCCAGTTTTATTGCGCTTTTGTTCTATGCTGTAGGCCCTTGAGTCCCAGCGCGTCATGAGTTTGGCCTTTGTACTACGCTTCGTCTCCAACCATTGGTGAGCACCTTGTTATGGCTGTTGCATGCAGCTACCGCTGACTAATCAATCTTTACATCATTTTATTCGTTCTCTCTTCCTTCTACAACTTCGTTGTCATACCATTTTCCTGTATATTCTTTGTTACATAAGATGCTTGTAGTTGCACGTTTTTTCGTAAAGTGTCCAATGTAACTTTGTCTTTATTGTTATGGTTATGGTCATTGCCATTGCTGAGGAGACACTCACTTTTAATGTTGACGGTGTCTGATGACGTCTCAAACTCTTTAATGGCGGTTGAGTATCACGTTTTTGATATGTTCTTCAAATTCGTGGCTTCTTTTTGAGTTTTTAAAGTAGCGTAGTTGGTTTAAGAATTCTTAATATTCAGCGATTCCATTCACTACTATTTAGAATATACTAAAAACTTAATTTGAGACCTGTTGGTTGCCTATCCAGCCCTCAGAACCTTTCCTATATATTTTGGAACATTTTGGAGCTTAGTTTCGAAACAGTTTCCCGCCATTTTCTCAAAAAGAAATGTATTACCAAACTGCACATCACGTTTGATGTAACCACATTCGAATCCACCTTTGAAAAGTTGTAGTACTTGAGATTTTATAAAATAAACAATTCTTTAAACCTTATCGCTGGGTTCATCTTAGCTCGAAACCCGTTTTTATAGCGTCAGAAAAGTTTCTAAATAATTTACAAATATATTTGGGTTAACAGTGCTTAACAATATATAAATCCTTCTCCGTCCCGTTCCAGAATCTTTTTAAAAAAATTAAGTAAATAAAAGTCTCTACAGATAAGCTTGACTTCCTTGTTTCACTGTGGGAATGTTGAAACCATGATACTTCAAAGGTTTATGGGATCTCCTAACATTCTCGCGTTATCTTCTCCACAAATTTTCGAAAACCAAGTCAAGACATCTTATTCTTTATATTTAATTCTAATTTAGAATGGAATTCTAAAATACAGACGCTTGACGAGAGATCGGCACAGACAGATTATTGTTACACGCCTAAGCTGGTAGATGTGGAAGGTACACCGCTGAAGCTTCGAAGCAAAATTCCAGACAATTTCTTTTGAAATAGTTTAGCAGCTTCATAAATCTTTCAACAGAAAAATATACTGTTTATTCTAAAAGTAATTTACATGTAATCTAAATGTAATTGAGTTAATTGTAGTTCGGTAATACTAAGAGCTCTTCCATTATTAGTTCATACAAACCTCCTAAAACTGTCAACGCTTATTAGCATAAATTTTACCCACTTCTTTCTACATATGTATGTACATATCTACTAAATGTATTTCACATCCTGCCCTTTTAAGTCTGGCCCGACCACCAAGCGAACACATGCAAGTCATACTCATTGAGCTCTGACCTTTAAGAAATTCAACTTAACTGACAGTTGTTGCACAAGCTTACCCTCAATTGTGTTGCTTTATATGCTCATATTCGCAAATGACTGAGGAAAACTTACAAATTCGCCAATGAGGCATATGTAGTTATAAAAATGCCCTGTAGGAAAATATAGGTAATGGTAATCGAGTTGGTAATCAATAGAAGATCGGAAAATTCAAATTTAAGACAGTTACATATCTCTTATAATTTTCAAGACGTAGTAAAATAATATAATATTGGTAAAAGTATTGATAATTAAATCAAAGAAAGTAATCGAAGATGTAATCAGTAGTTATATCAGGCTTCTAATTCCAACTGACTGCACTTCAGAGAGCAACTGTATACTTATTTACAGTATATGTATATAAATTGACATCATTTACATATCTGTCATACTTCGATGTCCAACAAGTGCGGTCACTTGTGCTTTTTCTTTCAACCCCCCAACAGCACCTGCACTCACTTCCTTCGGCGCAAGCTTCCATTCACACACGTCCACTTTAACTCACTACGGACTACAAATTATACAATTGAGTAAATTGCCAATTTTTTTTAATATCCCTCCCTTTCTCTTTGTGTAGTTTGTGGTTCTTTAAGCGGGACCGAATTTATATTTCCAGTTTTGTTTCTTACTCAGATAAAAAGTGCGCAGCAAATTTGTAATGACTTAATACGCCAATTCTGTAGAATGTTAGCAGAATGACATCGAAATCTTCTCAATGAGTTTCTGCCGAATGACAGCTAAATCATTTTGATGGGTACGACGTAAGCGGACTTTTTTTGTGATATGGACGTTGAAGGTTAGATCAGTAAGTCAATATTTCATAAGTCCGACGCGCAGTGGCACAGTTGAAAACTATACATATTTCCCGTCTCGTTTTGAATAATGTAAGGAATGGGAGTGGACAAGTTTTTTGTATGTTTGGTTTTTGTAGTTTTTGAACTCATACATATGGGACCTTCCTAAGTTACCTATAATTCTAAGGTTATATATTATAAATCCAAGAACTCATAAATTTCGCACCTACTTCTATTAACATAAAGTGTACTAACCCTATAGAGATGAACTGAGGTTAGTTCTTTGGGTCCTGGGGATTTCAAATGGAAAAAATTGCTTTTGAGAACCTAAGTTGTGTCGCATGTTTCCATTGCTTCAGTGTTCTGAGCAAGTTTGCTGCAATACTATTTAAAACTCAACCTACCAACTCAGTGTTCTGAAGTTGGAAAGCTTTTGAAACTACAATCTTACGCTGCTGTGAGTTCACTAAACTTGGACCTCACAATCCGAAGTGACTAACATTCATTCATAGATTATATGACTAATATGGACATAAAGACAACAATGGATGTTATTAAAGCGACAAAAACTGTAGAAGCGGAATTGTAAAAAATCTGAGAAAGCACTTTGACACGAAACTCAAATCTTATTTGGTGCTTTAATCAAATGAAAAATGTCTAAAATAACTTTGAAATTGTTAGAGTACAGGAGCAAAACAATAAAGAAACGAAAAATCAACGAAATCGCGTGTGAAGAATCTTCTCAAGCAATCGCTTAGTATACGTAGGCGTGTTTAAGCTGTCCAAAATTGTAGCTTAGCGCGTTATATAATGTACAGTTTAAGAATTTGAAGATGTCTTCTACGTAATTTATTGCCAGCACTCGACAGAAAAAACCGTGGCTCAGACTTGTTGTCGTCAGTGGTGTATTGAACCGTAGGGGGTTTGACGACTATACAAGCGCAAGAAGCGTAATTATTTCATACAAAATAAGCCGATGATAAACAAAGACATCAATAAAACAGCGCGCGTGGGTGCCACAAATTATCAGCAGTCAGTAGATAGCTTCGGTAAAAATGGCGGTTCAGCGTGAAAAAAATATTAAAATCAAGCCAATGCTTATATACTGCAACGCGTCATATATCAAGCTGCTGTTTAAGCTTTAGTTGTTGTTGATATGGTGTGTGAATATTTTTTCTCCGCTATGTTTATTTGTTTTGCGTTTCATTTCTCGCGTGCGCTTGATAGCACTAATTTGCGTTCGCCTACATTTTTTCTTATATCCACTTCGACTTTTTATTAAATTTTTATTTTTTTATGTTTCTTTATCGCTTGTTGTTGTACCCCACTTATCATTCCGCCTTTATTTATGTACAAATATTAGTTAAACTTATTAACGCTTTGGTGTGTGCTGCGTATTTATGTTAAATTAGCGCTACCGTAGTTATTTTTAAGCAAACTCCGTTGAAGTGCCAATTATTTGTAAGTGGTATTTCAGCTTGAAATTCTCTATTGTATTACATTATAGTTTAAAAAATAATTTGTAATATTTTATCGCCCGATTTCCGCTGTGCTTTGTAAGCCGCTTAGAAGGCTGCTGCGCCTACGTTACGCGTGTTGTAGGTGTACCTTGACTGTTGGTCTTATTGCATATACATTTTTTTTAATCTCAAACTAAATGTGTTCTTCTAGTTTTGTGTAGTAAATATAAATTTGTAAATATTTTTTAGTTGTTTTGTTGCAAAATGAACTTGAGCCGGCTTATGTGACCCTGAGCGGTTATTAGATTTCGTTGTATACATATTAGAAATTATTTATGGTACTCAAATATGTTTATGTACAGTGTGATCTAAAACTTTATTAGGTCAAAAATATTTCATTTAGATATTGTTTGGCGCTTTATTGTGGGAGGTGAACTACTGCTGATATACATAATTTGAATACAATTTCATTTAACAAATACTAATTTTTTTTCTTAAATCAACAAAATTGAAAATAAAAATTTAGAATTAAAAAAAATAATAAAAAAATGTAAAAATTTTCATAAACTAAAAAAAAGTTAATGAAAAGAAAATTAAAAAAAAAAAATTAAAAACTAAAAAAGTATAATAAAAAAAAATTAAAAAAAAAATCAAAAACTAAAAAAAGATAATAAAAAATTAAAAAAAAAATAAAAAAAGTAAAAAAAATAAAAATCTAAAAAAAAATCACACCATTTTTTTTCAATATTCCCCAGTAAATATTTTTTTTAAATATGTTTGTTCAAAAAAGTAACAAGAATTAATGACAATATTTAAATGGTATTTTTTTTTTTCATTCTGACATACTTTAAGAATTATTTTTTTTTTAATATATTTGCACATAATTTATGTTTCTGAAATAAACAAAAAAAGTGATATATACATACATACATATTATTTATTTATTATATACTATTTTTATATACTATTTTTCATTTTTTATATATTTTAATTCATATATATTTTATTTATACAATTTTTTATATTTTTTTTGTAATGATTTTATGTTGAATTTTTTTAAATTAAAATAACAATTTTTTTGTAACTATTTATTTTTAGTAAATATATTATTTTTTTTATTTATTTTGATATATTTTATTTTATATTTTAATTATTTTATATTTATATTTTCTAAATTTTCATTTTTTATATATTTTAATTCATATATATTTTATGTTATACAATTTTTTATAATTTTTTGTAATGATTTTATGTTGAATTTTTTTTAATTAAAATAACAATTTTTTTGTAAATATTTATTTTTAGTAAATATATTATTTATTTTTTATATATCTTTTACATTTTTTATATATTATAATTTAGCGTTGTATTGAATTTTAATTTTTATTTTTTTTAATATTACAATGACCTAAAAAAACTGTTGAATATTTTAATTATTTTATTAAATAAAATAATTTTTTTTTTATTTTTGTTTATTTATTTTGTAACTATATTTTATTGTTTCTTGTTAGTTTTATACATTTTTCCAAAATTTGTATGGGTATAAGTTATAAAAATAGTAAATATTTTACTTAAATTTATATTTATGCTATTATATATTTTATTTATTTTTATTGTATTACTGTTCTTAATTTATTTTTTGTTTTTATTTACTTTTTTAATTTTGTTTATACAAAAATATAATTTTTGTGTTATGTATTTATTTTCATTTGTTTAATCCATACCGTTATAATTTTTTTTTTTCTATTTATTTAATCCGTACCGTTATAATTTTTTTTTTTTTTTCTATTTATTTATTAATTTTTTTTTGTTGTCAAACAATTATTTTCAATCAATTAACAATAAAAATAAAATTTAATTATTTTTCTTTTTTAATTTTTCTTTTTAAATTTTTCCAAAATTTGTATGGGTATAAGTTATAAAAATAATAAATATTTTACTTAAATTTATATTTATGCTATTATATATTTTATTTATTTTTATTGTATTATTGTTCTTAATTTAGTTTTTGTTTTTATTTACTTTTTTAATTTTGTTTATCCAAAAATATAATTTGTGTGTTATGTATTTATTTTCATTTGTTTACTCCGTACCGTTATAATTTTTTTTTATTTTTTTATTTTTATATTTATTTATTAATTTTTTTTTGTTGTCAAACAATTATTTTCAATCAATTAACAATAAAAATAAAATTTAATTATTTTTCTTTTTTAATTGTTCACTAATTTTACTATTTATTTAATATTTTTTATTATTATAATTATTATTTTCTATTATAATTATTATTTCTATTTTTAATCAATTAATAATAATAATAATTTTTAATTAATTTTCTTTTTTAGTTTTTCCTTAATTTTACTATTTATTTATTATTATTTTTTATTATAATTATTTTTTTTGTATTAGTATTATTATTTATATTTTTATTCAATTATTAATAATAATAATTTTTAATTATTTTTCTTTTTTAATTTTTCCTTGATTTTACTATTAATTTATTATTATTTTTTATTAAAATTATTATTATTATATTTTTATTATTGTTATTATTTCTATTTTTAATCAATTAATAATAATAATAATTTTTAATAATTTTTTTAATCAATATATTTTTTTTAAATATGAATGTTTAATAATTTCCTATTTTTTAAGTCCTTTAGCGCTCTTAACTTCTTCTAAGCACACACACCCATTAAGCTTATAACATATTTATACCTGTTTTATTACCAACTTCATGCCTAAAATTCCACCCACGCGCCTACAACTAATAAAAACATATTTTTATGCACTTCCATAAATGTCATTTCCTACAATAATTGGAAATTAGAACAACACATAAAAACATGCTGTGCACACATAACTACTTGTATTTATGTATTCATGTACTCCCAAGCATTCATAACTCATCATTAGTAGTCATCAGCATTAGACTACAAAAGAGAACTGAGTAACCGCACAAATAAAATCTCACAAAAAACATAAATACTAAAAGACAAAGAAAAATGTGGTCTAAACCAAAATGATGTGAAAAATTTCAAAAAATGTATTTCTATAAAAAATGTTAAAAACAAGTCTGAATGCATACCTGACAGCATTTGTTGTCAGTAAATGACAGATCTGTCAACTCACTGACAACCGGACATGCGAACGAGCGAGCGAGCGAATGAATGCTGATGAGTAGCGGACGCTTTGGAAAAGTTTGTGGTGTTTGGAGAATGTATATATAGCAGTTAATAAACCGTGTGTTTGAGTTGCTGTAAGACTTACATAGCTCGTATTTACCTCAATAAATATGCCAAGCTGTGCTTATATGCAAACATAAATGTTTGTATGTATGTTTATAGAAATATTTGTTTGTATTTGTGGAATACTATATTATTGTGACAGCATTTTCAATAAACGCTGATAATCTACTACTTTGTTTGCCTAGACCAATAGCCAGCTACGAATATTATCTGGAAGTTTGTTGCTATTCATTGGACCTTATAGGCGTCTGAATGCTTTTGATTGACACATAAATACATAAAATGCACATAGCATACTTACATACATAGTATACATTCTCACATACATAGCATACTAGCATAGCATATATACAAACATACATACATACATACATATATACATACCCATTTCATACCAGCAGTGTATACCTCAAATGTACTTCTATCAAAGTGACAGATAGCACTGTGCATATATGAAGGTATATGTATGTATGTACTCTTATATAGATAGTACATACATACATATTTATATAGGTTTATCTGTTTGTGTCTTGTGTATTTGGTGTCATTGTGCGCCGGGTAAACAAGTCATTTGTGTAACTATGCACGCTGCTTGCTAAGTACTTTCTATGGAATTCTTTTTCTATTGACCGAGGCAGAAAGGCTAAAGTGCAGCATAAGGCTGGCTTACAAACATACATACAGACAAACAAACATACATGCATATCTAGAAAGGCAACATAAATTTTTATTCAAAAGTGTGTTATTAAAAAATTCTAACATTTTCAGTTTTATTGCTTCGCATTCATTTTTAACTCACTACTTTTTATTTCATTTCTTCTCTTACAAAATTTGAAATTTTCCTCTTACTATTTTATCACTTTATTTATTTTCCCTTTTATTGCTGCTTTATCATTTCCTTTTTTATTCCTTTATAAAGCCGCATCGTTTTTCTATTCATTCCAATTCATTTACAGCTCATGTCCTCGCTGTATTAAGAGTTGCGCTTTTGTGTGAGATTTCCATTAAAAAATACTTTATTTGAAATTCTCTTTTTAATGCTGTTTACATTTGCGAACCCCTGCATGCATTATTTGCATGCATTTTTTAAAGCTTACAATACCGCAATGTATAGAACATTATCAGCCTTCACTGACGCTCGCTTACATATTTACATATCCACCTTTTCCTTTTAGCTCCACTTCACCTTCCTTCCTTTATTTTGTAGTTCTACCTATGAGCTCCAAAACTCTGCTTCAACGTTTTTCCACTTTGTAAAGCTTTAGAAAATCGCTTCCTTTACAAATTCTAAACATTCGCTAAGCAGTCTCATTTACTCGGCATTTATTTACTTTCAGCCATATTGTTTCTTTGTTGGCTATTCAACGCTAGATGGCTTGCGGCCTAGTTTTTCCAAATGGATTTTCCTTTTTCATAAATTTCTATGGTTTCCAATTTGGTTAGCGAAAGTATTGACAACGAAATATAAATGATGTTGGAATGGTTTTTAATAGGTTGTAGCATTAGTTTTGAAAGGGAATGCATTATTAAAGAACTACTCTCTTCGCTCCACTATATGCTTAGCTTTAAAATTTTTTGTTAACCAGCGGTATTCGCTATATTCCGCTGAAAATATTTGCTGAACTATGTTTTCTTTGATTGGAATCGAGATCTTCAAAAAGAAAGCAAGCAACAGCTCTCGGTGGGTTTTTATTCGTCTATAAATAGATCGTGTGCCGGTCTAGTCAGAGTTATATGACAGATCATCACAAGATATAGAACTTTTTTCGCATAACTTGAGTTCAGGGCATTTTTGAATGCTCTGGAGCTCATCGAAGATCTTTTTAGTTTAATGACTTCTTAAGAATCTCTTGGTGTTTTCGGTCAACTGTAGAGTCTGTCATTGTCCCATTTCTGGTAGTTACAAGACATTTCGATGGTCTATAGTGTTTATTTATGATTTAAGTTATGTTTTTTATGTTGTTAAAGAAATAATCTGAGTTCATTGATTATATGTAAAAATATACACTACTGGAAAAAATTAAGGGATCAAAAATAAATTCCAAATTTTTTGGCAAATTTCAACAGGCCGTAACTTCGAAAGAAATGGTCGTACAAGAAATCGATAAAGGAGGATATTATAGCTCCAAATGTCTAGTTTTTGGATTAGAACTTTAAAAAATTTTTACCTCTGCGGTTTTTGAGTAATCGTAGAAAAACCAGAAACAAAAAAATGTTGATCAAATTTGATCCCTTAATTTTTTTCAGTAATGTAGTTAGACCGTATCTCGATCTCTCCGTTACAAAAGTGAGAGCTTGGGAAGTAACTTGTTCCGAGTGATCTCGTTTATCATTTTGAGGAAGGATTCTGCTTTAAAATTACTTACCGAATCTAATGTGACTTTTGTAGACAGAGGTGTACTTTCCTTGATCTTAAAATTTCGAATAAATGAATTTATGACATGAAAAATAATTTTCTTATTATTATTTACTCAATTTTATTTTTCTCTTAACTAACAAATATTTTTCTTCTCTTTACAGGTGAGTACCAATTTAAAAGTAAAGGAAAACTAAAAACCACCAATAATCGTGAGTAAAAGTTAGGATTTCAGTATAAGAAATTGCCACGATCGCTGATCATTTCAGCAAGTGCAGTTGAAGATCTTCTGAAATTATCTAAAAAATTATCGCCGAGTTTAATTTTTATTAAAAAAAAAATTTGAGTAACTGATCTATGTTGATCTTCAGCCGATCTCACTGATCTTTTTAACTATTCGTTTTCATGAATAAAATTAAAAAAAAAATTACTATACACCAATCTGAATTGTTCACTAAAATATCAATTAAAAATGTCTACCTTTGAGTTTAAGTTAGCTATGTCGAAAATAGAAAAATTATTTTTGAGTCTAAAACAACACGAAAGAGTGAAGCACTTGTTGAACTATAGTTCGTAAGGTTAAAGTGGGGCCAAATCTCAACAATTAACAACAAAAATAGCAATTAATATAAATAAAAGCAAATTTGTTTCCGCACACATAAATTCACATACGTTTTAGACACGCTCAAGAGCTAAAATATTGTGAGAAAAATTTGTACAACCTTCCACACGTTCAAGGTCTACGGTCTTAATATCTTCGTTACAAAACAAAAGCAACCTAAACAAAGATAACCACTTTTATCTGTATAGCGCTAAAACTTAAGATAATTAGATTTTATCTTACTATCTATCAGTACCTTTTCGTTGCTGCAAAACAATAAATAAATATGGAGAACGTAAATAAACAAAAAGTAATTAGTGCAAATTAAATTAGTTGACTAAAATACAAATAGCGTCGAAATAGGCAGGAGCGATAAGAATGTTGCTGTAGATAATGGGCTCAACAAGACAAAAGTCCACGATGAGTCAGAAGATCAGTGTGTAGAAGATCAGAGATTAGCTGGAGATCACTTGAAGTTCGCGAAAAGATCAGCTGTGAGTGACAGTAATTTGTATTTATTTTGTAGATATTTTTCACGAGCTGGATACAATATGATATATAATATATGTATATGGATTACACTGAAAGAAAATATGTGCAATTGTAATAGAGATTGCTCGAAGTGATCTTCTTAAAGCTGTTTTTTTTTTTTGTTTTTTGAATAAAAGAAAGCTAAAGGGTGATTTTTTAAGAGCTTGATAACTTTTTTTAAAAAAAAAACGCATAAAATTTGCAAAATCTCATCGGTTCTTTATTTGAAACGTTAGATTGGTTCATGACATTTACTTTTTGAAGATAATTTCATTTAAATGTTGACCGCGGCTGCGTCTTAGGTGGTCCATTCGGAAAGTCCAATTTTGGGCAACTTTTTCGAGCATTTCGGCCGGAATAGCCCGAATTTCTTCGGAAATGTTGTCTTCCAAAGCTGGAATAGTTGCTGGCTTATTTCTGTAGACTTTAGACTTGACGTAGCCCCACAAAAAATAGTCTAAAGGCGTTAAATCGCATGATCTTGGTGGCCAACTTACGGGTCCATTTCTTGAGATGAATTGTTCTCCGAAGTTTTCCCTCAAAATGGCCATAGAATCGCGAGCTGTGTGGCATGTAGCGCCATCTTGTTGAAACCACATGTCAACCAAGTTCAGTTCTTCCATTTTTGGCAACAAAAAGTTTGTTAGCATCGAACGATAGCGATCGCCATTCACCGTAACGTTGCGTCCAACAGCATCTTTGAAAAAATACGGTCCAATGATTCCACCAGCGTACAAACCACACCAAACAGTGCATTTTTCGGGATGCATGGGCAGTTCTTGAACGGCTTCTGGTTGCTCTTCACCCCAAATGCGGCAATTTTGCTTATTTACGTAGCCATTCAACCAGAAATGAGCCTCATCGCTGAACAAAATTTGTCGATAAAAAATTTTCGAACCGAACACTGATTTTGGTAATAAAATTCAATGATTTGCAAGCGTTGCTCGTTAGTAAGTCTATTCATGATGAAATGTCAAAGCATACTGAGCATCTTTCTCTTTGACACCATGTCTGAAATCCCACGTGATCTGTCAAATACTAATGCATGAAAATCCTAACCTCAAAAAAATCACCCGTTACATATAGTTTTGGTCACTCAAGTAGAGTTCTGCTTATTTAACAAAACTGTTCTCAAGACTATTTTCCTAGGACTTTTCAAAAATAGCATATTTCAGAGATCGCATATGATCATACAATGAGAATAATTCTAATTGGTTTCCTATAAAAAGACTTATTGGAAACTGAATTGTATGTAATTTGAGAGTCACTGTTTTACTTTTTTTAGTTTCAAACTGTCGTATTTAACTCTAAGGCAGCACTGATCAGAACTGATCATCAACATAATGAGTATACTGATCTTCACTACTGAGAATACGAAAAAAGTTGTATAAATATATATGAAATGTATGCAGTTTGAATAGCACTGTTTTAAAAATGTTCAGCTATTTATTTTAAGGATCAGAAGTGATCATCAACAGAAATAATATACTAATCTTCACTACTGAAAATACAAAAAAAGTTTTATGATTATATTATTAAATAAATTAAATATATGCAGTTTAAATAACACTGTGTCAACATTTTTCGGCTATTATATTCAAGGATGGTTTAAGTTGAGGTTTTATTAAATATCCGATTAAATAAATAAATGGGTTGAATTTATAATTTTTAGTGAAAGTGATGTTAAGATGCTGTTAGTTTCCAAGAAAAAAATTTGAGGCACATAATCCACAATTTTAAATTTAATTATTTGAAAACTAAATAAAAAAAATATTTTTTTTTAATTAATTCCGTGATTTAATTTTTTTAAATTAATTTTTTTTAATTTATTTTTTTTAAATTTATTTTTTACATATATTTAATTTTTTAATATGCCTTAAATTCAACTATTTTAATACAAAAAACGATATACTCTGTGCTGTTTAAAGGTTGAAGAGCTATTATTCTATTATTAGTAGTACCTTTACATTGTATTTGAACTAAAAAGTGTGGTTATGTTTTTAGAATTTTATCAGATTAAGCTATTTTTTCTGTTACTGTGGTATTAATTTAAATTTCATTAATATATTTAAGTTGAGACATCTAAAGCAGCCTTGAATTGACATTTATTGAAAAAGTGAGGTTATGATTTTACCAGTTTTCAGCAAATGAAGTATAAAACATTGTTTTTTTATAGTCAGTGAGACACAATCATGTTTTTTTTACTGATATTTATTAAAAAAAATAATTATGTAACCTAAATTTTAGGTTATTTTTTGTATTTTTTTTTATATTTTTTTTATACTTTTTTTATTTTTATTTTTTTTTATACTCTTTTTTTATTTTATTTTTTTGAAAAAGTGAGGTGACGATTTAATCATATAAATTTGGGATGGAACTAGTGACAATTATGCTATAATATAATATTTATCTAGTTAAGTTAGATACTTAAAGAATAGCTTTTATTACATTTTTTTTTAATTGAGGTTAGATATTGCTAGTTTTCATTAACAACAATTTTGTTTCTGAAGGAAATCTGTTATAGAAATTGCATTTATTAAATGAGTAAAGAAAAGTAATAAATATTTACATTACATTAATGATAGTAGACTTGTTGATTACTTTCGCTATTTGTTATTGGTTATATAACTGTTACTAATTACACGGCGACAGTGTCAGCGAAAGGCACGTATTCTAATGTCTCGCGCATTTCATTGTACGTGTTTAACACTTTGGTGTGAAAATTTCGCCAGATAAGAGAATTTCAAGCAAATTTGTTTAAATCCAATAAAATATGAAGCATTTCTTTGCCATGCGCGTTGTTATTGTTGTTGATATTTTACACCGCATATACTATATGTATATATGGCAAAACGGTGCTTTGTGTACTATGCACTTCAGTGCGCCACGCAGAGATACCGGTACCCAGTGTTCACTGCAATACTTCAAATGTCTCTTATATGCTTAGAGAACGTGCTGTTGGTCGCTTAACGACGCTACAAATGCATTTTTATCTAATATACGTGTATGCTACCTGCTTTTGCTGCCGCTACATGCTGCTTCACTTGTCTTATTGTGTGCTGCTTTTGTATTTGTTGTTGTTGTTATTTTCATTATTATTTTTCCTATTTGGCGCGCTCAAACCCTGTGGCTATCGGAAAATGTATGCATTCATGCTGTTTTACATTTCAACATTTGTTGTTGCTGTTGTTTTTATGCTTCGTCTTCAACTTCTTCCTTTTGTGCGTTTTTATCAACATATTTGTTGTAGCATTAGGCATAGCGGTGCATTCTTTTGGTTTATCTCTTCTGCTACATGCTTGTTGCCTAGCCTGCCAACCAGCCATTGTTGTTCAGCATGTTCCAACGCTCTTGCTTGTTGGCATTTTCCTTCATGCTACACCATTGAGCAGGTGATATTTTCGTTCTTCACTATCTAACGTACACACAAACATACATATTTATATGCTAAATTGCAGTTCTTAGCTGGTAGGAAGCTATTTAGGTAGAAAGTGTCAGTTTTATATTTAGTTGCTGTGCTCTCAGAGAGATTTTTATCGTCGCACACACGACGGGAGCTGAGCGCGCAGGGATAAATTATAATTGAGCGTGTATTCTATAGTTTCACGTGAGAATTAGCTGGAAAGTCTATTTATCGGCAAAACATTGACTTTGTACTTTGGTCCTTGTAGGTTAGAAAAATTAGAAAGAAAGCGCGATTGCCATAAATATTGCAAAAATTTTACGATTTTTATTTTCTCGCAACTCTCTCTCGCGCAAGTAAGTTGAATTAGCCTTAGTTCTCAATGTTAAATGTATACCAGTTGGAGTTAATTGCCACTAGAGTTGCCATGTCGAATTTTTTTTTAAAAGAAGTTAAAAAAATCAAGTTCACAATACAAAAAGGCCATAAAAAACGTCTGAATGTGGAAATATAATTGTAAAATATGTACTAGTTGGGAGTTAATTGCAGCTAGAGGTTACCACCTCGAAAAAAATTCAATAGAAGTTTAAAAAAATTTCAAAATACAAAAAGTCAATCAAAAAATTCTGACTCCGAAAATATACTTTATTTTATAAAGACTTGTATATCAGTTTACTTTTGTAGAGTGGTTAAATTTCTTTCTTCTTTGACAGTTAACTAATAAAGCAACTCTGCTGCGTAGTTTATACTGAAAATATCGTTAAAAAAAGTTAACTTGGAAAGGAGTTAACTATAATGCGCTGAACAAATGTAAAAACAGAATTGTCTATAAAAAAATATTAAAAATTCGCTCCGAGAACTAAATAATATCTAATTTCCACAACCGATCTCAAAAAATCAGTTATTTTATTTTATTGCATGATTTTCGTGGCGCTTTCTAGTAAATAAAATAGTTTGTATTTAATAAATTATTATTATTTTAATTTAATCTGGTAACACTAAATTAGAAAATAGAAAAAAATCAGTGATTATTGTATTTTTACAAAAAAATGAATATTTGTATAAAAAAATTATTTTGGCAACCCTACTTTTTCATTTTTTTGCAAAATATTATTTTGTTTTATAATTACAAAAATAAAAATTTTAATCTAATTTTAATAATCGTTTAAAATATTTGAAAACCAAATTATTGTGGCAACACTGTTTTTCAATTTATTTTAAAATGAACTCTTATAGACATTCCTAATTCCAACAAAAAATACTTCTACTATAACAAATAAATATTATGCGCTGTGGCAACGTTCAACATTTTTCGAAACAAAATAAAAAAATGATATTTTTTAATTAAAATATCTAAAGTTGGCAGCATTGGTGATTTTTTTTTTCAATTTTCTATCAAAGAAGAAATTTATTTGGATTGCTTGAAATTTATTTTTTTCCATACAGCCTTGCTTTCTTTCGTCACTTGTAGCCTTTTCCTTAGTATACTCTCTCACACACTTTACGAATACCTACTCTCTCGTACAATCGCCTTTCCATAATATACGCTCTCACACCCTCTCCTGATTTTTGTGAGGTATCATGTGTACCATTTCACCTCTGAACTCTCCCTTAATAGTATACATGTAATCTTTGAAACAATTATCTGCTCAAATAACCTTACTGGAAGGATCTCCCGCATTGCACATGTCCCCGCAGTCGCCGCCGTGCTTTGTAATAGTGCAGTGTTCGTTAACGTGTGTGTGTTTGAAGTGGTGCGTAAATGTTTTGGGCGCGGAAAAATCTCAAATGAACTGTACTAAAATGACAAAGTGAAGCAGAGTGAATGATTTCGATATAATAAACAGTTAATAAAATATTTTTGTTTGTTTAAAAAATATCAAGTGATCGTGCTCGAAGTGATAGTGTTTGAGTCAAAATTATATTCTAAGAAAAAAAATATTTTTTATTAATAATTTTAGAAAAATATGAAGTGATCGTGTTCGAGTACAAAAAAATAAAAAATTTATTTTATGCAACTGTTTACTCGCATGCAAAACTTATTTGCCAATGTCAGCCATTTATTTCTTTTGCGTTTTCCGGTTCATTGTTGTACTATATATTTTTTTAATATGGCCATATAATTTTTTAATTGTGCAAAAAAATTCATTTACGCTGCACGCCCCTCACCTTAAGCATCAGATAACGAATGCTTTGTTGTCTGCAACTGACAATATCTCATACTAGCACTTATTATAGGCCCGCCACTGTATCACATTACCAACTGCGTGCCATTTAGAAATCGCAACCAAGCAAAAAAATGAATGAAAAGGAAAAATAAAAAATAAAAAATAAAAAAAATAAAAATAAAATAAATATAATAAAATAGTAGACGTCTTAATTTTCACACCCGATTGTCCAACGGATTGCCGACAACACCTTGAGAGGCGACCTGCAAAAACTCCAGAAGTATGCGAAAAAGTGAATGTGTGCGCAGCAAAGTAGCAAAATAAAAAATAAATAAAAATAAAAAATAAATAAAAATAAAAAATAAAAAAAAAATAAAATAAAAACAAATCATTTAAAGCATAATGCAGCCAAATTGCGCTGCTATAAAAAATCAGAAAAAAATCTCACGTAATTTTGCCGCATCTGCAATAGCAATTAAACTCGTACGCAGCTGATTTTTTGTTATTGAGTTTCTTAATCAACACTTATTTTCGCCTTCAACGCGTCTTCATTTTTCGCGCATTTTTTGCTAAATTTTATTTCCGCTACGAAGTATTGTTTTTTTTGTAAACTTTTATTGACCAACTTGCTCTACTTCAGCATGGAATTTTATACGAAAATTTTGGATATTTCACAAAATTTCGGCTTGAATTTGTCACAGAGTCACATTTATGCAGTGACACGTCGTATTTTCTATGATTTCTGGGATAACGAACCGAGTAGCTATAGCATCGATTTTAATCCAGGTGAGGCTTGTGTAAACAAATTATTTAAAATGAACGATTATTAAGTTATAATTTCGAATGACTGCTTAGAGACGTATAAAATTTGCTTTTGACTTTCTGATTTTGTGATATTTTGAATTTTCGATAATTATAGACATTTTTGATAATTCTCATACATTTTTTTATAAAATTTTCTGTTGATTTTCCGATTTTTAGATGTTTGTTTAAATTTTTTGCTGACTCCTATTTTTGATGTTTTGAATTTTCGATAAATATCGATAATTTCAATTGAAAATTGTATCGATAATTTTTTATTATTTATTTATTTGTTACTATTTTTCAATGTTATTTTATCAAAGCTCAATTATTAAAATTTTGTGTAATATTTACCAAGTTTTGTTATAGTTATTGGCCTATTTTTCTAAAATATCGCATAATATCGATTTTTTTTGAGAGATTAAAATAAATTTTAAACTAATATTTTTCGGTTTATTTAAACTTTTTACTTACTGATCTTTTGATGTTTCCAAAACTTTTCATATTGATAATTATCGATATTTTTAATTGAAAATTGTATCGATAATTTTTTATCGAAACATTTGTTTTGTTACTATTTTACAATATTATTTGATTGAAGAATAATTAATATTTGTAATGTTTTAGTCTCATTATTGAATTATTTTCCTAAGATATCGATTAATACCGATTATTATTGACAGATTAAAATTAATTATAAGCTTCTAATTTTATTATTGATACTATTTAATTGAAATTTTTTTTCAATATTAGCATTATTATTAATTTATTTATGTAAATAATCAGATATTTTTTCACAGAATGTATTATAAACTGATTTTTATCGATTTTTATTTATCTGTCTTAAAAGATGGTAGAAAGCTCGTTTTAGTTAGCAAAGCTCGACTTTTTAATATTATTTCAAATTTTTTCTTTACGATTTCCGGTCACAGCTGTAATAAAAGATTTAATCAACAGTTACTCACACTATATTTGGTACACATTATTACTACTCTTACAATCACATAAAGTGTTGCAAAACGATTTACAACAAAAACAGCAATAAACCAGAAACTACGCTTAAAACAACTGCAATTGATATCAAAGTAAATCTGTTGTGCGCATATTCACATAAACAACGCTCAAAGAGCGCCGCAGCCTCAACTACGAGAGCTGCTGACTAAAAAATACTCGACAAACACCTGACAGTTAAAAATTTGTGCACTTACTTAATTGCCATTTTCACAAAACTAATGAAAAATCGTCGACACGAACAATAGCAACAACAACCCATGCAACAACAATAACAAACAGTAAATTATTGCTCATGCAACAAGCCGGTTTCATTGAACCACTCCGCACGTTCGGTGGATTTGATATGTTGTCTGCCTGTTTGAGTTTGGTTTGGCTGCTGTTGCGGCAGATGTGAGCACTTGTGAGCGTTGTTGAATGCAATGTGTCAAAATGGCAGTAATTAGTGGCAGGTAAGGTAGTTGCGGCAGTTGTGGCAACTGTTTTTTTGGTGTAGTAAACCGAAACTGCTGTTATTATTTATTAGTCACGTTTTTTTACTAAACAGTAAATTTTTATAGTAACTAGTTGTAAACTAGTTAGAATGTAAAGTTAATTTGAACTAGTTATTTTCAAAGCAATTTGGAAACAGTTTGAAAACTTTGAAAATTTGAGTTTTAGAAAGAAATACGAGAAAATTGTTACTAATAAACTAATTATATTAAAGCCTACTGTAGCTTGTGTGCGTGAAAACTAGTGCTTATTTGCTGCTAACGCAAGCTAGTTACTTTTAAATCAGTTAGCGAGTGTAAATATCAGTATTAATCGACTCAATGTTAAATTTAGCGCTTAATAATTTATAGTATTACAACGAACTCATTGATGTTTATTTTGCAACTAGTGCTGATTGTATACATATGTGAACTAGTTATTTGTGGACCATTTTTGTAACCAGTTCCCAAAACTTTGCAATTAATGCCATAGGCACAAATTTACATTTTATTTTCAAAAACAAATTCAACTCGTACATAAGTAACTAGTTTGAAACTAGTTATTGAAGACTAGTGGATAACCGGTGAGTTCAATTCTGAAAAATACATTAACTCTTGACAATATATTTACAAAAGCAAATTGAATTAGAAACTACTTCCAAACTTGATTGTATTATTTCAATTATGAACTAGTTATATGTGGTCCAAATTTGTAACCAGTTGTAAACACTATATAAGCATGCGTTGTAACTTTTTTTGCGTAACCCAAAATATTAACGCAGTAGTGTGCGTAAAATTAATAGCGTATAAACAACGGTAAATGCATATTTAATAACACAAAAATATGTATGCCTAGTATTACAACAACAACAATTAAGTAGCTAACACAATAATTAGCTAGTAATTTTTATTACAGCTAAGCATCGCTGAAATGTTTTTTTAAAAAGTATCTAAGAAATGTACAATCAATATGCTATTACTGATATTTAACGGTGTTGCACGACGGCACAGCAATGACCACCGCACTGATTTTTCATAAACTGGCATTTCACTGCAGCAATGCCAGGCATTTCCAATAATTTTCTTGCTCATTGCAGACATACATTCATACATACCAACATATATAAACCATAACGGTAGTTAGTTGCGATTTAAACATCCTTTTAATTAATGTATTACCTATTACTCAATGCATATGGCAACGGCCTCTCTTTAATATACCGCTTCTTTTGCTTACCACTATCTCTATCTTTACCTGCCACTACCTGTCTCTACTAATTCACGCGCTCTCTTGGTAGACAGCTGCCTTTCCTATTTGAAATTGCTACTATTTGTTGTTGTAACATAAATGTTATTGTTGCTTAGACATTGTAATTGCTATTCCTGCTGCATTTAGCCAACTTCATACGTAAGCCACCTGCCGCTTTGCTTTAAGTGCCGCTGTCAGGTCACTGAAATTGCACGATCGGCTAAGCAGTGTAGAAAAAGATCAAATGTCAGCGCTGCCAGTGCAATTTGGAATTTATTGCCAACGTTCTTGAAACCACCGGTTTTGCTGAATATTTTCGTGTATTAATTTTTATTAAAAGGAATTTTTTTTCCTTTTATGCTTGGTTGAGGCTGCGAGTATACGAAAATTGTTCCTCAGTAGATCCTCAAAGTGTATAGTTTTAATTACTGACTTTCGGAGAATTTTCTTACAAATATAATTTGTATTAAAACCTATTCATCATCCAACCTACAAAATGATTGCTGGTTCAATAAATTTACGGAGAAGCTTATGAAGTACGATCAAACTCAATGAGATATTTTATAAGTCTCAAAACGTAACGTTAATAACGAAAGGATAAAATGTCTGATCTCTTTGAACTTTCGTGCTTTCGGAATTCCTGCAAAGCTTCAACTGTTTCACAATTTAAATTATGAAATTGATATTGACATCCCAGCACATGAAATGTGCTGACCAAAAATCAGTTTCTCCATATTCAACAATATTTTCTCACTCTCTCGGTGGTGTTGGAACGTTGGAACTCACTCGAGTTTGGGATGATTGTGGAACATATTCCTCGTCAATGTTCTTCGAACTTTACTGTAACTATGGGATCCCTAGTTACTAGAGTGAGAACATTGTTTGAAACTGTTGAGTGAAATCCTTCAACATTTTAACGAAACTGTGAAGATGTCGGCGTAAGATCGGCAATAATTTCGAGGAGTTAAGGGATCTAGGCTTTTTGAAATATCTAGTTACGATATTGAGATAATAATTTCACTGAACTTTGAGAAAAATCTAGCTAGCTAGCTAGTCTATCGAAACGCTAGACCAAATATTGGTTTTCTGATAAATTTCTTTAAGTCTTCCATAGAGTGAAGCCATTAGAATTATTAGCAAATCTCTGATAACTTCTAGCTTAAGTTCTCGGAAATTTTTAGAGTGTGTAGGGTTTTTCTGAATTCTCTAGATTCTTGCAGTGTTTGTTGGAAGCGGAGTTTATAACACCTAACTAACATTTTTTGAATTAGTTGAGCACTAGTTCGTCGCTGCATTAGTTCGGCATGAACAGTATAATAACAAGTAAGGAAGGGCTAAGTTCGGGTGCAACCGAACATTTTATACTCTCGCAATTTATTGAAGAAATTTTATTAAGATAACATTCAAATTAACCCATAAATTCGGCATAAAGTTTAATAGAATAACGAAAATCGACATATATAGTATATGAGGGCTGAGGTAATTCCTGAACCGATTTCATTCATTTTCATCAGCAAGGTACACTATATCCAAGACGATACCCTCACTTAATTTTGCTAAGATAGCTCACATATTAACCAATACATGTATGCGGAATAAAGCTCACCGTATTTTTGAAAAACCTATATTAGGTATATGGGAGGTAGGAGAAGATACTTTTGAAAAACCTACAATGAGGTATATGGAGATGTTATGACCCGATTTTAATAATTTTTGGAAAAGAGACACACTATTAGAAGAAAACAATTTCCTCTGAATTAAGTTGAGATATCTGAGAGATTTACCCATATTTTCGGTTAAAATTTATCCTTAGGCGCTGAGTTCAACATGTTCGATATCTGGGGCATTGAAAAGTTATGATCCGTTTTCGACAATTTTTTCGCAAGTGAAGCCAGAGATGATATGCACTATTTGTGTAAAGTTTTATTCCGCTATCTTCATTGGTTCTTTATGTTTGCATTATAAAGTGAAGGAATAAGATGGAATTAAAAATTGAGCTATAAGGAAAGTAGTCGTGGTTGTAAACCGATTTCGCCCATTTTTTGTCCGTTATCAGGGTGTCAAGAAAATATTATATACCGAATTTCATTCGAATCGGCCGAGTAGTTCCTGAGATATGGTTTTTGACCCATAAGTGGGCGATGCCACGCCCATTTTCCATTTTGTAAAAAAATCTGAGTACAGCTCCCTTCTGCTATTTCTTCTGCAAAATTTAGTGTTTCTGACGTTTTTCGTTAGTTAGTTAACCCGCTTTTAGTAATTTTCAACCTAACCTTTGTATGGGAGGTGGGCGTGGTTATTATCCGATTTCAACTATTTTCATGGTGTGTGGTGGGGTACATAAGAGAACCGACTGCAGGAAGTTTGGTTTATATAGCTTTATTGGTTTGCGAGTTAAATACAAATAACCGATTTGTGGGCGGGGACACGCCCACTTCACCAAAAAAATTACATCCAAATATGCCCCCTCCTAGTGCGATCCTTTATTCCAAATTTTACTTTTATATCTTCATTTATGGCTTAGTTATGACCCTTTATGTGTTTTTGGTTTTCGCCATTTTGTGGGCGTGGCAATGGTCCGATTCTGCCCAACCAACTTGATCTTCTTATGGTGCCAAGGAATATTTGTGCCAAGTTTCGTCAAGATATCTTAATTTTTACTCAAGTTACAGCTTGCACAGACGAACAGACGGACAGACGGACGGACGGACAGACATCCGGATTTCAAATCTACTCGTCACCCTGATCACTTTGATATATATGACTCTATATCTAACTCGTTTAGTTTTGGGTGTTACAAACAACCGTTATGTGAACAAAACTATAATACTCTCTAGCAACTTTGTTGTTGCGAGAGTATAAAAAGTAAACAAATTGCGTGCCGCAGCCAGTTCAAGGCCCGCTAATAAAATGTGGCATAAATCAGTGAACGCAGAGCAAATGATTGAAATGCTTATCACAAGACAAGATTTAGATTAAAGAGCTCATAGCGGTATAAAAAAAAATAATAATAATTTGAATCGCGGAATAGTGCCATAGCATAAGCGATTTGAAAAATAAATAGCCAACTCATTAAAGGCTCAGCGCCAACCAGCGCGCTGACTTGGCGCATCGATTGGCTTGCCATACGCAGTCAGCGCGTCGCGGCACGCGTGCGCTTTGCACAATCAGAAATCAGCAATGAATAATGCAGAGATAAAAGAGAATGAAAATGGTGAATGTGGCCACATAAACACAACATATATTTAAACACAGACAAAAGCATTTCTTATGCTATTGCAACAATGTGGAGCAATGAGCGCATAGAAATGCAATATGCAAGCACACGCATACATACATACATTACAATGACGTGCAAATTAAAAATTGAACAACAACAACACCACATGTTGTGAAGCTGAAAAAAGTACACTTGTAATTAAAACATTGTCTAGCTGATTGCGTTGATTGTAACGTTGCAACATAAGTTTATTGATAAATTGCACAGCAGGTGCTGGCGTAAGCGGCTACTTGCCACATTTGCTCGTAAGAGTAGCCAATCAGCAATAATTTTGATATTTTTTCCACTAAATTTGCTATATGTTAGTTTTTTCAAAAGTCTGGCAACACTAAAAATTTATGTTTGGAGTCTAAAAATTTAAAACAAACATTTCGTTTGATCCGCACGACGCATACTAGACGCAGTAGATTTTTTGTCTTATTTTTTTAGTCTGGCAACACTTGGGATTCTAAAAATAAAAAAAACTCTAATATGAAACCAAATGACGCATATGAACTGAGTGTAGACACTTGCCATGGTTTATTTGTGTTGAATATTCCACTTTGTAGAGTTAGTGGAGCCTATACAACTTTTTTCCTAACCTCTCACTCAACATATTCTATACTATGCATTGATTTCCTCGACAAATATTGCTCCTAACGACGTTATCTGGAGTTTCCGCTTTAAAATAACAGCTGGATGAGTAGTCTTGGTAAACTCTCCACAGTTTTATAATAAGCGCTGTAGTTTATTGGAGAATTTTTGATTAGTATCAATTACATATACAATATACTTTCCAAATGCGGAAACTTGCTATAAAAGGAAATACCTTCATGAAGAGTGTTGGGAGTGTGTCTACTATCTGGTATTTTATGGATTCAAACCTTAGACTTCCTTCATTCGAGGGTAATGAAAATCTGATGATTCAGATTCTTCCGCTTCATTTGCTTAAATTTAGAGCATAATTGGTTTAGATCTTACACTGAAACAGTAGGCGACCAGCTTGATATTTTTTCCAAAGTTCAACTTTTCACTGTTGACAACTTATGACTTGGTAGAGTTGATAGTATGTACTCTGGAACCTGAACTATATTAACTTTCTTAAAACTATATTTCTTCATAGTTTCCAAAAAGGTAGCATACATGTTTTTTAATCGGTGCTTTGGATGCTTTAGTCTAGTGAAGACCTTTTACAATGCTTAAATTTGTAATTTTATAAATCTTCCTTGAATTCTGGGAAACATATAAGGGATACAAGATGAGATGATGCGATATCATTTGACGTCTATTTGACATTTCTCATCTGTCGTCTATTTGTCATTTGACATCTGACGCCTATTTCACATTTGCCATCTGACGTCTATATGTCATTTGACATCTGACGCCTATTTGGCATTTGCCATCTGACGTCTATCTGTCATTTGACATCTGACGTCTATTTGACGTCTATCTGACGTTTGTTTGACATTTGTCTTCTGACATTTCTCCTTTTAAGATGGTTTTCTGAGAGTATTTTTTTTTTACTGCTGAACCAAAGAGTAGTACGAAAAAATCTGCTTAATCAATCCCCTGTGTTCAAAGAATTTTGCACTAAAAATAAAACTCTCTCGGCTTACATAGCATCTCTCTCACACTCTCTTTCTCTGTCTCTCGCTGTGTGTGATAGATCCATTCTAGCGAATAAATGGATATGATATAGTTATAAAAATATAATTTTGAAATAAATACAACAATAATATATGTACATATATTCCAACAACAACAATAACTATTACAAAATTTACGAAACACAGAAAGGATCTCGCTAAACCTAAATGAACATCCAAAACTCGTCGCAAAACCACTAAAACGCGCATTAAAAAGTAGCAACCATTTAAAAAAAGGCACAAAAAGTTGAATGTAGAAGAAGAAGAAGAGCAATCAGAAAAGCGCACTCGAAAAATTATACTGCGAATGCACGGCAACAAGAAATTGCATTAAATAAAACAGAAAGTAGTGCAAAACACACCAAGCAAGCGTCCACTTAAAGTCTGTAGTAGCAGGCAGCTTGTCAGCTTAGCGTTTATTTTAGTTTTTAACGTATTTTTCGTTTTTTTGTTTTGATAAATTTTTCTTCGCAGCCCGGCAGCTGGTGGTGGCTGATGGTGGACTCAAAAATAAAAAAAACACTGATATAGTTATATACATATACATATGCATGTATGTATATTTATGCATATTTCCACTTTTATAAAATTGCACTAACTCAGCACAACAATAACAACAACTAAGAGCAAAAACACTTGCACAGTGAAGTGGCCAAGCTGCAAATGCGCCAGCACATTTCTGGAGCAGGCCAAGTGCTTGATTGTTGTGTTGATGTGCTTGTTGAGTTGTTGTTGTTGTAGTGTTGCCACTTTTTGTTTGGTCAACATTTTGTTTTGTGTTGTTGATACTTTTATGTACATACCTGTATATCTACAAAGCGCTTGAGTGAATATTTCTTAAAGAAAATATCAGAAAATCGCTGATAAAGTGAAATAAAATTTTTTTATATAAAAATTTTAAATATAATGTAAAGAAATTGAAAGAGGTTTCTTGATTTTTTAATTAAACAATAATATATAAAAATTTAACTCGTATTTTTTTATTTGCATTATAAAATAATTTGTCCCCCCAGTTTTTTCATGTTATAGGCAATTTTAACTAAAATAAAATTCAGATATGCCTAAAATTACATAAATAAAATAAATTTCAAAAAAGATATTTCTATGTTACAATTTTTTTCAAAATTAGCCTTTTTGTCTATAATAAACAAAAATATACCAAAATATAAAATGTTCCGCTTATAAAAATCGTATTTTATAATTATAAATAAATTGCTTAAATTATCAGATATTTAATTAAAATTTTATTTATGACTTATTTTATTTATAGTTTTTTTTTTTTTATTTAAAAAAATATTTAATGAAATAAAATATTCAAATTTCGTAATATCGAATAAAATTTTTCCACATATAAGAAGGTTAAAATGAAAATTTATTTTTTTATTATTTTTAAAAATTCAAAATTAAGGCAGTAGTCTGCTTTACAGGCTTCAAAAAAACGATTTTTTTGTTTTGTTTTAAATCTCTTCCAAAACTATCCAAGAATATGTCTTTAAAATTCCAGAGGCCAATTCGACATATTTTCGAAGTTAGAGCAGTTTTAGTGGCCGAGCGGCGAGCAGGTGCGACTGCTCAGGCAGACCTTTAAAGCGCGTTCTCTCGAGTTTTCATTTTCACAAGTGTTAGAAAACGTTGCCGGCGATAGCAAAAACAAAATATATGTCCGATCGAAAAAAACAAAAGTGATCTAGCTTTAGTATTAAACTATCTTCTATTTGAATTTAAAAAAATTGGACAAAATTATTATTTAAACTACTTGTTTTGCAACTTAAAGTCAATTTTTTTTCTTAAAAAAGTGATTTTTTTTTTCAAACTTCGAAACTTATATGTATTTTTATAAAAAAAAAGTTGGTTCGACTGTTTCAGATGCATCGCACGACCCCATCACCGGCAGACTCCAGCTTACAACTTTGAAAAAATTTCAAATTTTTTTAATAATAAATATTGTTTTTTAAGCCTTAAATATAGTACACTATCGTCTTAAAATTCCGTTTACCGCAATCATTTCCTTCCCTTTCAAAAAATATTGCTAAAAACGCTTTTTTTCTGCTTCTAAAGCAGACTACTACTAATGAAATTATAAAATCAATAAAATAAGATAAATATATAAAAATAAATATTAAAAATCAAATAAAAAATATTTTTAACATAAATATTCTTAAAAAAAAAAATTGAAAACTAGATAAAAAAATATTTTTAATAAAAATATTGTTAAAAAACATATAAACAACCGCAAAAAATATTTTCTCTGTCTTGCTTCGTTTTAATTTTAATAAACCACAGAAAATTTCAACTACCATGAAATTAAAAAAAACACTATTATTTTTAATTAATTTTAAATTAAATTATTTTTTTATAATTTTTTTATTTGATTTTTTTTTAAATTTTTTTTTTCAATGTTTTTTTTTAATTTTTTTAAAATTAATTTTGTGTTATTTTTCTAAATTAAAAAAAAAATTAGAAAAATTAATTAGAAAAATATAAACATTGAAATATTAATTTTTCCATTGATTAGTTTCCATTAAATCTCGTTTCTTTCGAACTAAATCTTACAAAAATTATACCAAAATCTCGCTTGACCTACGCCTCGTTCTGGTTCTTACTACGTTTAATAAGTGGTTTGGCATTTCAGCACGCCGTTTTTTTAATGAATCACAATTTTTTTGTTTTGTATTTTCTTTTGCATACAAGTTGTTGTTGTTTTTTATTTATTATAGTTTGTTGTTGTTGCTGTTAAAGCGCTTGTGGCTTGCATGTCTTATTTGTTAGCGATTTTTAATGGCACTCTTTGGTATGCCTGCATTCTTTGTGGTCCTTAAATACATGCAGATACACATACAATCGTATATAGAGACAAGCATACATATTTATAAACGCACATTTCAATAAGTTGCGTGCGCTCCAAATGGTTTAGTCGCTTCAATACATTTCTGTATACATACATACAAACATACAAACGCATGCACTTCGTTATAAAAGCCTTCATATCTACTTTACATATATATATATATATATATATATTTATGCATACTTCCATGCCTTACTGACTTCGTGTGTCTGTTTGGCGTTGGCTGCCTGTTGCCCTTTGGATGCTGCTGATATAGCCATTCCATTGGCTATTATAATAAATGTCTTGGTATCTACCACTGTGTCTGCATGCAAAATATGTTTACCCTTCGTTGGAATTTATTTATTTACATTTTTTACATATTTAATTTGTTTTATTTTCACGCTTTTTTAAATTTATAAAGTTGCACTTAAATGCTAATAGCAAACTAAAAAGCATAAATATCGCATGCGACTTTTTCGCGTCAACAGGAATTTCAGTTATTTCTTGCAGTCGGTGAGTCAGTTTGGTGTAGGGTGATTAATTTTTAAATTCCAAACATTAAAAAACAATTTGCTCGTCTTTTTTCTGTGTACTTCCCACACTTTTCGTGGAAATCATTGAAAAGTCGGTCAATTCACTGTCCTCTGTTATCTTTATAAATGTACATACATAAGTATTCATGCTTATTATTATTATTTTTTTAATTTTTATATAACAAATAACAAAAATAAAAATTGTGAAAAATATAAAAATTAAAAACAAAATTTTTGAAAAAAAATTTAATAAAATTTTAATTAAAAATAAATTTGAATATTTATAGATATTAAAAAATAAAATGAAATTGAGCACATTGACTTCCCAACACCCCTTATTCACCGCAATTTTTCTAATTTTACTTTTTATTTTTATTTACTTTTCTTAAACTTAAGCCTAAATGTAGGCAACATATCTTAGTTAACACAAACTGATGTTGTCTACCATTAGGCGCTTTAATTAATAATGGAGTGTATACTTAGGCACGACGCTTACCAATTTAAATATAAGGAACTCCCAGTATATACTGGATTATAGAAATTAGTAATTGATAATAAAAAAGATACGTCAAAGCAAACATTAATTATAGTAATAAATATTTTTAATACTACAGTCCTGTAGCTCTAAGAAAACTTAATAACGCTGTAGGGCTGGTGGCCGCGATACTTTCCTTAGGGGATATAGAGACCCCATTGCCTGACTCATTAATCCCGCAATCGCGTGACATTCCAGGAGTAGGTGCTCAGGTGTTTCCGCATCCAAATCACAGAATCTGCACAGTATTTTGTATCCTAGATACTTTACTTCCTCCACCCTAGCTACCGCTTACCCGCCCAGGCTGGGAGTGTTCTTCTCCTTATAAAGGGGATGATGGCCGTTTTGGAGGGATTGATGTTAAGTCCGACCTTGACGCACAATTTCCTAGCCATGGTTAATTCTCTCTGGACAATGTCTCCAAGTGTGCTCTCAAATTTACCTCTGGCTAGAATTACGATATCATCCGCGTATCCCTGACATCTTATGCCATTCTCTGTTAGTATCTCCAAAACCTCGTCTACGACTAGGCTAGACAAAATCGGCGATAGTACACCTCCTTGGGGACATCCCTTCATTGTGCCCAGTCGTATGCTGTTAGAGGCTATCCGAGTTTCCGCAATTGTTGTGCCAAGGTTTGCATCTACCCATCTTATGATCGAATCGTCGATCCGCCTCCTGTTTAGCGCTCTGGTGACACTTGAGTGGGAGGTATTATCAAAAGCGCCTTCTATATCTAGAAAGGCACACAACACCACCTCCCCATTCTCTATAACGTCTTCTACCTCTGTTACTAAGCAGAGCAGTGTTTGTCGACTTGCCAATCCTATTTTTTCATAAAAAATAATTTGTTTATAAATTAAAAAATAATAAAATTCCTTATTTACTTTCAAAATTTACTAATTCCATTTTTCCTTTATTTTTACTTACAGACACTTCATATGAGAAGGCTTGCAGACGTGGCTCCGCACCAGCGACACCCATATTGGGTCAGAAGCAACAACAACAAGAGAATAATACAACCTCAAGATTTACGAATTTCTTTTCAAAACGGTAAGTACGCCAAAGGAGGTAGTAAACTATACAAAAATTTAAAATATAGCGGCAATAGGCGAGACCAATATTCCAAATTTTCTCTGAATATTATTGCCAATACCCAGTTGTTCTTCAAATTGGAAGTAGTTTTCTTTGTTTTCGAAAAATTTGCTAATAAGAGTGGCCTTATGTTCCAGATATTTTACAAAAAGTGAGATAGAAGCAGAGTAAATAATATTTTTATTTCCAAAACCAAGTCCTTACTGATTTTTGTAAAATTTGAGCTAAGTCTTTTGAGAGATATCCATGGATTCAACGGAAAAACTTAGTACTTTTATTTGAACCCTTTGCTTTGTCTCAAATAGTGGTACTCCTCGGTGTAGAATTGGAATCCTATGAGTTTTTATAAGATCTGAAACGAAACTCAAAGCTTGAAAGCACTATTATTTCTCTTGAAACTAAAATCACTCAACAGCATCTAGTCTAACCTTTCCCCATCTCATTAGACCGAGTTTCATAACCTTTAAACGAAATATAAAAATCTAATAAAAGTCTGCATGGAGTCACACCGAGCTCCTTGGCAAGCTTCCAAACTACAAATTGAGTACCTAAGTAAACCTGCAACGGAAATGCGCTAATCGCAGTTATACAACCAGGCAGCAAACGTGAGCAATAAAGCAAAAATTGCTGCAAAGTAATCACCGAACTGTCAATCAATGTCAAACACAAGTAAACACACCCATATGACAATTGACATGACAACTGACAATTGTATGCCAACAGCTAAAACTGTAAACGTAACAATGAATGGTGCAAGAGAAAGGCAATAGTGCTCTGTTATTGTAGGCAATCGCACGCGAGAGAGAGCGATAAAACTTAGATTGGACAAAAACAAAAGTTTGATTGGAAAACTTGGCAATTGCAACGGCAGCAGCAGGTGTATTGTAGCCTTCGCGGAAAGGGCGTCAATGCGGTAGAGTTTATAGTTTAGCTAGTTCAGTGACTTTTGCCGCAGAGTTGCATGGAAATTGGCAATATTTTTCGATGCAATTATTTTTTTTTTTTTGCAATTTCTGCAACGTCATGGCAACCGTGCGCTGCTGTTGATGTTGTTGTTGTTATTGCAATTGCCACTGCTCTGTATATTTATTGTGTGTCAGTGGTTTGTTTGGACATTTTTATGGCGCCCAAGTGCAAAATTTTGCAAAACCCTTGCACTAGCGCAGACACGTATGTGTTTATCGCATGCAACAAATTTACAATGTCGCATAAAATAAGTTGCAAATAGTAGTATTACAAACTATTTGCTATGCATGAAAAGTAGAGAAATAAAAATTTAATACAAGCACAGTGCGCAAGGAAGTAAGCGCGCTTTTAAATGTCATTTTGACAGTCAATTCACCGCTAGCGTTGCCAATGCGGCACAGTGGTGCAGTTAATATTAATGTATTTTACTATTTGCTATTGTTGTTGTAATGCTCACATGCAATTTGTAAGCGTGTATGCATGTATAAACTGCCCTCTGGCACTTGGCGACAGGTGTGGCATGCTACATTGCCTAATGTATGAGCACTCAAGTTTTAGTGTTATTATTTTGTTGTTGTTGTTGTTGTTGTGTGAAATGGTAAAAGTTGAGTATTTCACATATCAGCTGTCAAAATGTCGTTTTATTGGTTAAATGCAGCGATTGTATTTGGGCGATAATATGCAAATATGAGTGAGCAATAGTGACACTTAAATGCATATCAGTGGCATTTATATGCACATAACGGTTGACTTATTTGTGTTTGAATTGTTATTGCGTATTAATTACAATTTTATTTTTTTTCAATCCGACTGAAAAGAAATTATTGGAAGACACTTGAAAATATTTGAATTTTATAATGAGTTTTTTTATGTAAAATCAGCTAAATTTTTAAAACAAATTATTAAAAATAAAATTTCTGATACAACTTTTTCGAAGATTTTGCGCAAACCGGTTTGTACAAACTATGAAAAATCAAAGAAATTTCAATAAAATCATATTTTTATTGCAATTAAGCAAGTTTTAAGCAAAATAAAAAATATTATTTGCGCAAACTGGTTTGTACAAACTATGAAAAATAAAAAAAATCGATAAAAATACATTTGTATTGCAATTAAACAAGTTAAAAAAAAGTTAAAGTTAAGTTAAACAAAATAAAAAATATTGTTTGCGCAAACTGGTTTGTACAAACTATGAAAAATCAAATAATTTTCGATAAAACCACATTTTTCTCGCAATTAAACAAGTTTTAAGCAAAATTAAAAATATGGCTTGCGCAAACTGAATTTGCACAAACTATATTTAACATATTTTTATATTTATATTTCTTTCGACAAATATTATTTGCTATGTAAATTAAAGCAAAATTAATACATTTTATTAAATTGTTTACATAATTGAACATAGAGTAGTTAATGAATAAAAGATTATAAATAAAATAAAAATAAAAAATAATTGCTGAAACTATAAAATTTTGTTGTAATTATGCATTTAAAATCTTATAAAATTCTAGATAGTAAACTATTTTTTTATTCAAATTCGTTTAATAGCGAACTATTTGCACAAACAGCTTGTTTGAACAATGCATACTATTATAAATTTTCTTATATTAATTTATTGCATACAAAGCATAGATTCAATGATGAATAAAAAATTACTTAACAAAAAAGTTTGCGCAAACTCATTTGCACAACCGCTAAAACAAAATATTAATTTTTTAACACATAAAGAGAAATAATAATATATTTTAAAGTATTTAAAAAATGTTTGCGCAAACTATTTTGCACAAACTCTTAAAAATATATTTGCTTAGCATAACTATAAGAAAACTATTTTAAAATTTCATAGCAAAACCCACTTTTATTATAACAAAAAAAAACAGTTTGCGCAAATTATTATGAACATCATCATCATCATCATTTAGCTCTACAGCTCTCTGTGTGATTTAGCCTGCTCCTCCTCCAAGCTACTCTGTCTTTTGCGGTCTCTCTCTCCAGTTTTATAGTCGGAGCTTCTCCAGATCTTCGCTTAATTCGTCCTGCCATCTTTATCTTGGCCGTCCTCTTGCTCTGCCGATGAATGCTTCTGCGTTTTTTGCTTATTGTCAATATTTCAGCTCCATAGCACAAAACTGCGGTTATATATAGGGCTAGTTAGCATGATCTGTTGATTAGTTTGGGCTTAAAGAGTTTTATCATGAGATCATGAACATAGTTGACTTTAATTTAGAATTTGTACTTTCTTTATATATGTTTTAACTTGACTTATTGTACTATTCTCCCCTCTTCCTTGCAGATCAAATCCACTCAAACGTACAAAGTCAGTTACCAAATTGGAACGCACCAAAAGAGGCTCAGGCGGCTTACGCGGCTCGCGTTCACATGAGAGCTTGCTCTCTAGTCATGCAGTTATGTCGTCGATCGGTAAGTTTTGACATATTTCTGATAACTTCTAATCTCTAACTAAATCATCTCTCTTTTTACAGATCTCTCCTGCACCGGTGCCGTTGGCGTCGCGCCAGTGCATCAATCGGTGCTTGGCCGTCGGCACTGCTTTCAAGTGCGCGGCGGTCCGCGTGGTGAGCGCTACTACGCCTGCGGTTCGCGTCAAGAGCGCGATCTGTGGATCTACTCGCTGCGCAAATCCATATCACCGAACGCCGAGCACACACGCCACACAGACAACTCGCTTAAGATGTGGATCTACGAAGCGAAGAATCTGCCACCAAAGAAGAAATATTTCTGCGAACTACACCTCGACAAAGCGTTGTATGGACGCACTAGCGTTAAGCTGCAAACCGATTTGCTATTCTGGGGTGAATATTTCGATTTTCCCGATGTGCCCGACATCAATGTGATCACAGTGAATGTATTCCGCGAGGTGGAGAAGAAGAAGAAGCGCGATAAGCATATGTTCGTCGGTTCGGTAAAAATACCAATACACGAGGTGACATCGCGCATATTCTCCGAGGATTGGTATCCGATATTAACTGAGAAATCCAACGACAGCTTGAATCGCAATGGCAAGGAGGTGACGCCCACGTTGCGCATCAAGTGTCGCTTCCAAAGCACCGACATACTGCCGATCAATGTGTATGCCGATTTTCTCGAGTATTTGAAGAATAATTATAAGCGCGTTTGTGAAACGCTCGAGCCGGTGATCAGCGTGAAAGCCAAAGAGGATATTGGACAGGCGCTCGTCTTGCTAATGCATGCGCAAGGACTAGCTGGCGCCTTTCTAACCGATGTGGTAGCATTGGATTTGTTGCGCGTAGGCGATCAACGTCTCACATTCCGCGGCAATTCGTTGGCCACCAAAAGCATGGAAGCTTTTCTCAAATTAACCGGCGAACAGTATTTGCAAGACACGCTCTCGGCGCCAATTAATGAGATCATACAATCCGATCGCGATTGTGAAGTGGATCCGACAAAGGCGAGCGGTTCGCTGCAACGCCAACAGGCGTCGCTACGTGCCGCCGTGCGCAGCGCTTGGCAGTGCATCTACGAGTCACACAAACATTTTCCACAACAGCTGCGCTCCTGCTTTGCGACATTCAGAGAGCGTTTACAGCAGCTGGGACGTCAGGATATGGCGGATAATCTGATATCGGCGTCCATCTTTTTGCGCTTCTTGTGTCCGACTATACTGTCGCCAAGTTTGTTCAATATAACCAATGGTGAGTACACATTGCGTGCGCATATACATATATATTTTTCATTTAATAATAATCTCTCTTTTTTTGTACACACAGAGCTGCCCTCGGCGCGCGCCACACGTAATCTAACGCTTGTCGCTAAGACACTACAAACGTTGGCGAACTTCACACGCTTCCAGGGCAAGGAGAGCTTTATGGAGTTTCTCAATGACTTCCTCGAACAGGAGGCGCCACGCATGAAAGAGTTCTTGCAACAGATCTCCACGCGCCCAGAACATGCCGCACCCGAGTCCATACTCGACTGGGCGGGCTACATCGATCAGGGCAAACAGCTTTCCATTTTGCATATATTGCTTAGCGAGAGCATTAGCAAGCTGCCGGAAGGGCGTCAGCACGAACTTGATCCACTACAGCATATCTTAGATGAGATCAGCAAAGCCAAAGAGAGCAATAATTTCATGCAACACATGCCGCACATGTGTCCCACTACGCATACGCCCACTGAGAATCAAGAGAATCGCAATCCAGAGGATGTGGCCATGCAGGTGCAACAGCAGCAACAACAACAGCACCAGCCTATACAGCATCAAGCACAGTTGGCGCAGCCGCAACATGCCGTTGTCACAAAACCAATGTCGGCAGAGCGCGGTATCATGCGCGGCGTCTTGACGCCCAGCTCGTTGGAGAAGAACATCTTCCGCTACAACGATCCAACGGTCAATGCGCTACTCCAACAACAACAACAGCAGCAGCAGCAGCAACAACAGCACGCGCATGCGCATCAAATGCAACAGTCAATGGGCAGCAATAGCGCGCTTGACAAACGCCACTCGAATTCTCAAAGCTCCATTGCCGGCGGCATGGGCTACATGAGCACACAGCTGCAGCACGCGCAGTCACAAAGCTCGCTCGCTTCGTCCTCGATTAACGGCGGCGGCGGCAGTAGTCACAATCTACTCATTTCCGCCAATGTGCAGCATCACTGTCCGCCTGCGCCCGCCGCAAGCGCTAGCAATACTATTGAGCGTCTGCATGTTGGCGCCGGCGGCAATGCGCACTACTACGGCCTCATGGGCACCAGCAATGGCAACATGAGCTCATCGCTGGCCAGCAGCAGCAATTTGAGCAGTCACAATGGCAATGACAGTGACGGCACTGCTGCTGGCATGTTGCGCGCCACTACACTACCGCGCGGCAACAATAACAATTACGATGAGTTGGCCAACGGTGAATTTATACAAATTTCCGGTTTGGACACAAGCAGCGCCTTTGTGCGTAAGTCACCCACACCGCTGCTGAAGGGCAATGCCGCTTTGTTGCAGCAACAACAACAGCAGCAGCAGCAACAACAGCGCCAGAAGCTGCACAACTCGAATGTGAGCTTGGTGTTGAATGAGCGCACACCGAGCAAATTGAATTTGGGCATACCGGATCACAGCAGCGCTTCCACACCGCTCGCACATAAGCTGCCCGCATACCAAAGACCGCCACCCGCAGCAGGCGCACACCTGCATGCGTCGCGCGACTCCAATCCACACCCGAATATGCCCATGAATCTGGAAGATTTAGATGATCTCTTCAAGTACGCCGAGGAACACGCAGTGGTCGGTGAGGTGGTAACTGCCGCGACGCAAGCAGGCGGCCAACACGGCAAGAGCGCGCGCGAGCAACTGTCGGCTAAAAGTAGCCACTGCTCGTCTGGTTATCAGAGCATCGCCACAAATCCGCCGTCACAATCGTCGAGCCCTATCGAACAACAGCAACTACAGTTGCAACAACAAAAAAGTGTTGTTGGAGGTAATACGCCACTCGCCTTCAAAAATCCCACATACCAGCTGCAGCAGCAGCAATCCACAAGCGGCGCCGCCCCAGCGCATCATCACCACCACCATCACCATCATCAGCGCGTCAACTACAGCAGCGTCTTTAATGCCGGCAACGCCAGTAATGGGCAGCAACAGTCAGCGCATCAACAGCTGTTCGGCTCTGCCGCCGCGCAACGCCCGAAACCACATGGTGGCGGCCTTGTGGCAGCGCGCGCAGCGCTTTTGAATAAAGTTGGCGCGCTCACACCGTCATCCTCGGAGGAGCGCCTCTCCAACGACAATTACCATGGCTTTGGTGGTGGCAGCGGCGGCGGCATTAACAAGCTGATGAAATCGCCCTCACATGGACATTTGGAAGCACAGCGCTCGCTCAGCGGTGGCAGCAGTTCATCGTCGTCGGGCGCTAATATGGGTTTAGGGCCCATTTCAATGCAATCCAACACAAGTGGCGCACGCATGCCGCGCACCAATCCGCAATACAAACGTGACGACAATTACGGGCCGCTAAATGGCAGCAGCAGCGGCAGTTATATGCCAGCCGATGTGGCGGCAGCGAACGCGGTGAGTGGACTCTTCAGCAATAGCGGTTTTGGCAAGCCGAGCAATGGCTTGGCGCACAACAGCGCGAATATAAGCGGACGCTATCAGCGGCGCTTGAGCTTGGACTCGGCGCGCACGCTATCGGACAGCTCCACGGACACAGAAGGTGTGTAAAAGCAGCGCGCCACCATTTTTTATATATTCATATTTATTTATTTAATTTTTATTTTTGCAGGCCACTGCGCGCCACATGAGGGCAAGCGTCGTCGTCAACCGCGCGCACACACCAACGCCGGTAATCATCAACAACACCACATGACGGCAGGCAATAGCAGCACCGGTGGTAGCGCTGGCAGCGCCAACAGCGGCAGCTTTGATCAGAATGGCGAAATACAGCTGCTGCAGGAAACACTCGACACGCTGCGGCACACGCTCGATCGCGACGAAGCCGAGTTGCGCGACTCCAGCGATGAGTTGTTCGCGCTGAATCGTCACAACAGCGTGAATGGTGGCAGCGGCGGCAGCGGTGTGAGCAATTTAAGCATGCAATCGGAGTCGACTATGCGCAGTATTATCGATAGGTGAGTGTGCGCGTCGCATGTTGAATGTGTGTGTACAAATGTAATAAAAGTTTGATCTCTCCTAGGCTTATCACAATGGAGGAGGAGCTGCGACGCGAGCAGTTGAAAATGTCGTTGGCGCTGTCGCACAAGCAGCGCGTCATCGAGGAGCAGGGTCAGCAAATTGCCGCGCTCGATGCGGCCAACAGTCGACTGTTGAGCGCGCTTACCGCGCTGCGGCAACGCTATGAAACACAGCAACAACAGCAGCAGCAGCAGCAACAACAGCAAACGAGCTTAGCGAGCGCCAGCGCGCAGCAGCAGGCGCAGTGAGCAGTTGAACGGTAGCAGTGCGTAGCGTTTGAAGTTATTTACATAATTAAATATTATTATTAAATTAAATTTATTAAATTATTTACACGTTAGTGTTTAGTGCGCGCCGCAAGCGTAATGGCGGGCAGCGTAGTGTGTGAACTTTAAAGTTTAGAAATATGTTAAACAAAGAAACAAGGCAATAAGCTTTCATTTTGCGCGCTAAGTGTAAAAAAATATACGTTTCCAAAAATTTAGCTTTTAGACGCGTTGCTTGTTTTAAGTTACTTTATGGCTAACAAGTTTTTATATAAATATATAAACATACATATATAAATATATATATTTTATTTTCGTTGCAAAACTAAGCTTGTATAAATCTGTAAAATTTAACAACTGCCGTTTTGGACTGTGGATTTGTTCATTTTTTTTTTATTTTTTGTGTTAAAGTTTTTTCTTAAAGACTTATTAAAAAGAATAATTCTATATTTTCATTTTAAAAATACCGAAAATATTAAATCAATTTTAAGCGTTGATTTCTCTCGAGCGTATCTGGTTTTAATTATTATTTTTTTAATTTTATAAATTTTTTTTAATATGTTGTATCTTTTCCTTTTGCTTCGGCCTTTAATTTTTAAAATTTTTTTGAATATAAAAAATTATTAAAAAATTAACTTTCGTAATTTTTAAAATTTTTGTTTTGATTCTTTATAACTTATTTTCATTTTTTTTTTAATTTGTAAAATTTTTATAATTTTTTTTATTTGTAAAATTTTTATAATTTTTTTTATTTTTTTTTTAATATATATTTTTTTAATTTCTTAATTTTTTCCCCACTGTGCGCATACCCTATACCCTTTAGCACATATTTTTAAACCCTTTTCTATTAAAACGTCGCTGCTTGTTTTCAAATAATTATATATGAATTGAGAATTTGTATAAACAAAGAAAGAAGAGCAAAACACACATACACACAGACATACAATTGTTTTAAATTAATTTTTAAAATATTAAGCGTTTACATTTATTTAATCTATTAGTATTTAAGTGCAACTTTTTAAGTATTCATATTTTAATGAAATTTTTGAAAAATAAAAATAAATAAAAATTATATTAAAAAAAAAAACGAAAACAGATATTTGTGTATAAACAATCAGAAAATAATGTAGAGAGAGCGTTTCTAAAAACAATATTTTATTAAAAAGTTTGTAAAAGCGAGTACCACAAAAGAACAAAAAGAAGTGAGAACATGCATAAATAGTACTGAGATTAGTAAAGCCACAGTTAATTATAATTAATGTTGAAAAAATTGCAATAATTTTTAAAAAATAATTTTCAATATTTTATTTAAAAAAATCGAAATGCAATTTATTGTCATAAAAAGGGAGTATTGACAGAGTGTCGAACAAAAAAATATTTTACAAATTTGTAGATTTTTATTTTACACATTTATAATCCACTTTTAACAATTTTTTAGTTTTTTTGCCTTTTCACAATTTATTACAAATTATTGTTTTTCAAATTTATAGTTTTTTTCATATAAAATTTAATTTTTTTATTGAAGAATTTGTTGTTTTATATAAAAATTCATTTTTTATATCCAAATTTTAGTTTTTTTTAGCTCTTGTTATTGATGAATTTATTGTTTTATATAAAAATTTATTTTTTATTTCCAAATTTTATTTATTTTGCTTTTCCAAATATTGCAAAAATTTTATTTTTTTATTGAAAAATTTATTTCTTTATCTCTTTTTCGTTGTTTCATATATTTTTCCTTTTCAGCATTCTTTTTATTTAACATTTTCTTTATTCCTTTTTCAAAATTATTTACAAAGTCATTTCATTTCAGTTTGAATTTTTGTTTATTATTTCTTCTTTTCATAAAATCCTTATATTTACTACAGTTTTTTTCTTTTTCAAATTTCATATACAGCCAAATTTTGTTTTTAATTTTTTTATTTTTAGCCATTTCATAATTCTTAACAAAATTTTATTACTTCACATTTATATTTTTTTTTCATTGAAAAAAATATATTTTTTTTCATTATCTCTTTTTCGTTGTTTACTATTTGCTTTAATTTTTCACAAAATTATTTACAAAATCTTTTTATTTTTTTTGTTGTTTATTAAATAAAATTCTTATATATTACTCCATTTTATATTTATATTTCAAAATTCTTGTTAAATTTCTTTAATTTTTCACAAAATTATTTACAAAATCTTTTTATTTATTTATTTTTTGTTGTTTACTATTTTTTCATAAAATTCTTATATTTTACTCAATTTTTTTTGCTTTTTTCAAAATTCTTTTCTTTTTTACTTTTTATTCTTTTTACTTGTATCCCATCAATTTTTTTCGTTATTGCAAAAATATGTTTTCTAATTTTATATTATTTTTGTTGATTTCAGAACTCTTTACCAATTTTTAACACTAACTTGTTTTTCAAAATTCTTAACCGAATTTGTTTATAATTTTTTTATTTTATTTAAATTTTTTAAAAACGTTATCATTGTTAATTAATTAATATTTTAATTTTATTTAACAGTTTTTCCTTTGAAAAATCCTACATATTTCAATTAATTTAATTCAATTTTCTAAAGCAATTATTTTTTCTCTGTAGCTAAATATACAGTTTTTTTAATTGTTGAATATTTAATACCCATTAAAATATAAACTATTAAATTTTGCAAATTAGTAACCCAAAACAACAATTTTATAATATTTTTTTAGTATAGGTAGTTGAAAAAAATTGATATATTTTTTTTTTGTTAAATTTTGTTTTATAAAAAATTAAAAGAAATAATTTTATGAAAATATTTTTTCTAATTTTTTTATGGATTAAATTTTACTATATTTTCTTTTAGTATAATTTAATAAAAAAATTAAAGTTTTTTTTATTTAATAACTTAAATTTACAAAAAAATACAAAAATCTAAAATATTTTTTTTGGAAAATTTTATCATTTTTACTATAGATTAAAATTTGAATTTACAAAAAAAAATTAAAACAAAATTTTTTTAATTTTCTAATTTTTTTTTGTATTTTTTCTTTCCTCTTTTCTTGATATTTATTTTTTTAAATTATTATTTTTTTGTTTTTAACAAGTCATTAAAGAGTTATGTTCACAAATTTTAACGCAAAATCCTTCAAACCCCACATAGATACGGATGTAAGTCTCAGTGCAGTCAGTATGTAGGCTTAGAGTTATTAAATAGTGGATCAAATGCTTCTCAAAATAAAAAAGACTAAATAACTTTAGAGTCTCCCTATATTTGTATGTCCAGCACACGCACAGACACACATACAATGCAAAAGCTCTGTTTATTTTATACTATCACAAATAAATCGATATCAAATCGAATGGTCTTCGCTTAGTGTGTAGTGGTTTTTGGCTCATTTTTGATTTCCTCAAATCTTATATATAAATAAATACATACAAATGTATGAGTATTTATTAAAAATTAAAAAAAAAAGATTTAAAAAGTGTTTTCATTTAACGGTTGTGTGAAATTGTACCACAGGAGTCTCTCAGAGGGTTAATGTAGGAATATAGATAGACAGAAAAATAGTCAGGTTTACCAACTCAGAACTCAGTCGTCTACAGTCCCGTCGATTCAATAAAATTAGGCAGAGAGAGAGAGAGATAGATAGATAACGTTGGAGATTAAAGAGTACCTGTAGTCTAGGAATGTCGAAAGCTTCTTAACCCATCTCAGCCTAGGGTCAGCCAGTTCAGACGAGCCTTCTGAAGATGTTAAACATTCATTTTCGACCGCAGTCGTGCATGAGGAACCCAAAACGCAATGATGGTCGAGCTTAAGTTGAAGCTGAGCTTTCTGAAGGTTCATTATTCCTAATTGTAATGACCGAGTCGTAATGTAAAAGCCTCCTGAAGGTGCCAACAAATCTCTTTAGCAAATTCGGGTCACTCTCTTCGGAACTCAGTAGTTCAAATTCTGAATGACTAAGACGCTTAAAGTCCACCTAATTTGAGTCAGAGTTTGATGGAGTTATGCATTTTGAAAACACTTAGAGTGTGAACTTGCAACAAAATATGTGTCGAGAGGACCGCCAAATTGGAAGATCACGTATGTCCATATGGATATTTTTAACGACCATGATGGCCTTAAAGACATCACCGATAAGCAAATCGAAGTCACAATTCAACGGTTCCGTCGAAAAGGAATTGAGGTAAATGCTTGAGTTTACAATCCTTTCTTCATTTAACAGGAATACTAATTCTACATTACTTAGGTTAATTTTCGTTGTACAGTTCAATAATAAGAAGAAAAGGCATATCCGAACCTACTTGGACTCCCTATAGAACTGCGGTTATGAGAGTAGAAAGGCTGTCTGGGTCGAAACATAGCAAAAATCAAAAACAAAAAAATAAGCTTTCAGTAGTTACGTGGTAAGGCTCTGAAAAGCTCTCGATATAACAGATAATGAGTTGAATTTTGTGAGGAACTGTATTCGATTCCTCCACGAAGCTGATGAGTATCTAGTGCCGAGAAATTAAAAACTACTGAGGTGCGAAAAAAAAGTGAAATTTTGGCATCGAAACTGTGTAAGAAATTGATATTTATGTCTAATAAGCAATATCGCTCATAAGGGACGATAAGCTCTGAAACAACAGCTCTGTTCGGTAGGACTACCTTATCAAAATCTGAAGTTATCCAAATATTATAACGTCTTACTTGGATATTATATAGTACGCCAGGCAAATTGTAGAGATGCATGGGTTGCACGATTAGTAAGTGCTTGGGAGCTTAAAGCTCTTCAAGCACAGCGTCTGAAAAAATGTTCTGGTAAGTTGTCTGCTGTTTGAGTTAAATTTAAGGAATTTGATTATTATCTATTCGCTAGATCTCTTTGTAGATCAATATACAGCAGAAAGCTCTATGGGATTATTCACACATTCTTCATGAAACCGAAAATTCTTTCCGGAAAGGCAATATGAAAGCTTCGTTGTGAATATTTTCAAGTTTTAACAAGCTTATTGGATTTCAATTATCTTAACTCTACAAATAATTTTTCGAGAAACCAACAACAACAATAATACAGGTAAGTACTTTCGCACATACACCTATATTTTTGCCTGCATGTGTTTATGTGTGTTTGCAGTATTTTATAGCACATCGCAGATAATAACAGCTAATATAAAGCAACAAAACAAGGGAAAACACACAATTAAATACAATATTTGGCGAACGTGAAGTTAGCTAAACAAAATCGTGCCAGACCAGATATACATACATACATACATGCTCTATGCATATTTGTTTATTAAATTGACTTTGTTGTATTATTATACTGCTTACTGCAATGAACGCAGCGGCAATTCTGTGCGCCTAATTAACAAATACGAAAAATAAACGTTAACTAACGGGTTACATAGCACATAGTGGTTTGTGTGTGTGTATGTATGTGTGTTTTTCTTTGTAGAGTTAGATCTAATAAAGCTGTTCGCCTGCTCTTTCGAAGATAAAGTACGACAAATGTTGATTTGTACGTTTTAAATAATGATTATTAGACACTTATAAGCTCACTTGAGTGCGCACACACATAAACTCATACTAAAAGCCCTCAAGTAGTGGAATATGTATATCGCTGATGAATGAAGTCATTGAGTGGTTAGAGATATAGATCTCGCAACAATTTGGTTAATTTGAATTTTCGAGATTCGAAAATAACAATTTCGGGATCCCGAAAATGTCGGGATTTTTCTATTTTTAATTTAGGAATATAGTTAGGAATTGTCTCTTCTTCTTCTTGACTGGCGTAGACACCGCTTACGCGGTTATAGCCGAGTCCAAAACAGCGCGCCACGTATCCCGCCTTCTGGCAGTTTGGCGCCAATTCGTTATTCCAAGCGAAGCCAGGTCCCTCCCCACCTGGTCCTTCCATCGGAGTGGAGGTCTCCCTCTTCCTCGGCTTCCACCAGCGGGTACTGCATCGAATACTTTCAGAGCTGGAGCACTTTCATCCATTCGAACAACATTACCTAGCCAGCGTAGCCGCTGTTTTTTTATTCGCTGGACTATGTCTATGTCGTCGAATAACACATACAGCTCATCGTTCCATCGTCTGCGGTATTCGCCGTTGCCAATGTTTAAGGGACCATAAATCTTCCGCAAAACCTTTCTCTCGAAAACTCCTAGTGCCATCTCATCGGATGTTGACATCGTCCACGCTTCTGCACCGTAAAGTAGGACGGGAATGAAGAAGGGACTTGTAGAGTTTGGTTTTTGTTCGTCGAGAGAGGACTTTACTTTTCAATTGCCTACTTAGTCCATAGTAGCACCTGTTGGCAAGAGTGATTCTGCGTTGGATTTCCAGGCTGACATTGTTATTGCTGTTAATGCTGGTTCCCAGGTAGACGAAATTATCTACAACTTCAAAGTTATGACTGTCTACAGTGACGTGGGAGCCAAGACGCGAATGCGCTGACTGTTTGTTTGATGACAGGAGATATTTCGTTTTGTCCTCGTTCACCACCAGACCCATACGCTTCGCTTCCTTATCCAGTCTGGAAAAAGCAGAACTAACGGCGCGGGTGTTGTTTCCAATGATATCGATATCATCGGCATCATCTTATAATTTTTTCCAGCATCAAGTTAAAAAAGTCGCACGATAGTGAGTCACCTTGTCTGAAACCTAGTCTGGTATCGAACGGCTCGGAGAGGTCCTTCCCGATCCTGACGGAGCTTTTGGTGTTGCTCAATGTCAGCTTACACAGCCGTATTATATGAATTTACAATTAAAAGTAATTTCATCATCATCTATTGGCACTACAGAAGCCATCGCCAGACGTCGCCAGTTGGTGATTTCAAGCTTCGCCAGGTCTACATACACTTGATCCGTCCACTTTAGTTACGGTCGTCCTTTTCTTCGACCGCCGCCAGGTGGTACCGTATTGTATATTTTACGCGCTGGAGTATTTTACGCCATTCGTGCAATATGTCCAAGCCAACGCAGTCGCTGTATTTTTATGCGCCGCATTATGTCCATATCGCCGATGTATATCTCATACAGCTCGTAATACTCTACGAAGCACACGCGTAGTGAGGCATAAATCCTTCGGAGGACTTTTCTCTCGAACGCTCCTAAGGAGTGCTGTTATTGTTGTAGCGTTTATCTATACCTGCCTAAAAGGGAAAGGGGTGTTAGATGAGAGACATCCTGTAGCTGTTCGGAGTGCGGAGTTTTGACACGTCTGTAGCTTCCTCTGCTGCATGTCACTGCATCCAGGCGACCATACCGGTGCTGCGTAATTTACGACCGGCCGGCCGATAGCCTTTTAAGTGGCCAGCAACGTTTATTTGTCCTTTCCCCAAGTGCTACCGGCTAGCGAAATGAAGATTTTGTTGCGGCTCTGTACTTTAGTGACTATCGCGGCGTGTGTGAAGGAATGCAGACTGTCAAATGTGACTCCCAAAATCTTGGGATTGTTCACTGTCGGAATTGGTGTGCCATCGACGTGAATATTAAGACTTAGTCTGTACTCCTTCGTCCAGTTGGTAAAAAGGGTCGCCGTTGATTTAGTGGGTGCGAGTGCCAGGCTCCTCGCAGAGAAGAAGCGAGAAAGTTCGGAGAGGTAGCTGTTCACTTTCGAACACATGTCATCGATGCCAGTGCCCGACGTCATTATCGTACAATCATCTGCGTAGGAGGTAACGGAAATTCCCTCTGGTGTTTGAGGAAGTTTGGAAATATAGAAATTAAACAGTAACGGGGAGAGGACACCGCCCTATGGAACCCCTTGTTTAATTTTCCTAAGTTTTGATGTTTTACCTCGAAATAATACCGATGATTGTCGACCGCTCAGGTAGTTCATAATCCACCTCTTCAGCCCCGGAGAAAGTGTTGTTTACTCCACGTCTTCTAGAAGCGTTGTTAGGTTGACCGTGTCAAAAGCTTTTGACAGGTCCAACGCTACTAGGACGGTTCTCTTACAGGGTGGTTTCTGATTTAGACCATGAACTATCTGGGCGTTTATGACGCTAATTTTTACCGACATGAAAATGCTGCTACACTGTCCTGTTGTTACTGCCGACAATGTCGATATCGTCGGTATAGGCCAGTGACTCTTGAAAAAGATAGTGCCAGTACGGTTGAGAACTGCAGCACGAATTATCTCTTCAAGAATTGGATTAAAGGAATCACTCGATTAAGGGTGGCCTGATCTGAAACCTCGTTTCGTATCGAACGGTTCGGAGAGGCCTTTTCCTATTATGGCGTAGTTGACGTTAGGGCTCAACGTCATTTTACATAGCCTTATAAGTTTTGTGGGTATCCCAAATTCAGGCATTGCGGCATAGAGGCGATCTCTTTTTGTGCTAACGAAAGCAGCTTTTAAATCGACAAGAAAATGGTGCGTGTCGATCTGCTTTTCCTGTGTCTTTTCCAGGAGCTGGCGTAAAAGTTATTTAAAGACATACATTTTGTACGATGCATATGAAAGTACAGTTGAACTTCCCTAACTGGAATCACCATAATCCACAAAAAATTTCGAGTTAGAGACACTTCCGAGTTATGGCAGGTAATTTGTATGAAATTCAACTTCTATTGCCAGTTCAAGAGTTCGAGCTATGGAGTACTTCGAGTTATACTAGAAGATCGAGCTATGGAAATTCAAAATACAAAAAAATCAATAAAATTTAGAAATATAATATCTCACATAGTGATTTCCAAAGAATTTGAATTTCGGTATTCGTTTATATCCGGTACCATAGAAAAATAATATAATTTAGTATTATTATCGCTGATTATCGATTATTATAAATCGGAACTCGTTCAAAATTATTTCGGTTTCACGAAAATTTTCGGTAATTCGATTAAAAACATAACAATTTAGGAATATTAGCGCAGATATAACGATATCCAACGATTTTGAAAAAAAAAATAATTTGGATTCGTTCAAAATATTTTCGGGATCCCTAAAATGTTCGGCGTTACATTAAAAATGTATGACAACTGTGATATAATGATCTCCAACAAGTTTGAAAACAAAAAAATCGGGATTGGACCACAATAATTTCGGTATCATAAAAGTTTTCAATATTACCACCAGAAATAATGATAATTAATAAATATCATACTGGTGTAACGATGCTCAACGATTTTGTAAACAGAAGTCCTGAATGGGTTATAATACCTTTTGGGATCCCGAAAATATGTTGAACGAGTCCCGAATTATTTCATTTTCAAAATTGTTGGAGTTCGGTATTTCCATAAAAAATATGAAAACTTATAAATATTATTACTGATATGCAATGATTTTGTAAATGAAAAAATTTCGAGAGTAGTTCAAAATAATTTCGGGATCACGAAATTTTTTGTACTACCATCACTTTGGAAATATTATCGCTGATATAACGATCGCTAATGATTTTGTTAAAAATAAATTTGGGATCCGGAAAATATTCGGTTAACAAAATTGTTTTATTAAACATATTTTTAAATTTATTAATTTAAACAAAAAATTATATTTCACCCTGTAAAATAACTAACATGAAATGAAGCATAAAACGAGTATTCGAAATCCATTTTAAAAAATCTTTGAATTTGAAGGGAATCCCACACACAAACACTATGCGATGCTAGCCTTCCCTTCCGAATTTCATATTCGAAACATGCACAACACAAGCTGTACGTACGTACGGTACGTTTTTTATGGAATCGATTTCGTTATGCGATTTAAAATCGATTTCAATACCACATTTGTAACAGGCGAACATAGCAAGCAGCACAACGACAAAGTCAGCGGCGAAAGGTTATGAAGCAAGCAGCGAAGTGTTATGCACTTTGTTGGAATGATTCATAAGGGTGCTTGAGTTTATGTATAATATACATCGTATATGTACTTTTGTTGCTATATGTATGTATAAGTGTGTATAGTATTTATAACCGGCGAGTATAGCAAAGTCGTGCACCCGGCGAAGTTACAAACTTATGTACGTTTGCAAGTGTATCTGTGTGTGTGAAATGTCAAATGTTATTGGTGTCGGCTTCCCTAATGGCATGTTGGCGTTTAATTTTTGAAATATTTGAACAATCCAACTCGTAACAGCGCTTATAAAGACCACTTGAGGGGTGGCTGCGACGTAGGTGGCTTGATTTTGGTTGCTTTTGAAATTTGCGCGGGAAATCTTTTTCGCTCAAAATCAAATTTTTGTGGTGGAGTTGCTGCGAATTTGTTAGTGAGAGTTGAAAGTGGAGGGAACATGGTTGCTATGAAATGTAGGAGAAATTATTTAAAAATATACCGTTACTTGCATGAGGAGACTGTTTTTGGGCAAACAATTTGAAGTACAGTAAAAACTATTTTTTTTTTTAATATTAAAATATATATAATAAAAATAAAATAAATAATAAATAAATAATTTTTTTTAATAAATATAAAATTAATAAAAAATAAATACTTTTTTTTAATAAAAAAATAATAAAAAAATTTAATATATTGTTAATTCCTTGAAAAAAATATAATTTTTAATAAACATAATTTATAAAATAATAAATAATAGTAAATGGATAGGTAGGTAGGTAGGAGTGCTGCCATATCATTTTATGGCCCAATTAGCACTAGATGTGCCATTTTGATACACTATTCACAGACCTTATAATTTACTGTTATCCCGCTTCATCTTTCCGTTCAAACCACTTTGTGTTTTCGATGAAGCTACTTATATTCGATATGTTTTTAGTTGATATCCATTCAAGGCTTGATGCCTGATGGCTTCCAAGTGTCCTGTGTCGGATCTGCGATAGGGCTGGACATTCACAGAGAAAATGGAAAATTGTTTCCTTATTTCCCTCCAGTTCACAGCCTCGACAAATGTTATTATAAAATGGATAGATAAGGATAGATATTTTCTTAAAAGAAATACAGTTGAACTTTCCTAACACGAATCAAAATAATCCACAAAAAAAATTCGAGCTAGACAGACTTCGAGTTATGGACTCTTTTAAAATTCTACCTCGATAGTAAAATTTGAATTTTTGTATTATGTTCGGTTCGAAAAGTTCGATTTATGGAAGGTATTTTGTGTGAAAATTTACTTCTATTGCCAATTCAAGAGTTCGAGTTATAGAGACCTTCGAGTTCTGGGAGTTCTACTGTAATGATAATTTTTTTATATTTTTTTTTTAATTAAAGTAGTTTTCCGAAATAACGAACACGTTAATTGTCAGGCCTGTTCGTTACATCGAATTTTTCGTTAATTCGAGTACTCACTGAGAGGTATGTTTGGTATGTTTTTCAATAAAAACGAGTTAGATATCGGTAAATTGTAGTGTAATAAATTCTTTCATTAAATTAATTGTAAAAAAAAACAAAAATCACAACAGAACAATTCAAATGTTGCCTTAAAAGAAGCAATGTGCCTAAAAAGCTAATTCAAATTATACGAGATTAAATATTTTTTCATTAGTAATACTCGTAAATTTCTTTAGCTATTTAAAATTTTGATTCATCGTCGTTCGCTTCGTTAGAATACGAATATTATATTTGATGGCTCCTTCCTGAAGTTCAATCAATACAATAAGTTTTGCAAAACTGATATTGTTCTTCTTTGCTGCTTTCAGCCTTTTTGTACCACTTAAATTGCTGCATAAAAGGACAGGAGTGGCTGTCCTTGGATATTTTTCATCAAAGCGCTCTGCAGAATATACATACATATATTAGGTTGGCGAATATCTCCCTTACTTCCCTTCCCTTCACTTTTTTGCTCTTTATTCAATGCTTTAGTTCAAATATGCGTCGTTTCGTTCGACAATCTGCTTCCATCTAGACGACACCTTCATAATACCCCACTCGTGGAAGCCCCTCTCCTTATTTGCGAAGAACTCGGGCAGCCACTTTTCACAAGGCTCTTATGAGTTCATCTTTACACCACGAAGGGCGTTCGCCATGGACAGGAACATGTGGTATTCAGTTGGAGCTATGTCCGGGCTATATGATGGATGCGATAAAACCTCCCATCCGAGCTCCCATAGCTTCTGACGAGTTATCCACGAAGTGTGCGGTCTGGTGCAACACAACACCCTTCATGTTGGCCAATTCTGAACGCTTCTGGTCGATCGCCTGATTCAAGCGGTCCAGTTGTTCGCAGTAGATGGTACAATTAAGCGTCTGGCCATAACACACAGCAAAACCTTCCTGGTCGTGAATCCCGGCTTGGCCACTGTTTGGGACGATTCACCGGCCTTCGACCACGACCGTTTTCGTTTGATATTGTCCATTCGTCGCCAGTCACCATCCGCTTCAAAAATGGGCTTTTTTGTGTATCCAGCCTTCTGCAGATGGTTTAAAATGGTTTGGTGACTAACTCCCACCTCCTGGGCGATGTCATGAGATGCTACATGCCGGTCTAACTCTATATGTTCCATAATTTGATCGATATTCGTTGTCACAAGTCTTCCGTCGGCTGGCTTATCCATGGTGTCGTTTTCACTCTTCGCTCTGAACCGTCAAAACCATTCCTCCGCAGTTCGAAGTGATAGAGTACCAGTCACGGAACTTTTCTCTAGCGGTCCTTTTGTAGGTTATGTCAAGACCTTTCAAAAGTGTATAGTATTGCCATATAAGAGCTCTGTGGGGCTATGTACCGCAAAATTCAAAAGACAAAAATGCGGAGATACATGCCAAGCTAATATTATATCAGCTAAATTCTTCCAAAATGGACAAATTCATCACTACGGAATGTTTGCATATTTTTCGAAAGGAAAGGTTTACCTAATTTTTTATAGTATGGGCGAAACGATGAAAACTTTTAATATAATTTTTTACAATTCAATAATTCTAAGTTTTTCTATCAAATAAAATGCTATTCTTGTATTAAATTATTCACTTCGCACATTTCTTTTAATTTTTATATTCTCGCAACAATAGTTGCTAAGAGAGTATTATAGTTTTGTTCACATAACGGTTGTTTGTAAGTCATAAAAGTTAGATATATCAAAATGATCAGGATGGCGAGACGAGTTGAAATCCGGATGTCGGTCCGTCCGTCGAACAACTTGAGTAAAAATTGAGATATCTTAACGAAGTTCCAACTAAAAAACTAAAAACCAATGAAATAAATAATATAAAAATTATAATAGTTATTATCTAAAATTTTATATTTAATTTCTTTTTAAATTAATTTTTTTTTAAATAATTAAAATTAATTATTTTTTTTTTAATATTTTTAATTTTCAAGCATTATATTTATATATATTAAATTTGGGCAATTTGGTCAATTTATTAGATAAAATATGTTTTATAATAAAGGCAATAATTAACAAATTTATATTTCATTAGAAAAATTAAAACTAATTCGGTATATAAATTTAAAAATAAACTCCATTTACAAAAAAACAATATAAAAATAAATATTAATAATAAAATTATTATATAAAAAATTATCGAAGTAATAATAATGCAATTTAGTACTTTTTCAAATAATACCACTATTCAAACTACACTCGACAACCCACTCGCAATATTCGCCGTCGAGTTATTGAGCGCAACAAACTCACCATTGTACATGTAGTGGTGCAATTTTCTACTTCACACTCTTTTTGGCTCTCACACACAGCCGTACGTGCTCAGTATCTCACTCAAATTGCAATGTTTACAATTTTTTCATAACAACACAAAAGTCAATGAACTTGAAATGTGCGCACACACCAACAAAGCAAAGAAATTAAAACATGTGTATGAGTGTAAATATGTAACACAGGCAGTGGCGATGTAAATTTGTACGGCGACTGTGCGTTGAAGAAGAGTACAACGAGAAACGCTGTCAAACAGAAAGAGTAAATTCTATTTGAAAATAATAAAAACAAAATTATGAGAATCAAAATATTGTAACGAGAATGAGTTTTAACAGAAATTAATTGAGAGAGCGTGCAAGTGACAGTTCTTTGGCGCTAATTAGGAATTATTGAAGAAGTTTGGGCGAAATTGGTTGAAATTTGTTGCTTAAGCAGAAATTTTGTTCTTGAAATTTATTTGTATACAGTTTTTAACTATTTTAAATTTTACTGTATTTGTTGTTATTATTGTTGTGAGTATTCTAATTTTTGAACAAATTTTGCTTTAATGTATATTTATTCTACAGAAGTACTTCCACAGCCAACATATGCAACTGGCGCACCAAGTACTGACAGCTCAGGCTAGAGGATAGAGTAGAAGTAAGTTGTCGCCTCAATATCCATGACTGAACATATTGAAGGGCTTTGGTAGTTGAAAATCAAGGAAACAATATATCGACAAAAGGAATAAGGTAAGTTTCAGCTCTAGAAGATCTCTTTTAGACAAATTAATCTATTTATTAGGTCTACGACTTTGCTTCCGTTTCGTTTTATTGGAAATTTAAGGCTTTTTTTTTTTTGCATAAAAACGGTTACAAAAATGTTATTCAAAATATTGGCCGTCGCTAGCTACTACTTTTGACCATCTTTCTGGCAGCATGCGTATTCCGTGACGAAAGAACTCCTTATCTTTCGAGTCGATCCAACTATCAATCCAATTTTTGACTTCTTCATAACAACTGAAGTGCTCGTTAGCTAGACCGTGTGCCATCGATCGGAACAAGTGGTAGTCAGATGGAGCAACGTCTGGAGAATACGGCGGGTGGGGTAAGATCTCCCGTTTCAGCGTCTCCAAATATTTTTTGACCACCTTTCCGAGAATTGTTATGCTGGAGAATGACTTTATCGTGTCTTTCCTCGTACTGTGGCCGTTTTTCTTTTAGTGCTCGGCTCAAACGCATCAATTGCGTTCGGTATCGATCTCCTGTGATGGTTTCACTTGGCTTTCATAATATATCACCCCCACCTGGTCCCACCAAATGCAGAGCATGACCTTGGCGCCGTGAATGTTTGGTTTTGCCGTCGACGTGGAGGCTTGTCCATGCCCATGACGTTCTTCGTTTAGGATTATCGTAGTGGACAAATTTTTCGTCGCCAGTTACAATGCGATGTAAAAATCCCTTTCGGTTGTGCTTTTGAAGCAGCTGTTCACATGCAAAGAAGCGCCGTTCGACATCTCTTGGTTTCAAGTCGTAAGGAACCTCGTTTCCTTGTTTCTGAATCATCCCCATGGCTTTGAGGCGTTTTGACACGGCTTGCTGTATCACTTGCAACGATTCGGCCAATTCCTCTTGGGTTTGAAACGCATCTTGGCCGAGTAATGCTTCCAATTCAGCATCTTCGAAAATCTTCTCCCTTCCACCACCATGCCGGTCTTCGACTTCGAAAGCAAAATTTCCCGCAAATGTCGAGAATTCGGCTCAAAAAGTGACATTTTCAGTTGAGAATAAGTTTGGGATGCCAACAGATCTCTACAAATATTTTATTGTGTTAATGTTGACACAAATGTCCCAGATCGATATAAAACGATTCAATCGATTTAATTGAAAAGTGCTTGACCCTAGCGACATCTATTGGAAAACGGCGGAAGCAAAGTTGTAGACCTTATAATATGGAAGATATATTAGCGAAGTACATTTTATTCTGAACTAATTACTTTAATATCTGGAGAGAACATTAAGAGTCGACAATATGTAATTTCAGTTTAATACTGTAGAAATGAGAAACTAAAAAAAATTAACAAGCGAATTAACTATTAGATTGGTCGAAAACGTCGATCTATTCTGGGAACTATACTGCTTGGGAATAAGTTAAAAGGTTAAATTACATTTGAACTTCCATAACTCCAACGTCTATAACTCGAAGTTCTCGATAACTCGAGCTCTTAAATTGACAATAGAAGTCAATTTTCCTACAAATTACCTTTCGTAACTCGGAAGTCACTCTGACACGACTATTAGATTGGTCGAAAACGTCGATCTATTCTGGGAACTATACTGCTTGGGAATAAAAATGTTAAATTACATTTGAACTTCCATAACTCAAACGTCTATAACTCGAAGTTCGCGATAACTCGAGCTCTTAAATTGACAATAGAAGTCAATTTTCCTACAAATTACCTTTCGTAACTCGGAAGTCACTCTGACACGAAGTTTTTTTGTAGATTATGATGATTCGAGTTAGGGAAGTTCCACTGTTTTGTCTCCAAGTTAATCGTCCACTGAATACTGGCAATCTTAGCTATAAAACTGAGATTTTAAATGAAATTTTGTCATATAATGCCTCTTATAGATTGCCTGATTTAGATTGACTTATAGAATAGTATAGAAACTGATGCATACTCTTCTTGAATGGTCTGACGTACTGCAAGAGTGATCTGATATCAAAAAAAAAAAATTCGTTTGTTCTTTTGTATCTCTGAAAATCTTTATGCTTGAAACTAAGTAAGACTTTTAATCCTAGGAAACTTAAAAAAAAGCACACTACGCGCGGATTTTTTTTATGAAAAAATGGAAGACAATATGGCTTGTTGCATTCTGAATTATTTTTATTATTTTTAAGTTCGTTTAAATATCTTTTCTAGCACCATATAATATATTTCTCGAATTCTTTTTCAATTTTGACTTTGCCGTCTAACATTCAATCTCACTTATTTCCAATTTTAAGTGTCATCGCACATTTTTTTAGAGCTCGATGGGCTGGCGTTTATAGCTGTAAAAATCTTTACCTTTGCTGCCTATTTTAATACAAGTTGGATATATTGAGAGCACCGTACAAGAAGGAACGGAGTACATTTTTTTTTGGTGCAGGAATTTCATAATGCGTGCGCTTATCCGATTTTCAAATTCATGGAGTATACTCTTCATCTGCTCTAATATGAAAAATGTATGTAATGGCTTAGGTGTTTGGAGAACCTTAATGAACTCAATAATAATTTTTAAATGTTTTTTAAGGGATTATAGAAAACGAGATAACTGAGTTTTTGGTTAGTGACAGCTCTGTCGTTTATAGTTTTATTGCTTCTCGATATGAACTTTGAACTTGTCATATTTCAAAGGCTATAGATCGTTTAAGTTCATAATTATTGAAATGTTCGTAAAAATATGAGCTTATTGGATAAATGAAACTAGAGATCTGTTGTAAGGGTGTTGGCTGTTAGATTTTATTTTGCTTTACCTTGAGATCTAATTTTGAAGTCCATATATATATTTCTTAAAGTACTTAAAGTTATTAACTACTCTCAGCGGAAAACTGACCTTTGTCCTTGGGTCCAATTCGATTTTTTCCTATTTAAATATGTGTATGTGACTACCTTATATTATATATGGATGTATATACAGTGAAACTTCCATAACTCCAACATCTATAACTCAAATTTCTCCATAACTCGAGCTCTTGAATTGGCAATAGAAATCAAGTTTCATACAAATTACCTTCCATAAATCGGAAGGCTCTCTAACTCGAAGTTTTTTTGTGGATTATGGTGATTCGAGTTAAGTTTCACTGTATGTGATTATATGTATATATATCCCTAAATCATTATTGCTAGTTTGTATATTCTTCGCAATCGGCCATATTGCAACAATTTCTTGCTGTGTTGACAAAACTAAAGGTTTATTCACCCATAGTTTTTGAGCTCCTAGAAAAAAACATTCGTGCTGTAGTATGCGCAACTTCAGCAAACTGACATTTGTCACACAAGTCGATTGCAGAAATATTTTGCGAAATTTTAAACTAGATAAATGAAATTTGACTATGCTCAGCGTTAAATTATTTTTGCTTACCACATCGCAGTTGAATGGACTTTGGATACACGTACGAGTACATCTATAGATCTACATACATACATACATACATATATAACTATATAAATGAGTATAACTCTATGTACGTGTATTCAGATACTATTTCGATACAATTCAAGTAAGAACTGACAAAGTTTACTTTAATGTATTTGTTTGTAAATCTAATTTTATTTATTAAATTTCATGAAAATTTAGAAAAGTTTCAATAATTTTTTTAAATTTTCAAACAAATTTCTAATTTTTAAAATTTAGATTTAATCCAACATTATCGAACAATTTTAAAAATTTAAAAATTTTCTAAAGAATGTTTTTTTGAAAATTTAAAAAAATAAATATTAAGTTAGAATTTAGAGTCATGTCACACTTAACGATTTTTGCCGACTTCACGATAGGCACCCAACAATCATTCTTCCAACTGGCAGTCATATAAATACTTAATGAATCCGTAAATTAACTCGCAGTTAAAACTCAGTTAGAGCTCATACCCACAAGAGGCAGAATATACCTATATTACACAAACCCTTCGAATATATTTTGACTAAAACTAAACTAATGACACCCCTACTTAAAAGGTTTTTGTATACATATGATAAAGTTTCTGTTCGATCAGACCCTGAAAATTGTATGCCTATTGCTCTCGAATCCGCATCTGGTATTATTTCGGTTAGAGCAGGATACAAAGAAATAAGTGTTCCGTCGGAGATGGTTACGATTTATACTTCCCCAAGCTATACTGTTGTGTGTTGTTACCTTTAGGATCTCAACCTAAAATTCTGCATTTCAGCTAGTGTGGTTGAGAGTACTGTACTAGTAGCCACTTTTGAAACAAAAGACAAAATATTCAGCCTCTCTCATTCATATAATATAGGATATCAGGCGAATCCTGTAGCACGTGGGTGAAATTATAAATAAACTTAAGATCTATTGGCTCTAAAGATAATGAAAAAGCGCAGACCTTCGTTTCGATGTTAGCAAATAATTAATCTTAAACAATTTCTCTTCACCTATTCATTATTAATTTAATCTAGTAGATAGACAACTCTTCTATAAATAAACCAAGCGGTTAATTAGATTTTCCAATCCACTTAAGGAAACCGATAATCATAATAAATAATTAGGAAGCTCTCTAATTTTGACGAACGGATCAAACTTCCAGTTGTTTGTCTAGCTCCGAATGGATCCAATCGGATATAAGAGTTTTTTGACTCAGCTAAAACTTTGGTCCCTACATTGTGACGTGCTCAGTGGAATACTTCGTAAATAAAATATGTTCTTAGATATATTAAGTTGAGTATTCGACAAATATTTTCTACATCAAAATAGTCTAGTCGTGTTTTCACTTTATTGAATATGGATTTCTCAAAATATTTTCTTCTAACATACTTACTACACAATTTCTGCTACATTTTTTATGCAGAGTAGAGAGAGTATCAAGCGGAAGGAGGATGGGTTTATGTGTAGAAGTTCAGGTAAGTAAGGAAAGTCTTTGATTGTCATTCACTTGGGAGTGGCCAGAAACAATTCTTCTCCACATGGTTCAAGCAGCTCACGACTTCCGGTTTTAGACCAAGTATCCTCTGGGTAGCAATAAACATCTGGGTATGAAGAGCTTGAGAAGCTGGCCGACAGAGGTAATGCTCGAAAATTTTATGAAAAAATGAAGCGACTTAACGAAGGTTTCAAGACATCCGGAGCATCCTCATATTGAGATCAAGGTGGTAATCTGGTTACCGATGTCCACGGCATACTGGGATTATGGAGGGAACACTTCTCCGACCTGCTGAATGGCAGTGGAAGTACAACACCAGGAGATGGCGAACCCGATTCCCCAATCGAAGACGATAGAACAGATGTTACATTACCCGACTATGATGAAATTCGAATAGCAATTACCCGCCTGAAGAACAACAAAGCGGCGGGGGCCGATAGATTATCGATAACTGATAAGGTGTATGCATCAGCTTCTTTGCGGAATATGGTCGGAAGAAAGAATGCCTGACGATTTGAATCTCAGTGTGATCTGCCCAATTCCGTATACCTGGGAACCAGCATCAACAACACCAACAATATCAGCCTCGAAATCCAGCGGAGAATCACTCTTGCCAACCGGTGCTACTTTGGACTGAGTAGGCAAGTGAACACCGTCCAGCTTTATGGTGCAGAAGCTTGGACGATGTCAACATCAGATGAGACGACACTAGGAGTTTTCGAGAGGAAAATTTTACACTTGATTTATGGTGCTCAGAACAATGGTAACGACGAATATCGCAGACGATGGAACGATGAGCTGTGCGAGTTATACGACGACATTGACACAGTTCAGCGAATAAAAAGATAGCGGCTTCGTTGGCTAGGTCAGCTCCAGCTCTGAAAGTATTCGATGCAGTACTCGCCGGAGGAAGCCGAGGAAGGGGAAGGCCTTCACTCCGTTGGAGGGACCAGGTGGAGAGCGACCTGGTTACACTTGTGATCTCCAACTGGCGCCGAAATGCGAGCGAAAGAGAAGAGTGTCGCGCTATCATCGATTCGTCTATAACCGGTTTCAACGTCAATCACATGCATATGTACATACATACATCAAGCGGAGACCGGCAATATTTGTAGATCTCTAGTGTTTTATAATTTGCTTTATAAATACAGTTATGTAACTTGAAATAAATGTATCTACTATAATTTTGCTGCTCCTTATACATACACTCCAGCACCGCATGCCTCTTGCTCTGCACATTTTTCCAAATTACTTTATTTAATCACATGAAAGTAGAGCAAAGCATAAATGCGGAGAGGGCAATGAACTGACAGCCAAACTAACCACCACCGAAAACCAAAAACCAAAGGCCAAAAAGCCAAAAAAGGCGAAGAAATTCAAGTTCATCATTAAAAAATGCGCTCAACGCCACACAAACGCAACAACAAAGGCGCAAAGTAAAACCAACAACGTACAAAGAGAGAAAAAAAATTAACGAAACGAATTTCAAGTTCAAGTTCAAAGCACGAAATAGTGTAAATGTGGGCATATTTAAACAATACAAATAAATTTTGATTAGATAAATGTGGGCAAACATTTTCGGAAAGGCAAATGATGAGCATTGATGGAAGAAAATGGTGAAAATGTCAAAAAACAAAAACAACAATTTTTTTAATGAATCTTAAAAACAAGCAGCAACGAAGAGCTGCCTTCGAAAGTAGAAATCAGTGTTAAATTAGAAAGAAAATTTGTTTGGAAGACTGCTTGAAGACGCTACGGAGATAAAAGAGAGTGCAAAGAAAGCAACGAACAACAGCAATAAGCAAGTTAATTAGCAAACCTATATGAATGTAACACGCTTTATTAATTTCGTTACACGATAAGCAGTTAGTTAGTTAGTGTAGTTGCACAAAGTCAGCGACGTCTTCAAGCCGTGACTTAGCGGAAGAGGAAGCAGCAACAGCAAGCGGAGACCAGCAATGGCAGCCAGCAATGATGACAGTTGAAAGCATAAATGCAAGAGAGTTGCTGTGTGTTTGAAAGAGCGAAAAAGCGAGCACTTGTGTGTTAGAGTATGAGAGCGGTAGAGTGAGCGCCAGAGCATTTTGTGGCTAAAGAGCAAAACTATAAGAATAGTTGTGCTTGCCGTGTGTGTGTGTGTGTTGGGGAAAAAACGCGTACTAAGCAAGGTCATTCACCCCGTAGAAAGAAATTATTAAAGGCAACAACAACAACAGCAACAAACACATGAGCACAACAATAGCAACAGTAGCAGTGTTGGAGAAACAGAAAAAAATAAATAAAAGAAAAAGTAGAGAAAGGGAAAAAGTTGTAAGCGACCAACGATATATATATATGTGTGTGTGTGTATGTATCTATATATATATATTCTTATATATTTATATACGTTAAAACATATCTACACATAGTATCTGTAATAGCGTATGAAGCGTGAAATGAAACGAAATATGCGTGCAAAGCAAACTGTGCAAACAATGTGTGAGCTCATGATATGACACATTTGCAATATGAAATTAAATAAATTATTTTTTTTTTCACATTTTGTTTTTGTTTTTTTTTGTTTCATACTACTACTGTACGCACGTAGCAACAATGAATTGTATGATTAATTAACCGCATGCAGTCATATGTGTTTGGCGTGAATTTTAGTTCGCTTTTCAATTAAGAACCGATAATTAAATTTTATTTTGAGAACTACATTTTCTATATGTTTTAATCAGTATTATTAGTCTGTTCGTATAACAAATTGTATAAAAATCTATGCTATGTCTTCCAGAAGTTGTGATTTAAAGACTCGCGATTGCGACGAATTTGTTTCGGAAGCTCTCGAGCTTCGAATTGCTGGTTTATCCAAACATCTAATAAAAGTACTAATTATAGTTGGAAATGGTCTGATGTATTTGTGTACATACATTTGTATATGTACTTATGGGCGCGGTTGGAGTTCTCAGTGTTGCCATTTTACCAGAAAAGACCGATAGAACTCCAACGTAACAGATTTCTGAGTACTTTAAGTGTTTTTATCCGAACTGTTTTGAGTGTTTACGTCATCTAAAAATTCCAAAAGAAACATTCAATAAAAATTCTAAAAAGATCCTCTTCCAAGATTTTTTTTGCTTTCGTAGAACATTACGAAGACATACCAGTTGGAACTTGCTGGTCAACTCATTCTGGCGATGTTAGAGTGTGTTGTTGTTGTATGAATACTTTTTTTTGTTACATTGGAAGAGACTTCTGTCTTTTTTCTATTGGAAGATCCTGATGTACATAAGTTCTTTTTCGTATTGGAGGAGACTTCTGCAATTTTCCTATTGAAAGATACTTTTTTCCTTTGCCTATTCAAAGATACTTCTGTTCCTTTTTCCTATTGGAATAGACTTCTGTCGCTTATGTACATACAGAGAAACCCCTCCTAGTGGACACCTCTATTAGAAGCCCCTTGAGTGTAGATTTTTTTCATGCACCAAGTTAAATTTTTAAAATACATGACCCTCTCTAAGATGGACACTTCTTGGACTGGGACTTGGGCGGACAAAAATCGCTATATGTATATATTATATCCCTTTGGCTCCGTGGAGGAAGAAAGGGTCACAATGTGGTTTTTCCATTTATGTTAATTTGGTAATACTCTCTTAATTTGACTCCCGTTTCTTTGGGCCTTAGATATTTCTCCATATGTGAGCGGAACGGCCGTTTCTTCGACTGCCTTGTGATTTCCCTTGATAGTATTCCGTGTCATTGCATCTGGATATTTTCTCAAAACATGAACGAACCATCCCTTTATTATTTGATTTGTGCGTGCCCATAAGTTCGTGTGAGAGACGGTGCCGTCGTGTTAGCTTATGAAAACTTGCGATGTTTCGAACCACGTTGTCTCCAGAAATTATCATATCCATTATCATTTGAAGATATGTATCTTCAAGAGTCAAACGTCTCAGATGAATTACTGATTATCCGTAGATCTTTAAAGATTTCAACGATCTTTTTAGCTACTTCCTGCCATCACCGCAGATTTCAGTACGTTTATTTGTCAAAATCAGTTTAGTTTAGCAATTCAATGTTCTACAGTAACTTAGTTATATCATGATCCGATCCCTACATAGCAATCACGAATGTACACAATTTTTGAAAGTCTCTTCTTCTTTGCAAATGAAACATAACATTATTCCTTTGTAAACTCTTCTTAAGCATAATGCTATACAGATCACACATTACTTAGTTTGAATGATCAAAATGGTTTGCAGTTCTTCCCTAGCGTCTCTGCTTCGCAGCTTCCATTTACTTTAAAACCAAATATAACCACTTGTGACAAGTAATGCAAGGACTATTACGAAGAACGTTGATAGTTGATGTGAGTTCCGTTGCAATCGGTAGATCTGGTCCGATAGATATTTATTCCTATATATATGACATCTTAGCACTACCATAGACACGAAAAAGAATAATGGGTTAGGTTAGGTTAGATTTGTAGGCAGATCTCTGCAAATAACAGAAGATCTCATTTAGACAGCCTGGCGCTGTCATTGGATCAAAGACATTTAAGATTCAGCAAAACGCTTGGAATCCGTTACAAATTTCTTAAGACGACTAATATCGATTCTAGCCAATTCGCTAGGATTGCCGAAAAAGGGCCTTCCGAGGTGTTTCAATCTCAGTCTGGCAAAAGCTGGACAATGTAGAAGGAAATGCTTAGATGATTCCATCTCGCCTTCTTCCATACAGCTTTGGCAACTTGCATCTGCCACGATCCCAAGCCTCACCGCATGGGTACCAATTGGACAATGTCCAGTAAGTACACCCATGATGGCGCTGAGATGGACCTTGCCCAGAGATAGCAGTTGAAAGGACCGCTTACGCTCCACAGAGGGCCAAAAGGACCTCGCTGGTAGTTGACCAGCGTTTGACGAGCTCATGCGTAGTCTGCATGTCCAGCGCTCTTGCGCAGGTGGACCATGGACTACCAATGCGTTCCCATTTCGACGTCAATGTAGCTAAGGTACCCTCCCTTGCAAGCTTGTCCGCTATACAGTTACCAACGATTCCGCGGTGACCGGGTACCCACACTAGTCGGATCGCAAAATAGCTGGAAGCTATTGATAAGGATCTAAGACACTCCTTAACTAGCACAGAGCGTACTGTCATCAATTCCAATGCCAGTATTGCCGCCCTGCTGTCGGAGTGAATGCATACCTCTCTAAAAGAGGTTACCATACGAAGCAGTGCGTCCACTGCTACTTTGATCGCAGCGACCTCTGCTTGGAAGACACTACAGTGGACAGGTAGCCTAAAGCTGGTATTGATAGAGCGCTTTCTGCAGAAAACTGCCCCTCCCACCTTTCCCCTTAGCTTCGATCCATCTGTGAAAAAGCTGACTGCACTTCTCCTCCATTGACTTCTTCCTTCCCACATATCCCTCGTAGGTACGTGTGCAGAGAAGAAACCTCTAGGTAATACCACTGAACTTCAAGATTTAAAGATGCTGTCTTGAAAGAATAATATACATAAGTTCTCTAACTAACGAAGAGCTTAAAAACTTATGAAAGACGTAAAAATATCTCTGAAAAAGACAGCGACCCAAATTAGTCTGTACTAGCTGATCTTTCCTGATAACACGAAAATTTTGGTTTTCCCACTGAAATCGTGAAGTCTAAGCAACGTTTAGAGTACAATTTGCTGGTTGCATACGTTGGTTTCTCTTCAGATATTTACAAATTTACATATCAGTAGACTCTTCTGAGCCTCGTCTAATTGTTAACCTTGAAAATTTAGAAACAACTCGCCAGCGAGTCATACTTTTTAATGATGAGGGTTATATTTAAGACGCTTTGCAAGCTGAGCTGAATGCAATATACAGCACTTGTATATAAATATGTATGTATGTACATATGTTAACATATGAACCTACCTATACAGATACATATATGTGTATATGTATAACACCTTAACTTCATTAAATTTCGTGCATTTGCATAATAGGTCTATATACATACATATGTATGTATGTTTATGCATTTTAATTTAATTTTATAAGCATATTTTTTATACACACACACACATTTAAATAAATTATTTTAATATCAAATTACGCTGCGCCAGCAAGAGCAGCTGCTTTACAACCACGATACATACAGTTGTATGTATGTATGCCAGTGAGTTATATGAAAGCAGCTAAAATAAAGCAACCAAACAGTGTTACATATTCAACAACAACAGTAAACCGCAGCAGCAACAATGTATCCATGCGCTTACATACATAATTTTACACAATGTATATATGTATATGTATATATGTATATATATATGTATGTATGTATGTATGCATATGCATATAAATTTGTTTGTTTGTATACTACAATGTGGGCCCTTCATCCACTGCCCCCAAACGGTGAATGAACTTTTCTCTTATTGTTTTTGTTTTTTGTCCGCTTTCCGCTGTCATACGTAATACTCAATATGCTCCCAAACAAGCACACAAACACATACAATGCACAGCGCGCTCTTGCCAACACACTCACTACTCTTCTTCTCTGCCTTTTATATTTTTGCGCTCACACTACTGCTCTTACGCAACGTATGAAATACGAAAGAGCACACACAATACCGTCCAATTGCTGCCGAGCAACAAATCTGCTGACGACGTCACAAGCGCACGGTCTGCTGCGATCACAATTGCTGTCATTACTGTTGCTCACGTTGCACGGACACACCGCTTAATGTGCGCGCGCTCTTAACAAACGCCAAACAGAGAGCGCGTGTGTTTACTTTGCCGCCGCAAATCGCTGCACGAGTGTATCGGTCGTTGTTGTCGCTTTCTGCTTGTGCACGCTGTCGTCAAAACGGTTGCCGTTGTCTCCGTCTCTTCGCTATATTATATTATTATTATTACTGTTGTTATTTGCCGACGACGTTACCGCCGACACCACTAAGTACGCGCAGTGCACAGATTTTGTACGTGAACGCGGAAATATTTCTTTCCACGGTGCTTGTTGTGTTGGAGTGAACGCTAATCATTGAAATTTTGTAATTGTCGAAAATAGCGAAAAAGAAAGCGAAAAGAAATTGTGAAAATTGTTAATAAATTTACAAAGTGTGGTAAATTTGTTGTTGAAATGATTTTGTCGAAGCTGTTGTGTTGCGCCGGCAATTGTGGGCGCTAGCTAGTTCAGTGCAAAAGGTGTGCGCGTCGGTGGTATTGCCGAAGTGGATTAACGGCATAAAAAAGCCAACACCGTTTATGTGAGTGTGTGTGTTTGCTTAGTGCATTAACGGCATAGGAAGTAAAACGCTTTGGACAAACGGTTCCAGCGGCAGTCAGCTGACACATTTCGTGGCCACTTTGTAGCGTCATTTCGTTGGCAACTGACACGCGTGTCAATTGCAGAATTTCCAAGTGCGAAAATTAAATGCAATAAAATTAATAATTAATTATTAATAAAGCAAAAAGTGGTATAAAGCAGTGAGAGCCTGAAAAAATATAAGAAATTTTACTAAAATGTGAAGAGTTCCAACACAGAATATTGTAAATCAGCAATTTCGGTACTCATGTGATAACATTATTGTTTGCAACGCATAAAAATTGTAATAAATAAAGTTTATGTAGTGAATTGCATTGTGCACTGAGTAATTGTCAAACAAAATTCGGTGCAGTGCAGCAACAAACCATCTACATGAGGTGTAAAGCTGAGGTGAATAGCATAACACACAGTTACTGGTATGCGCGCATGTTGTAACATGTTTTAATCACACAATTGGAGCAAACAAAACGTGGTTTCAAGGAAATTTAAGTAATAAAAATGCGTTTATTGTAAAAAATAATATACTTTTTGCAAGAAAACTGAATTTGCATGAAATGTAGATGAGTGTGACGTGTTTGTGTTGTTTGAGCAGCATAAAAGAGCATGTAAATTAAGAAATTACATACAACCATTGCAAAATCTGTAAAAGTCAACGTGAAAAATTATAAAATTAATTATAAACGTAAACTAAATGCATTAAAAAATCGCTAGATTGGATAGATAAAAAATGTGTTTTAGTTAACTATAAAAGTTATTTAACTTTAAAAGTTGGCAGCGTCGCTATTTTTGAGTTCAAATATTTTATTAAAAGATTATTCATATATTTTAAACTTGCCAAACAGAACTGCGGCTATTGGAATTACAGAAGAAAATCTTTATGCAGCGAAAAGTTGACTTAGTGTAAAAATCCAATCAAAAATGCAAAATATTTATAAAAAAATATAGAAATTAAAGTCAAATAATGTAAAGAGGAGTGCGAGAAAGTGATAATGTGACAGATTATAGAGCCTAGACGCTTAATACGCACTATATGTTATAATGAAAGCCCGCTATATGCATAAATAGCTATCTAAACATATATAAAATAAAATTTCAAAAGTTTATACACAAGAAAAAATTACAGAACAATAATTAAAAGAGCTGTAAAAAATTTTCAAAAGCTTAAATTGCAATTTCGCTAAGATTGAAAAAGTTTGTGGCTTCAAAATATTACGCTGAATGATGAAAAAATAAATATTTATCGCACACACACCTACTGAAAGCAGTGAATTATTTTAAAAAGTTTCCCTAGTGACAAAAATAATAAAATTTATCGAACTGCAGCAACTTTAGTGAGCAAAAAAGTAAGAAAAGTGTACTTAAAATTTAAAGGAAATAGCCAGAAAGTGTATTTAAAAATAATTAAATTATATAACTGCAAACATTACACCAAAAAATATCAAAAATAAATAAAATAAACAAAAAATAGTTAATAAAATAATAATTTTCGCTTTTATACTAAATTTCGCTACAAAAGCTTACATAACACAGCCTACAACAACAGCAAATTTTTGGCAAATAAGTGTAATAATTTCTATAATGAAAAAAATTATTAAATAAAATACACACAACGACTTGCAACTCAATGCGCCGAAGAAAGAAAATATTTTTCAAAGCCTTTGTGAAAATTTTTCAAAATCTCTGTCAAAATGGAGAAAACTAAGACTAAGTCTAACAAAGATAAAGTGAGGAAATTGGAAACTAGTGACAGAAATTGTGTTCAAGTGTGAAAAACTGTGGAAAATAATGTATAAAGTATGGGATTGAAACAGAAATTACGACGGAAATTTGAAAATATAAAATACAATGAGTGAAAAAAATATTAATACAAGCACTTTAGAAAAAAAATTAATAAAATAACAAACTAAAACGAAAATTAAAATAAAAGCAATAGTGGCAAGAATACAATTAAAATATAACCAACATATTGTATATGTGTGTAAAGAAAATATATAGTAAGTCGCTATTCAAACACGGAAACTTTTCAAAAAATTCTAAAGTTTATTCAACCACATATACACCAACAAATGTAAATATAATTGTATTGTTGGGATTATCAGTGTATTTAACGAGCATAAATAAGCATTTATACAACTTTATCCACAAGTGAGACATTTCTTCCGTGATTGGATTACTCTTCGAGAAGTAAGTACTGAATGCGTATTGAAAACATTTTGTTCATATTAGTTTTGAACAATTTTTTAAAACAGATTAAATTCTTAAATTTTCGATGGGAGCTACAAATATATATATATATATATTTTTTTTTTAATGATTCAAGAAAATTTCTGCAGGCTTTGGAGTAATTTCGAACGATTCAATTTTAATAATAATTAAAATTTAATAATTGATCTAAATTTAATTAATAATAATAATTAATGTTATTTATTTATTTTATATTTACACATTTTAATATTAATGTAATTATTACTATGCTATTTCTATAAATAATCTTATAATTATTTTTTGCTCTCTTTTTAGGTGACAGAACTTATGCACCTTCATTAAAAATAAAATATAAAGAAAATATAATAAAAAATCCCAACATCGCGTCAATTGAAAGTGATTTATTAGTGTTTAAATTGTAAATACAAGTATATAGTACATATGTACATACATAAAAATATATGTATGCAAAAAATATAAATAAGAAAATTATATAAAAAATAATAATTTAAGAAAAATTTGTAAATTGCAACGCCACGATACCCAATTGTGTTCAAATCTCGCACTAAAACAAAAAGTATTTATAATTAAAAGTGTTTCTAAAAATATATATAAATAAGAAATTATTATTAAAAATAAATTATTTTACGAAAAAATAGTGGTAAAAAGTGTCTACATTAAAATTACAACAAAATTAAATTAACGACGTAAAAATAATTAAATGAAAGGAGTTTCAATACAAATATACCAAACAAACCCGAAAGCTGCATCTTGAAAACGATATAAAACGAAGTTAAACGCTAAAAGAAATTTGCATAAAATTCAACGAAAAATCAATTAATTGTTTCAAAAAAATTGTCACTAATTAACAAAATCAACGCATAAAGTGTATAAATACAACAACAAGTGCATAAAAATTATAAAATCAGCATATAAAACGCTTAAGCGTTTCGTGCAAAATTTGTAAGCTGCAAGTGCTTATAAGCATATGTGTGTGTGTGTTTGAGAGCGCATTATTAAGCGCAGTTCTTTGCTAATAAAAATATTTCTTACGAAATAACGAAAATTTTAAGTTACTAACAGCAAAGAATTTCGTTTTATTCGTCATTATTTTTACAACAACAACAAGCAGTGATAAAAGTGTTTCAACCAAAAAAGTAAATATCTCTCTATATAAAATATAAAAATATATGGCATTTAAGTGCATTTGAGTGTGTGTTGCAGTGTGTTGTCTCTTTGTTCAATCATCACAATTTCGATGAGTTGCTCGTATAAAAATTGTTAAAAACACAAAGAAAATTTAATTCAACGAAAAATGATGAATTCAATTGAAGATGCTGTTTGCGGATGAACAAACGAGGTGAGTGTCAAGCGCACATTTATTTTACTAATATTTATATATATTTGATTATATATGACATTTATTTAAATATACAGTGGAACTTCCATAACTCGAACTTCTATAACTCGAAGACCTCCATAACTCGAACACTTGAAGTGGCAATAGTAGGCAACCTTCATACAAATTTCTTTCCATAAATCGAACTTTTTGGTCAGGGCATAATACAAAATTTAAAATTTTTCTATCGAGGTAGGATTTTAGAAGAGAGATAAATTATCTGCTTTGGTAGCCAGAGGCATGTATATTTCGTCTTTATCGGAATTTATTTGCAAGGTAGGGAATGTCTCTGTGTTCTGCACTCATTGTAAGTTTATCCTGAAGTTGTCAGATAGTCATATTAATAGCTCAAAATATTTTTTCAGTATCTTTGATGAGACTCTAAGAGACTTTAGTTCCGTCAAGGCCGCATGCCTGTCTGAAAAAATAAATATATTTCTTGTCGATAAGGTCTTCTTTGATTGCAGTAATCTCTGCTTGAAAGACATTGTAGTGATCTGGAAGTCGGAAGGCGATTCTGATGTCTAATTTTTCTGAAAATACACCACCGATTTTGAAAACTAAAACTAGAGTTGGATTAAAAATGACTGCAGAATACCAAACGTATTGATTTTTATATAAACGTAAATAATATTTCCACAAAAACTAAATATATATACCTTTGCATTGATTTCCACAACTTTTCCGTAAGTTTTGGGTATAACTTCTTGCATTTCCTTTACAAAGTTGTTCCTGTCCCTAATATTGTATATTTTCCACAACATTTTTTTTAACGATAGACCATAAATTTTTAATTGGATTTATGTCTGGGCTTTGCGGTCTTGCTTTTAGGTAAAATGGACAGAAGACGAGTATTCAGCGCTGTATGTTTGGGGTCATTATCTTGGTGAAACAGACATTGAGCCCCAAACCCAAGATTATCTGCACTTCGATTAAATTTTTTTCTTAAAACATCACTGAATTTCTTGGTATTTAGAGATCTGAAGATATTTGCTTCATATTCAGTGTTTGAAATACTGGATAGATAAAATTTATCTCAGAACAGTAAAATTTAATTATGAAGCTTCTGGACGATTATGAAATTACGTACAAAGCTTTTGTCTTAACTAAAAGCACTTGCAATTTCTTTCTCTAACTTTCTAAGTGATTTTACAACAGTAGTTTGGGAGTAGGAGTCTTCAAAAGCTCCACTAAGGCTTTCTGCTCTTTTGGATAAGAAGTGTTGTAAGACTTACTTATTTTTTTAAGTCTTAATTTGTTTATTTTGGCTTTTCTGCAGCTTTTTTAACTAAAAATATGTTTTCATAAGCATTCCATAAATCAGTTAAGAATTTCACGCTTTACAAGCAATGAAGGAAATCGATGAGTCTTTGTTTCTCTCTCACAAGTTCCGCTCTCATCAACAGTTTGTCATATTAAATACAATAACAAAAAACAAAAGCAATTGCATTATAGCATGCTTAATGCACTCTATTGTGAGTGTGTGATTGTATGTATGTAATTGCATTTCTCAATTAAATTGCCGCATAGCTGCCACATTCATGACCTCCCTCACGGCGTCAATGAGTGCGCGAACGTGCGGTTGGCGAAAGCAAATAATACAAATAATGCGAATAGTTTGGCGTGAGCGTTGGCGTTGCATAAATACATATATATTTATGTACAATATCTGTTTTATATATGTATTTGTCTGCTTGTTGCACAAATTCAATGCTGCAATAGAACAACATGACGTCGTGTCGCTTGTTGCTGCTGTTGCTGCTTTTACATTTAATTAAGTTGGCTGTAACGTCAAAACCATAGTGACTGCTAACTATTGCAGGCGGCAATTGGCGAGCATTTGACGACGCGTGTTGTCGCCGAACGACGCAATTGTTGTTGATTTATTTTTTTTTATTCCATATTATTATGTATTTTTTTTTACGATCTCTAGCTGCTGCCATAGACAGTCGGTGGTCGTTGCTTTGCAGGTTTTGCTCTGCTACTGTTTAGTTTTTAGTTTGCAATTTGTTCTTTTCAATTATGTTCACTAGTAAATCTTCATATCTGTTGTCTTTTGTTGTTGTCAGCTACTATATACGCTTGCGAATGCATACCTATCGCTTTTGATTTGTTTTAGCTTCATTTATTCTGCTGTGGCCAAGCAAGTGAAGCAGGCAATTTATTGTTGTTATATCAAAAACATTATACTTTTTGTTGCTGTTGTTGTTTTATATACTATAGCTGTTGGTGTTGTCGCAGCATTGCTGCTGCTGCCGGTGCAGACAAGGAAGTAGCGTAAAATGTTAATTTTCAGAGAATTGCATGTAGTTGCATGTATGTATGATTATAAATGTGTGTCTATGTAGTAGAAGCGCTGTAGCAAGCAGTCTCAAACTAACTAGTTTCATATAAGTAACTATTTGAGGTTTTAAAGTATATAAATTTCGTTTAACAACTATTCTATAAGTATGCAACTAGTTATAAACTAGTAATTTTTGGACCAATACACAATATAATTAAACTATATGTCACAAAAAATCTAAAAAGTTTTTAAAGTTCAACTGAAATAAGTGTGATAATCTCAAGATCTCGCTCAGAAAATTGTCTGGAACTCGAAAAATTAGCTTAGAAACCACTTTTGAGTGGTAGTTCTTAAAAAAAATAGTAATAGTTATCAATACACATTTGCTCAGAGAATCCAAATTTAGCGCGTGGGAATTTAGAAATTAAAAATACATATACATCCTTTTGCAACTAGTCACATACTAGTTACATTTGGACCAGTACAAATTTATTCATTAATATACAAATTTGACTTTGCCGCTTTGCACTTCCTCTTTGTATAAACAATTATTTAAACATACTGCCATAAAAACAAATAACACACACACACACAAAACTCATCCCAACAACAAAATTAAAATGCTTGTAGTAATAACAAAAGATTGCTTTGCACTGCGCAGCGAAATATTATAAATATTTATATGACAATTTGTAGACTCATATGACACATCCATTTGTGTATGTTTGTATGTTAGTGTATCTCATAAACTGTTTGCGTCTTTGTGTTTTGCAAATTTACTGCAAAATTTTTGCGGTTCACACTTTTGAGCGTCGTTCATTCATATTGTTATTGTTGTTATTGCAGCAAATGCAATTTTTTACTATGTCTTGTTTGTTGTTGCTTAATTGTTCATCTTTTTTATTCGCATGCTTTTGCACAACACATTTTTCTAAATCAATGACAAAATCATTTATTATTTCATTCAGTTGAGGCAGGTCACCTCGTGTGGACTGTGATTTCGTCGGTATAATAATTCTTATGCAATAATAATAATGTTTACAGTGTGTTAAATGCAGGTTTGTAGGAGACTCCGCTAGTCTATAGTTTTTTGTGAGGTTTAAAATACTTATAAGAGTTCTTAGACCACCATGAAGAGACGTTTTTCTTACCATGTTGATTATCTCTCATTGATTTCATAAAGGTTATCTCATGTACCAAAGACTCAAAACTTTTAAGGCCTCAGATCTCTCACTAAATACAACAGTTTGATATGAATTCTAAGTAATTACACTCGAGGGAAGTTGAAATATAAACTAGCTTTTTCTGTTTTGATTAGTAAGAAGCTCCTTTTTTAAATTATTTTACTGTTTCTTAAGAAATTGCATTTTTCTTTAGCCAATATGTGGATATTCAATAATATAAGAGCTTAAGTGGTTATCTCACATATCTGTGCTTTACTGAAAACCCAAAACCTGTGGGGCCTCAGATCTCTCACTAGATATAACAGTTTGATGTGAGTTCTAAGTAATTACACTCGAGAGAAAAATATTAAGAGCGAAGCCTTTTAGGTTTTACTTATTAAGAACGCCGCTTGGGAAACTTTTTCACTTTTTCTTAGCAAAATAAAGTTTCCTTCGCCTTCACTTTTGGAAAATCATTAGGTATAGTTCTTCAAAAAACGTAATACATTTGCCTGTAGACTCACAAGAGACTAAGTGGTCACTTCACATGCGCTTATAGTTGTGCTTTACTGAAAATATATAGTCATCCGAGCTACCTTTGTATGTATTATATGTATTATAGAGTATTGCTTCTTATCAGACATTCAACTTTCGTTAAAAACTATCAACCATACTATACATACCAACAGCCAGTCCCAACAACTGCTCAAGAACTGATCACTTCAAAGTGCAAACAAAAACAAATAAATTCCGTGTAGAGTCCCACACAAACATGCACACAATCATATAAACCGATCGATCTATCGCTGCTTTTATAATCTTATCGCTAAGTTTGTCGTACTTTACTATGCGTCGACTATTTTATGATACTTGATTTCACTTAGAGAGATCGGCCAGCCAGCCAAACAACCAACCAGCCAGATAGTCAGCTAGCCGCTACAAGTTATGCTGAGCATTCTAAGCAGCAACTAAAAGAAAATGAAAGTAAAAAGACTGGAAAAACCACATCTGCATTAGGCAGGAATATCAGCTAATAGCAACAACAACTACAATTACAATAATAAAGATCATGATCAGTTGAACTTGCCGTGAGACTAGCGGATTTGGCTAGTATATATATATATGAATCTCTATGTATACAAAAAAGAAAAAAATAGTAAGGTTTGAGAAAAAAGCGCAAAAAGATATATGTAGCTGATCTTGCAACGTCGTCTGCCGCGCGAGAGACTGCAATTGCAATCAACTCTTGTAACAAAAGTAGCGTTGCTCTGGCAAAACTGGTAGATAACAAGAATAATAACAACAAGCAGCCATTAAATCTGTCGAAGAAAGCAATGAGAAAACAAAAGCAATTTGAAGATCACAATGCGATCGGCGCAAAAATTTTCTCCCTTTCAATAAACTTGTGCTCCATTCGCAATGTGGAAAGTAAGCGTGTGTGAGAGAGAGTGTCGAGTGAAAGAGATAAAACCGATAAAAATAAAATTTAGTCAGACGTATCAATCGTAAAGACGCATTTAGATAAGATAAAGATCAAAGTAGACAACATAATTGCAGATAAACATGAACTAGAGTAACTTAACGATCTTCGTGTCGTTATTTCTTCCGCTTAATCAATTGGAATAGTCTCTAAACCTTTTGAGTTCCTCCTTTACGATTTTAACATATTTATTCTGTCGGACCAGTTTCTAAATTTTACTGCTTTTAGCTATTTTGAAAAAAAAATTACGTGTTCTAAATATTCCGCTAAGCTTAAGGCAGAATACCAAAACATCCAGAAAGTATGCCAAACTCATAGCTTTCATTCAAAGAGTCAATCATGCTTCATCGTCTACATCTAGATCACTTGCAAAGACTGATATTTATACAGTCGAATAAATCAGCTCTCTTTCTTTCTTAATTTTCCTATTTTACAGAGCGCTGCAAAATCTCTAGCAGTAACACTCGGAACAATTTTCGTACAGGAAAGCCGCCATTGAGACTATCTAGGAACTCCCGAGATTAAATTCTGACTTTTTTTAGTGAGAATTTCGAATGGTGATCGTGGTTCTCAAATGGTACATAATTCGGACGGCTTAAAGCTTAGTTTTTTTAAAGGAATTGGCTCAAGACATCCCCCGGGAGACATCCCCGGTAAATTTATGCTTTGAAGAAACTGTCCACACAACAATTTGAATCAGTTTTCTTTGTATAAGAATATTAAGCTGAATCTCACAAGTAAGGCCATTAGCCTATGAACCATTAATCGTTCTATGGCTGATCTTGACAGATGAAGCTAATTAATATGACACTTCGAACCTTTTCCACATAATTCTCTTTTGTCGAAGCAAATTTAGTTGAGCTCTGCTAGTTCCCGAACCATTTCGCCTTCTAAAAATAGGTTATATAGAGCTCGGTTATCGAAACTTCTAGAATTAATGAATTTTTCGGGAGAACGTAAAGCAAAGAGTTCGAGTTAAAAGTCTATTATTCTCGTTATTGGTTTCATTCACTAGGTGGCGCTGTAGTAGAAATTTTGTTAAATCTCTTTGTAATCATACAGTTTAGGGATATTATATTTTCGATTCTCATATAAACAGTTATTTTCATTAAAGTTTACGTTAATATACGACATTAAAGAGGAATTGAATATATTTTTCATTTAATTTGGAACTTCCTCCAACGTGTTTCCAACCACATTACGTACATTTAAATATTATAATTTCGGAAATTTGCCATTATTTGCCCCACCCCAGTGTCGAAAATTACCCATTGCACATTTTGTTTTCGAATTTTCCATGCTTTCGCCAATCCAACAATTGAACTCGCTCGAACCGCACAGAGTTCATTGTAATACATATCCGTGCAAGCAATGAGGGAAATGAAGCAGAAAAAAGTGGATTTGCCGCTATTTAATTGCAACGCAGCATGTATTACATCATAATGCCACAAATGCTTCCTACTATGGCACACACACTCACATAACTAACTACAGCAGAGCGCAAAAACAATGCAGCGAAAATAACCAACGAGAAAAAAAATTAAAAAAAAAAAGAAATGAGAAACAAAGCTACAAACAGCACAAATCGCACTCTACTCTTGGAGCGCCTTAGCGAGTGTGTGCGTGTTTGTGTGAAGAAGAGAGCTTGAGCTCCCACTCGCTAGGTAGCAGCCGTTCATACTCGTATTATTGGCTCCACCATTCACGGTTGTTGGAGCCACTACATTTGTATATTCTACGCCAAAATATTTCGTATTTATGCGTGTGTGTGACTGTGCGCTTGAGTTTCTGTCTGCAAAGAGCGTGAGTACCTAGTACGCGTTTTGCGAATAGAACGCTCTGTTTACACAAAATGACGTTGACAGCGTTCAAATGCCGGTAGTGTTGTTGTTGCTGTGCTGGATAGTGTTGCCGATTTTGTTATTTTTCTAATGAAATTTGAAATATTTTTATCGGCTCTCTAACGGTTTTTGTTACTATAGACTGTATTTGTTAATGAGTTGCAAATCGAACACTGACTAGTTTAGCAACTAAGTTATAAAGAATTATATATAGCCTAGTATATACATAAATATTCCCATAGTTTCTAGATGGAATACAGATTCTAGGAACTTCTGAATTCACCAAAAGACCAGCTTTTTTCAGCTTCAGCTTTTGTTCAGATATGTTTTTAAGAGTTAAGTTCTAAAAAATCTAAATCAAGAAATTCCAGCTGCCTCAATATTCATTAAAAACAAATTTCTTATTATGATTAATACTTACTGAATTCTTACCTACCGAATTCAATATATAGGGTATTCACAAGGTGTCATAGTGTGTCATATTGTCATATTTTTTTATGACTGTCATACCAACACTGTTGTTGTTTCACATGCAAAATTAAAATATGACTGATACAAACTGCGTGGTATGTTTCTTGAGTTCGCTATTCTATACCCCTACCCACGTGCTGCCGAATTGTTTCGTTTTTTTTTTGGGACACACTCGTGGCAGTGTGCGCGGTCGGTGGGTCGGGCTTTGGGGCGTTTTGGGACAAAACTTCGACGAGTGGGTAGTCGGTTTTCTGTGAAGAACCGGTTTTTTTGGGTCGGTCAGTGGTCGGTTTTGCTCGTGCCCTTCTGCCCGAACACTTCTCAACCGATTTATACCGCACATTGTATATATCTGGAAAATACGGACATATATCACCTCATCAAAAATCGCTATGTTTTTTTGCTAAGGCCAAAATCGGATGATCGCATATATATATTGATGATTTTTTATCGCGGAACGCGGATATATAGCATTTCTGTCTTCTTAATTTTTCACTATCAACAGTTAAGGGTGCTCACAAATGTCGTATTTTTTAAGAATATTAAAATATGACATAAGACATACAACAAAGCTTGTGAATTGCCTAATAGTAATTAAAAAATGTTAAAATTAAAAAAAATTATAATTTTTCAAAACTATTTGTTTTTTTAATTTTTGTTTATTTAATTATTATTGTTTTTAATATACTTTAATTAATATTATTTTTTACTTAATACTATTTATCGCACAATCAATATGTAGATTTACAAAAATCTTAATATAAATTTTAATAAAAATTAAATTGATTTTTTAAGAATTTCAAAATTATACAATTTTATTTGAAAAAGTTGTTTAAGACTAGAAGTATATATAGAGAAATAATTAATAAACCAATTAAAAAATTTAAAATAGGTTTTCTTTTTTTTCAAATTTATTGAATTAAAATTGTATTACAATCTGATGTATTAATATTAGAATTTGTGTTTCTTTATTTAAAAATTTTTAAAACTTAAAAAATCATAAAAGTAACTTTTTTATTTATAAAAAAAAATATTTTAGAATTAAAAAAAATCGTTTTAAAAACAATTTTATCTGTTCATACATTCATATAACATATTGTTTAAAAATATTATTTTTCTTTTCTTAAAAATTTTGAAATTGACAACAAATATCTTTTTGGTTTTTGAAAATTTTGAATTTTTTTATTAAATAAACTTTTATTTATTTTATTTAAATATTTTTTTTTTAATACATATTTAATTTGTATACCCTGAACAGGGTATATTAAGTTTGTCACGAAGTTTGTAACACCGGAAGCGTCGGTGGTCCTATAAAGTATATATATAAATGATCAGTATGTTGAACTGAGCCGATTTGGCCATGTCCGTCTGTCTGTCCGTCCGTCTGTCTGTCTGTATATATACGAACTAGTCCTTCAGTTTTTAAGATATCGTTTTGAAATTTTGCAGATGTTATTTTCTCTTCAAGAAGCTGCTCATTAGTCGGAACTGCGGCCATCGGACCACTATATCATATAGCTGCCATACAAACCGAACGATCGGAATCAAGGGCTTGTATGGAAAACTTCTGCATTTTACTACATATCTTCACGAAATTTGGTGTGAGCTATTTTTCATAGAAATAATTTAATCTCCGAAAAAATTGTTCAGATCGGTTCACTATAGCATATAGCTGCCATACAAACCGAACGATCGGAATCAAGGGCTTGTATGGAAAACTTCTGCATTTTACTACATATCTTCACGAAATTTGGTGTGAGCTATTTTTCATAGAAATAATTTAATCTCCGAAGAAATTGTTCAGATCGGTTAACTATATAACCTTAATGTTTCTAGCAAACAACCCGGCTAAAAAGAATTAGTAAAATGTTTTCGTTTTTTTTACTTTCTTTTTCTTACGTCTTTAGATTTGCTTAAACACATAGCTACTAAAAGAAATGCACCTGTGAAGGGTATATTAGCTTCGGTACAGCCGAAGTTAACCTTTTTTCTTGTTATATTATATTTTAAATAAAAAAAATAAAATATATTATATTAAAATATATTTTTTTATTATTATATATTAAAAAAATAATGGTTGTTTTTTTTTACCTGAAAACAATACAATTGAAACATTTTTTTTTTAATTTTTGAATAAACACCGTTTTTTACTAAGGTTCATTTTTTATTTAAAAAATTTTAGACTTTATATTTTTCGAAAACCAAATTTTGAAAAAATGTATTTAAAAAATAAATTAATCTAAATATTTGACCCGAAAATTTTGAAAATTTTGAAATTGTCAATTGATTTAGAATTTTTTTATTTATTACTAAATAATATTTTAATTATTTCATAAAAATTATTTTAAAATTATAAATGCAAACGAATTGAATTTTTAATATTTAATTTTTGGGCTTAAAAAATAATAATTTTTTAAAACTTAATTTCTTTAAATTTTAAAATTGGGAAAAAATTAAGTTTTTATTTACTTTTTATTTACATACTAATATTTTCTCAACAAACTCAATTTGTGCGGCAACACTGCCATTTGATTTAAACAACAGCAAAACAGAGCAGAAGAAGAAGAAGCATCAACTCAATGCATTACAAGCGTATGAGATATGGAAGTATACATGTACTATTTTTTTTTTGTTTCAAATGAAGAAAGCAATTTCGGCTATTTGCCGAAAATTTCGAAGCGAACAACAACGAAGTCAGTTAAAGATTGTAGCTAAAATCACTTGAAGGGTGTTTGCATGTGTGTGTGTGTGTCGGTATGGAAGAGAATGGTGGGAATGCGTTGTGTGGAAAAGCAGCAAACTGCGGGGCGAGTTGGAAAAATGGACAGCTGTGCGTGTGAATGGGGATACAAAAACCAAAAAATTAGTGCGTTTGTATGCGTGAATGTTAGTGTGTGTGTGTTTGTCTGTGCGTTTGATTTGTTTAGTGTGCGTGTGCCGCATATACATATGTAATGCGTGCGTATTTGCTGTGTGCGTTTTGAGTTCATTGAACTTTGCTATTGAAATTTTTCGGGAACAAGCAGCACACAAACACACATACAAACAAATAAACACTTATGCAGTAAGAATTGTACTTTGCAGATATGGCAAGGCAAGCAGATATAATAATAAAAAAGCACACAACAATAACAATAAGCCGCACGCATGACGATAGCGCGTTAAATGTGGTGGGTGCGTGAAATAAAATATATTGCCATGTATGTACATAAATATGTATGTGTGTAGGCATATTTATATAAAAACTTTCCGATATACATAAGTATCTCTGTAAATGCTCCGTATTTTTGCTTACAAAATTGAGCTTAGTGTCTTCAATATCGCATATGTATGTATGTATGTACATATATCCGCGGTTTTATCTCATTATATCTTAGTAGAAATATTTCTGCATACATATTTATTATTACCTGTGTCATCTACATATCAGAGGTAGTTATTGTTAAATTGTTATAGAATTTATATAAAGGCTTATGGCTTATCTATTCTTATAAATACAGAAATATATCTACATATGTATGTATGCATGTATGTATGTAAGATTATACGAGTGTATGTAAAATTTTCTACACTTTGAAATCAAAATTGAAAATATTCTTTCATTCATCTGGTGTAAAGATAAAATACGTAGAAAAATAAAAACCAAAATTTTTATTTGTTATTAATACCATTTAAAAAAAATAAGAAATTTACAAAAAATTTTTCATTTTTTAGAATTTTTTTCATTCAACACCCGTTCCATATTTTTACAAATTTATCTTTATTTGTATAGCTAAAATTTTCAATAGAAAATTAAAATGATTTTAATGTCTAATTATTAAAATTTTGACATGTGAAAACAATTTAAAATTTTAGAATAATTTGTGTTTTTTTTTTAATGTAACAACAATAGATAAATTTGAAATATTTTTAGTTTGTAAGAAAATTGTGAATTTAAAATACTTTTCTAATTTATAAAAAAATATAGTTTTTTTAAATTTATTTTTGTTTTGAATAATTTTTTAATTCAAATTAATTTAAAAAAAAATTGAAATTATTTTTTTCTCAACAATTTCGAATTTATTGTTTTTTAGAAATTTTAAAAATTTATTTAATATTTAATTTGATTTATTTTTTATTTAAAATATTTGTTTTTTTTTTTTAATTTAAATATATTTTTTTACTTTAAAAAATTATTTTTTTTTTATTATAATATATATATTTTTTTTAATTTTAAATTGAAATCGAAATATATTAAAAATATTTGTTTTTTACTTTAAAAAATTAAAATAATTTTTTTATTAAAAAATATTTTAAATTGAAATCGAAAAAAATCAGGGACCGGAAATAAGAGTTATTTTACAATTTTTAATAAAATAAATCATACATAAAGAAACATCGTAGAAAAGTTTTGATTACACCATCATGATTTTTAGGTGAACTATTTGCGAAATATTGTATGATTTTTAAATTTTGATTTTTATATATTTAGATAAAAAATAAAAGTTATTTTTGATTTTTATTTTTTTAGATCAAAAATAAAAGTTATTTTTTATTTTTTTTTTTCAGATCTAAAATAAAAAGTTATTTCTGATTTTTATTTTTTTAGATCAAAAAATAAGAATTATTTTTGATTTTTATATTTTTAAATCAATAATAAAAATCAATTCAAAATTTGTAACATAATATGTTTCTGAAAAATCCTCTTAACACTGACTTGAATGGCAGCCAAAACTTGTAAGCCTCTCGCAGTAGTAACCATTACTTTTTAAGTTTTACGTAAGCTAAGAATTTATAACTTTTTTGATTTCGTTCTATTCACGTTTTATAGCTGATACATTATCCATGATATTTTCTATATTTTAATTGTCAGTTTCTTCTTTATCACTACTCCTAAATTTGCTTCTTCTGAATACTGTTTTAATTAAAGCATTGCTACCGTGAATATATCTACGTAAGAGTTTATTGGACGTTTGATAATGGATAAGTCGCATATATTCATATATAAAAATTTGAATGATGCTATGATGATGATAAATAAAAATTTTGTATTGATTTTTATTATTGATTTAAAAATATAAAAATAAAAAATAACTTTTATTTTTTGATTTTTTTGATAAAATTCATAAGAGTTACGGTCCCTGAAAAAAATATAACATTTAAAAAAATAGAATTCAAATTTATTTTAGTTTAGTTACAAATTTTTAATTTTTTTGTATTCACGCATACTTACTTATGTACCTTTTGTCATTATTTTATTATTCTATAGTTCACTGTGAGTCACACTCTATTAAGCTTCCTTTATATACCCATATTTGCCTGATAAGGAAGTGTTGAGGTTTTTCTTTGTCTATACATAAGTATAGATATATATTTACAAGTATTAATTTATATATCATACATATATACATTCATACAGATATCCTTTGTTTAACGTGACAAACGGGGAGAAATTTGTGATTTGCTAGATGAAAGTTCAAAGTGAAGCTATAGCTTCTATATATGCTTATATATGTATGGTATATATGTTTATGTGGATCTTTATACCTTAGAATTAAATGGTAATAATCACACTGGGGTTTTAAAACAAAAAAACTCTTTAATATTTATACTAAAAATGTAGTTCATTTACATAAATATTTGTTTATAAAGGGCGGTTATGACTTCAAATTATATATGTCTTTATGAGTCGATGAAACATAACAGTACTAAATTTAATAATAATAAATTTAAAATTTTTCGTTTAAAATCCATTATAATCCTACCGACCTCAGCCATAAACTGTCACTTGTCAGTTGTCACCGCCTCTCACATCTCCCAACATCAAATATTTGTTCCATAATTTCTGCGAATTTCTCAAATTTACTTTAGGTTCAATAAAATGAAATTTATTTCACACTTTTTTCCGCTACACATTAATCTCTATTTGGGCACAAATCATTAAATTGGCCGAAAAGTGCGTAAACATTCACGCGCCTCACTACCATTTCGTAGCACTTGCTCCACGCACCATCCTCCTCGCCGCCTACAACTTCTATGTTCTAATGCGAGTTGAATGTCCTTTCGGCATATTCCCAGCGGTTAAAGCTGGCAAAATGTACAATAACCTTTTTCGTGTTTTATTGCTGCTGCTAACTAAATACTAGTCTTCCGCCTTATTGTTGTTGTTGCTGCTGTGTGTTTTGCAAATATCACAAGCAAAATTGCCTACGATGACGCTGACGATTTAATACAAATTTGTTTGCTGTATATACTACGAGTATGTACGTTTGCTGATTTCCGTTAAAGGTCATTGTCGTGTGAAATGGCGAAAGTAAACAACAATAACAACAATGTCGAAGACAAATCGTTTTTGTAGGCATTTGACAAGTGGGTGTGAAAAGTTGAAAGCGGCAGCTTTATTATATTTTTTTGTTGTTGTGTTGAATTATGTTATGTTAAGTTACGTTATGGTTATTAAGTTATGTTATGTTAAGTTAGGTAAAGTTACGTTATGTTTTCTAATTTACGTTACGTTGGATAAAGTTACGTTATGTTTTTCTAAGTTATGTTACATTATGCTAAGTTACGTTTGGGTTTTAAGTGAAGATATGATATGTTTTGTTAATTTCCGTTATGTTTTTCTAAGTAACGTTACGTTATGTTAAGCTACGTTTGGGTTTTAAGTGAAGATATGATATGTTTTGTTAATTTCCGTTATGTTTTTCTAAGTAACGTTACGTTATGTTAAGTTACGTTTGGGTTTTTAGTGAAGATATGATATGTTTGGTTAATTTCCGTTGTGTTGTATTAAGTTATGTTAAGTTATCTGTATTATATGCTGTGTTGTGATAAGTTACATTAAGTTGTGATCGTTTTATATTACGTCACCCATAAGCTACGTATGCCAGGTATGTCAAGTACGCTATGTTAAGTTTTATATGTTATGTTACGTTACGTTAAGTTACATTTCTCCATATCTTACATAATGTTGTTTAATCTTGTTTCTATTTTTTAGGTCGTTTTATGTTCAGTCATCTTAAGGTTAACGTAGTAAGGCTATGTTAAGTTTACTACGTTAAGTTACGTTATGTTAACTTAACTTTTATTATATTTTATTGTTGTTTACTTATATTTATATTGTGTCGTGTCACATTAGGTTACGCTAAGTTATGTTTACATGTGACATAAAAAATTAGCACTTCGTTTATGCATCGCTGGCAAGTATGTAATATATAAACATTGTACATATTTATTTGTACATATACCTTTCATCTACATATGTATATAAATGTATGTAACAACAAAACGTGCCCAGCAATCGCTAGAAAGTAATAAATTTCTGCCTAACGGTTATGAAAGTAAAGTGGGCAAATATATTCATTGCAGGTTCATTGAACTCAACGCATTTACATATTTAGATATTACAGATAAATAAGTAGGTACATGTATATGTATGTAAGTATGTATGTGTACCTAAGTCACTTTTAATGTGTAGGCGGGTGTTTTGGATGATTATCAGGCACTTTTTTTGGTGGTATAATGAACAGAGTTTTTTTGGTTTTATTGTTTGCCTCGGAGACTAGTGACGAAGTAAATTTATGAAGCAGCAGGCTAATAATAGAAGAACTTTTTCATATCTCATGTATGTTTGTTGGAGAAAGCAATTACATCTTTTAAGAGGAATTTTCAGCAATTTAAGACTCTCTATGTGTTTCTGGAATACAATATTTGTTGTTCTTTTCCCTACTTGGTCCCAAAATGATGTGTATAATTACTCTTGACCAGATTTTAACCATTTTGAATTTTTTAAACTCACCTAGAGGATCCTATAGAGTGATTAGAGGGTTAGTTGTCGCGGTGTTTAGATACTTCTGTTTCTGTAAAAGATTCTTCTAGTCATTTGTGAGTTTGAAACACTTTTGGAATGCTGAGATCCACTTTCAGCAGAATAAAATGTTCGCAGAGCCTAAAACAGTACAAAAGAAATACAGCGGTACTAGTGTTAAAATTCGAGTCATACTAGTAATATTTTATGAAATTGAAGGGGCTCTATATATCCCCGATTTCCCGAGGCTTCGAAAGGTTGAAACTTTGAAAATTGTAGCATACTCAGTTCAGATAAGGCAGTGGGTATCTGAGAGAGCTTTTAGACCTTTAAACATATTTAAGTTAATATTCAGTTGAGACTGTTCTCGAGTCAATAGATCTCTAAGAGTCAGTGAGTTTAGATGAGCTTCAGGCTTATTCTAGATTTTCGAGGTCAATTGTACTGTCAAATAAAGTAGACCTGGCTTTTTCGATCAAGTAATTAGTCAACATTTATAATTTATAACCAAAAATAGTATTATAGAAAATGGCGTTACTGCTTTCTCTAATGGACTCTTTAGTAATCAATTGAGGCGTCAAAAGGAGTTAGCTCGTGTCTTTATGTCTTATGAGCTAGATGATACTCGTATCAAGAATTTTATTCTCCAGTTGTTCAAATTCTTCTTAGAATCCATGCAATTTATTATTTAGAAATAAAAGCAAATTCCATTTTCGCCTCCGTTAACTGTCTCATTTGATACGTAGCGCTCAGCGCTCATCAGTATTCCTCTGCCTTAGCAGTGTTATGGCCTTTGTGGCACCTTTCTTTAAGTTTATAATTTCAAATTATACGCATGTTGCATGATAAATACACACACATACTCATATAATCACATAAAACACCGTTAGCTGAAGCTGAAGTTAAAGTTTGAAGACTTTTGTTCAAACACAAAATAGTAGATTGGCTTATTTTTGGGGGTTGCAATGTCAACGAGCGCCTAACCACCCTCTCAGCTATATATCTATATGTATTGCCAACAGGGTGCGTTGGCATTTCATCGCACACGGACACACTTACATATATGTATATAACAGTTATATATGTTAATATGTATGGTTGTCTTTTTATGTCCAATGTCATATCAATTTGGGGGTTGTTGTAATGCATTACATTACGATGCGTGCACATTGTAAGTGAATATATAATTTTTGCCATGACATTGAAACTCGTTTTGAAGGTTTCCACTTGAATGTTGTGTGCGGTCTGTTTGGCAGTTGACGGCCCAAACCCAAATTTATTTTTTATATTTTTTTGTTTCATTAAAACTCACTCTACCGCGCTGAATTTCAAGTTCGTGCAGCGCTCTGGGTGGTTGCAAGCTTTTTTGTTGTTGTAATTATTATTTTATATTATTCTTATGCATATTGTCAATCGATTGTGTTGCATGCAACCGCATATAAATTATTGTGTATGCAATTTATATAAGGGTGTCTAAAGAAAATATGAAAATATTATGTATATTGAGAAGAGAAAAGGTAAAAGTAAACAAGAAAAACGAGACATTTTTGTGAATTGGAATTTCAGATTAACATTCTTCATATCTTTAATTAGTGGTAAATCAAAACTATTGTTTTAAAGCAGTGATTGTAACTACTCAGCTAATCTCAGCTTCTTAACTTGATGTAAGCCTTAATAAATTAGTATCCAAATATAAATATATATGAGAAGTAAGCGTAATTTGTATCTGACCACGCCCATTTTTTGTTACAATATTTAATTTACAAAAAGAGTCGACAAAAATAAATTGCAGCGCGTTAAAACTTTGGAGCTATTAAATAACACATATGACAAGTGGTCGAAATTTTTATAAAATCTTTTTCATATTTGCATATATGGAAGAGAAGCCGAAATGAGTCGACAAAATTAAATTTTGAAGCGTTCACTTCAAATTTGTGTTAACTGCCTTATAAAAATTATAACTGTTATATACGTAAAAGGCGTTTATGGTCAATGTTCATCGAAATCATTTAATGATTAAAAGCGTCGAGAATATTGAATATTAAAACGATAACTTAACATTTGTGACAAATATAGTGTTCAATATATAAATCTTATATGGTAACTTGTTTAATTTTTCATATAATCGCGATCATTTTTAGAAGTAATATAGAGAAAACGAAATTGCTCGACCATACCGAGAATAAAAGCGATATTACAATATAAACATCGCATATCAAAGATAACCCTTACATGGAAAGTGTTGTAAATTTACATCCAATTTCGTCCATTTCAATAAATACAAAAGTAAAGACGAAATTAGTCGACAATACCGAAAATCAGGACGAAATTTGAATAATTATGATGATTAACACAAATTATAGATACATTTTGCATGGCAAGTAATCGATATTTTTGTTCAATCATACTCATATTTGGTAATAAAAAAGCCAAGACAAAATGAGTCGACAAAATTGAATTTCGGCGCGATTGGAGTAGAACATCGTTATTTAGCAAATGGTCGAAATTTACTTTCATATTTTTTTCATACAGACATACATATTGTAGTTAACATAGATTTTATTTTATTCTCAATTCTCAAAATTTCTCTTGTTTTTTTTATATACTTACAACTTACCCATTCACCCTATAAAGTAGTACTTTCCTTTTGCTTTCATTGCTGCACACATGTTCTCCGCTCGCCCGCTTGCTCACCAACCCTTTCACTAGTTTCTTTGTATTGGTAGTTGTATACTTTCTCACCTTTCTGCATTTTTCTTTTTCACCTTTTTCTTCTGTCCTTTGCCACCTTTCTTAAATTTGTAATACGATTTTTGAAATTTCAAAACTGGTTTTCTACGGCGTCCAAGTCTTTTGCTTGCTGTTCTTGTTGTTATTTTACATACTCTCATATTATTTTCTTTTTCATGCTCACTTTATTTTGCTTGAAATTCTGGTTTACGCCAAATTACAGCAGCCCAAATAGGTTTAAAAAACATTGCCAACTGTACTTTCGTGCCTCCACAGTCACGCACTGTTCCTATGGTTGTGTGAGTGAAGCAAGGATTTTTATTCTTCAAGTGAAGATTACACGATGCAGCTGTAGTAAGCTTGGTAGTTCGCAATATACAGTTGGATTAACTCGAGCTGTCTTTGTATTATGGTAGCAAGAGATTTTGTGTTTTGAAAACATTACATTAAATTGATTGAGTGCCTAGAACTTTAGTATTGTACTATTTGCTTTTCATTAGGTCTTCAAGCATGTAGGAAATAGCTATTCATGAAGATCTCAGACACAACCAACTAAGGTTATGGAAATTCTTAAAGTTCTTCACTGTAAACTCGTATCAAAATCCAATCTTAACTATCCATAAAAAACTAGCTCCGGTTAACCTCAATGGAGTTACAGAAGAACTCAGTCAAATCTGTGCTATAAGGGGGATTGTAGGAAATCTAGTAGGGTTCCATGAGAGACTCAGTTTGCCATCGTAGATCACAACGCTTGAAAATTACTCGATTTCAGAATATCAGAGGCTCATTATACTCTCGCAACCTGTTGCACAGAGTATAATAGTTTTGTTCACATAACGGTTGTTTGTGTCACCAAGAAATAAAAGAGTTAGATATGGGGTTATATATATATAAATGATCAGGATGACGAGTGGAGTTGAAATCCGGATGTCTGTCCGTCCGTCTGTCCGTCTGTCCGTCTGTCCGTCTGTCCGTCCGTCCGTCCGTGCAAGCTGTAACTTGAGTAAAAATTGAGATATCTTAATGAAACTTGGAACACATGTTCCTTGGGACCGTGAGAGGGTTGCTTTCGAAAATGGGCAAAATCGGTCCACTGCCACGCCCACAAAGTGGCGAAAACCAAAAACACATAAAGTGTCATAACTAAGCCATAAATAAAGTTATAATAGATAGATAGTTATAAAATTTGGAATAAAGGATCGCACCAGGAAGAAGCATATTTGGATGTAAGTTTTTTGGGGAAGTGGGCGTGGTCCCGCCCCCAAATCGGTTATTTATATATATCTCGCAAACCAATGAAGCTATATAAACCAAACTTTCTGCAGTCGTTTTTTTTAGCCACTTCCTAATGCAGTCCAAAAATGAAAGAAATCGGATAATAACCACGCCCACCTCCCATACAAAGGTTAGGTTGAAAATTACTAAAAGTGGGTTAACTCACTAACGAAAAACGTCAGAAACACTAAATTTCACATAAGAAATGACAGACAGAAGCTGCACTCAGATTTTTTTACAAAATGGAAAATGGGCGTGGCGTCGCCCACTTATGGGTCAAAAACCATATCTCAGGAACTACTCGACCGATTTCAATGAAACTTGGTTTGTAATAGTTTTCTTACCTCCCAATAATATGTTGTGAAAATTGGCCAAATCGCTTTACAACCACGCCTACTTCCTATATACCAGAACTGAGAAGATGATCTGAATCGTTTACTTTACAATATATAAAGTAAGCACTAGTGAAGATATCGGTGCAAAACTTTGCACAAATACTGTATTTATAATGTGGCAGCCCATTTCTAAAAATCGCCGAAATCGGACCATAGGTTTTCAAGGCCCCATATATCGAACATGAGGACTTCGGTGCTTCTAACCTAATATTATGGTTTCCAACTTTCAATGGACTTTATACAATATATATGACGAATATGTAGTTCAAATTGTGTATTATATAATATTAATTAAGTTAAATAAATAAATTGCGAGAGTATAAAATGTTCGGTTACACCCGAACTTAGCCCTTCCTTACTTGTTTTAGACTATATTCCACACAAGTAGAAAATATGTCAGTGTTCCACTGATTGTTGACCAGTCAGCTCTGCTTTTTCAAAAGTGAATAGAAGTCCAAATTATAGAATAGTGTTCTTAGTATCTCGCAATAAATGAAGGGCCTTCGTTAATCGGTCACTATTCGCCTTACCAAAATTGTGAACTTACTTCGAGGTAATAAGATTTCTCTTCATACTAGAGAAATGAACACTCATTAACTCTGTAAGAGTTAACAACGGGGAATCTTCTAAGAGATTCTTGAATAAAATCATTCGAAGTAAGACTTGTTTAAATTCTTCTTGCATGTAACTTTGTTGTATATATTTGTCGGATATTTTCTACGAGGGAACTTAAGGAAAATTAGAGATTGCGCTGGTAAGTTAGACATATAATCTTCAGCTTTAGTCATCGAGGTAATCTAGAGGCTATAATGGCTTGATTCCTAATTTTTTCAGTGTTTTTTTATTGCAAAGGCGTCTCTCCATCGATTGTTTGTAGCGAATTTTATTTGGTTCCATCAATCTTAAGGTTGGTAAACAGGTGTCAAGCAATGATAGAACTGTCATATAAATCGTTATAGAGGTGACAGTGTTGCCAACCAGTTCCAACAAATCAAGTTCCTATGCCTTCAAAATTTCTAAGCCAATACTGATTTGTAAGCCAATCCGAGATTAAGACTGGTTATCACGCCTCAGGAAATATACTGTCATCTAACTGCTGGCGTTGCCACCTATGTTTTAACTTGATTATGCGAATAAATATAAGAAATAAAAGTTAAAATAAATAAATGTCAATCTTTCTCTTCCATTTTGAATCCATTCACCATATTTGCTCCGCCCTTGTCACTTGACCGCAAAAATTTTCTTGCAACGCTTTAAAAATGATTCAGCATCCACTGCAACGAAAAGTGCATATGCTCAAGCACACGTATGCACATACGTATTTATGATTGCATGTGTCAATTGTCAATAATGACATTTCACTGAAAGGTTTACTTACTCATTGTCGCTGCCATGTCAGCGTGAAACAAAGAAAGTCTGCAAGTTGCATTTTATATTTACTGTAATTTTTGGTAAAATTTCTTTTTTTTTTGCATGACAATTGCAAAGAAACAGATGTAAATGACAATTCATTTTGGCAGCTGTCAAAATTGTTTATGGCATTTTTTCACTTACCGAAAATATTACTTTTTATGGCAATATTTGAGTGTGCAGTATATGTGTATGAGTAGATCATTCTTGAGACTGGTATTTTTTGGAGATAATAAAATTAATTAAAGCTGTAATAATTGGGAAGTGTTGACTGTGCGAGATTTTCGACGGCACAAACAAATGAGTAAACTAAAGAAAATATATAAATAAAGTCATATGTATGGATATGTAGGTAAAGAGCTGTCTTACGGTGACACATACCAATGGAAGTAGCGATTTAATTCAATAGTGAGGGTTCTGGAGAGTTCACTTAATTAGCTAATTTCGAAATTAAGGAAAAAGCAGGATCTAAAGTTACCGAAGAATTTATATTCATTTTATATTAGTTGTTTGTTCGATTCGTCGATTCACGTAAGGACCACATTTTTAAAATAGATAGTCCATAATAGTCCTCGAAATCGATAAGTTCTGCGAGTTCGGTGCTGGGTTTCATAAAAAAAAACTCGTAATGCGTTTGTGGTGCTCACAGAGCCTTGGCGTTAGAGAGGTCTAGGGACGAAATTAGTGGCATCACTTAGATCATCTGAAAAATAATATGGACTAATACTAATGCTTAAAGATATCTAATTCATAACAAGTTGATGAAAACAATCAATAATATATCTTTGGCTCTTACATAGTCTACGTTTTCAAGATCCCTAGTCAAAAAATGAATATTAATTTGGATCCGCTATAGTTCCATATGAACAAGGAGATCGTTCCCTCAGTCATATTATACTTTTCTCGAACTTAGGTCTCTTCCACAACACTTTTACTTCAGAAATCAATAAATAAATTTACTTCAGAAGTAAATTACCGCTATCGTGGCCGAGATTTAAAAATTGTGGACTCGGTTTAACGGATTGGGGTCAGCTTATAATTGGATGGACGAGCTTGCATGTGCTTCAAGATTCGTCTAAACTTCCGAAAGAGAGCCCAATATCAATTAAATAAAAGGATCAATTAAGGATCCATTGAATGAGAGCCGGGGTTACTTGGAGAGCACTCGGTGAAATTTTAAAACCTAAACCAGACAGCATCCAAACGAGTTATATGACCAGTTCGGTTTAGAGAACAAAAAGGAAAGAAGAGAAAGCGGAAGACGTTTCTCATTACATTACGGAATTCTATTATTGTTTTTTTCTAAAATCTACAGTGTTTCGTTATTGTTGCAACATTGTTGCAGCTAATGATGCATTACTATGGGCAAATTCCAAACTTGTATCAAAGTGTGCGGTTAAACAATTTCACATGTGGAACTCATGTGAGGTGTGGTTAATGTCTCGTGCTACAACAACAGCGCAGGCCAATTTCTGCTGAGATTTCAAAATGGAATTTACAACTTCTACCGTGTAAACAGACATACACCTAAATCCATTTCGAATTATCTTTCAGCCAGCGCTTAATTGCTCGGTGCGCAGAAACCGTTAAATTTTTGCGTTTACCTTCACCAATTTGCTTTTTCTCACCACAAAAAAAAAGCAGAAGTAATAATTATACTGACGCTTGAGCGTTTTATACTGATTTGTAGCATTTGCAGTAAATTCCTTTCAAGTTTCATAAAAGCTTTAGTGTTGTTGTTGCTGACGTCATTAATTTGTTTTTAATTTGTTGTAGCATTGGCAGTTAACAAAAGCAGCAACAAAAATGTGTAGTCAAATGTACTAATGTTCAGTTAAGTTCATTACTTTTCATTATACTCAGCGTGTAAATTCCATAGTAGACTTAGTTCTGGCATGGATTCTTGTGTAATCCACGGCTGTTTGTGCTTTTCACTTAGCTTTCTTACCAAAATTATTCAGCTTTTCGTTTTTGGTTTCGCCATTTACTTTTACACTTTGCTTCTTAGTTTGAATTCTTTTCCAGAGGTCAAGTTTAATGGTTCTGGTAGTGCTGAGAAAGTCATTAAACTCTTTCTTTTCCACAGTTTATAATTACTTTTTTGGCAGGTGAATGCTTTCAAAGCTACATCTACTCAATTTAAATGGCTGGTTTTGAGTAGATTGGGTTTGAGTTCGAAAAGCTACCCACTGATACCTAAACTTGATTGTAAAGAAGAGAAGACGAGCAGTTGGAGCCACCTAATTAGGCTTGCTAAAATTTTTTCGCTTTTAACTCCCTCAAGTGCTTAAGCCTTTATGCCGCGATGTCTGAATTTGGTATCCCCGCAAAACTAATACGGCTGTGTAAGTTGACGTTGAGCAACACCAAAAGCTCCGTCATGATTGGGAAGGACCTCTCCGAGCCGTTCGATACCAAACGAGGTTTCAGACAAGGTGACTCACTATCGTGCGACTTCTTTAACCTGATGCTGGAAAAAATTATAAGAGCTGCAGAGCTAAACAGAGAGGGTACCATCTTCTACAAGAGTGTACAGCTCCTGGCGTACGCCGATGATATTGATATCATCGGAAGCAACAACCGCGCCGTTTGTTCTGCTTTTTCCCGCATGGATAAGGAGGCGAAGCGAATGGGTCTGGAGGTGAATGAGGACAAGACGAAATATTTTCTGTCATCAAGCAAACAGTCGGCGCATTCGCGTCTTGGCTCCCACGTCACTGTTGACAGTCATAACTTCGAGGTCGTAGATAATTTCGTATACCTGGGAACCAGCATCAACAACACGAACAATGTCAGCCTCGAAATCCAGCGCAGAATAACTCTTGCCAACAGGTGCTACTTTGGACTGAGTAGGCAATTGAACAGTAAAGTCCTCTCTCGACGAACCAAAATCAAGCTCTACAAGTCGCTTATCATTCCCGTCCTGCTCTACGGTGCAGAAGCTTGGACGATGTCAACATCAGATGAGACGACACTAGGAGTTTTCGAGAGGAAAATTTTGCGCAAGATTTATGGTCCTAAGAACATTGGCAACGGCGAATACCGCAGACGATGGAACGATGAGCTGTACGAGTTATACGACGACATTGACATAGTTTAGCGAATAAAAAGACAGCGGCTACGCTGGCTAGGTCATGTTGTCCGAATGGACGAAAGCACTCCAGCCCTGAAAGTGTTCGATGCAGTACCCGCCGGAGGAAGCCGAGGAAGGGGAAGGCCTCCACTCCGTTGGAGGGACCAGGTGGAGAGCGACCTGGTTACACTTGGGATCTCCAACTGGCGCCGAACTGCGAAGGAGAGAGAGAGATGGCGCACTATCGTCGATTCGGCTATAACCGGCTAAACGGTTGCAACGCCAATCACATACAAGTGCTTAAGCGAAAGGTTCCCAAAACTGTTATTTCTCTCAAGCATAGTTTTCGTTGCTGTTTTCTATAGTTCTAATAGAATTTGTCCAAAAGTCTGGCCACTGGAGACTACTCCATAAGAAATCAGTCTGTGCATTTCGTTTTCGTTCTTTCTTCTTTTTGAACGAGTAAGCTTTTGAATTTGTAGTCTTTGATTTTTTATGAACGACAGTCTTCGACCATTCGAACTTCGAAACTGCTGACTTGGTAGTTGATGGGGGCAAGACTCAACTGTATTCGATAGTACCAAAACCCATTTTAGTCCAAATATTTAGTTTTCAATACCTACGTTGGATAAATTATTCAACTCTGTCTGACTCTAACCAGTGATGTCTTGATGCTGAATGCTGATCTTCCAATACTTGTCGGTTCTTTTCGTAATATTTATAATGGTTCGCGAGAAAAATGGAAGACAAATAGACACAGTTTAAGGCGGAGTTTAACGCAGACTATCTGAAGATCTCTCTAGATATCTCCACATAATCGTGAAATAGAAATGAAGTATGTAAAAACCGTGGTGATCAGCTGTGGATCTCTTATGATAAATGCTGATCGGGATCGAGCTCTATAATTAAGAGTTTTGTAATTTTTTTTTGTCATCAGTATGGAAGTTGCATTAATGTTCAGAACGTCAGCTCGAGAATGAGGAAACAAGAAATACCGTCTCTCTTCGAAAATTAGTACCTTCCCTCTTCGGAAAGGCTTAAATGTTATTTAAGAAGCGTCTGATGAGGTTTGTGTGAGAGCTGTAAGAAGCTTCCCATCCTTGTAATATATTCAACCAACAAAAATACACTTTTATTAGGTGCACTGTAACTACGGTGACCCACCACAACAACGCAATGAACTCAAATGACTTCACTTACACTTTTAAAATGTCGCCAATAACTGCCTACACTTCAAGAGCCCATCTATTTCTAATCAACTTAACAAAAAAACATGTACACTCTTCAAGCAACGATAGCATACAAAAATAACTAGAAGCGGACGCTGATGTAATTTAATCTCCGGCCAAATGAATTAAGCAATGCAATTGGTTGTCGCACGAGGAAGCCGATAGCAAAGTCGAATGGGCGGCAGGTGAAGTCGAAAACAGATGATTCTAACGCGTGACAACACCAGCCAGCCACCCACCCACAATGCTACATACCAAGGCGAAATGCGAATTGCTGGGAAGCGCTTAGAAGAAGTGAAGAGCGAAGCGCTTCTACATTACTTACTACCGCGACTCTCACTCCAAACGCCAGACGAACAGCCACCCACTGAGTGAGAGAGAGTCAATATACAAGCGAGTTTATTACGCACACGCAACGAACAACAACAGCAGCAACAACACTGAGCGTGGAAAAGGCGACAACGAAGTTCAGTGATAGTAGAAGAAGGAAGCAATAAAGCAAGCAAATCAGCAAGCAAGCGAACAACGGTAGTAAAGGCCGTAACAGAGCGAAATGAAAGCATAGTAATGGATGGGAGGCAAACGCCGAAAGGGCCCACTTTACGGTGCGTCTGTTTGTTTCTGTGTGCGTGTGTGTGCGTGAAAAAGCGTTGAACGAACACCAGCAAGCCGGTACGGTGAATGACCGCGGCTAACACACATTCGATAGCGAGAACGAGCATATCAACGAACGTAAATGTGTATGTGCGTGTACAAGCGAAGCAACGAGTAAACAAAATAAACAAAAAAGAAATGAAAAAGAAAACGAACAGCGAATAGGCAAACCAACGACCGGCAGCCAGCACTTGCAGTTATGTGCGTACGGCGAGGCGCAGCGCGAGCATTTGGAGCGAGTGTACTTCCTTTATACGCGAGTTGAAATTCCCAACGCATGTTGTGGCACAAAAAGCACACACACAAAGTGAAGTGGTAAAAAACGCGAAATTGTCCACAAAAAAAAATTTGAAAGAAAGCTAAAAAAAATAGTGTTGTAAAAATTTACTGAAATAAATGCGGGAAGTTGAATTTGGCGCTAACGGGTGTGCAAAAAAAATGTTGTGAATATTGAAAACATCGTGTTGGGTAATTGGAAACTCGCTGGTTAAGTGAGAAAAATTGCGCGCTAGAGAGATATGCGCACACTCTGGTGTTGTTAAGGTGATAAAGTTAATCAAAAATAAATAAATAAAAAACAAAGCAAAAAATTAAAAAAAAAATAAAATAAAATTAAAAAAAAAAATAGTGGAAGTACAAAAGAAAGCAAAATTTGTACAACAGCGTCAATTGCAACAAATTTCAGTTTTTCAGTCAGTTTTTGTCAGCTGATAAAATAGCGAATTTTAATACGTGAACCACGCCCACTTTTCCTGAAATCAACTGTTTATCCTGCGCATATATATTTACTAATGAAATTAATCGACAGTAAGAAATTTCAGTTGGATAACTTCATATTAATGCATGTCAATACATAAAAATAACAATTTTTTATAGGCTAGGTGTTGTTATTTTACATCCGATTGAGTACATTTTTTAATATCTTCCTGGTGTGGCTGGAAGGTTCGACAAAAATCAATTTCACATCGCTAGTTTATTTAATGTAAAAATTATTCCATACAAATTAAGTAAAAATATAGGTTAGCTAGGTGTAATTTTCATCGTAGCAAGTAAATATTTTAATAATTCGATATATTGCTCGACAGATATCACTGAAATTGATGTTTACTTAATTAGTACCCCTAAGGGTTATATTCGGTCCAAGATAAGTCTTACAATAAATTGAGACTGTCGCTTTAGTTATCTGTCTTTAGTACAAAAAAATGCCGTTGATTGGTTCTTAGTACGCTGCTTGGTACAACTCTACTTATTATCTTTAACCTCTGCGAGGATTATTTTTTAACCACTAACTCCTCATATTATAATTTTGACCACTTTTGATCTCGGTAAGAGCTGATCATGGGTGCGCTTACAGCTTTTACTACTATATCAATGGACTGTCCATTTGGTAAGCGAAAAAGACAATATAAAAGAAAATTGTTGACATTCGAAAAAATATCTGGTAAAAATTTCGGCGCAGTCAGAATTGGACCGATGGACTGATGAAGAAAAGATGGAGATGATAAGGATAAAATGGTATAGTGTAATTGACCTAAAATGTGGTGCGATTTGTTAAAAATCATGAAATAAGATGACCAGGTTATGTTACAAGAATAGAGGATTCAAGAGCTCGAAGGAAAGTAATGGATGCGAATCCTTAACCGGAAAACTGGAGAGAGACAATAAAAAAAAAGAGTTACAAGAATGGACGATTCAAGAACTCAAAGGCAAGTAAAGAATGTTAAAAGGAGGCCAAGCCCAAGATGTATGGACGAATAAAATGAAGATCTGAAGAAACTCCATGTGGAAAACTGGAGAGAGACAATAAAAGAAAGAGTTACAAGAATGGACGATTCAAGAACTCAAAGGCAAGTAAGGAATGTAAAAAGGAGGCCAAGCCCAAGATGTATGGACGAATAAAATGAAGATCTGAAGAAACTTCAACTGTAAAACTGGAGAGAGACAATAAAAGAAAGAGTTACAAGAATGGATGATTCAAGAACTCAAAGCCAAAATTAAGATCTGAAGAAACTCCAAGTTGAAAACTGGATAGAGACAGCAAAGGATAGAGTAACATGGAATTTTATTGTTCAACTGGCAAAAGCTCACAAAAAGGCAGAGAGACAAAGAGACACATTGGATAACCTTCAGTATCTCGAAAACCTTTAACATAACTTGTAGAACTGATTCTAGATCTTCAATTGCTATCTCTTGAAATAGAATGTAATAAGAGCAGATCTGTTCTGTCTGTCTGCTCTGCTTCATTAACTCGGGTGATCGTTTTCTCCAATATGTATTATTGAGATTGAAGACCTTTTCAATTCTAAGCTGTACTTCTTTGCCGAGGTTCGAAAGCTATGAGTTGGATTTTATTGTGGGAGTTTTTTGAGTTTAAGTACTAGAAGTGCGTTTGAATACTTCAATTTAATGTCCCCAAAGCTGAGGAGAATGTAATGGGATCTGTAAGCACATAACCTCAAATGTACTTTTTAATCTGACTGATTACCTGATATGGTGAAATGTGTAGAGGATACTCACCCACCAAAAGCAACACCTTCACACAGCAATAAATTAATTTAGGACCATGTGCGCTGGGATCATATGACTCGTACAACGGTAATTAGCAACTTTTCGGCATATTTGCCAAAAATTTGTCATCGCCCAACTGTCAAACGAATAAAAACAACAACTTGACATGACCGCAAAAAGGTGCCAGCATTTGTTGGCGGAAGCATGACTGCTTGTCAGTAGGACAATGACACACAGCGCTGAGGAAGAAACATGACAAAATGAACACAAAAAACGCATTATTACGAAATTTATATTGAGCGAAGCGTAAAAACAAAAGACCCAAAAAGAAACGAAGAATGCTATTGGCATTATTTTAAAATAAAGCCAGATAGGTATAAAAATAAACCGTAAACCAATAAATATGCACACACACACGCAAACAACAACAACAACAACGCAAACAAGTATTCGCGAGCAAGTGCGATACGTCACCCGCAAGTCGCGCGCGATATAAACAAAACCGAAACGGGAAGAAGCAGCAACAGCAGCACGCGGTAAGCGGCGGCAACAACGCCAACAGTCAGTAGGTGTAGCAGGAAGCAATAACAAATCTAAAGCAAATGTCATTAAACTTTGTCTGGGCAAAACAAAAAGCAAAAAGTAAAGAAAACCAAAAAAAGAAACGCAAAAAACGAGAGCATAACAAACGCGCGCGCCAACTGACAGTTGAGCTCCACAGCGCGCTAGAGAACAAGAGAGCGTAAAAGCGAGTGAGCAAAAGTCAAAAGTTTGTGCGAAGCAATTTCGCAAGAGTTCTAACTTTGCAAAAAAAAAAGAAATAAATAATAATAACAACACTGTGCGCTCTTCGTTCTTACCAGCGCTGTGAGCGCGCGCTTGCCAAAGTGACCGTTACGTTTTTGCAAGACAACAATATAGTGAGGCGCGCGCGAAAAGAGCAACACTGCGGTTTTGGAGCCACCGCGCTTGTCGGATCTTGGCTTCGCTGTATGTTGTAGCCAACTACCGTGCGAATGCATGATCAGTATGAATGGTCAGAAATATATTTGATACATCGAGAGCGTACTCTTGCTTGGCGGACACTCAGTCCATCCGTCTCGAAGTAAGAACCGCATTTCCGGCTCATCGCGAGGAAGGAATCAACGAAGTGTGTATCGAGAACTTTAGATCCACTTATAGATTCTCTGACGGTAATGTTTTCAGCCAACGAAGGCGGAAGATCGATACATTTAAGTCTGCGGAAAATCTTGGATCATATTTTCGTCGCGCTTGTGAAGGCCTTTAATGAAAATATCGTGATGAATTTTCAATTGCGTCAGTAGGTATTGGATACCGCAATAGAACTTATCTCGGTGGATACAACTTCTTTTCTGAAATTTGAGTTGACTTATCGCCTGAGAAGTCTTCATTGCGATCACAGAAGACGAAGACTAGGAGTGCTGCCAAGAAACACCGATCTACCGATCCTGGAATGCCTCCAAATTGAAACAAAGAAACCTGCGATGGGACCGACACTGAGGTCGAGATTTTGGCTTTTCCGAATAAAGCCGTAATAAAGACGAAGAGCCCGATCGTGTCAGTGTTTAAGTGAGACTTTCTCTTTCTTAGAGATGTCAGAAACACGAATTCGACTTCGTTTAATATTTGAATTGTATACCTCAAGGGAATGATGAAGTGGTGTTTTTTGAGAGCTCATATATGCTCCCCTAATATCAAATAATACTAATTTCGTTTCCCAAACGAATCCAATGGATCGATCTTGCCTCGTATCCTGGATTCCCAAAACATTCATTGAAGTTCTGTAGTTTGAGACTCTAGATTCGGCTTTCAAATGCATTGTAGCCAATGTTGGAATCTCTCGAATTCTTGATTCCTCGGATCATCTTTCAAGATCTCTAGTTTGAGACGTCGAATCCGGCTTCCCGACACATTCTAGTCTGTTGTAGTATTTGTATGCCGGTCTTCTCTAGAAAAACTTTCTTTTCGGCCACGAAATCACTTAAAGATTCCCGAAAAACGCACGCTCTGGTCGCGCTCCAACAGTTAGTGTCTGGTTTTCTGCGCATCTTCGGTCTACATTTGCTTCCTGTTTGCTTGCTTGAAAACATTTTCTTTGCTTCTGTTTTTGGTTTTTATTTTGATTTTAATTTCTTTGCTTTGCATTGCTTTTTTTATTTATTTTTTTTTTGTAATCAAGCATTTGCCGGTTGCTTGGCTGAAAATGTCATTCACCGCGCTGCAAACCGCATGGCACACACAGCTTTTGCAGCAGTTCCTGCTTGCTCTGCACATTTCTAGTGGCTCACAAATTTTCTCTTTTTCCCCACTACCACTTGCTCCACCGATTAGGGGACCGTTGAGAAAGAGAGAGCGTTCGAGCTCTGCAGACCAACCCATGCAGAGCAGCGCCACTCACTGGCTGAGTTGTCGTTCGTATGTGTGTGTGCCGCGAGTTGAGTGAACGAATGTTCATGTTATCGGGTGAACGACCGACCTAGCCATTTGTTTTTTTACCAAATGTGTTGTGATTTGTTCTTTTTTTATTTTTATTTGTTTATTTGTTTGGTATGTCGGAGAGACAGCGCCGGTACGATAGAGTGGATGTTCTGAGCGTAAGCGTATTTATGTATGTGTTTGTCTTGCGCTCGCGAGTGGGCGCTTAAGTACTACACGGTAGGTGAAAAGAAGTCTTAGAAGCGGCAACACTGTTTTCTTCTGCCACTTCCTCTATTCCTAGCGCAAATAATATTTCATTCTTACACGCAAGCCGCCTGCTTTTAGTCAACGTTTTCAGCATCCCATTCAAATGAGTCACTCGCTAGAATGGGCTTCTGCACATTCTTTCCGTTACCTCTATACTGCTGCTTCTTTTTCTTACAACTTCTTGTATTTGTCATTCGTCAGTATTATTTATTTACTAAGTCGATGTCTTCTTTTTACTGACTCAGCGTTGTATTTAGTTACATTACGTGTCGCTTTAATGCGCTCTCTCTTTACCTTTTGTCATCACTTTGTTACACTTGTGTTTTTGAAACGGCCACTTTTGACGTTTCTTGTTCATTGACAGATTCTGATTTTTAGCGACGTAAACTAAAGTTGTCCGTCATATGAGTGGGTGGAGGGTTTGGTTTGATTTACGTGACATTTTATCACCTCTTCATTCAGTACAATGTCATTACATAAGATGACTTCAAATAATTTTTCATCACAAAGTGAGGTGTCGTAATTTTGGTCGATAGTTCTTGAGGTACCAATACTTCAATTCTCTCTGGAACAAATGTGTTATATATACAAAGGTCAAGACTTAGTAAAACTTTCGAGATCGCACTTCCTGGACTTACTCTCAATTTTATGAGTTCTCTTTAGATTTGAGTTGAATTTTCTTTAGCATATCGACGAAGTTAATGGAGTATCAAAACTTTAGCTATCCAATGATCCAAGGATGAAACCATTGCTATTTTAGGCTTCACCCAGAGATATCAGTGGCATCCTCGGGTTTTGGACTTAATTAATCACTCCTTGCGCTTCTTCAAATCTCAGACTATAAAAACGAGACGAATGGTATGGGAGTATAAAGGTCGTTTGGATTGTCATCTACGCAGGCGGGTGTCTGTTCCGTTACATAAAACCGAGCATCCATGACCTACGTTAGTCACTACGATCTGAACTCTTCGAAAATAATTGTAAAGTCTTCGCAGCTTGAGATCTCAAGTCCCTCGCGAATGAAGAAGTAAGCCTGCATACCCAGAGATATCAGTGGCTTCCTCGGGTTTTGGACTTAATTAATCACTCCTTGCGTTTATCCAAATCTCAGACTATAAAAACGAGACGAATGGTATGGGAGTATAAAGACCATTTGGATTGTCATCTATAGGGTCCATTAACGCCTGGTCCGTTATATCAAACCGAGCCTCCATGACCTACGTTAATCTCTACGATCTGAACTGTTCGAAAATAATTGTAAAGTCTTCGCAGCTTGAGATCTCAAGTCCCTCCCGAAGGAAGAAGTAAGCCTGCATACCCATTTTTGTACAGTATTGAGATCTTTTTATGTTGTTTTGTAACTGTGGCTGGTCGTAACTTCTTTTGATGCCAACCCTCGTATTCTTGTTGTGCTCCCTAGTGTTGTTTTGTGGTCGAAGTTTACCGAGTTCTGAGACGTTGGTGGTCAAGTATCTGTAAAGAACTTCAAAGCGAGTGTTCAGTGGCATTCTTTCATTATATGTCTCTATTAGTTCCTAACTTAGATTCAGCTCTTCGAATTACTCAACCTGGTAACACTGTTAGCTGCAACAAAACGGTCTTCAAGAGTTTAGTAAGAATCGTTCTCCGACAGAATTATTTCGTAATACCTTTAGGCGCTCAGTACGTTCTCTGAGAGTTATTTCCCTCTCACACACAAGGCACTGTTCCACCTGAACATCTTGAAATTTCTTCTGTAATGAGCGGGCTCATACGCTAAGTGACCAGCTGTTCCAAATTTATGCATCAAATGGTATTATAATTAGAAATTTCGCGATCTACAGCAATCTTCTAATAATAGTCACACGCTAAGAGCAATGAACTGACTTTCTTGATATGAATTTATTTTAAGCATGCCGCAGAGTGATTAATATTAACAAAACAAAGACAAAAACAAAGAGCAAAGAAAATTCTGAGAAAAGCGCAACAACAACAACAACAACATGATAAAAGAAAGCATAAAGTACAAAATATTAATTCTTTGCTGATTGACTGACCGCAGTCCGATTGGCGTCAATACGCCACACACTCAGCTGATAAAAATTCACAGCAACGAAAGTCACAGTCAAGGTCAAGTTGAGCGAGCGTGTGCGTTCCGACGCCGCGCGCACAGCTGTACGTGCGCCTCTTGTGCGTGTTTGTGTGGGTGCGCGACGAACATGGCCGAATGCGCGTAAACGCATGAAGACGCGGCAGCGCATGAAAATTTGCTCCAAATTTGTATTTAATTAGCGTGGATTTTATCAGCGTTCTGTCCTGGTATTTGTTTGTGATAATTTGTATTGCATAACATACTATTTGTTATTGCAAAAAATTTGTTTAAATATGTTTTTGTTGCTAATACATTTGTTAGCATTAGCGATGGGGACTGGCTTTGAATTTTTGTTTAGATGACTTATGTTTGTGTATGGCGTTCAAAAGTTGGATTATATGCTTTTTTCGAACAATTACTAGATTTTATGCGCGTCTTTATCATATCAGAAAGTGATTTGATATTTCCTTCCGTTAGCTCTCAATTTGATGAATAATTATATTTGTTACATAATAGTTCGAATTTGAGAGAACACTGAATTTCCTCCAGAAAAGAGAAGTCCACAGTAGAAGCTGCGGAGCTGAACCCAAATTTAATGTTATAGCACTAAGTCTCAGAAATCGTTCTGAGAGATAAAACAATGTTGCTATGCTTCAATAATAACTTATTTTATACTTTCTCTCTCTGATTAAGCGGTTAGGGGTAGTCACAGACACGACAAAATGAGAACTTTCAGTCATTTTTATTTGCATTAAAGGGGCTATACCGGTGTAACCTCTGAGAAATTAGACGATTTTCGTGAATTATTTTAAAGGAAAATACTCGATCGGAGTTTCGAAGTTTTTGGCACATAATAAGGCTACATTTCATTTTTTTTTCAAAAATATTGAAATATATCGGAGCTTATACATTCGGAGGTGCAAAAAAAAAGTTCCCTAACTGCTGAGTTGCTGAAACAAAAAAATCAAAAAGGTTATTAAAGTTAAATATATTTCCTATACAATGACCTACGATTTTTGAAAAATATCAAAAATTGACAAAATGGCGTAGTTCTGAAAAAAAAATTCGTTTTTTTAGGTAAAAAAATGTTTTTTTTTTTAATGCCAATTGACAATTTTCAATCAATCAAAAAGATCGTAGGTCATAGTTATATAGTAAACATAGTCAAGAATACTCAGTTTATATTTGAAGTTTAAGTTTCGACTATAGCTGCTTATACCAGCTGGCGGTCGCTCTTTAAAACGCTACCATTCAAAAACTATTCAAGATACGATCTTACCGCTTTCACAGGATATTTTTGAAAGTATAAACTATCGAATAAGCAAGAAATAAAGAAATCGATTTTTTGAAAATGTCACACAGGTATAGCCACTTGTTTTGCCAATGTTTTGACTTGTAGTCAGGAAAATTTGAAAAAAAAAGTAAATTTCCAAAGTTAGTAACCCAGTTTCAAAAATAAGTCCTTGCGGTGACAAACATAAGTCCTTGGAGATTCTTCTAAAATCTATCGGATATGAATAATTAGTTTTATAAAAAAATAATCCTTGGCCTTTTTGTTTTTTTTTTTCTCAAAAATTACCAAAATGGCGGCCTGACAAATTTTTTTCTAGATTTTCGGAAAAAATCAACGGTTAATTGGTTTAAAAAAAATCGAAATTTTTGAAAAAAAGACAAAACTTCGATCAGACCCAGTATTACTGTGTATTCTAAAAGCTGTATAAATTTCATTAAAATCTACTGAGCGGTTTTCGAGTATGTGATTGGCGTTGCAACCGTTTAGCAGGTTATAGCCGAATCGACGATAGTGCGCCATCTCTCTCTCTCCTTCGCAGTTCGGCGCCAGTTGGAGATTCCAAGTGTAACCTGGTCGCTCTCCACCTGGTCCCTCCAACGGAGTGGAGGCCTTCCCCTTCCTCGGCTTCCTCCGGCGGGTACTGCATCGAACACTTTCAGGGCTGGAGTGTTTTCGACCATTCGGACAACATGACCTAGCCAGCGTAGCCGCTGTCTTTTTATTCGCTGAACTATGTCAATGTCGTCGTATAACTCGTACAGCTCATCGTCTGCGGTATTCGCCGTTGCCAATGTTCTTAGGACCATAAATCTTGCGCAAAATTTTCCTCTCGAAAACTCCTAGTGTCGTCTCATCTGATGTTGACATCGTCCAAGCTTCTGCACCGTAGAGCAGGACGGGAATGATAAGCGACTTGTAGAGCTTGATTTTGGTTCGTCGAGAGAGGACTTTACTGTTCAATTGCCTACTCAGTCCAAAGTAGCACCTGTTGGCAAGAGTTATTCTGCGCTGGATTTCGAGGCTGACATTGTTCGTGTTGTTGATGCTGGTTCCCAGGTATACGAAATTATCTACGACCTCGAAGTTATGACTGTCAACAGTGACGTGGGAGCCAAGACGCGAATGCGCCGACTGTTTGCTTGATGACAGGAGATATTTCGTCTTGTCCTCATTCACCTCCAGACCCATTCGCTTCGCCTCCTTATCCATGCGGGAAAAAGCAGAACAAACGGCGCGGTTGTTGCTTCCGATGATATCAATATCATCGGCGTACGCCAGGAGCTGTACACTCTTGTAGAAGATGGTACCCTCTCTGTTTAGCTCTGCAGCTCTTATAATTTTTTCCAGCATCAGGTTAAAGAAGTCGCACGATAGTGAGTCACCTTGTCTGAAACCTCGTTTGGTATCGAACGGCTCGGAGAGGTCCTTCCCAATCATGACGGAGCTTTTGGTGAGTATAGTTTTGAGAAAAAACGCATTTAACGTTTCACACTAACATTTTGGAGTGCCCGAGCGCTCTTTGTTAGTTGTTGAATAACTCGAAAAGTAATTATCGGATCAACTTCAAATTTTCAGTGTTTTTGAAAATCCTGGCTACCCCTAACCCCTTAAGGCAGTGTATATCAACTCTCTTTAGAGTTAATACACATAATTCAGAAATTACTAGAGATATATCAGTCAAACTCAGTGAGTACACTGTATAATGACATTCTCTACTATAGTTTTCAAATAATCAAAATCGGACATTAATCACACACACACACCTGCCGTATAACGGTACTTTTAAAATATGCTAAAAGAGTACCAATTCCTTTCCAAATAGATATAATTTTAACGATATATTACAGAAATATATACAAATTGGACCATAGATGTGGTCTCACCCACTTATTGCCAAAATTTCAAATCTCTCAAACAATCCAACAAATTTATAGAAAATGTTTAACATATTCTTATAACGTTATCTATAAAAAGTTGAAGAACAAGTCAAACTGCCAACTTTCCATATAATGTCATTCCAAATTTCTACATACCGGATCCAATGATCACTGTTGCCCAGATTCATTATGTTCATTATAGATCTGTCAGTATAAGAGATACCTACACAAAATTATGTAATATTGGTAGAAGTCGTTAAATTCAGAATCTCTCCATATCCATTCCCTCAAGTATTACCAATCTTTCCGGTTGTCTTGTTATCGGGTTACATCAACCCCGAGGTCCATATATCACATGAAATTATATAGAAGTCGGGATCTCAGATATTCTAAAAGTGAGGATCTTAGATGTAGTGTATCGTCATTCGGTACCAAAAATGGCTGGCATCGGTTCAGTCCTTACCATAGCCTCTACATTATTCATGAAAGAAATGAAAGTCAGTCTTATAGGTTGAATTTTTACAGCATATATCTATAAATATTGAAGGTATTTCCATTCAATTATTTAAAAATGCTTAACTTTAACTAAGACTAAGATATTCTTCTAGCCTTCATATACAGAAAATTTTAATTTTCAAATCTTTGGTTAGTTTTATTCCACATATATCGATCGGTTGTGTTATAACTTCATGAAATGTTTGAAGTTCTTGGAGCTAGTTTAAAGATATGTGGTACCAAATATGGGTGATATCGGCTTTGAACCTCACCTAGTCTTCACATAAAACGAAAATGTTATATGAAATGTTCCAAAACTTTTGGTTAATTGCATCTGCGAAATGTATATCAGTTTATGAGATATGTAATTTCATAAAATTAAGATTGGACTTGATAGAATGATATTTGGCGCCAAAAATGGCTGACATTAATTCCAAAATTCAGCTAGTTCTTATATAGGAATTATACTGCCGATAGGCTTATCATAAAACAATAAGTGAGATAATTTTATGAGACTATCAAAAGGTCTTATTTGTGCTTATGATATATCTACATATGTTGTAGCCTGTCTGCCTTGCTGAAATCTCAGCTATTACACAATATGCGCTCATCATGTCTACCTACGTACATAATTTCAACTTCTTACCTTTTCGGGGCGTATACCGTAAGACTACGCAATATACAACAATAAAAAAAATAAAGAAAAAAGTAAAAATAAAAATAAAATAAATAAAAGAAACGAGAATTCGAAAGCAATCAGCTTGAAGTCAGCTGCACAGCACAAGTTCATTGACCGTCAAACAGGCAGCCAAAAATATTTCGAAGATGAGGCAAACAAATAAAAACAAACTCTTATTTATATATATGTGGTGTATGTATATATGTATGTGTGTATGTATGTATATATTGCTACCTTTAACTTAATAAACGATCAGCGAATGTCGAAGCGTTAAAAGCGCCGGTTTTGCGACTTTCGGCGAATACATTTGCGTTTTCGGCTTTATTATTCATTTATACAATATGCTTTAACGGTTTAATTTCGTTTTTGCCTGACTTGAGATTTCACCATACATATATTTATAAATACATATATATAAACTAATATCGACATTTATTTACTACGTTATATATAATATTTTTCAAATTAGCTGCCCAGTTGGTAACTAGGCGAGTTGCGGGTCTTACGCTTTCTTTCGGCTGTTGTGTGTGACTCCATATCATACATATGTATATGTATAAGAAAATATTATATATAGACACTGTGTCATGACTTGCCGATTTCATGCATATTTGCTATTAATAATATTTTTACTTCATTCAATTTTTTTATTTCCCTTCCAATTTGCTTGCTTGGCGCGCACGTGAGCCTCATAAATTATGAAATATTTTTTTTTGTTATGAATTCCATTTGCTTTCTAAACAATTCATTTTTCACCGATCCGCCATTAATCATAACATATTTGTTGTTTTTTTTTTCTTTCTTTGCAGGTAAATGACAAATCATTTTCGTTGGTATTAAGTGTAATTCGGTGGAAAACACATTTGTTTTGGCACGAAAACTGCTGCCAAGCTGAGTAAGTTGCAGTAGAAATTAAACAGTTTAACATACATTAATTTAAAAAAAATTTAAAATTTTTACAAAAGTAATATTTTTCTACACACTCTCCATAAGTTCCGAGGTCTCAGATCCCTTATATTTCTTTTGAAATTCAGAGCTTAATGGCTAGTAGCTGTTGGAGACGGTTCTATTTGGCTCCGAAGCCAATTTTCGTTCAACTTGAAGGAATTCTCATAGTGAGCTTCATTTTCTAAACACAGAATCTCAAAGCACCTAGCCTTCAAAAATAACCATAGAAAAATATCGCAATGCATAATATTTAAAGACGGTTCAAAAATTGATAGCAACCATTCATTAACATCATTTCATAATCACTTTATCAGACCACAAATAAAAAAAGAAGCTGCTTGACCAACTTCAAGAAAGATTTATACTCCAATTTTATATCTCAGATTCGCGACTTAACACAGTCATCTTGAGATTGATAATAATCGTATTTGCTAGTATGAGTCCAGTCGAAAAACTATACCCAATTCCCTCTCTACCACTTAGAGTTCAATAAAAAGTTCAAATACGATATACAAAATGTGATCCCACTAGTAAGTCAGGCTAGGAGTGCCAGGTTCATTACCACAAAATCTGCGATATCTTAATTTGGTATTTCAACAGAATCGTGTGGGTGGGGCGGTACTTTGGATGAGATCTCACTAAGAGGTGGAGCTTTTACAAGACGAATACATTTCTGAAGTCTTCTTGACCAAACTAGCCTTATAAATTTTCAGTTGCAGACCACAGTAATTAAGAGCTTTACAGCTACTCTAATTAACCAAGATCATTAAAAGATCATATCTCTTCTACACTCAAATAATTCTTTTTAATTAAAGAAAAAAGTCACAACTGGAGTTTAATTTTTGTTTTAAGAACTTTGGCGGACACTTCTCGGGCTATATAATTTTATATTGAATACTTCAACATCCTTGAGAACTTTGATGGAACTGTATCACAGTGGGGCTCGAATTCTGTGAATACCCAAATTTATACGACATGTGATGATATGAATCTTCGGTTTTAGGAGTATAGCATGGTATCTAATGAGGGAATAGACTATACAGATTCCCTTACTGGAGTATTTAGAGCTTTAGAGACGTCTGAAAGCAGCTTAAAACTATTGAAGAAATCGATTTTGCTTAATATGTTGTTTAATTTGCTAAATTGAAGACAAAATCATTTTTTCTTATGAACTTTGTCAGATATTTTCTGGACTCATTTAAGAAACTGAGGATTTGTGGTTTTAGATGACTTTGCCTAATTTTTAAAATCTTGTTATTACAGTGATTCAGTAAAGTTTAACAATGATATCTAACAGATCGCCTTTGCTTATGTGAGCGATCTCATAATCCGCAATCCGTGATTTAAAATTTCGTCACTGGATTGCAGCTTTATGGAACGATTTCAACTAAAACAGTATCGCTGGCCTGTGGCTTTCGAGTAATACTAAGGTCGGGCTAAGAATATTATATATAAATGCAACTTGCTTATGTCAGTAAGAACGATTTTCTTCTGTGAAAGTCTAAACGAATTGCCGAAGGACCCTTCACATACAATCATAGCCCTTAACCCTAGACGGTCATCCTTCGTCAAAATGACTACGAGCTATTTTATTTTCACTGTAAATATGTTTTTAATTGTTCGTGTTGATCGTGTTTTAAGTTAAAAGAATATAAGTTTTCCTTTTTATTTTTGACTTGTATTTATTAATAATGAAATAAATAAATAAAAAAAAAATAAAACGCGTTCATTATTTCGACTCACACCCTACTCAAAATGGATTTGAAATAAGTAGTCGTCATATTGACGAAGGATGACGTTAATGTACAAAAAAAAGGATGACCGTCCAGGGTTAACACAAAGGAATTACTTAAAAGACCTTTACCGGTATCATTTGTTGAAATTTTGGTTACTATATCGATTTCCCGGAGTCAGTTAGACTTAATTAAAGAAGCTTCATAACTAAGAAACACCGTATCAACAACGAAGACTTCTTAACATAACCAAAGCTAATTGTTTTGTAAGTAGCATCTCCCGGATTGATTTCAGAGCTCGGTCAATAACGGCATGGGTGTTAGAAAAAGCTTTCCTTACAACAATTGCTTGAGTTCTTTAACAATGGACAGACATTACAATGTTTTCGCTGTGAGATTATTGAGACTTTCACATCGCGTTTTCTGGTTAGGATTTCTTCACAAATGAACTTTCAACTTATCTAACGCTGGACGTTAACGACTCTTTCATTCGTCTTCTCAAAACTTTTCAGCGAAGCACACTAACTAGATTTTTGGTCTAACCTTCACGGAATGAACTGTTGCTTTGGTCTTCCACTATGTTACTTCACATACTTCCAATACTCACTTAGACTTACACTTTTTGGATCTTGTGGTCTCCAATCAGTAATCGAATTTTGCTTTATCATTCGTCATATCTCGCTTACATTAATATCTTATACCTTCGCCTGGACAGAGGCGAGTTGGCAGACCTGCTCATACGTGGAGAAGACAGTTGGACGCTGACATCGGACCTACAGGAAACAGTTGGAAATAAAGAGTATGGCATGTGACAGAAATGGTTAGAACTGTTTCAATGTGGATCTATGTTCCTTGCAGGAGGAACAGGAATATATATTCGCTTATCGATAAAAAGGATATACCGGCCTTAAATTCAATCCTTCGATGGATTTTCCTGTGCATTTTTAACTATTTTTTTTTGTTTTGTTTTTGCCGCTGAGTTGAACACACCCTTTAATTTGTGGCGCAGCAGCTTTGTAAGCACTCGATATGCTGCTTTGTTTCGTGCGCTGCTGCTGCTGCTTCTTCAATGCACTTCCTTTTTAAGGATTCCCAGTTGTTGTTCTTATTGTTGTAAGCATTTGTTCTTGGTTTAATTTCATTTGTTTTTATTGCCAGCCATTATAGAATGTTCAACATGTAAAAGAGTAAATATAATGCACTTTTGCATTAAATTACAGCGCACAGCAATACGTCAACAACAACAGCAAAAACAACAAAACTAATAAAATTATTCTTTTTTCACATTATGCTGCGCGCAACAGTCGCTCACGAACCGCCAGCTGCCAGCTGAAGTTCAATGTCCTTGCTGGCGATCCTTGTTGTGCTGCTGCTACTTGCAGCTTGTTGCTGTCCTGCTGTTGCAGTGTTGCAATGCTTTGTGCCACACAAACACTCGCACATGCAACAGCTTCTTTTCACGCTCTATTTTTTGCATTTTTTCTCGGACTTTTTGGTCATTTATTTGTGCAAAGCCAACATTTCAAGGACCTTTTGCTTTGCTTTTCTGTTGATTTTTCCTTTTAATTTTATTTTATATGTCCTTATTTTGCATTATACTTTACCCATTTGCCTTGTTGTGTGTGTTTTTTGTTTTTTAATGCGCGCGCATTATGTCAACACTCTCGTACAAATGGCGAAGAAGCAACAACTTGTGCAACAACAACAACAACAACAGGCAAGAAAAGTGCAGGCCATCAACGACAGGATGTCGTCGACAATGCAAAACTTATTGACTAAGGTTAGTTTTTAGGGGCACAAACGCAGTGCGTTGCTCTGTTTTCATTTGCTATTAAATAATTTATTCGCGTGTGTAAGTGTGTGTGTATGCACCCTGAAAATAGGGTTGCAAATTGCGCTCAAGTGGAAAACGGATTATAGCACATTTCGCGCGCAAAAATTATACTGAAACGAAGAGGAGTCAGCGTTCGGAGCAGAAGATAATCAATATAAAGAGGCGTTAAATGTGACGACAGATGAGTGTGACTAGTATCTAAAGTATAGCAAATTATCTTAATAGTCGGTCTTAATAAACCCTAGCATTCCATAGACACTAAGTCCTAACATACCCGTACGGTTCGGAACCTTAAGTTAGACCATAAGTTCGCGGCATACTGAAATAAAAGATTCGTACCATTTTCGATAGTGATTGACACTTTCCTGAAAACTACAGCCTCTCTTTTGTAAGCATTTATCATGAAACTGAGCTCTGGAACTCGTAGTACTCCATTAAATACCAACATATTACTCCAACAGCAGTTCGAAGTCGACTAAATATCTACATAAGCATAAGCGGTGTCTTAAAATTGTGTACGATTTCATTAGACTGTCATAAGTGTGGACCTGATTGCATAGTTTACACGAAACAACCGAAAAAGCAGAAAACAGTTTTTGAACTTCGTGCGTATTCGTTTTTTTTTATCATAACCTCAAAAATTAGTTGGTCGATTAGAGTTTAAAGACTCTGGAAGGTGTCTAAAGACAATTAGCTAATTCACACATCCCATGCCTTATTCTGCTCCAGCACTGCTAGAAATTGGACCGCACTTTGTTAGTCTACATCGACAATTATTGTTTCTATAAAAAAGTATTCTTATGACATCGTGAAATAATTTCGAAGTTTCCCATCAATTCTTCGTCGAAATCGGCTTCCAAATAGAACGTGCTTAATATGCTCAGACACATAAATTGTATAAAGAAACTGATCGGTGGACAATAGCACGAGGAAGATGGTGCTAGAGTAGGAACCTCGCAACTCATAAAAAGTTTTTCAATAGTCGTTACTTGGTACAAAAAGCTTGTCGTAGACTTAACTGGAGTTGAAGTTTTATCATTGCGATGGATTCTGTTTGAGGAGATGCAGTGTCTCCGGTGACCAAGATTTGTATCCAATGAGAGAAAATGCAATGTGTACTATTACTTGTGTTTTTGAGCTTTAGAGATGTTTGAATGAGTTCTATAGGTTTTGAAGGGGTCGATTACGGTCTTTTCTAACCTATGTCATCATTTTCGATTGAATATTTCCGAGCTTTGTTGGAACTTCGTCTTAGTAGTGTTCACATTCCGTAAATACCGGAAGTTATCCGAGATGTGGAGATATGAATATTCGTTCTCAGGAGTAAGACATTGTATATAATTAAGGAAGAGACTGTACGGAACGTCCTTTTGGAGTTTTTAGAGCTTTAGAGACGTTAGAAAGCGATGTATAACTGTTAAATAGATCAATTTTGGACTCTATTCTTGACCTAACTTGTTCGATTGAAATTCTCAACAATTTTGGAAACCTTCGTAGCATATATTAATGCAGTAGAGTTCGTAGACCCGATTTTATGTCGGCCAATTCATGTTCCATGAATTAATCTTCCACTTCTGCAGTTTTAAGAGGAGTAGAGGTGGCTCTGTATACCCCGTTTTTTATTATTCAATCGAGTTCTGGGAAATAAACATGAAATGCAGCTTTGTAATTTTTGTCCTTTAGAAGGCTATAACAAGCTTGTAGAGTAAGCCTGAGAAATTTCATATAAAAGAAATCCGAAATGCATTGAAAACACATTGCAATGGTATTTAGGTCAACAGGATAAGATTACTGCAAAGAAAAAGATCTGAATGAAATAAGAAAATTAAAAAAAATATTTTTTCTCAAAAAAACAAAAAGAAGCTACGTAGTGCAGGCTTTCTATAATTCATTGAGGTTATGTTATTGAAGAGGCTTGTGTGTTTCACTAGTTTCTTTGTTGAGCTGTGGGAATGCATTTCAGTAGCTTCTTTAAATAAATAAAAAATCTTCAATTTAATTTTTTTTTCGATTCTTTTCAACATAAAAAAATCCTTCTTCACATTGAACAATCATGTCGCCATTCATATTCTTCCACTATAAATGCATGCGATTTTTGAAAAATTATTTGCAGGTATGCATGCTACCTGCCATTTCTTAAGCCAACCGCCAGTACCAATCAGCCAACCATATTCGCTTCAAATGCGGCAGCTCCTCCTACTTTTACTGGAGCTGTTGTTTGCTGTTGTGGTTGTCTTTGTGTCCGCTAACATCATCCTGTTCATTGCTTGCATGCATTTTTACCTCCTCCTCCTCCTGCTGCTACTTCTTCCTTTTCGTGTTATCCCTCCATCCAATTCATATGCCGTTTGCTTTTGTTCGCCACACTATTTTCAAGCGTTTACAATTTAGCATTGTGTCTTCAGACAAATTTTCATCATATACCCACATATCTACCATATATGTATGCATTGCAACCAATACTCATAGATTCGCTTATATCCTTTCCATGCAGCGCCACTGTAAGCACAACAATTACAACAATCACTTGAACTTTATGCCAACTGCACTCTATATAAATCGCACTTTAGCTGGCATAACTAGTTATTATTGTTGTTGTTGTTGTACGTATTTTCAAACAGAAATGAAAAAAATAGGAGTGCTACACTATTAATCCTGTGCGCCTTACCCCTGCTTTCATATCCTATTTAGTGCAGCTTGATTGAACTTTAGTTGTGAATAGAGTATGATTTCTTAATATCGCGGATAAAGCGCTCTTCAGACTCGAACTCGCATACATATTTCGAATTGATTAAAGCCTTCGAATTTCCAAAAATCAAGTTAAACCACATCCACCAAGTACCAAGCTCTCTACATCTTTGAGACCGTCAGCTCGTACCGTATCGCATACTTTCAGTGTTTGATGGTGTAGCTTCGGTTCAAACAACCTGTCTTAATTACCTTAGTCGCTGACTAATTGGTTTGTCTGGACTTTGTATAAGATGTTATACAGTTCAGATCTTCGTAAGATCCCAAGTGATATTCATCGTGTCGTGTATGCGTAGTGATTTTTGAACTTACTCCATTCATTTCTCTAGGACTGCATTATTCTCGATTATCTTCTCAGATCTGATGTTCTATAATAAGCACTGTTTACAGAATACCAAATAGAGTTGGTCTGTATCGTCTTACTATGTACTCCAGACAGCCGAATATCTATTATTGTGGATTAAACAGATCACTTCTAAAATATTACAATCAGAAGGTGTCGTTTGGTCGATCTTAATCTTGAAAAAATTTGAAGATCCTCGTAGTCCTATCCTATTTTAGCCTCTATCTTGAAAATTTCGTCAAATTTTCTACGTTTTCTTGCTACTTTTTTGAAGACTGGAGTCAATTTCACATTACCTTATTGTATATTTTGATTTTTCTTAGACTAAACTTATTCTATAATCCGATATTTCATTCCGTTATATGCCAACTTATTGTCCGCTCAATCCATTATCTAAGCTTTCATTTTTCTGTATATCTTTTTTTCTTATAGTCAACTATATGAGTAAGGGTGTAAACTCATATTCCTGCATTCCTGCCCTATGTCAATAGCGTCTACATTGTGAAGGGTTCATTCTGTCTGTCACTAAACTTTTTTAGTTTAGCTTTTCTTATCTCAACCCCCTTCTATGCAATTAGCATTTCTTTGCTTTGCTGTCACCAATCATATTCTTTCGCAGGCATTGCTTGAAGTACTCACTCTACCTTCCCTGTTTTACTCTCAAATGTGTTGATCAGTAGTGATGTGTGGTTGATACCACCTTTAGCCACGCCTTGGTGATTCTGGTTTGATCTGGAGGATCTTTCAAAATGAATATATTTCGATTATCTTTAGATAATATTCGTCTTATGAAAAGATCCAGTGATTCAGAAGGCAAATCTTGAGACCTTTACAAAGAATTATATCAGTCCTGTACTTGTAAAGAAACTCCTTCTCTTCCTTGGTAATATTTACTTTTTAGTATAGCCTTCAGCTCGGTTTCTGATAGAACACATTTGGATTTGCTTAATTTATGTCTTTCCTTTGTATAGGTACTAAATATTCTTATCCCCCAAGCTAGAAGATATTTAGGGGAGGTCTATACTAATTACTTTCTAAACAAATATTTCTTAATATCTTTTTGCGTCAACAAATCCATAATCTCAATGAAGCTTTTGAGCCTCAGAGTCATACCTTACATAGTCGGATACTAGTGTCTCCTTAAATTTGAGAACAACCTCTGATTGAAAGACTGTAGCCTTAAATATTTGCTGGAGGTGAAGTTGCCTCTGGTTAATTAATTGAATCCACTATATCATTTTTGGTAAGCATCATTCCAAACGTTTTTACTGAGCTCAATCATGTCCGCGGTGTTTGAAGGGTTAGGAATCTCTCTTGTTGTTCTGTTGTTTCGAACAAATTACAAGTAAAGCCTTGGAATTCTGGATCCATCTACTAATGCAACGCTTTTCGTTAATTAAAATAAAAAAATAGAGCTCCATAACCCAACGATGTCAGTAAATGATACTAAAAGCATGAAACCCTTTATTTGAAGGTTCCCATTTGGTAATAATATAGTGGATTATGATGGAAAGAGAAACCCAGCTTAAATGTAAAATCAAAACGCAAACGACGCTTTCGAAGATGACTTTGAAATTAGAGTCAAGATCGATCAAGATAGAGTCATCTGTTTTATTTCTTTTGAAACAATTGGGTAGAGTCATTTTGTTGAAATCCTCCAAATTAGAACCAAGAAAATAAAAGAGTTTTGTTGGACTCAAATCAAAGCCCTATTTTCTACTACGGAGGTTCCTCGAAATTATTGTGAAATGAGGTATGTACATAAGTACATGATACTTCTTTCGGAACTTTTCAAAACCATCTTTAGAAAAGCTTCCTTCGATCTCAATCTTTCTTTCGGAAGTTTCCATTTAAAAAAATTCTTTAGAAAATAAAATTCTCAGTGATGTCTTTGAACCTGAGATTTGTTTTTCAAAAATATTTAGAAGACTTTCTTTACATTCTATTTGATGAAAGTACAGAAACCACGTTAACGAGACTTCGCGTGATCCTCTTGTACTATGGCCAGACGTAATGTCAGTGACTAATAATAGAAGTAAATACACCGTTAGCTACTGACTGGAGACTAATGTATGGGAAAGAAAATACACAACAACTTGTCAGAAAAACACAAGAGAGTTTAATGCCAGAAAAGTAGGCGTGCCGCAGTGGGAAACTCACAAACTCACAGTGTCTGGTTGTAATTGAAACCGCATTCGCTGAAACCACAACATGTGAGCGAGTCAGCGGCGCATGACATACAGCTGTCATTATTAAAAAGCGCCTAACCGAGCAGCGCTAGTAAATGCAAATTGGTGAAAAACTCCAAACGGAAGTGGAGGCATAAAAGAGAAAGGGGCGACAACGAGCTTGTAAAAGAACCGGCAACTGTTTAGCGGTCAAAGACCGACCAAGCCCTTGATTATGAAATTTCAATGTCAAACGCCGACGTCAGCGTCAGCACGCAAACGCGTGAGTGGGATGAAGCAACAACAAAAATGGGAAGAAATAAATTTATTTTTGACAGCAACTTGCCAAAAAGTGGCGATGACACCAAAGTTGCCGAAAAGCTGAAGCGCAAGAGCGAAAGAAGAAGCAAAGGTTTTGAGGGAGCCGGTGTGGGCGCGGGCGTTTTGTCGAAAAAATAAATGCGTAAGCGGCTATTGAACCTATAACAATCGAGGAGGAGTAGCGTAAAGCGAGTGTTAGCCCGAGGGAGAGTGGGAGCGTGAGTGAGCGCCGCAGTGTGACTCAGCGCGTGTGACACAGCACGAGGTGCTTGTGTGAGTGTGAGTGCGTGATAGGCCGCCTAGGATGTCGAGGGCATTCAACTTCACGGTCATGGCGTTCATATGAAATACTTACACATTATTGATAACGGCAAAATTATTGTAGTATGACAATGACAATGGCAATCACGTCCAAGGCGAAGCAGGAAAAAATAATATTTAGAAAAGAAGCAAAAGGCCGAAGATGCGCGAAGAAGCGCGACAGCTGTCGCAGTGAAGTTGGCAAATATTGAAATAAGAAAAGTGTTAAAAGGAAGCAAAAAATAACGGTACATACACAATTGTTTATACTATTAACGCCGTAAGAAGTTGATAAGCTCTTGCGTGCCACTGACAGCTAGCCTATAGCTAACTCAATGCAGCGGGGTGACGTGTGCGTATTAAATGAATTTATTTTATATGTGTTCCGCAGTTGCTGGGTCGCTGCTCTCAGCTACTCGGTGCATTGTCCGATAACAATAATACACGCGTAAAATGCGATAAGCGCCATCGAACACCATCAAGTGGATTGAGTAACCACGCCGCGAGCGTGCGATCACCATGCAAACGCTGCTGTCAGTCGAAGAAGTACGTACGGAAATGAAAAAAAAATTGTTGGTACTTAATAAGAAAGTAGTGAGAACGCGAAGAAAGTGACTACAGAGTGCGTGAAGAGTTGAGGTTGGGACTTATTTGACTTCTAATCAATTTGTTATAATTTGAATACAACTCATAGTGGAAGTAGACAGCTTAAGCTCTGGAAAATATAAGTACCCAGCTTCTTGAACTCCCTCCAGCCGCCTTAAAGTTCAGTTTTTGTGAGTTTCAGTTAAACTGACGTCTTTGCGGTGGAATTTTATGTTTTCTTATATTTCCTATTCCCTAGTATATTTCTAAATGAAGTTAATACACTACCAAATAAGCTTTTTACTGAGCCAAGACGTGTTTCCTCGTTGTACAGAGACTTAAAAGGCTTAAAAGGTGTCCGAGTATGCTAATTTATGTCAGGACTAATGAGACTTTTACTGGTTGGCAATGTGTTTAATCGATGAAATGTCTTATAAAAGTTAGAGCTCACACTAAGCTCGAAGACTTAAATATTCATAGATTTACTGTTTGAACGACCTCTGCTCCGCACTTGGACGGATGCAAGCTCGCAGTACATGTCTGTATAGACTATTTTTATGGATTATCAGCATATACTGGAACTAAATAGACTCAAGTCCTAACAGTGCTGGATATAATATCGATTTCGAGCTTTATAATTAATTGTGTAGTAAACTTTTTTATTAATAGGGACTCACCAAAAACCAAGTTCAGGATCATTTGTGATATATCATCATATACGAAAGAAGTTTAGCTTAGATCTAAGACCTCTTTTAATCTTTAATCACTCGTATGAAATACAGAGAAATTCTTCCGTCCAAACTGTATTGGTTTTATATATTTCAAGCATCGCCAGAAAACCTTATTGGACATCAACTTGATTCCAATCGTCTTCATGAAAGTTCACTTGAGTGCCAAGCTTAGCTTAATTTAAAGTGAATGGTTTCGGCATTAATGTTATCTAAACGGGTGAAGGACGATAATTAGTATGGCAGAATTTCAGGAGTTTTATTGAATATACATATGACCGATCAACATCATTTTCAGTAGAGATAGAAACGTTAGAAGTTTCAGGCGATATCTGAAATCCGTTTTACATGTCTTCTATACTAAACTGATTTTGTTCTCAGAAATAATACTACAGCGGAGATTTAAAAGTGTGTTTAGAGTACAAGATCAACTTAGTTTAACGCAAAAGATTTCTGACAAGATGCAGCTGGAGCCGCACATGTACTTATTCTTCTTAATTGGCGTAGGAAACGCGGTTATAGCCGAGCGCCATTCTCCCCTCCTTTAGATTGTCCCAAGTGTAGCCAGGTCCTTCTCCACCTGGTCTTTCCAATGGAGTGGAATCTTTCCTGTTCCTCGGCTTCCACCAGCTGGTACTGCATTGCACACTTTCGGGAGCGGGAGCGTTTTCGTCCATTCGAACTGCATTGCCAATGTTCAAAGGAGCATAAATCTTCCGCAAAACCTTACTCTCCAAAACTCCTAGTGCCGTCTCATCGGATGTTAACATCGCCCATGCTTCTGCACCATAAAGCAGGACGGGGATGATAAGAGACTTGACTTCCGGTCTTAGAGCAAGTATCCTCTGGATAGCCAACAGACATCCGTTTGGAGGCGAGCTAAAGGGAGGAGGCGAAGCCCGCTTATGCGGTTGTGCGTAGGCTTTAGGACACACCACCTAAAATAACCTACGCCAATGAAAAGAAAATAACAGCCTCGGATGACTAAATCAACACGTCTGAATCAGCTTTATTCGCCTTGTAAAACTAAAAGTTCGGAGATCTTATTTTGAAGGAGTGCGTCTGAACGTTAGTCTGATTTTCTATTGTCACACATGCTTCTACCGAGTAGCGTTAGTAATTTATGGAACTCCGAGCAGCATTAGGAACACTTTCGAAACTTTATCTTCATCTCTAAAGCTTTTTCGAAGATTAAGTAAGCCCAGTTAAATCATAAAACCTACTAAACACTGGTACTTGTTATGGGAAGACACATTTCCGAGGCTTCAAAACTGTCTTCCCAAATATCATTGTAGTTAAATTGTGTAAAAATTGATTGTTCCTTTGAAATTTACCGCTATATGAGTTCTATTAAGTTTTAAGTCTAACAGCATGTAAATCTCTACAAGAATTAAAGTCACTGCACTACTTCGACGCATACAATTTAAATTTCATGCAACAAATAATTTAAATACCGATTAAATCGTACGTTGCTACCCTTCGTGAATTTGAGAAATTCATGGCTGTATGTGTAGATATCTGTGTATGTGTGCTTGGCTGCGTTGCACTGATGTGCCTAACCTCAGACAATGCTGCCGTGCCTTGCAAAATTGTTGTGTCGCAATGCCAGCCCCCTTTTTTTTGTTTTTAAAGCACAACAACGACAAATGACAACAACAAAAAAACAGCAACAACATGCAGTCACGTTTAAAGCCACATATGTGCTGTCTACCGCTATGTCAGCGAGTGCGTTCGCCAGTTGGGACGACGCACACAATTTGCGCACGAGTCTAGTTGTCTACAAAAATTGCAGCTGTTGCTGTTAAAATGCAACAAAAAAAAATTCTGAAAATAAATACAATAAAAAAAATTGGAAAAAATTTAATTCGAGCAACAACAACAAACATCTGTTTGTATCGCCGACATGCCAAAGGATGTGGCAATGCCATAAAACTGCATATGTATACACATATTATTTGCCTAACAACAACAACACACACACTACAAACGATGCAACGAACTGCAACAAGCCGAAGGCGAGCGAAGGACGCGCGCGCAACGTGACGTGATGGGCGCAAAGACCAACGACCAGCACACATTTCGCGAAAGCGCAACAAAAAAATAAGTAAATGCAACCCCAAATGCATAACAGCAACAACAACAACAACATCGTCAGCAATATGTAAACGACGACTGCTAACGACAGGAATAATGAAAGAAAACCAAAAAATATAACTGTATGTGTGTGTGTGTACTTCTAAGCACTGCGCCCGAATCAGCCGTCACACGAAGCGCCAGCCGAATGCGAAATGCCAGCGCTCGGGTTCAATGAACTTGGACGACCCTGAGCGAGGTCAGCAACCCCCATTCGGCTCGCACACACAGCTGGCTATCAAACAAACATACATACACACACATATATATATATATATATCTAAATGTATATACCTATATGTATCTATACTAACCCTGCTGTCGTCATCATCGTTCGTCGTTCATTCAAATGTAGTCGTGCGCACAACGAACCGATAGTTTACAAATGAAAATGAATCGTCTCGTCGCTTTCGTCAGCGCCAACAACAAACAGCAGCAGCAGCAAGCAGCAATCGGCAAGCGACTTCATTATCACATTCGTGTCACATTGCGCCCAACCGCCCTCATTCACGAGCACATGCTTCGTCAGCAGCAGTGAACTTCATTAAACATCATCTTGTTCTTCTTGTGTCCAACACGAACTTCATCATTGAGTCGTCGCCGTCGTTGCCGGGGTCGTTGATGGTCGTTATCCCATATACCGAGAAAAATCTATTTTTATGTTCTGCATACAACAAACACACACACTTGAGTTCCATTTCGTGTTTGTCTCGTTTCGTGTGTTAGTTCGTTTATTCGTACGTTCGTTGGCCCTTTTGGCATATTGTTTTTGTTGTACATTTCTATTGTGGTTGTTATTGTTGTTGCTGTTGCTGTTTGCTGCTGGTTGTCAGTATGTTGTTAGCACCTTAGCGGCTGTAGGAGCAACGTACAACAATGTTTTTTTATACATATATGTACAAACAGAGAGCGCGAGCTTACGAGTCACTCACTCACTGTTCGGTGCTAATTTGCATGGTGTAGAGTTGCCATGTGAGCACTGGCACTTTGAAATAAATTAAAAAGATAAAGTGGTTAATTTAAATAATTATTTTTAATCAATTTATTAATTATATTTATTAATTCTCATTAATCAATTATTTAATAAAAAAATAGTCGAAATTTATAGATATAGTCGAATAGTATAGAATAGTCGAAAAATATAGAGTTGCCAAGCGATTGGAAAAATAAAATTTGCATCTTCTAATTTCCTTAAAATAAACTGAATTAAACTAAATTTGACATTGAAACTATTAAGTTTCGGAGAGTCCACATAAATAATAACAGGGTTGCCGCAAAAATAAATGCACAAACACCTTTTAAAAGCATTAAAAATTGTAAAAATAATAAGTCGTTGCCTTCTGTCCGAATTAGTGCAGAGATGAGTTTGCTCGTCGGTGAAAAATTTACTAAAAACGCATAATTTTTTAGGGAATTTAAGCTAAATTAAAAGCAAGGTTACCAACGTCATAGGAAATATTTTATTACTGCTGTAGATAATTATTTTTTGCTAAATATTTTTAAAATATTATATTTATTGGATTTTTGAGACTTTGAGAAAATCTAAAAAAAATAGTTTTAAATTCTCAAAAAAATTTGGAATAATAACTCCAGAATACCAAAAGTTTAAATACTTGAGTACTTTAGTTCCAATACCATGAAATTCAAAGAGCTACTATATCACATGGTAGGCTCGTACTTCGAGTCTCCTAAAGGCTCAACCCACACCGGATTAGACGAGACGTCTTTTCTTGACTGATACGACAATGTCTCATAGCTTCATTAGGGTGGCCCTTATTTTCCAAAGTATTCCGATTCTTGATCGCACGCCCTAGAAATATGCGAATAGCCCAAAAACTAGTTTTGGGTCAATCAAAAAAGGTTTAGAGGTTGCGCAAGGAGCTTGAAATCCTGAAAAATTAAGAATTTTTGCCATTTTTATGTCTCCATATTTCAAAGCCACACTATCTGGTTTCCATACCGTAATAAGATCTGCATTTTATTACCTTTCCAAAATTACCACAATCTTAAAAATCGGTCGATTGATGATAGAGTTACAGAAATACAAATATGAAAGTAAATTTAATGTGGTGCATTCTCAAGCGTCGCATGCTCGTGATATACCGTTATAACGGTTCTAATGTTATTCTTATTATCTTATTACGGTATGGAAAACCAGTAAGGGATAGTGTGACTTTGAAATATGGAAGTCTGAGACATAAAAATGGCAAAAATTCTTATTTTTTCAGGATTTCAAGCTCCTTGCGCAACCTCTAAACCTTTTTTGATTGACCCAAAACTTTGTATATACTAGTTTTTGGGCTATTCGCATATTTCTAGGGGGTGCGATCGAGAATCCAAAAACTTTTTTATCCTCCATATAACTAAGGGCCACCCTAAGCTTCATATGTGACACACAGAACAAGACGAGATAAAAACGCTTGGTGTGAGTTAGAGCAGAATACGTTTAGGTTTGTGTGTTATTAGTCAAAGAGTGATTTTGACTAATCCGTTGTGGCTTGAGCCAAAAAAAAGCAGTCCGAGGTCACTTTTTGCCAGATCTCAGCACATTTATTAGAGATTTTGCATTCCAATGTAGGTTTTGAAGTATTTCTATTCTCTCAGTTGGTGATCCCCACTTCTCAAAAAATATTTTGGAGATATTTTTGGTTTTGTGTGCATATTTTGTAAACTACTAAAGCTATATCAAGCAAACTCTCTAGAGTCGTTTGCTTTAGGCAGTTTCTTATACAGTCTAAAAAAGGAAGAAATCGATTTGTAACCACGCCTACCTCCCGTACAAAGGTTATATTGAAAACTATTAAAAATGCTTTAATTCAGTAAAGAAAAACATCACAAACCTTAAATTTCATTGCAAAGATGGTACAGAAGGAGAAATGGGCATGGCTCCGCCCACTTATCGGTAAAAAACCATATATCCAGAAACTACTTGACCAATTTCAACGACTTTCGGTTCGAACCAGTTCCTTGGCATTGCAGTTCTACAATTTCAAAATGAGACAAATCGGTTCACAACCACGCCTACTTCCCATTCCACCATTTTGTCCAACTGATTTGCACCAAATTTAGATATAGTTTGAAAGAAAAGTGTGCGAGTGAGGAAATTTTAAAGGTTTCCCCTATTTCCTATTTTCCTCTAAACAACAAAAAACTTGAATCAACCGAATATTCATAAATTTTTAAAATCCTCGAATGTTTCACGTTTTAAGATTGCTCTGGCAACTCTAATCGCTTGTGTTTCTCTTGTTCACCCTACACATTTCCTCGTCTATACTTCCAAGCGAAGTCGAGTAATTTGAATCACATGCTCCTCGCCGCTGCGGTTGTTGGTCTGAAGGTTGTTCCATGCGCTTCTTCTTCTAAAGGGTGATTTTTTAAGAGCTTGATAACTTTTTTTAAAAAAAAACGCATAAAATTCTTTATTTGAAACGTTAGATTGGTTCATGACATTTACTTTTTGAAGATAATTTCATTTAAATGTTGACCGCGGCTGCGTCTTAGGTGGTCCATTCGGAAAGTCCAATTTTGGGCAACTTTTTCGAGCATTTCGGCCGGAATAGCCCGAATTTCTTCGGAAATGTTGTCTTCCAAAGCTGGAATAGTTGCTGGCTTATTTCTGTAGACTTTAGACTTGACGTAGCCCCACAAAAAATAGTCTAAAGGCGTTAAATCGCATGATCTTGGTGGCCAACTTACGGGTCCATTTCTTGAGATGAATTGTTCTCCGAAGTTTTCCCTCAAAATGGCCATAGAATCGCGAGCTGTGTGGCATGTAGCGCCATCTTGTTGAAACCACATGTCAACCAAGTTCAGTTCTTCCATTTTTGGCAACAAAAAGTTTGTTAGCATCGAACGATAGCGATCGCCATTCACCGTAACGTTGCGTCCAACAGCATCTTTGAAAAAATACGGTCCAATGATTCCACCAGCGTACAAACCACACCAAACAGTGCATTTTTCGGGATGCATGGGCAGTTCTTGAACGGCTTCTGGTTGCTCTTCACCCCAAATGCGGCAATTTTGCTTATTTACGTAGCCATTCAACCAGAAATGAGCCTCATCGCTGAACAAAATTTGTCGATAAAAAAATTTCGAACCGAACACTGATTTTGGTAATAAAATTCAATGATTTGCAAGCGTTGCTCGTTAGTAAGTCTATTCATGATGAAATGTCAAAGCATACTGAGCATCTTTCTCTTTGACACCATGTCTGAAATCCCACGTGATCTGTCAAATACTAATGCATGAAAATCCTAACCTCAAAAAAATCACCCGTTATTTCTGTCGCTGCGACTTCTTTCTACATCACCTCGGGGAGCATGTGCCAGCACTGACAACAATTAGATACTTCAACTTGTTGTTGTTGTTGCTGCTTGTTGTCATTGCAGTGATGTTGTTATTCGCATTTGTTGTTGTTGTTGTTGTTATTATTGCTCAACTGTCATGCCCGGCTGGCTGGCTGGCTGACTGGCGTTAGCACTTGCTTGACAACCATGGCGTCTAACTACATGCTCCCTGCTACGGTTACTGCTGTTACCTTTTGCTGTTTTGTTGTTATTGCTGCCACAGAGTCGCTGCTGTTGTTGCAAAAATATGCAAAAATTGTTGCTGTTGTTGCCGGTTGCTTGCCACCAGTAGCGGCTGATTGCTGACAGCGGCTGTTTTAGTAGAGCGCTCTTATTGTTGTTGTTATTGCTATTGCTGCCTAGCTGACTGCCTAGCTAGGCTGTCTGCGCGCCTGCCCTAGCTGTCTACCATGCTAACTCGCTTGCATGCTTGCTTGTTTCGTTGTTTCGTTGCTTGGTTGATTGTGTGTGTTTGTTGTCATTACGGATTTCCGCATTGTAATCCTGCCGATGGCCTTTGTACACCCTTATTTACATGTTGATGCACTACACTTGTTGTTATTATTGTTCTTCTATTGCATAGCTTACATGTTGTAGTTGTTGCTTGTTGGCATTTATCATTCGGGCGTAGCGGTGGGTGGGTCGGTTAGGCCCTCGGCACGCGCTGTCAAGCAAATTGCTTGAATGTTGAGAATTGTTGCAGACAACACTCTGTATTGTTGTTGTTGTTGTTGTCGACATATAGTCACATGTAAGGTTTTAATAGACACGAATGCCTGCATGTATTTATTTACCGTTTATCCATTTTTTTGTCGTTTTTTTTCTGCTGCTTTTATATGCAATTTAATTATTTCCTTTAAGTCCATCAATCATTGACTGGCGGTCAGTGATCTGTTGACAATTTCCGATTTGTGTTGGAAATTATAGTGAAATAGTTATGCTAATGTGTGTGTGTGCTTGTGCAGCGGAAGTTCATAGCTCGTGATGTGGGTCTTGTTTAAAGCTTTTTACTTCCACTGCCTCAGCGAGTTTTGATATTTTATATTAAAACAGTACTTGAGTTCATAGATTTTCCAACGCCAGGTCGACATTATGGATTTTAGTAGTCAACTCGAGCGCTGCAGTCACTGGCTGGAGCACTCAAACTCGATCTTGGACTCCAGAACCTCTTGAGCTCAATCAAACTTGAAATCTTCGAACCTCGAACTTGGATTACTATTACTTTTTCAAATTCTCCGGATATTCGGTCACTGGCTGGAGCCCTCAAACTTAATCCGAGTCTCCAGAACCCAACTGAAATCCTTAACTATTCTAATTAGGATTTATTTCCTTTTCAGCTGTTTTAAGCTTGGACATTTCTCAATACTTGCAGATCATCGAAATTGAAACAGTTATAAACCTTATACTCCAATATCCTAAAGCTTATTGGTTGGTGAAGCTGAGTTAGGTATTCCAGTTAAGCTGAATCGTAAACCTTATCTACCTGCAATAAGTATCCAAAATGTCCAACTAAACACCTTACTTGACCTCGGAACAGAACATCGTTGAGTCGTTTCCCTGGGCCTTGTAAAGCAGATTCCGAATTTTATATAAACGAACTTAAAATGAAATTACTGCCTAATACAGAAATTTCATGTACTAGTCACAGAGACTGGAAATCTCGTAGAACAAAAAGGTACCGATTTTCTGCCCCTTGATGGAAGTCACTGAATTCTAGTTGCACTACAAGTCTTCCGAGTTCATAGATTAACTAAAAACTGTAGCCAGCGGCTGAGTTTCTATCTTCCAAGACCTTGTGAATACGTTTCTTAGTAACTCAAAGTGGTCGATGTCGAAGACTTCCACAGCGAATGGTATTTGTGGTTCCATCGAGCCGATTGGACTTTTAGGGCTTCTATGAACCCTCTTATGTTTTAAGCTCGAGGGCATTCCCCTTTTCCATTGACCAGAGCTTGCTTCTCTTGTCCAGTAGTTTCTCGGAGTTTCTAGATCCGGTCTAAACAGTACTAAGGCACTACCAACATAACAATCATATACAGAAATATTTTCACAAAGCGTGCATCTTTTTAAAGTACTGCCAAATCTACAGGCCTTTAGCTGTATGAGTCCATACTGATTATATAGAGTCGTCTGTTGTGGTTATGAACAAAGTATTCCTATTATTTTTTGGTGTTATTGAGGTCGAACTTCAATGATTGATAGCCAATGTCAAGATCGGGATTGATTGCTGAAAATATACTTTAAATAGTGGAATAAGGAACTTCATTAGAAGTAAGAGACTCAATAAGAAAGAGTAGAAATTATCGATTAGTAATTAGTAAGAGAGTTAGAAGGGGTTTCAGAGACTTTTTAAGCAGGTTTCGGCATAAAGATTGAGAGTTTGTTGTGGGAGTATCGCTAGCAGAAGATAAGGAGTCGGAGTCCGCGCAAATTAGAGCTGTTAGATAAGAGATGAGGTTTATTGAGTCGTACAACAAGATCTTAGTGTAGAAGACCTTAAAAATATCCCTATAGAAGTAAAGTGTGGTTTTTTGAAATCTAGAAACCATGAAGACTCACTTCTAATGGAAAAATGTGGATCTCGAGTCAACCATAAAAATAACACTCAACGTAGAAGACCTTAGAAATGACTTTAGTGAAGCTTTATAGAAGTGAAGTGTGAGAGCTTTTGAAAATTAAAGGTCATGGAGACTAACTTCTAATTGAGTAATGAGCACCTCATACCTCAATGCTGAGTAATTTCAAGAGGAGCATGAAATTTAAAGTCTACGTAGCACATAAAATGAGCTACAATATCTATTTGGCCATCTCCGCCTAAAACTATGCAGCTATTTCTGAAGCAACTTTAAAGAGTGCCAGCTAATTTTAGGCGTGTTGCCAGCAGAAGTTTAAAATTTAAAGTAAGGAGAGAATCTTTACAAAACTAATAATAACAACAAAAAAAAACATTGAAAATTCCAAGCAACACAGCAAAGCAATGAAAAATTGCACGAAACGTAAACAAAATCCAATTAAAGAACAGAAGTAATTAAGAAGAAAAAGAAAAAACTCTGTGCAGAGAAACCAATGACCACCATGGGAGGGAAATACGCGGAGGCTGTGGTATGCGGCTAGAGGCCGGCGAACCAACTAACAGACGACTACTATAATATTATTGTGCAGACGAGTGACTAGAGGAGAGCAGGGCGAGGGACGAGGAGCGCTTATGAACTGCAAGCGTTGCAAAAATGTATACAGAAACTTACTATATGTGTGTGTAAGACCCTATATGTTATACATATATATTTGTATATATGTATTTATGTATGTGTGTATGTGTGTTTGCGCCGTGCATTGCGCCCTCTTTGTCAATGCGTACTTTGTTGACCTTTTAAGTTGAGGTTGGCCACCGATGATGATGACGTTGCAACGACCCGTCAACATTGCTAACCACCGATATTGCTACACTGCTTTACTGCTTGCTGTTGTTGTTCTTGCTATTGTGCAGTGCATGGGCTGCTTGTTATGTGTTATGTTGCTATTGTTGTTGGGGTTAATGAAACCGATTGGCACAGAAAATGCAACACTGCAAATGCGACCGGCCCATATGGAACAACGAACTCAGGAAGACCCAAGACCGTTGACGCAGCGGCGAGACAACGACACCAATACACATAAATATGTATGTTGGTGTGTGTGTGCTTGAAGAGGCGCATGCCCTCGCATTAAGCAGTCATTTGTTGCGAATAGTTGCAGGCGTTGCACGAAAGAGTGTTTGTGGAGAATTTAAAGAGCGACAGGCTTATATTTTTGAAGAGCAACTTTAAAGGGTTTTTTATATTTAGCGAGCGGCAAAGCAGGAAGTAAGTTGAAAACGATATGTGGAGTGTTACTAAAGAGCGCAAAAGTTTTAAAAAGAAACCGAGGAATTAAAGAAATGTTGTTTTCGGTGTCTTACTGCTTCATAAGAAGACGGACTTCAATAAAAGTCATCTAAAAGTTCTACTTTGAGATTATACCAGGTCCGGACCTTACATATCTTCTACGTCAGTGGCAAGAATAAAGTTGAATTAAAGCTTTGTTAGGTTCCTGTTGGTTCGAGGATATTCTTCCTAAGTTTGAAGGAACTATTGCAGACTCCGTTTATCATCCTAGGTAATCGTGAGACTTTCGCAAGGGTTTTGAGTATACTGCGTTGCTGACTATTTCGCCCAAGTCGATTCTTCAACTAATTTGTAGCTATAGCAATCCCACAGAAGGTTCCAAATCAGCTTGATTCTCGACTTTCGCTGAAGCTTTATAATATTTGGATCCAAATGTGGTCAGTCCTATATTTGACGAGTCGCAGATATTGCTATGAAATCAAGGGTATATTTAGCTTGAGTATAATGTAAGCTCAACTTTGTCGGATCATACCTGGTTCTCACCCACATTTCGTATTAATTTTTTGTCATCTTTGAAGCGATTCTATGTCGGCTTTACAGCGGTTTTTACGTGTTTTCATTGGAGATAAAGCTTTATGATGTTGGTTCCAGGCTTTTACTTGATTGGAGACCGATTCTTATTAAGAGTATAAGCCATATATATATATATATATAAGAGTCTGCCAACATTATTGTTTTTTATCTCAAGAAAAGCTTTTCTTTTATTCTTTTGTTGAAGGAAAGCTTCATTTATTCCCATAACGGAACTTTATACCATAAAAGTCTGCAATGATATGGTTCATTCTAGGCTTTAACTCAACTACTCTGATAGAAAAAGGCACCGTCTTTAACTGCTTAAACTGCTGCTCACCCTCTCTTCTTAAATTCCATACTCTTTTTTATTTAATAATACTCTTCGTTAGAATGCTCTTTTCATAAAAAATTGCTCTTAAAGAAGCTCTGCTCTCTACACTCTTTGTATACTCTTAAGCTTACTCTTACACCGTTCTCTTCACTATACTCTTCCTTGAACTAGACGCTCTTAGCAATTGAAAGTGAACGCGTTTGCATGCATTCACCCAAACAGCAATCCGTCGTCCTCCACCTCAACGCCCAACCGAGCCAACGCATTTTAGTAAATACCAACAACCTCTACACTTTATCGTCTTCCCGTCGCAGCGTTTGCTTGCTGTAGCCTTAAATAACAACAACAAACGCATTGTTTGTGCTGCTCACACCCAGCGAACAGCGCGCATGTTGCAGCAAAAACACTTCCGCATTTTCTTTCACACGACCATTTCGCGTTTTTGTTTTGCTCTTACAAGCGCCTAGCTGTCTCGCTCTCTCTCACTCTCTCTCCCTCCGACAATGCACTTTCCGTATTTATGCTTTTCGCTACTCTACTCCGTTGCACTTACAAATATCAGCTTTGCTGCAACAGCCGGCCTTCTTCCCCAACAAAAGCAGCACAATAAATGCGAAAGCACGTGGAAAGTGGAATAGGAAAACAACTTTCGCGCCATTTTCATTTTATTTGACGTTTGTTTTGTGCTCCAATTTCTCTTCGTTTATGTTTTTGTCTGTCGTTTCTCTGCTGCCAGCGCTGCAACTGTTGCATTTGAGCAATTATGACAGCTGCAGTTGAGCGCTTGTCATGCAGTAGTATGCAACGCTTTAATGCAGCTATCGACCGTTAGGTGGCGCTTAGAGAGCCACATGTGCCGTTATTTTCGATTGTGATGGCTGGAAATTGTGTTCGGAGAAATTTTCTTAGGTGAGATTGCGCATATTATAAAGTATTCTGGAGTTAAGGGTGCTTCTTTAGGAATCGGTATTGTTACCGCTGAGAGATCATTCATCTGTTAAACCCTTAAAGGGCTCGTCTGACTTATATTTAAGATTCTTTCTTTCTTTCTTGGCATTTCTAAGAAGTCATTAAGAAATAAGTCGTGGTGGTAAAAATGACGTACCTTTCTCAATATGATCCACCTATACAAACAATTATTTATTTATTTTCCATTTTAAAATTCTATAAAAAAAATCAAGTCTTATTATTTAATCAAAAATTTCGTTGTTCCGAATTTTCGGAATCATAAAATTAAGAACTCAGAAAATACAAATTTTTGTTTATTGTGAAATATTTTTATTTCTCACTACTAAATTATCATACTATTTGGTAAAAAATTTTCAGTATTCCGGATTTTCGAAATCCTAAAAATAAGAACTCCGAAAATTGGAATTTATGCTTATTGTAATTTTTTTTAATTTTCCAATCTAAAATATTTTATAAAATCAAATAAAAATATTTAATAAAAAATTTGTGATTCCGAATTTTCGGAATTATAAAATTAAGAACACTGAAAATTATTATTTACACATTTTTCTGTTTTTCACTCTAAAATACGAAAAAAATTAAACAACGTTATTTAATAAAGAAAATTAAGGACTCCGAATTTTCGGAATATTTAAAATAAGAGCTCCGAAGATTCTAATTTATGAATATTTTAAAATTGTGTTATTTTTCACTCTAAAATGTTCCACAAAATTAATTAACAATAAAATATGTCCGGGGTCTTGAGTTTTCGGGATCATAAAGAACATTAAGATTCAATTATTATAAAATTACGAACTCCGAAAATTATTATTTAGGCATTTTTCACTCTAAACTACAAAAAAACATTAAATACCAGTATTTAATAAGAACAATTATCTACTCCGAATTTTCGGAACAATAAAAATAAGAACTCCGAAATTCTAATTTATGCATATTTTTAAATTTTCTTATTTTTCACTCTAAAATATTCTACAAAAATAAATATAAATAAGGATAATTTCGGTATCCCGAGTTTTTGGAATAATAAAAATAAAAACTTCGAAAATTCTAATTTATGCATATTTTAAAATTTTCATATTTTTCACTCTGAACTATTCCACAAAATTAAATAACAATAAGAAAAATTTCGGAATCTTGAGCTTTCAATAATTCGGAATATTACGAAATTTCGGGATTTTGCTATCTGTATGTTCATCTAAACAATTTCAAGTCATCTAATTTTACACTTTTCTACTTACAGTTTTCCATACAACTTGAAACAATTGGCAAACACCCACCACCACAACAACAACAGCAATAACAGCAACTTTGTTGACGACACTTCAACGCCAACAGCAAATCACTCAACGGCAGCAGTATTGTATAGGCGCACAGAAGTGCTAAGAAAATCGCAGGCGACACAAATTGACACAACAAAAGCAAAAACAGCAAAGTTTACAAAAAATGAAGTAAGTGAGTTGTTGTATGCCATAAGCGTGAATGTAAAAATTGCACACAAAACAAGCAGCAGCAACACTAGTGATTGTAGACAAAGACATTGCAATACATATAAACAGCAAAGCAGTAATAACAAGAAGAACTATATACCACATAACAACAATATAAACGACAAGAAAAGCAGTAAAACTGACCAACCCGACCATTTTATGGGGTAAGTCTCAGCCATTGTTGCATAGATACATCTATACCTGTATATTTGTAGATTATGTACTCTTTCCCGCTTTTTACTTACCTTACTTTTTTATTTTTACTGGCGCAATGCTTTTTTTTATTGGCGCAATGCTGTGCCACACTTGATTTTCGTCGCATGTTTTTTTTTTATTGTTTGTGGCAGCTGTCCATTGCTGCTGGTTTCCTGTTCGCAATGGTTGCCTTTTCAGCGTCACTTTTGCTATTTTTCTCACAGGCAACACTGTAGTGGGATTCATTTGGGGTAGTAGAGGTGTAGAGAGGTGTAGAGGGGTAGATTATCAGCTGCATTTTACATGGAATTTTATTAGAGCTTGAATATGCTAAAAATATATTTGTACTTTGTCTAAAAAATAAAAGATTTTACTTACAATAAGTATTTCCGAATTTTCGGAATACTTTTGAACTTAATTAAAGTTGAACTATATATTTTTACTTCGTCTAAAATACTGATTACATTACTTTCACTAAGTATTTTGAAAAACAAATATATTCACTCCGAATTTTCGGAATACTTTTAAATTTAATTAAAGTGGAAAAATTTATTTTACTTCGTCTAAAATACCGAAGATTATATTTTCAATGAGAATTTTTGAAAAAAAATATATTCACTCCGAATTTACGGAATACTTTTAAACCTAATTAAAGTGGAAATATTTATTTTATTTCATCTAAAATACCGAAGACTATATTTTCAGTGAGTATTTTTGAAAAAAGTGTATTCACTCCGAATTTTTGGAATACTTTTAAACTTTTAAAGTGGAAATATATATTTTACTTTGTCTAAACAATCGAAGACTTTATTTTCAGTGAGTATTTTTGAAAAAAGTGTATTCACTCCGAATTTTTGGAATACTTTTAAACTTTTAAAGTGGAAATATATATTTTACTTTGTCTAAACAATCGAAGACTTTATTTTCAGTGAGTATTTTTGAAAAAAGTGTATTCACTCCGAATTTTTGGAATACTTTTGAACTTAATTGAAGTTAAATTATATATTTTTACTTCGTCTAAAATACTGAATACATTACTTTCACTAAGTATTTTTGAAAAATGGTATATTCACTCCGAATTTTCGGAATACTTTTAATTCTAATTAAAGTGGAAAAATTTATTTTACTTCGTCTAAAATACCGAAGACTATATTTTCAATAAATATTTTTGAAAAAAGTATATTCACTCCGAATTTTTAAATCTAATTAAAGTTGAAATGTGCCATGAAATGGTTTTCCAAAAGCCTTTTTTCATATTCTCTGCAGAAATCATGTACATTTACAGAGTAAAATTTCGGAGTAATTCCGAATTAAAATTTTAACTCTTAATCTTGCTAAAATGGTTTTCGGAAAGCTCAAATTTTACATCAAATTTAACTAATGTTATCACTTCAGTTGTTATTGTGAAACATAATTTCTAATTTTACTCCGAAATTCCAAAAATTTCAGATTTTTTTAAATTTATTTTTCTATTCAATATTCGAAATTTTAACATTATCTTTTAATAATCCGATTTAAAAAATTGCTTTGTTTTTCTAAATATTAATTTTGGAAACCCGAATTTTTGAATAACTCGAAAAAAGTTATAAGACAACTGCATAAAATAATTAAATCATATGAGCTTTAAATAAACTATGTACATAATTCTATTGAAAATACTTTTGTATTCATTTTAATATATTTTTGGATCCCGATCCCGACCACGCCCACCTCCCATACAAAGGTTAGGTTGAAAATTACTAAAAGTGAGTTAACTCACTAACGAGAAACGTCAGAAACACTAAATTTCACATAAGAAATAGCAGATGGAAGCTGCACTCAGATTTTTTTACAAAATGGAAAATGGGCGTGGCGTCGCCCACTTATGGGTCAAAAACCATATCTCAGGAATTACTCGACCGATTTCAATGAAACTTGGTTTGTAATAGTTTCCTTACATCCCAATGATATGTTGTGAAAATAGGCCAAATCGCTTCACAACCACGCCTACTTCCTATATACCAGAACTTTGAAGACAATCTGAATCGTTTACTTTACATATAAAGTAAGCACTAGTGAAGATATCGGTGCAGAACTTTGCATAAATACTATGTTAATAGTGTGGCAGCCCCATTCTAAAAATCGCCGAAATCGGACCATAGGTTTTTAAGGCCCCATATATCGAACACGAGGACCTCGGTGCTTCTAACCTAATATTATGGTTTCCAACTTTCAATGGACTTTATACAATATATATGACGAATATGTGGGTCAAATTGTGTCTTATATAATATAATATAAATAAAGTTAAATAAATAAATTGCGAGAGTATAAAATGTTCCGTTACACCCGAACTTAGCCTTCCTTACTTATTTTATTAGATTTTAGATAAAATTCCTAGAAATAAATATATTTCTAAAGCAATAATTTTCGGGATCCCGAAATTTCGAGATTGCAACTTGAAATCAAATTTTTATTAGAGTTTAAATAAAATTGCTAGTAATAAATATATTTCGAAAATAATAATTTTCGGGATCCCAATATGTCGGAATTGCAACTTTTTCCAAAAACAATTGTCCTAGTAATAAAATGTTTTCTCTGGTGATTGCCTCTTCTCACAGAACAGTTTTTTATATTTTTACCTCGGTTTACTAACTTTCTAACTACCTACCCTAAACACATTCAATATTATTGCATCAAGCCAACAACCTTCATATGTCTATTTCCACTTTCATTAGAGCTACACTTTGTAACTTTGTTGAGGCTCATGCCTTTATTCATATCTGTGTGTATGTGTATATGTGTATTTAAATATAAAATGTATATGTCTGTGTGTTGTTGTTATGAATTTCAGCATATTTTATGGATGAACTAATCGCGTTGCCCTCAAAAACTTATCTAGTTATGTAAGGTTTGCAATGCAATGGAGTTGCAGGCAGCTATATGTTCTACATCATACATGCACACATGCAATAACAAAATCCATATACTCGATAAGAACTGTGGCAGCTATTTAATGAATATATGTATATTTATTTTTTTTGTATTTTTTTTTTGCTGTTGTTGCTTTGTGTCGTTTCAAACACGCATGTGCGCTTGCATGTTGACCATAAATTAAAAGTGAACTTATTTGTTACTAATACGCCGTGTCATACATAAGCCAAATGCATACAAAAGCAAGCAGAAAAGCGCATAGCAGCATATGAGAGCTATTAGTTTATACACAAATACATACAAAGAAATGCCGCCAATTACGGTTTTGTAATTTTTTTGTATTTTGTTTTCTCTGTAAAAATCTATTTGCAATGCGCCACACACAGCTTTGCTTTACTTTCCACACTACTACTACATGCACACAGATACACCCATTTTCACAAGCTCAACATTTGTGCAACTGCATCTGCTTTATTTGCTATAGAACGTTTGCACGTTTGCCGCCACATGCCGCCAATGCTGCTGACTGACAAGTCGTGCAATGGCCGCGACCAACAGCCAACAACCAAGCAGCAAGCACCAAGTGGCAGAGTCATAGTCAGCATATAGCCTCAGTCGTTGCCGTTTGCCATAGCCGTAGCAATGACCCTTAATTGGGCCAACAACCACTTTAGAGTGCAGGCATGCAACGCCGACAGTTTCGTTCTTTGCGTGCTTTTGCTCGTTGCCTCAGTTGTGTTTGTGGTTGTGTCATGCAATGCTATGCAATGCTATGCGCTGCTATGCACTGCACATTTCACCAATAGAAGTGTACTTCGCTGTTTATTTGCGTTTTGCGCTCGAAATGAGAGATTTAAAAATAGAAAGCAAAAAAAAACGCTGTAGAGGAAGCGCTGCGGCGAAAGCGTTTGTTCGTGTGCATTGGCGCGAGCGTGGGCGCTACAGTCGGGGGAATTGATTTAAACTCTATAAAAATTAAAATTTTGAATCAATAAAGAGTGAAAACGAATTTTCCATAATATTTTATAATTTTGAAAATTCAGTTCGAAAAATGTGAAATTTTTAAAAAAATATTAATTTTTTTAAACGAATTAAAAAAAATTAAATTTTGGAAAATTTCTCTTCAAACCAATTATTTTCAAATAAATTTCAATTAAAATTCTGTTAGTTAGTTTCTACAAATAGTTTTATTTTTTGAGAATTTTCGAAAATATTTAATTTTCTATACAAATTAAAAAAGAATAAAGTTTCGAAAACTTCTAAGTTAATAAAAAGTGAAAAGGAATTTTCAATAATATATTAAAATTTTTAAAATTCAGTTGAAATTTTGAGAATTTTCGAAAATAATAATTTATTTTTATACGAATTAAAAAAATAAAATTTTCGAAAATTTTTCTATTCAAACCAATTATTTTCAAATAAATTTCAATTAAAATTTTGTTAGTTATTTTCTTCAAAATAGTTTTATTTTTTGAGAATTTTCGAAAAAATTTAATTTACTACACAAATTAAAAAAGAATAAAGTTTCGAAAAAATATAGTTAAAACGTGAAAATGAGAATATTCAATAATATTTTATAATTTTGAAACTTGAAATTTTGATTTATTTAATTTTCTATACGAATTAAAAAATAAAATAAAATTTTCCAAAATTTCTCTTCTAAAAAGTAAAAAAATAAAATAATTTAAAAATTAATTTAATTATTTCCATAAAAATTAAATAAATAATAAAATTTTCGAAAATTTCCCTTAAAACCAATTCCTTTAAAAAAATTTCAATTATTTTTCAAATAATTTTAATAATTAATTTTTTTTATTAGAAAAATAAAATATATATTTCTCTTAGAATAATTTTTTATATAAATTTCAATTAAAATTTTTACATTTATGTATTTTTTTTAATTTTAAAATTTTCCAAAAAATTTGGTATGCGACTTTGTTGTATTTGGTAGAAAACTTCGCTTAAATAATAGTCTTATTCATAAAAAAGACTTAAAGAACTATATAATTTGTCAATTTGAAATGACCTGATAGATGATTTCAGGCGCGATGGTTGGAAAGGAATAGGGCTAATGAGCTATCTTCAACCTTTGAGGTACCTATAATAAAATTACGAGACGAAGTGAAAAAATAAAACACGAAACTTTAAGGAAACAGAAGTAAAAAGAAATGTTGATACGAGAAAGGAAGAAAAGACTATCCATTTTTAAAGTATGTGAAAATGAGGAGGAAGTGTTCCTTGAGAAAACAATATTATAAAACTGAACTCCGACTGGAGAATAACTGAGAATGTATAAGAGAGAAATATGATATCAAATCAGGTTAGGAGAAGTTGAGATTAGCCGCAGAGATAGAAACGACAGCTGTATAGATATGATTCATATGATGATGTGAGACGAGACGAGACGAGATCTAACGAAGCAAGACAAATCATGACCAGTGAGAAATAAACGATATCACAACAAATCAGATGAAATGAAAAGTAGACAAGGGACGTGAGGCTCATGAAACGGAACATATGTGCTGAGAGAATCTTCAATGTTCAGCAAGAATATAAGGGTCAAAACACATTTCTTTCTCTGTTAAAACGCAAAATATTTGGTGTTCGGTAATTGGACTTGTGGAACGAGAAACTTTTAAACTTAGTCTTGTTAGGGTAGGTTAGGTTAGGTTGGTCTGGTAGGCCTGCAGGCCACGCATAGACCAGTTATGGTCCTTTGCGATACCAGAATGGAGTGCCTTTACGTATTCCCTGAGTAGTAGTCATCGTTCAGGATGCCTGCGCCTGTCGTGAATTTTAATAGTTTATGAGGCTTCACTGACGATATCTCCTCTAGCTTATCGTACTGTGGGGCCCCTAAGTGCCTAAAACGCTGTCTCGCTAACGCAGGACATACGCACAAGAGATGCTCCACTGTTTCCTTGGTGCCCCGCTCTTGACATTTTCTGCATTCCTCCCGTTCTGACAGCCCCATTTTATAGGCATGTGCCGCTACAAGGCTGTGACCGGTAAGAATGCCAACCATGGTCCTACAGCCCTTTCTATCGAGCTCCAGTAGGAACCTTGTATATTTTTGATCTACCGCTTTGCACATGACCTTTGCAGTTTTACACCCCGGTAGATCCTTCCAGCGAGATATGATTCTTCTTGCCATGCATCTGTCTATGTCATCGTATAGAATGTGCATGGGTTTAGCGATGTTGATCATGTTTCCGGGTGACAGCTGTACACCACTCTTGGCAATCCCGTCTACGATTTCGTTGCCCTCGATGCCTTTATGGCCTGGCACCCAGTAGAAGTGTAGCCTCATATATCTGGCGACCCTCACCACTGCTGCCCTGCTGCTCAGGACACTTTTGGCCGATATTCGACACGAGGTTACTGCCTTGATTGCTGCTTGGCTGTCTACGTAGATATTAATTTTAGAGTATTGGCCTTGTGCGCTGGAGGCTAGCTCTGCTGCCTTCCCAATAGCAAAGACCTCTGCTTGAAATATACTGCAGTGGTTCGGCAGTTTGAACGGTTGTCTTATGCCTAATTCTGGACAGTATATTCCTGCACCTACTCCCTCATCCATTTTAGAGCCATCCGTATAGATGTTTAAGGTGTTGCGTGTAGTTACGGTGCCCTTGCGCCAACCATCCTTTTCCATGTTTACCGTGAAACCTCTTTCCCAGTTGTAGAATGGGACCAGATAGTCAATACCTGTCAGACTGCTCTTAGCAACCGAGCTGTGTCCGAAGGTTCTGTATGTGAATTCACCTATTGCCATCAGTCGACCCGCCGATTTCGCCGCGCAGCTTTCGGCAAAGAGATCTATAGGTGGCAGGTTTAATATTCGTTCTAGAGCAGCCGTTGGGGTGGTTCTTAGGGCTCCCGTTATACATAGCGCTGCAAGCCGCTGAACCTTTTCCATCGGCTTCCGATATGTAGATTTTCTGGTACCCGTCCACCATACCAAAACCCCATAGAGCAGAATTGGTCTCACTATTGCTGTGTAGCACCAATGCATGAGAGTGGGAGAAAGCCCCCAGGTAGTGCCAAGCATCTTCCTGCATGCATACAGAGCATTACTGGCTTTCCTCACTCTCTCCTCCACATTGTACTTCCACAGAAGTTTGGTGTCCAAGACTACCCCTAGGTATTTGGTGCGGTCCTTGAGCGGGAGCTCGGTCCCATTTAGCGAAGGGGGCCTCCATGCAGGTATTTTGTACCTTCTAGTAAACACCAGAAGGTCTGTCTTTTCCGCATTAAGCCCCAGTCCCGCTTGCGTTGCCCAATTATTGACAGTGCTGAGAGTGCTGGTCATTATACTGCTGACAGTGTGCAGACACTTTCCCGTTATTAAGATGGCGATGTCATCCGCATACGCTGTTATCTTGGGAGCTTTGTTTTCAAACTGTTTTAGTAAGTTGTTTACCACTAGTGTCCATAAGAGTGGAGATAGCACTCCGCCTTGCGGAGTACCTCTACAGACTTCCTTGGTCACACTGGCATCATTCCATTCTGCTTTTATCTTTCTAGACATCAAGAGGTTTTTCACCCACCTTTGTATGACAGGCTCAACCCCCATTGACTCAATACTTCGCAGTATGGATTCCGTAGACACATTATTGAATGCTCCCGAAATGTCCAGGAATGCTCCCAGAGCATATTCCTTGTATTCTAGAGCTTTTTCAATGTTATATACCAGTGAATGGAGTGCAGTCTCCACGGATCTGCCTTTTGTATACGCATGTTGCGATTTGGACAAGCTGCCAGGAGGCGCTGTGTCCCTTATATGTGCATCTAGTATTTTCTCCAGCGCCTTCAGAAGGAAAGAGGTAAGACTTATGGGCCTGAACTCTTTCGAGTAGGTTGGATTGTTTTTACCTGCCTTCGGTATGAAAACCACCCTAGCCTCTCTCCATGAGTGCGGTACATAACCAAACCTTAGACATCCTCTGAATATCACTCGCAACCACGGCACGACCAGCTGCATTGCGTTCTTTAGCATGGCTGGAAAGATGCCATATGTACCGGGAGATTTGTAAGAGTCGAAGGAGCGGATTGCCCATTCTATTTTATCCTCCGTAATTATACACTCGGACAGGATAACGGCATTATTTCCTTCGTGTGGAGTGTTAACCGGGTTCTTGCATCCCGGAAAGTGTACGCTGACTAGAACCTCTAAGGAGTCCCTGCAATTCTCCGTCCACTCTCCGTTGTTTCTGCGAATCAGGCCTGGCGAGGGTGGGCTTTTAGATAACAGCTTTCTAAGTCTTGCCACCTCATTTGTTCTTTCAAAGCTGCTACAAAAGTTTTTCCAGGACTGTCGTTTGCTCCTGCGCATTAACTTTTGTAGTCTCTTAACAGATCCTTGTATTCATTCCAACATTCCTCGCTCTCTGCTAGCTTGGCCAAGTTGAAGATTTTCCTTACACTGCGTCTACACGATTCGAGCTCCTTGTTCCACCAAGGGGTCACGTTTTGCGTTTGGGCCGCAGCATAGGACAAGCGGAATGATAAGCCTTAGTAAGAGTGCTACAGAAGAGATTCACACCCTCCTCTAACTCTTGTGGAGAGTTGAACACGCACGGTCTAAGTCTTTTACCAAACAGTATTTGTCGGTAACGTGCCCAGTTTGTAATTCTGGGATTTCTTCTAGCCTCAAGTCTAGCTTTAACCCCCTTTTTAATAGAGAAATGTATATATCTGTGGTCAGAGAACGACGGTGTACTTAGCACCCTCCAGTTCTCAACCGTTGTACCACCACTGGTGTAAAGTGTAAAGTCTAGGACGTTTTTCGAGGTTGGTCCTATATACGTAGGTTCCTCCCCCCGGTTTGCTATCACTAGACTACTTATTAATATAAAGTTTAATAGGGACTCACCTCTTGCATTAATGTCTCGGCTTCCCCAAATCGTGTGGTGCGCGTTAGCGTCAGCCCCAACCACTAGCGACTGTTTCCTTCTGCTGGTTGTAGCCACCAGCCTCTGGAGTTCTGCAGTCGGTGCCTCGCCGTCATGTGGCAGGTAACAGGATGCAAGGATATATCCTATATACGTAGGTTCCTCCCCCCGGTTTGCTATCACTAGACTACTTATTAATATAAAGTTTAATAGGGACTCACCTCTTGCATTAATGTCTCGGCTTCCCCAAATCGTGTGGTGCGCGTTAGCGTCAGCCCCAACCACTAGCGACTGTTTCCTTCTGCTGGTTGTAGCCACCAGCCTCTGGAGTTCTGCAGTCGGTGCCTCGCCGTCATGTGGCAGGTAACAGGATGCAAGGAGTATGAGCTCATCCCTGCAATCCTTTACCGCCACCACCGTCAGGTCATCTGTGGAGAGATTTAGGTTAACATGGGAATACAGCTTTTTGCTTACCAGTACCGCCGTTCTTACCTTGTTAGTGACGCTCGGGGTATATGTTGTGTAGTTAGGTGACTTTAGTCCGGCGACCACGTTACCCGATGCTATCCATGGTTCCTGGACTAAAGCCACGTCGTAGCCGCCCTTCTCTAGATTGAGAAGGAGTTCGGCTGATGCGATCTTACTTTTGTGGAGGTTCACCTGAAGTACCGTCAGCTCCTGGTTCATTAACCTTAGAGTACTGATCAGGTGACCCCTCCACCTCCTGCAAGACTAATGAAGTCGCCATTATCTCTTCAATTCCGAGATCTTTTTCGACTTCACCCGTCTCCAGTGTGTTTACATTGCCATCTGCAGGGTGGCGCTTTTTGAGGCGAAGGAATACGCTTCCAACTCTCCACGCCATCTTCCCGAATCTGGCATATAAGATGTCTTCAGCCGCCTTATTGATTTGGAGTATGTAGCTTTGACCTCCATCTGCGTTTGCAGTTTTAGCCACGCTCAGTACTCTCCAATCACTGGTCGGCACGTCCGTGTTTTGTCGTTGTAGCAGTCGAAGTGCATGTTCCGGGTCTACCACGCGAGGTATCACCGCCTTCGCTTTGGGGACCGACGGAATGCTGCTCCGATCCACAACCTCGAGTTTCGCGTCCTTCCACAGGTTTGGAAGCGTTGTCACTGCTTCCTTCACCCATGTCAGCGACGGGTCGTCCTTACATTTAAGGATTTTGACGCCACCAAGCCACCCCGCTCCATCAAACGTTGGCATTGGTGCGCTGGGATCGGCGTCCATCCTCGAGAAGAGCGCTTCTAGTAGCTTCATTTCGACTACTTTCCACCGCTCCTGCGACATCTGTCCCAGCGGGTTACTGCGGTCAATGAGAGCCACGATCAAATGTCGCTTTGCCACCTCATTAGCTGCCGCCGCTGCTCTGGACGTTGTCGGCTTGTCGTCCGTTCGTTTGACTTTAGGCTTCTCAGCCTCGTCTTTTGTTTTCCTTTTCTTTGTTGGCGCTTTCGGTTCGATCTCTGTCGACCGTTGCCTCTTTTCAGCGATATGCTCCTCGATACGATTAGCAAATGCTGAGTTCGAGGCACTGCACCAACTGCGTGAGGCAAAGTGCGCTCGGCCGCTTTTCACCTCCTCTCTGGCCCAAGCCAACCGTTTCATCTCCTCTTCACTCAGGTTGGACTTGCCTTCGAGTCGGTTACAAATGCCGACCGCCGCCTTGTACCTCGATTTGGCTTTCAACCCCTTCCTTGCTGGGCTTCTTCCGGGGCCCTCTCTTGTTGCCAGAGTTGGAACCCTCGGTCGAATCCTGCGGAGAGCGAAGAAGCTCTTCTTCTTTGTCCGTGTTTATGCTCACAGCGCTTTCTGGGTCCGAATCTTCATGGATTACGGAACCCGCGCGCTGCAGAGCTGGTCTGGCAGTAGCATTACAACCACCGCAACCTGCTCCCGTTGCAGTGGAGGTGTGGCCGCTGGCGACACAGCTTGAAAACTCGCTGTGCCCGCCGGTGGTAGCAGCCTCGTCTCCCACCGACGTTTGGGCTGATATCCCAGCCCGCTGTTCATCTTTTTTGTCCTCCATATTGAGTTTTTGTTTTCGGGGGTCTCTACCCCTAGCGTTTTATACCTACCGCCAGGTACCTCACTGGCAATGGCTGATGTACTCATGCCTCCACCGCCCTATGAGGATGCATATAGAGCATTCCAACATATGATGATGGATGTGGAGTATATCAGCCTTAGCTAGATGGCGCCTGCCTGCACTGCCGTGACTTAGCTTGTCATAGACAGCTTGAGACCCCAGCAGTGCAGGCAGCGCTACCCATTGCCCAGTCGACACCCGCGCGGAGGATATAGCCAAGAGGAATTTTTGTCGACCCTTGTTAGGGTATATTTCTTCCGGTTTTTTTTTTGATCTTCGATAATTTTTTCGCTACATTAGTGGATTACCCCTTCTTGATAAAGTATTATTTTGAATTTTTGTTCCGATCATAGTTCTTGCAGACTCATCATCCCTCTCGACACCGACTATAGATACCCTATTCATACATACATCTATCTGTATGTACTGCTCGAGTGAAATATGCAAACCGAACCCACGCGAAGTTGCTCCTTGAAAAGGAGCACAATAACCGCAACCTCGCGCAACTTCCGCTTGTTATGTGGGTTTTCTGCTTGCTTTTAGCATTTAATACACAACACAGGGTATGAAGTGTGCGGCCAGTAGTTGCGTGAGTTGTCTGCATCGACAACCTGCGCTCAGCTGTGCGCCTGTGACATTAAGTTGCACAACAAATACACAAACACACGCACTCGCAACACACAGCACGCATTCCAGAAACAATTTTCTATTGCTTTTTTGCAATATTTGCATTTGTACGTATGCACATACATACCGCTGTTCGATTTTATAGCGTTTTCGCGCATAAATTCGCATGCGAAAGTTTGTTGCATGCCACGTTGGCACATACTTACAACACACTGTGTCGCACACAGTGAAGGCAAAAAGGTTGTTGTACGGCAACTAGGTAAAGGAGAAATGTGCATAGTGGTTAGTGGATGAGAGCTTGAGCTTTCATTGGTGTTTGGAAAATGAGGCAATAAAATGTTCCGAATCGGTGTTAATTCACTATTGAAATAAATTTAGTGTATTCAAGTATGAAAAAATATTTTTTTATGTATATCAAACTAATCGAATATTTCAAATCAATAATAAAAAAATGTGATATTTTTTTTATTGTGTGGCAACCCTACCCAAATATTTATGTACATAGTAGTGATAAAATTTTCTTTCACTCACATCTAAATATTTTATGTGCCAAATTTAATTTAAAAATAATTAAATCATTATATTTGTACTCGTAACAGTGGCAACCCTAATACAAATTTTGTGATTTAATTGCTAATGCAACAATTATAAATATTATTTACTTAGTATATTATTTAACTCAGTATATATTAAATAAATTCTATAATTTTTTTTGTTATGTGGCAACCCTATTCAAAAATATATTTCGAAAAAAATCTTGAATATCCTTTTCGATCACAAAGACTATTTTAATTTTAATTTTCCAACGAACAAATGTTTGAAAATATTTTTAAATTTTTTATATGTGGCAACACTGGAAATAAATAAATTTGATTATTATGGTTAAAAAAGTATTTTATTAATAGTGTATATTAGACAAACTTTCAAATACGGCTATTTTTTAAAGCTAAAAAATTAAAGCACTTAATTAATATAATTTCAAATAAGTGGCAACTATTGTAAAATATTTCAAACTAATTCAGTTCTACATATTAGTTTAAAGTTCAGATAATTTATAGTGACATAACTTAAAACCACTTTAATCAGTTTTAAACTGCAATAAATTACTAAAATTTTAAATATGTGGCAACTTCAGGTCAGAAATATATGTATATCCATTTTATGTAAATTATATTCTAAAATATTATTAAATGCTGCATTTGTATCATCCGTACTGAAATGATTAAAAATTAAATTTTTCTTTTGACAGGTGGCAACTCTATTTTCAAAAAAAAAATATTTAAATTAAATTTTTTATACATTTGTGTTTAACTGAACTGTTTTTAAAGAAATTTGTAATTTTAATTTTTTTAAAGTATTTTTAAATATGTGGCAACTTCGTACATTATTTCTAAAAAATTAAATATTTTAATGAAAGCAATTTATTTTATTTCAAATTACAGCTCATTCCAATTTTATTGCCAGCCATTTGGCGCCATAATTTGTTTATAATTATGTTGCCTACATTTAGGCGCCATGATCCACATTAAATAATTTAAGAACTATATTTTAAATATGTGGCAACTTTAATAAAAAATATTGCAGGAAAAATTTAATATTTGAATAACAAAATTTTTTATTGAACAATAAATCACTTGACAATTTTATTGCCTACATTTAGGCGCCATGATTCACATTAAATAATTTAAAAATTTTAATTTTTGAATAAAAAAAAATTTAAATGAAAAATAAATCACTTTTCAATTATGTTGCCTACATTTTGGCGCTACAGTATTCATAGCCGCCTTTTGGGCGCTCAACATGTCAGTGGCTTCACTCTATCAGCAATTTGTATTACCATTTTAAGCACTTGAACTCCTTTATGGAACTTTTCGCTTCGCTCTTACACATGGCATTTTGTCGCGCTTTAATAATGTTTTCACCACAAAATTTCGCGCCAAATCCACTCCGCCTTTCGTTTGTTAAGCGCATCAATAAATAAATTCTCCTTAACCTCAATACGCTTGTTTTCTTTGCAGCTTAAAGTGTTGTTGTTGTTGTTTTTGCATTCACCACTTTGCTTTACACCAAAAAACTGTGAGGCAAGGTTCAGCGGTCAGTGTACGCCTTTGACAACCTTCGGGTTTGGTCGCGGCTGCGCGGCTTCTCTTTCCCATGGTTAGCTTTGCCTCCAATGGTTTGGCTTCAATAACGCGAATTTAATTTTCACACTTTTCATGCTATTTTTAACTCGCATTTCTAGCCATTTATTCTCTGCATTTTTGCAATTTGTATGCAATTATTCATTACACACACACAGAGAGAGATATGAGAGTACGTGAGTGCACTCAACATCAACTTCATTCGCTTCCGCGCCGCTTGTTAACCCACTTAAAGTCATTATCCTTCAGCGCTATTCGACTGTGTAAAAATTATGAATAATGAAAGCGTGGAAAAAGTTTATGGTGTGGGTTTGTGAGAAAATTGTGTATGGTTTTTGGCTGAGCTTTATAGCGCACATGAACTTTTGTGCACCTGAAAGTATGCAATGTGGGCATTTACTCGCTGCTAAGCTTTGACAGCATTAAAAATAGTTCAATTAATAGGTTTCATATTAAATTATATTCAAGGCGAAGGGGTCAGTGGTACTTAAATAACATTTTTTTAGCAATTTTATCCTAAAAAGCTTCAAAGCTCTGATGGGATATCAGTAAAGCTTTAATATATTTCTAAAAGGCTTAAAAAAATATTGTTTCATGACTTCTCAGAATTTTCAAACAGTCTAATACCTAATATCGATCTCGACTTTTTAAGCCAAAAAGCTTTTTAACAAATTTTTTACTCAATCTTAGTTCCTTCTGGTCATCAAGTACAAATTTAAAGAGCTTTTATTTGCCCATTTTTTTCGAAGAACTTCGAATAATCTTGAAGAAATGAGCTTTCGAGCTTGTTCATAAATGAATAATCTGGGGATTTCCAAGTTAGCGAGAGGTCTAATAAGAGCTAAGTTACTGATCTATAAATAACACAGAAGTAAGAGCTCCCATTGAATTCTTGAGCTCCACAATTTGCATTGCTCTCCTGCTTTCGAGCTTTTCATACAAGTTTATTTCATGATTAAAGTTGTGTGTGTCTTTTAGGTTCTGCTGTGGATTTTAGCTAGCTGACTTCTTAACAAGTCTTTATATGTGTATCAGGATAAAAAAAAGAAAAGTAATCTGAAAGTAATCAAGTAATTCGTTGCCCGTAATAAAAGTGGTTTCCCAATGTGTTTCATAAAGTAAACCAGCTTTTTGTGCATTTCTTTATATATTTAATTACTGACTTTACTAATTTCTACCATAATGCTACTCACCACCGATAGGTGATAATTTAGAAGCCTACCTTTAGGTTAAACTACTTTTTTATCGGGTAATAAAAAGTTAATTGAAATTCTCGCGCAATGCGTTACATATATCGTTATTCACCAAACTAACCATTATCATATTTATACTCACCACACTGTGGTGAGAAACTTTTTATTTTTTTTTAAAGCAATTTTTAGATTTATTTCCATTTTAAAGTACTTCTTTATGAATTCGTTTAGAAATCTTACCACGATGTGTTGAGTTTCTTCACCTCCTGTTTGTAGAAGCACACTTTTAGGTGCAAAAGCCTAAGAAACAATTTCAAAAATTTTAATGATTACTTTTAAAATATTTTTTTTATTTATTTTCTAATGGAAATACGAGTTCTTTTTTTTTTGTTTTCACCCCATTCGAAGTCCTTTCCACCATCTACACTGTCTCACCTTGTATTGGCCCCACCTCAGCAGCTGCAATGCATGCAACTCCCACAGGCTGCTGGCGTACGCTTGCTATCTCTTTCTGTGTGCCTGTCAACGGCATGCTCATTTCAATAGTCTAGAGGACATTGTGCCATTTATTTTGCGTCTGTTGCCAACAGGGAGTCGTGCATAGCGACATGAAGGTAGAACTATTTATATAATGTTGATGTAGAAAAAATATGTATAAATAAACATTTTGTTATAAAACAACAATCTTTTAATACATATTTAAAGCAACAAAAATATTTGTTACAATAAAAAACAATTATTTTCAATCAAACAATACTAACTCCTCAATATGCTGTTACTACGCCTGAAAGTATGCAACGATTTTTTATTTTGCATTTTTTTCGCTTTTCTTTGAGTATATTTATATGTATGCAATGTACACATTCATATATATATGCATATGTATATTCCTGTTTATGTTTGCTTATATGTAAGCTTTTATGTTTATACCTACTTACATATGTAGTATATATTAGTGCAAACTATGGCGTAAGCAATTATGTGAAAAAAATTACATATAAACGCTTTTATAGCTGGAAAAAATTGCAAAAAGAGTGTCTGCTTTCAGAAAGTAGGTTAATTTTTTGCAAGCCGAGGCAAACGTGCTTACATATACATACAGACAACGATAAAGTTCTATATTGACTTATGCATATGCTTTGCTGGGACACTGGTGTCTTTTATATTACACTGCTACCCAAATACATACATACATACATATGTATACTCTATTGAATGTGCTTACTTTGTGCCTGAGATTCTTTGTCTGGTTTGAGTTTTGAAGTTGGGAGGTACTGTGGTACCGGTTTCTTCCAAATTTCGTTGAATTAAAAATCAAATCGAACGTTCTTATAAGTTCTTTAATGTAAAAAAAAAATATGTGTAAGCGCTCTAGGTTCTCTTTAATCACTGTAGTCTTCTCCAAAGCATCCCTAATCAATTTATTATATTCATCGATAAAAAGAGAAAATTTCTATTATTTCTATGCCGGAGCCCAAAGAAAACTCTTATCGCTCTACATAACTATAAGACAGATGTTGTAAACATTTCCAAAATAATTTGAAGGAAGGCAGCCGATTTGACAGTCCTTGGCCGGATAAAAATCTGGGTCCGTTGCGGTTACGTTCAGCTCTCCTTAAGATAGTTCTCTTTATGAAGCTTGTTTTTGTACTAAGCATGTATTATTATTTTTGCGACGCTATCTATAAGTTCTCGGTCCGCAATTCTCACTGAATGACCATAATTAATCTACTAGTAACGGACTAAAGTTATAACGTACCAGATAAATATAAAGACATAAAAATTTGAGAACACTCTGTCTTCCAAGTATTATTCGATCTAAATCCCTCACACCCATGTCTCCCAATGTTTCTCATTAAAAACTCACGGAAGATCGTCAAAGATAACCTTATAAACCCGTCAAATATTTGAGGATATATGACGCTTCTTTGTTTCGTTATACTTGGGTCTATCGCTAGGATTCCAAAACCCATTAAATTAGAATTAATTTAAAACACTTGCAACTAGACCCACTGTTGGGATGCCTCCTCAAAGTCTGCAATATATTTTTATAACTCCGCCTCCGGTACAAGAGTTTCCCTCAACTCTCCAACTCTTTGACTGTCAGTAATTTCCGTTGCAGTCAACGTCTCATGAAGCAAAGCCACAGGAGGAAAGTCCCTGAACGTCGCAAACAACCGCAAAGCGCCCTAGCATACATGAAGTTAGTATAACAAGTCATTTTCACTGACTTTGCGGAGCTGCTGGGGTGAAAAGGAGTGAAAAAGAATCAGAGGGAAATAGGCAGTATATAAGAAGAGTAGAAAAAAATAGTGGAGTGCTGAAGAAAAAACATAAAAAGGGTGAACAAAAAGCAAAAAAAAAAATGCATTAAAATGAAAAGTTGTTGTGAAAAGCCATTGTCAAGGGACGGTTGGCGGATAAGGAAAGCGCTGTGAATAAGCTAGTGCGGTGTTAAAAAACAAATGCAGTAGAAAAAAATTCTACACAAAACAGCGACCGTCCAAGCATCCCACTGGGTAGACGCGCAGACATGACTTTGCACAAATGCGCCGCAAAACTGAAAGACCCCACAGATTCGAATGAGAGGGCAAGGACGACATAAAGTGGAAATGCAATCCAAGAAAAAATGTTTGCAAAAGCGAAAAAGAGAGAAACAACACAACGAAAAAGTCAGCGAACGCTTTGAGTATGCACCAAAGCAATGTATGCGCTTATAGAGCGCAGGCAGTCAAACAGGCACAAAAGTTTGGTGAAATAAATAAGCGCACAACTGGATTTGGAAGCATGTGATGATAAAAGGCTTAAGGAAATATTCGAAAATAAATAATGTAAGGTAAAGCTTTAGGCAGAGGATAGCGCTGGACTTAGAATTAGTTTCAAAGCTTTGAATCTTATCATAGGCTGAGCGCTAATATTGACTTGCTGTGAATCGCGTAAGTCATTTGTCAAACTGCGCTTCAGTTGAGTGAGCCAGTCAGCTCCTTAAGCGACCAATCATTCAAGCAGCCACAACACAGACCCACTGCACGCGTGCACAGTTAGGTCCCACGCCGCCTCGGACGCACTTGAGGTTCATGTACTGGCGATTACTGTGCGCCTCACTGACTGGGCGAAGTTGAGGGGCAAATTTGCAATGCTACAACAAGAAAAATAGGAAAAAAGTTTGCGATTTACCGTTAGTAAGTAGCGACGCATGGCGGCAGTGGCGGCAGCGAGTCACGATGGCAACGGCCATGGAGGTTGTTGGCACACTTTCGGTTCATTGTAGGCCTCCGACAGACTTGGGTGTGTGTGTGAAATGCCTGTAATGCCGCTGTTTATAAAACATATGCTTCAGGTATTCACCGACAGTCAGTCAACCAACCAACCGAGTTTTGTTTGCTCGTTGCTTTTTAATACATACACACACCGTTGCAATCGTTGGAAAGGTTTGCAGTTTTATGTGGAAAAGTGCTCGAGGGTGGTGTAAGGGGCAGTGTTGGAGTGCGCTTGATAGTGCTCTTCAGTCTAATGGTTGCCTGGTTATGCGGGATGTTGTTTTATGTTGCATATTTTATGGCGCATGGCGGTGCTTTGTGGCTGGCGACAATTGGGGGGTTGATAGTGGATTACCGGAGGTGCTTCTTGTGGTAGGGTGTGTGTTTAGGCGTGTTTATTATTTATGTGATATGGCTGGAGCTAACGGTACCAATTTGTTTTTTAATGATTTGTTGACTTGTTTTTTGAATGTTGCGAAAAAATACAATTTTAAATTATTTCAAATTTTATTTAATTTACTTTATATATAATAAAAATGATTTTGCTTTAAAAGGATTATATAAAAATTTTATAAATTAAAAAAAAATATTAAAATAATATAATGATAAAAAAATAACTAAATGACACAAATAAAAATAAATAAATTAAATAAAAAAAAGTATTAAATATTTTACTTAGTTTTAAATTGTTGTATAAATTATTAAACTAATTTTTTTTAATTTTAAACTATAAACACCAATTTTGTCAATAAATTTACTTAAATTCAAAAGCAAAAAAATAAATAAAAATAATAAAATTATTAAACACGATTAGTTATTTGGATAATATTCACCATTTTAACTTTAATTAACCATTTTCCATTTTTTTACTTATTTTTGCTGAATTTACACATTGTCATATGACACCACGGCGTATGAGTGATATTTTGGAGGTTGAAATACCTCAACAACAGTGGATTACCTTCTCGAACTGTAAATAGATTTTTGTCCAGTCGATGAGGTCTGTTACCTAATATTTCGTTCACACAACTATTTGGGTAATGTTTATGTAACAACAACAATGATTTTTGTTTCATATTAAAATGTCACTCATACGCCATGGCGTGCGCCGAACTGCCTAGGATAACATATAGATTAATTGGCACAAGACAATCATGGTTTTTTTTCTCAAAATTTATGAAATTGGACAAAAATAATGTTTTGTTCTTAAACACAATATCTCAAATATTTACACACAAAATATTTAAATGTTATCAAAAATTTATATAATTAAATTTCAAGCATAATTTTTATTTTCAGTAATTTTCTAATATTTATTTTTTTAATTCAAAATTATTTGTTAACGTTATAATATATTATATTTATAATAACATGAGATTTCTTTTATTTTTTTGTATTTAATTTTATATTTAATTTAATTTAATTTTTTATATATTTTCTTTTGCTTTATTTTATTTTATTTTATTTTATTTTATTTTACTTTATTTTATTTTATTTCATTTCATTTTATTTTATTTTACTTTATTTTATTTTATTTTATTTCATTTCATTTTATTTTATTTATTATATTTTATTTTATTGTATTTTATTTTATTTTATTTTATTTTATTTCATTTCATTTTATTTTATTTTATTTTATTTATTATATTTTATTTTATTTCATATCATTTCATTTTATTATATTTCATTTCATTTTATTATATTTTATATTATTTTCTTTTATTATATATTATTTTATTTTGCTTTATTTTATTTTATTTTATTTAATTTCATTTTATATAAATTATTATATTATATTTTATTTATTTTATTTTATTTCATTTCATTTTATTTTATTTTACTTTATTTTATTTTATTTTATTTCATTTTATTTTATTTATTATATTTTATTTTATTTATTTTATTGTATTTTATTTCATTTTAATTTATTTTATTTCATTTTATTTTATTTTATTTTTTTTTTTTTGTTTTATTTGATTTTATTTTGCTTTATTTTATTTTATTTTATTTTAATTTGCTTTATTTTATTCTATTTTATTTTATTTTATTTTATTTCATTTCATTTCATTTTATTTTATTTATTATATTTTATTTTATTTATTTTATTGTATTTTATTTATTATATATTATTTAATTTAATGTTATTTATTTTATTTTTTTATTTTCTTATTTAATGAACTCAAATGCCACTAATAATTTTGTATCAACATATCTCAGCAACATGTTGCATACTCACTCACAGCAGCAAACCAACAAGATCATGTTTCAGTAAACAAAATTATATTTAAATACAAACAAACATGTATTGGACAGTCTGTGAGCAGCAAAGAGAAGTAGAGAGAGCTAAAAATTTACTTCAAATATAAAAGCTCACCTTCTGCTCAAAGCTTTCTTTTTAATAAACACTCTCCGGCACACTCTCTTGCGCTCTTTTACTGTTTTGCTTGCTGATGTATTTTAAAAGCTTAGCGCAAGTGAAGCAGAGTGTAAATGAAACGGAAATTGTATGAATATCAGTTCAACTCACATACATAAATAAATTTATGTAGTATGTAGATATATAAATGTACTATGATTACATATATGATTACATACATATGTATGTATACTGAAAAAAATATATGCGGAAATAAAAGCGAAATGACTCTACAACTCTAATGTAAGTATAACAAAATATAACGGAAAAAAATAAAAAAAAATTAAAAAGTAGTAAACTGTCAGCGGATCAGGCTAAGCGTTTAGCTATCATGTAGCCTACAAATTATGTTTAGTAAAGGTTGCCACCTGAAAGAAATAATCTATGCGCTATATTTTGCTAAATGAAATTATTTTAAAAATATTTTTGTGTTAAATTTGGAGAATTAAAACTAGAAATAAATATTAGTGGAAGTAATTCCATAAAAAATTAATTTAAAAAATATATTTTTCATTAATGTTAATTTTTTAGAACTTTTTTTAGAATTAATTAATACTTATATTTTGTAATATCAGAAATTTTTTCGTTTTGGAGATATTTAGTCGGAAAAAATTTCTACATTAAAGTGGTATATCACTTACTATTTAAAATTATTTAATTCTATTTTAATTATTCAAAAAAATCTTATCAAAACTTGCTAAAAATTAAAATTGTTTACAAAAAATATTATAAAAAATTTTATGTGAATAAAAAAAATAAGGTTGCAACCCTAAAACGCACATAGTTTTATAGTCGATCATTTAGTAAAATCATTTGATGTTTCAAAATCCGACGTAAATTTTTAAATTATGTGAATTAAAAAAAAATAAGGTGGCAACCCTAAAACTCACATAGTTTTACAGTCGATCATTTATTGAAAATATCTAATGCATAAAAATTCGATCAAAATTATTAAATTAAAAATTAGAAAAAAATATTACTGCTGGCAACCCTAAAATGCGTTACACGATCATCCAGTTGATCATTTGACGTTGGGTCCACACTTTTGACACACCACATGCATACGATTATGCTTGCAAGTCAACATAAACTCACCGCTGTGCTGCGCTGCCGACGCAAATAGCGCTGCGCACCTACTCACCCACCAACAGACAGTCTGTTCGTCAGCTGTCGCTCGCACACTACTCGCCCACTCAGATGTACGCCATGACTGCAATGTATAGCCACAGGCAACCTACAAAACCACGACTGGTCTATTACGACATTAAATAACAGCAACAGCAAAAACAAAAACAAACGCCGCTAAATGATAGCATAAATATGAGAAAACAATAACAACAAGCAGTCGCTCAGTGTAATAAAAAAAGTAAAAAAAAACAACGACAACAAACGCAAATAAACACTACATGTTGTTGTTGTTGCTATTGTATTGCTCTTGTCTATTATATTGCACATACGTACACTCGTCTGTCATTCGAGCATTGCATTCGTGCATTCGTTCAGACATCATCGTTTAGCCAACAGCCAACAACCGACAACGGCAGCGTCGTCATAAACCACCACTTGGTGTTGTTGTTGCTATTGCTATTATTATTAACATCATCGCTATCGTCGTCGTACGCTTATATGTTGTTGCTGTTGTTGTGCTCGCTCGCCGACACGCCGACACCGACACAACGAAAGCGAAAGGCCATTGGCCGGAATTTTATTTGACCTACTAAGCAAAAGTAAACTTAAACTACGACGAACACTGTCATTGCCGTTTGTCTAACGAAAAAGACTTTCAGCGTGTTGGCAAACGGCGACAGTGACAACAACAGCGCCCGACACGAAGCCAAACAGCGAGTGTGCAATGACGAAAATGCAAGAGAGTGAGTGAGTGCATGAGGAAGAGCTTAAGCGTAGTGTGTGTGAGGCAGATGTGAGACAGCTGTTGGTAGATGGGAGCAGCGAAAGCTCTGGGGAGTTTAACAGCAAAAAAAGTGTAAAATGCAGTGAGTTGAGCGAAGAGCCGTTGCTGTTGTCATAACAGTTGGAGCGTGCACGGTCGCTGTTAAATATATTTACGGTATATTTACTGAGCGCTAATGCAGAAACAGCTGTTGGTGGTTGGAGCTTTTTTGGCATTTACTTTTGTGTTACATTTTTTTGTTGTTGAAAAGCAGAGAGTAGGTTTTTATTCATTCGCTCAAATGATCTGCTTACGTTTTTTGCTATTAAGTACCGTTATTTAATCGTAAGCTTTCTTTTGTACATTTGTATAATATGTACAGTCAGCGTCATATTTCATCGTACGGCACTCTAAAATCAAATTTTCCGTTTTTAATCCATTTAAATGAAAAAAGTTCTTCTATGAACTGATCAAAATAAAAAACAAAATATATTTCATATTCCAGTTGCAAAAATTACTTGCAAACTAAATGTAAAAACTCAAAAATTGGCTTAATGTTCAAAGTAGCTGCGTCATAATTCATCGTACGGCATTGTTTATCGTAACTTTTAAGAGTTTCTTGTTATCATTTTAAAAGAAAATAGCTTCAACATAGAAGTGGAATCAGTTTATCACGTGCTGTGAAGTGGACCAGTGGTTATTTCCTATTTTGACAATAATAGAGAAGAAATATGGAACTTCCTCAGATCTTAGAGAAATTATGATATAATAACGAAAAGAAGCAAAATAAATTAGCGAAATTGATAAAACTACCTCTAAGTATAAGTTTACAATACAGCACATACTAGATTCGTTTATAAAAATAATATTAGAGAAAAAAATGGATCGAGAGGCGCGCGAACACTTAATGATAGACATAATTAGGGATAAGGTACGAAAAAAATTTTGTGTGAGCTGTTCAGAAACAGGCAGTGAAATGGAAAGAGCTTCAGAAATATGGTTGAGCAAGTATACAATTCAGAAAACATTACGGCGTGATGGTTATCTGCACCAACAGCGAGACGAATACCGCCTATATCTGAATCGAACAGTCAAAAACGCATAACTTTCGCAAATCAGCGCTTGAGGAAGGATATAGACATTTGAGAGACTGTACTTTTAGACGAAAGCATATTTAATCTTTTCGACGATGATGGACCTTAAAAAATTTAGTGAAAACCGGACACAACGCTTCTTACTAAAAATTTGCGAAGTACTGTTAAATATGGTTTAAGAAACTTGATTGTTAGGGGATGTATGACAGTTTCTGAAGTTGGAAAGTTGATCTTTATTAGAAGAAAATTGACAATGAACAATATTTAGAAATTTTGAAGCAAAATTTAAAGCAGTCAGTTGAAAAAATGGGCTTAACTGATGCTTATGTTTTAAAAAAAACCACAAAGATCCAAAGCATACTGCATATTTGGTTCGCGAATGGATGCTATATAATACGCGAAACAGCTTCACACTTTTCCACAAGGCTCGGACTTCAATCCCATTGAATACTTAAGCGATTATATAAAAAATAATCTTTAAAAACATACAATTTCGTATGTGTCACTTCAAAAAAGGGCTTAAAAGAAGAGTGGAACAAAATACCGACTACTTTTACAGCTACACTCATCTCTTGGATGCTAAATAGAATGAAAGACCCACAACCTACTATATTTTAAGTTTCTAAACAAATGTATAGCGTATAACATAATAGTGAAGATATTGATTACATAAATGTGTAACGTACGATAAAATATGACGCAAAACATTTGTTCAGTTTAAGCTTTTTATACTCTCGCAACAAAAGTTGCTAAAGAGAGTATTATAGTTTTGTTCACATAACGGTATGTAAGTCATAAAACTAAACGAGTTAGATATATTGTTATATATATCAAAATGATCAGGGTGACGAGACGAGTCAAAATCCAAATGTCTGTCTGTCCGTCTGTCCGTCCGTCCGTCCGTCCGTCCGTCCGTCCGTGCAACGGATAACTTGAGTAAAAATTGAGATATCTTGATGAAACTTGGAACACACGTTCCTTGGGACCGTGAGAGGGTTGCTTTCGAAAATGGGCAAAATCGGACCACTGCCACGCCCACAAAATGGCGAAAACAGAAAACACATAAAGTGTCATAACTAAGCCATAAATAAAGTTATAAAAGTAAAATTTGGAATAGAGGATCGCACTAGGAAGGGGTATATCTGGATGTAATTTTTTTGGGAAAGTGGGCGTGGCCCCGCACCCAAATCGGTTATTTGTATATAACTCGCAAACCAATAGAGCTATATAAACCAAACTTTCTGCAGTCAGTTCTCTTACGTACCCCACCACATACCATGAAAATTGTTGAAATCGGATAATAACCACGCCCACCTCCCATACAAAGGTTAGGTTGAAACTTACTAAAAGTGAGTTAACTCAGTAACGAAAAACGCCAGAAACACTAAATTTCACATAAGAAATGGCAGATAGAAGCTGCACTCAGATTTTTTTACAAAATGGAAAATGGGCGTGGCATCGCCCACTTATGGGTCAAAAACCATATCTCAGGAACTACTCGACCGATTTCAATGAAACTTGGTTTGTAGTAGTTTTCTTACATCCCAATGATATGTTGTGAAAATAGGCCAAATCGCTTCACAACCACGCCTACTTCCTATATACCAGAACTTTGAAGACGATCTGAATCGTTAACTTTACAATATATAAAGGTAGCACTAGTGAAGATATCGATGCAGAACTTTGCACAAATACTACATTTATAGTGTGGAAGCCCCATTCTAAAAATCGCCGAAATCGGACCATAGGTTTTCAAGGCCCCATGTATCGAACATGAGGACCTCGGTGCTTCTAACCTAATATTAGGGTTTCCAACTTTCAATGGACTTTATACAATATATATGTGGGTGTGAATATGTGGGTCAAATTGTGTATTATATAATATAAATAAAGTTAAATAAATAAATTGCGAGAGTATAAAATGTTCGGTTACACCCGAACTTAGCCTTTCCTTACTTGTTTTAATTTATCATTTTTATTTTGAAATATATTCAATCAATTTGCATATAAATTATACTGTTTCCAAGCTTTCTTTTATTTATAGAAGAACTTTTTTCATTTGAGTGGATTAAAAACGAAAATTTTCAATTTAGAGTACCGTACGATTAAATATGACGCTGACTGTATGTTAAATATTTTGTAGGATCGGCATAACTCACAACATAGTACGCTCTGTACTAAAAAAAAACACTGTTACGTCATTGATCGGTACTGATCTTCTGTCACCTATACATTTCCAGGTTTTTTGTATTTTACAGACTATTCTCGAGTTCCTAGTCATACATTGACCTATGACCCAGTTGGTTTCAAAGGTGGGCATTACAACATAAAATGAAGACTGAGTCCGGTCTAAGTTTCTCTCGCAATCTAATCAACTTTTATATACAAATGTCATGATAATTATCAAGTTGTAGTAACAGCAAATTCAAATAATCTGACTGATGTCGCACTATATTGCTGGATCCTCTTCGCGAACCCATTTCAACAAACTGAGCTATATCGGCTTATCTTTCTTTTCTTACGTCGCTTTATAGAAACTTCAAAGTTATTTACATTCATAATTTTAACTGTTAAAGAAACTTCCTCCAAAATTTCGTATTTCCTAACCCTAAATAGTCGAAATAGGTCTACATACATACTCAAATGATCTAACAACTCTCAATCATATGTCCCTATAGTATTGCAAAAGTTTTGGATTTTATCAGCCAGAGAATATTTACTTTGTCCGGCTCGAAGTCTCAGGCGGAATGAACCACGAGCACTTTTAAAGGGATAGCCGGAGGGTCGGACTCAACTCAGTTCTAGATAAGCAGTTAATATATATATTGTGTGTGTAATAATTGAGAGGCCGTTATCGGATTTATAGATCAAGCTGATCGTTCAAAGTATTATCGGCATCGGTCATAGATCTCTACTTCATTTGACATTACATTGGGCGCTTATTTGAAGGTGACATGCTGACATTCTACCCTTCGTCGGTGGATTTTTTGTTTAACCGGATGTGATAGGTACTTTAAATAGATGCATGCAATTTAGTATATTTTTAGACGGTGATCATTGCTTTTTCGGCAGAAATCGAGGTAAATAATGAAAAATTTAATTCGCTGCCAGATCTTCCGCCATATTGACATCGACCCTAAGAATTAAAGGATAATTTGTTACATAAAAGTGGAAAAGCTTTCGAAGAAGAAGCTTTTTTCGGGTAGAGCTTTAAAATATATTTGATTCGCCGTATTCCGGGAATTCCAAATTAGTCTCCAGTGATATATTTTTGGCAGAGCTTTTAAAAGCTTAAATAGTCTGGTGTCTATCAGACTGAATGAGCGATCATTAGAAGCTAAAAAAAACAAAGTTCAGAAAAAGTAATCTTTCATAACATTCCATGGAACATGACCATCTATTTTAAGAAAAACAGTGGGATTTATAGATTGGGTTAGGTTAGGATATATGGATTATGGGCTGTTTCAGAAATCTAAATCAACTTTTTATTTATAACTTTGAGGAATTTAATTAAAAGATCTCTGAAGTAAAATTTATAAAAAAGTTGAAACCCAACAAAAAGTATAGAAACAAAGCGCTGAGTAATACATACTACCAAATAGAAAATGAAATATTTCACCAATTTCTTTTCGTCGGTGTTTTTTGGGTCAGTGACCGCAGTTAACACCGGCGCAGCGAAATACGGAAATTGCGTCGGCGCTGCGCAGCACAGCTCAAACTGGGGTTAGGCGTCATTGTAAGCGTTAAACAAAGCGTAAAAACAAAAACATAAAACGAAAACAAACACAAATGAATAATAAATGCATGCTTTCATACAATACGAGTCAAAAACACACACACACACACACACACACATAAACACTTATAGACAAACCAACAAACACATTGTGGGGTTTAACAACGAAAAGTATGATAAATTATGAAAAAAAGTGCGACTCAGTGCTGGAAAGCAAAAACAATAGGCACACATAGACACAATACTTCAAAAAATGTTAATAATAACACTTACAACAACAACAAATATAACAAAATGTAAAAACAAACAACAATGCAGACAAAGTGATCAAGCAGCGCCAGTCCGCTTGCCAGTGGAGCGCAAAAAGCAGACCGTTAAGTTTGTCGGCGAAGTCAACTAAGTCAGTCGGCCAGGCGGATCAGCGGTCGACAGTCTGGTTGACGGTTGACAGGCAGACTGGCTTACTGCGGGATTCTTGTATTCTTTTGGGTTTAATTTAGCTTTGCGTTGGCGTTGAAAGCTAAACGTACAAAATTTTTGAAAAAAAAACTAAATAAATTTCTAAACAAAAAATAATTATTTTTCGAAAAATTTAAAGGAAAGTATTTTTTTTATTTATAAGAAATAAAACAATTGTTAATGTTTTAATAATAATAAAACATGGTATTTTTTTTTTTTGTAATTTAAAATTTATTTTAATTTTTTTCTTAATTTTTATACTCTCGCAACAAAAATTGATAAAGAGAGTATTATAGTTTTGTTCACATAACGGTTATTTGTAACACCCAAAACTAAACGAGTTAGATATAGGGTTATATATACCAAAGTGATCAGGGTGAAGAGTGGAGTTCAAATCCGAATGTCTGTCTGTCCGTCCGTCCATCCGTCTGTGCAAGCGGTAACTTGAGTAAAAATTAAGATATCTTGATGAAACTTGGCACCATAGGAAGGTTGCTTTCGAAAATGAGCAAAATCGGACCACTGCCACGCCCACAAAATGGCGAAAACCGAAAACACATAAAGTGCCATAACTAAGCCATAAATAACGCTATGGAAATAAAATTTGGTATGAAGGATCGCACTATGAAGGGGCATATTTGGATGTAAGTGGGCGTGGCCCCGCACCCTACTAAGTTTTATGTACATATCTCGCAAACCAATAGAGCTATATAAACCAAACTTTCTGCAGTCGTTTTTTTTAGCCATTTCCTTATACATTCCAAAAATGACAGTAATCGGATAATAACCACGCCCACCTCCCATACAAAAGTTAGGTTGAAAATTACGAAAAGTGGGTTAACTCATTAACGAAAAACGTCAGAAACACTAAATTTCACATAAGGAATGGCAGATAGAAGCTGCACTCAGATTTTTTTACAAAATGGAAAATGGGCGTGGCGTCGCCCACTTATGGGACAAAAACCATATCTCAGGAACTACTCGACCGATTTCAATGAAACTTGGTTTATAATAGTTTCCTAACATCCTAATCATATGTTGTGAAAATAGGCCAAATCGTTTCACAACCACGCCTACTTCCTATATACCAGAACTTTGAAGACGATCTGAATCGTTTACTTTACAATATATAAAGTAAGCACTAGTGAAGATATCGGTGCAGAACTTCGCACAAATACTATGTTTATAGTGGGGCAGCCCCATTCTAAAAATCGCCGAAATCGGACCATAGGTTTTTAAGGCCCCATATATCGAACACGAGGACCTCGGTGCTTCTAACCTAATATTAATGTTTCCAACTTTCAATGGACTTTATACAATATATATAACGAATATGTGGGTCAAATTGTGTATTATATAATATTAATTTAGTTAAATAAATAAATTGCGAGAGTATAAAATGTTCGGTTACACCCGAACTTAGCCCTTCCTTACTTGTTAATAATTATTTTTAATTCATAAATTAATGTAATAATTATAAACACTATTAAAAAAAATCTATCGAAAAAAATAAATGTAGAACAAACATTAATAAAAAGATTGATTTTGTAATAAAAAAGAATTAAATTTAAAAAAATTAAATAATTAAAATTTTTAAAATTATTTTTTAATAAAAAATATATGTTTTTCAGAAGTTTTAATAATGAGGAATCAAAATTTTTACTAAAATAAAGAATTAATTCTTTGAGGAAAGCTTGTATTTATTTTTTTATAATTAAATATTCAGAAACAAAATTAGTGTAATAATTATAAAAAATTAAAAAAAAATCGATGGAAAAGAAATAGATTTTTATATAAATTAATAAAAAAAATAGATTTTTTAATAACAAAAGAATTAATTAAAAAAAAATAAATAAATAACCAAAATTAAAAAAATTATATTTTAATAAAAAAATAAATAATTTTCAAAAGTTTTAAAAATGAATAAATCAAATTTTTTATGAAAATAAAAAATTAATTCTTTGAGGAAAAATTTTATTTGTTTTTTTATAATTAAATACTCAGAAAAAAAATTAGCTATGTTTTTTCAATTTATTTAATAAGGCGTACACAATTTTGGAAAAAAAATTAAATAAATTTCTAAAAAAAAATAATAATTTTTCGAAAAATTTGATAGAAAGTTTTTTTTTTTAATTATTAGAAATAAATCAATGGTTTTTTTTTAATAAAAATATGGTAAATTGTTTTGTAATTTAAAATTTATTTTAATATTTTTCTTAATTGTTTTTAATTATTATTTTTTAATCAAAAATTAATGTAATAATTATAAACAATATTAAATAAAAAATCTATCGAAAAAAACACATTTTTAGAACAAACATTAGTAAAAAAATAGATTTTTTAATAAAAAAGAATTAATTGAAAAAAAATTAAATAAAAAATTAAAAAAAAATGTTTTTAATTATTTTTCAATAAAAAATAAATATTTTTCAGAAGTTTTAATAATGAAATAAAAAAAATAAAATTAATTTTTTTTTTAAATTAAATTAAAAAAATATTTTTTAATAAAAAAAAATGCTTTTCAGATGTTTTAAAAAGTAATATATAAATTTTTTTATGAAAATAAAAAATTAATTCTTATGAAAATAAAAAATTAATTCTGTAAGGAAAATTTGTATTTATTTATAAAATTTTTTTAAAATATTTTTTATAATTAAATATTCAGAAAAAATTCTAATTTTTTGTTGCCTTTTTAATTGTAAACAAAAATATTTATAACTATTTGACTATACTTTCTACTAAAAAAATTAATATTATTTTTAATTTTTATACTCTCGCAACAAATGTTGCTAAAGAGAGTATTATAGTTTTGTTCACATAACGGTTGTTTGTAACACCCAAAACTAAACGAGTTAGATATAGGGTTATATATACCAAAGTGATCAGGGTGAAGAGTGGAGTTCAAATCCGAATGTCTGTCTGTCCGTCCGTCCGTCCGTCCGTCCGTCCGTCCGTCTGTGCAAGCTGTAACTTGAGTAAAAATTAAGATATCTTGATGAAACTTGGAACACTTATTTCTTGGCACCATAGGAAGGTTGCTTTCGAAAATGAGCAAAATCGGACCACTGACACGCCCACAAAATGGCGAAAACCGAAAACACATAAAGGGCCATAACTAAGCCATAAATAAAGCTATGGAAATAAAATTTGGTATGAAGGATCACACTATGAAGGGGCATATTTGGATGTAATTTTTTTGTGGAAGTGGGCGTGGCCCCGCCCCCTACTAAGTTTTTTGTACATATCTCGCAAACCAATAGAGCTATATAAACCAAACTTTCTGCAGTCGTTTTTTTTAGCCACTTCCTAATACAGTCCAAAAATGAAATAAATCGGATTATAACCACGCCCACCTCCCATACAAAAGTTAGGTTGAAAATGACTAAAAGTGGGTTAACTCACTAAGGAAAAACGTCAGAAACACTAAATTTCACATGAGAAATGGCAGATGAAAGCTGCACTCAGGTTTTTTTACAAAATTATTTTTGATTAATTAATTTAAAATATTAAAAATTTAATAAATAAAACTTTTTATTAATAAATTATTGTCAGTTTGAAGTTAAAGAATATTGAATATGTTATTTAAAAAAAAATCATTAATATACATTAGTGTAAAGTAATTAGTAATAACAAATCCAAGACTACGCCTTTGTATATGCTTTAATTTTTAAATTTATTTACTTTTTGCCAAACTTCTTTAAAAAAATATCAATATTTTCACGCAATTATACTATAAAAATTGTGTTATTAAATCTTTTTGCATTTGTTGTTGGCTGCACTTCGCACTGTATCTCCCTTTAAGCTAAACGCTAAGCATTTACGCGCATTATGCTCGTGTCAAAGGCACATTCGAGTCGCAATAGCCCGAGCATCGATAGCAGTTGGAGAAAAATAGTAGTGCGAAAAATGCAACAACAACAACGAAAATAATTTGGTTAATAAAAAAAGCATTTGACACGCACATATTTGTTTTTTTATTGTTTTTTTGTAATTTTGTACGGAAGAAAAACTTTCACTAACTCAATTGTTTTGAGTAGTCGACTCATCCGTCTGCCGCTCTGTCTGAGTCGTTGAACGGTGTTTGAGCGGTTTGCTTGCGTAAATGATTGACATTTGGGGTGTGTAGTGGGTACAGTGGATGGAATTTGTAATAATAATTTTGAAGAAAAAAAATTAATTTAATAAGAATTAATTTTAATGATAAAATTGCGAAATTTATACTCTTTAATAAATATTTTTATTTATTTTTCATTAAGTATTTCAACTGAAAAAAAGTTGAATTTAACTTTTAATTAATAAATTATTTAATTTTAAAAAATAATTTAATTTTTTTTTTAATTTTACATATATTTTTTTTAATTATTTCAACTAAAAAAAATATTTCATTTTCATTGTTAAATTTTTTAAATTATTCAAAATTCATTATTAAAATTTGTATCCAAAAAAATTCAAGAGTATCCAGAAAAAATATACAAAATTTGGCACAAAGTTCATTAACTGATTTATGGCATTTTAGCGAAATTTTCACTTTTTATTTTAAATCCACTTTTTTTTGCTGAAGCTGCCTGCAATTGTTGAAAGCTTATTGTCTAATTTGCCAGCGAGAATTGAGTGATCAAAAATCCATTCAATAATAAAAACTATTTATTTGTGGGCGTGCAGGCGCACGAAATTGTTTGCGAATTGAACTATGAAATTTTGAACTTTTGCGGTGCTGATTGACAGCACTGAGCAAGCAGGCAGGCCGCCTAAATGGCTGACTGCGGCAAAACAAAATATAGAAAATTATTGGCTTTGAATCTGGAGCCAAGCGCTGAGTTGGGCGGTTTTGAATGGCAGCAGATGCATGATTCATGATAAACGTCGCTTGCTGTGTGTTTGTGCATAGATATATGTATGTAAGCTTTACAAAATGTGTAAAGTGCTGCTAATGATGAGCGAATACTATTAATGTAAAATAAATTGTTGAGAAAAAAAAATTTAAATTAGATATTGTATTAATTTATAAAATAAATATAAAAATAAAAATAAATAAATAAAATAAATACAAATATAATAAATAAAAAATATAATAAATAATAAAAATAAAATTTAAAATTATTATATTAATTTATAAAAATTGAAAACTAAAAAATAAATATAATAATAAAAATTAATAAATATAAAAATAAAAATAAATAAATAAAATTAAAAAAAAAATCAATAATAAAAATAAAATTTAAAATTATTATATTAATTTATAAAAATTGAAAAATAAAAAATATATGAAAATATTTTTTTGCAATACTTCTTGTAAACAATAACAACATATACAAATCAATAATAAATAAATAATAACAAATAATATAAAAATAAATAATAATTGTTATAAAATTAAATTATTTATAAAAAAATAAGATTTGAAAAAATATATTTAAAAAGCAAATTAAAAAATTATTCGGAAAAAAAATTTTAATAGATTATCATTTACATTTTAAAAAAATTTTCTAAGAAAGTAATATTTTTTAGGTTTTTTATTATCAATTTTATTTTTTATACAATTTTTTGCATATTGAAATTATGAATTTTTAATTAAAAAAAATAATATTTAAACAAATTTAATACTTCTTCTTAATGAGTGTTTTTAGTTTTTAGTTTTTTTAATTTAGAATATTACAAAATAATATTTAAAAATTAATATGGAAATTTTTTAAAATGTGATTAAACACATAAGAATTGGAATACCAAATTTCAAGTATTTTTTTAATAACAAATTTAGAAAATTTTAAAAACTATTTCTAAATAAGTGTTTTCTAATTATAAAATGAGTAGAAAATATTTTTAAAAAATTTTAAATTTTTTTTAAATATTACTAAACACTAATATATCAATTTTGAAGTATGTATTTCATGTTTTGAATAATATATATATTTTGCTTATAACAATTGCTGGTTTAATAAAAAAATTTAAGAATTTTTACACATTTTTTTTATATTTTTTCATTACATTATAATTTTTTTATATTTCTTTCATTATAATAGTTTTTAACTTTTCTTCTTTAACAAACAAAAATTCTAGTTTTTTTATTTATTTAATTTTTTTTTAATTATTTTATTTGGAAGAAATATTAAAAAAAATAGTATTTTTTAATTACGTTTTTATTTCTCTATATTTCTTTAATTATGCTATTTTTTCTGAAAAAATTAAGATATTTAATTTAATTTTATTTTTTTTATTTTATTTAAAATAAATTCAAATTTTGTACGATTTTTTTTTTAATATAATGAAGCATTATGTAAATTTTAGTTAAAATATTACTTTCTTCAAAACTAATACCTAAAATTTCATCATAAAAGTAAAAAAATTAAAATAAAGATTTTTATGTTTAAAAATGTTTAAAATAATTCTTTGAAATAAATCAGTATGATAAACGTTTTTTTTCTATTTATATACATTTATATTTTTTAACAATAAAATATGAATTTATTTTAATATCTTAAACATCCATTCCCTTCCGATTACCACTACAAAAGTAATCGCTTACCTCTACCACTCGTTACCCAATTATGCCGCAACGCTTGCTGAATTGCGCATCACTCATACGCCCCGTAGCGCCGATAAACATCACACACACACTCACATACACAAGGCGATAGCAGGCAGGCAAGTGTGAGCGAAAAAAAGGCCATAATCTTGACATTGTTGGCATTTGTCACATTTTTGTTTGCTAATTTTCGTATTTACGCTTCTTATTAGCACGCTGCGCGCTGCTTCATTTTTGAGGTCACGAACACCCGCGCTCGCTTCATCCAGCTACGACACAGTGCTAGAGAAAGAGCGAGCGAGTGAGCGCACAGTACGTACCCCTGTTGCGCAGCGGCTGATTGCTTATCAATTTGAGCGAAACGAAAAAATATTAAAAATTTTATTTTTCGCTTTCTCCCGCGTCACGTTTCGGCCGATCATTGCGTTGTGCAAATGCAAACATACATACATACATGTATAACTGTATATATGTATGTTTGTATATTTTCGATTTCTTTGCGCCTTGTTTCATTAAAAATTTTTCGCGGTCGCTCTCTGATAATGAAATCGAATTTTCATTGTTAATAATGCGTCAGTGAAAAACAACAACAAAAAAATTTAAAAGAAATATTTTATATACATACAGTGGTGGCCAAATCATATGCAACTGGAACGCGATTTTAGAAAAAGTATATATATCTTACGATTAAACTTTGCAGACTGTTGATTGAAAATGAAATTATTTTAATTTGGTGTTTTTACTATTATTTAACGTTTATAAAAACAAATATTTTCATTATTTAAAAAAAATACAGGTACCATTTTGGTTTCACCTCTAAAATTACGTGGACAAAACATATGCAACTTTTTAGAAACAAAGGTAAAAAATATGTTTTGCTAATATTTTGTTGCAATTACAAGGATTTTTCATCAATTCACGATATTTCCTTGGCATTGAGCCAATTAATTTGTCAAAGATTTTCATCGGAATCGATTTTCAGGCTCCTTGAAGTCTATTAAGAAGTTCAACGTAATTTTCAATGTTAGTCCTTTCTTTGCGCTTGTTAATCGGATTTTACAAGTTCTCAATAGGGTTCAGATCTGGAGCCATTCCGTAACATTCACAATATTGGCTTAAAAACAAGATTTGGTATATTTAGACATGTCCTTTGGGTCATTTTCCTATTCGAAGATTCAACACAATGGTATTTCCCGCTCAGAGTTGGACAAGATTATACTTTTAAAAATACATTTGCAGTCGTACTGATTGATAATTTCATAAATTTAATAAAAAAGTCCAAAACCGTTACAAGAAAAGCATTTCCACACCATTACATGGCCTCCACCATACTTAACCATGAAGATCAAATCTCTTATTTATTGTCATCGCACATAAGATATTCCATTACTGCTATTAAATTAAATTTTGATTTATAGCTGAATAGAACCGTTTTTCATTTAATAATTAGCCAATTTAAATACTCTTTAGCGAATATCAAACGCTCAACATTGTTTTTTATCGACACCATCGGTTTGTATGAGGGACGACAACGTCTTACTAAAGCTTCTAAGGCCATGTAATTGTGTGGGGCTGCTTTTCTGCTAACGGAGTTGGACTGATATATGAAATTAATGGAATTATGAATTATTATAACTACAAATGTGTTTATAAAGGTGTAAATATGCCCTATTCTGAGCGGGAAATGCCATAGTGTTGAATCTTCGAATAGGAAAATGACCCAAAGGATAATATGCCAAATCTTGTCTTTAAGCCAATATTGTGAATGTTACGGAATGGCTCCAGATCTGAACCCTATTGAGAACTTGTAAAATCCGATTAACAGGCGCAAAGAAAGGACTAACATTGAAAATTACGTTGAACTTCTTAATAGACTTCAAGGTGCCTGAAAATCGATTCCAATGAAAATCTTTGACAAATTAATTGGCTCAATGCCAAGAAAATATCGTGAATTGATGAAAAATCCTTGTAATTGCAACAAAATATTAGCAAAACATATTTTTTACCTTTGTTTCTAAAAAGTTGCATATGTTTTGTCCACGTAATTTTAGAGGTGAAACCAAAATGGTACCTGTATTTTTTTTAAATAATGAAAATATTTGTTTTTATAAACGTTAAATAATAGTAAAAACACCAAATTAAAATAATTTCATTTTCAATCAACAGTCTGCAAAGTTTAATCGTAAGATATATATACTTTTTCTAAAATCGCGTTCCAGTTGCATATGATTTGGCCACCACTGTACATACACACACCAAGCAAAAAATCACACGCGTTTGCACAAATGTAATAACAACAAATTTAGTACGCAAATATACAAACATATATCTACATATGTACATACAGACGAGCATTTATATTTAGTTGACCCCATTTCGCCGACGACGTATCAGTAAAAATAATAATAACAACAATAAAAACAACAACGATAAAATATATGATAGATAAACAATTTTTTATTTTTGCACTACAATTTGTGTTGTTGTTATTATTTTTTTATTGTGTTTGTTGTAATTATTTTCGTTGTGTTCATTTTACCTTTAGCTAGCGGCTTCTCTATATTGTTCTCATTTAACTACAACAACAAAAAAAAAGTACAACATTTAAAACAAAAAAAACAACAACAACATTCCCTTTCACTAAATTATTTCAAGGACAAATGTGCGTCTGCTATTAGCAAAAAAAAATCGGCAAAGTCGTTGGGCGATTTTAGTGACTTTTTCTCTTGTTTTATTGTTTTTTGTTGTAGTTTTTTTATTATTTTTTTGTTTTTTTTGTTTTTTTTTTTTTTAATTTTGCTCCACTTAGAATATTCCTTCTATAAATCTAACTACCTATCTAGCTCGTATTATTGTTTGTTGCAAAAATACGCGCTGATTAAGGCTGCTGCCAACAACAGCAACAACAATGTAACCTCATTTTAAATGTTTTGAAAGGGCTTATCAGTGCTTGACGGGTTCTTCTCGGAAATATATTGAGGTAGGTTTAATGGCATTAAATATAAAATTAAATTAATAAAACAAATGGAATAAGAAAATATGAAAAAAAATAAAAAAGGTAACAAAAATAGATTTTAATAAAAAAATATTTTTTTTTTTAAATTAAATGGAACACATATATTTATATTTCTCCTTTGGAAATAGTAATGGTTCCCTTTTTTTTAGTGGTAAAATTTGTGTGTTTAAATTTTTTAATGAATATTATTAATAATAATAATAATTATATAAAATATCAGAGACACGAAAAAATTATAATTTTCAGTAATTTCTTTTTTTGCTATTAAATCATGTTATTTTACAAAAGTAATAATGTGGAAGTCACGAAAAATTTAAAAAAAATATAATTTCCAAAGTTATAGCTGTTTGTGTTGACCCAAAAAAAGGTACTTGCGGTGGCAACCATAAGTTCTTGGAGGTTATTCTAAAATCAATCGGATAAGAAAAAATAGTTTTATAAATAGATAAACCTGGGCCTGATCGCAGCTTTGTTTTTTTTTTGAAAAATGAATTCTTATTTTTGGTACAAAAAATATTTATTATTCATTTTTTTTATTTTAATTTTTTAATTTTTGCTTTTTATATTCTATAATTTTTTTCAGTAAAATCTACTTAGCGGTTTTCGAGTAGTTTTGAGAAAAATGCTTTTAAAGTCGAATAACTCGAAAAGTAATTTTTGGATAAATTTCAAATTTTCGGGGAATATTATTAAGCTATTACACGAATATGCATAAAGAGAAAATTTGATATTTTGGAAATCCTGACTACCCCTTACATCTTAATTTTATTTTTAATTGTTATTTAATAAAATATTAATATTAAAATAAAAAAGTCTTACAGCCGGTTTCACGAAACAAATTTAAGTGAAAAATAATTAATTTCAGTTTCCCCATATGACTTAATTTTTATTTAAATGGTCACGCTTTGCCATTTAAATATTATTTAAATAGTGTCATATGTAACCATGGTTAGGCTTTTCTGTGAGCTGATTTCCCATCTGTTTTCCATTTTGACAAAGAAATACAAATTATTTGTTTACATAAATCGGCAGTTATTCTTACTAACATCCCTGCATTTTAAAATTAAATGAAACTTAATTTTCAATTAAAAAATTTCGTGAAATTTTCGTTGAAAAAAATTTTCATTTATTTGAAAATTATTAATTTATTTAAAAAATTAATAAAAATACTTGGAGGAAAAAGTTTATTTCAGAAAATTTATTTTTCCTATTTTTGAAGTTTTACTTTTTTTATAGTATTTTTGAATTATATTTTTTAAATTTTTTGAATGTTATTTTATTATTTTTATTAAAAATTAATTAATTTATTACATTGATGTTGATCAATGGCATATACAGGCAGGTTCTGTAATTCACTTCCGAGTGAAATTCATGCAAATTCACTTTCAATCAGATATTTGGTGTACTGAATTTCGATTTTAAAATTTCACATTTTTTTTTAATTTTCACGTTCTCACGGATTGCAGAACCTGCTTGATAGTATTAAAAAAAAATAGCAAGTCTATTACAAATTTAATTTTGAAGCAAAAAATTAGTATATGCAATAGTCGAGTATACTAGGCAGAGCTAAAATACATGTTTCAAGTTAATGAAAATAATTTTTTTCTAAAAATGTCTTTTTTGTATACAAAAAATTATTTTTTATTCAGTTTTTTTATATTTATTTATTAATTTTTATTGTTTTAATTTTTTATCTTTTTATTTTTTAATGTTTTAATTTTTATTTTTTAATTTTTATTTTGTAATTTTTTAAATTTATTTATTTTTTTAAATTTAATTATTTTTTTTTTATATACATACATATATTCTCTCTACTTAAATGCACATTTCTATAAACAATTATTTCCTTAGCAATATTTTAAATTTTGTTTATAAATTTCGAATTCATATCAATATATATTTCAAAAGAAACAGTAATATAAAACTGAAAAATATTTACCTTTTGCAATGGCTGCAATTTTCATCTCACTTTCCATTGACAATTATGCGCAATTAACCTAATTTCTGATTGACAAGTGTGTACAGTTATAGTTCATATATACATATTTCGTTGCCTAAAATATATATGCACATAATTATGTATGTGTAAGTATATATAGTTGGGTAGATGTGTTCTGATTTTAAGGTGTAAGCAACAACATTTACACACACACACACTCATTCAAACATTGAAGCAAATTTTGCTCACTGCTGCTATTGTTGGTGTTATTTCAGCAAATTTTCAATAATTTTTCACTTTGATTGCTTTGCTTACATATATACATATATACATATGCACAAACTTATATATGTTTATTGAGGTATTTAGACACCGCTGTAAAGTGTGCAACTGTAAATATATTTTATATATTTGTTGTTTGTATGTTTATGTTTATTTGTGCCGTTATTTAAATTGTCATCGATGGCTCAACGACCTGTCCACTAGTTTTGCCTTCACCTCATTTAGTGGCTAAATTTCGCTGAAGCAATGACTTTTGGTTTGTTCTCGAAAAATTACAAAAAAAAAAAAACAAAAAAAAGATAAAAAATAAAAATAAAATAGTAATTAAATAAACAATAACATATATCCAGAAATCATGTCCCACTTATTTTTTATTGAATTTTATATTCTTTTTTTTTGCTTTTTGTTTTTGTGACGCAAACTAGTTGCAAGGTTGCAATTTTCAATTCTGGCATACATTTATGTATATGTGTGTTGTGTTCTATATTATTTTAATACTTGACATTTGCATTGTGCAAACAACTTGAATTTAAATTCAGCCCCGTAATGCGGTCAAGTACCCGATTTTGCAACGGCAGCTCGATATATTGCTAAAGAAGGTAATTAAAATGAAATAATTAAAATTTCTTTAAATAAAAAAAACCGTAAAAATTATAATAAATACATATACACATAAATAAAAAAATATTTTTTTTTTTAATTTTATAGAAAAAATTTTAAATATTCTTAATGAAATAATTTCTATTTATAATATTTTTTTTAATAAAAATTATTAATAAAATATTTTTTAAATTTATTTAATTTTTTTATATGTTATGAAAAATGAAATAATTAAAATTTCTTTAAATAAAAAAAACCGTAAAAATTATAATAAATACATATACACATAAATAAAAAAATAATTTTTTTTTTAATTTTATAGAAAAAATTTTAAATATTCTTAATGAAATAATTTCTATTTATAATATTTTTTTTAATAAAAATTATTAATAAAATATTTTTTAAATTTATTTAACTTGTTTATATGTTATGAAAAATGAAATAATTAAAATTTCTTTATATAAAAAAACCGTAAAAATTATAATAAATACATATACACATAAATAAAAAAATTATTTTTTTTAATTTTATAGAAAAAATTTTAAATATTCTTAATGAAATAATTTCTATTTATAATATTTTTTTAATAAAAATTATTAATAAAATATTTTTTTAATAAAAATTATTAATAAAATATTTTTTAAATTTATTTAATTTTTTTATATGTTATGAAAAACAAAAAATTAAAATTTTATTAAATAAAAAAACCGTAAAAACTGTAATAAATATATATAAATAAATAATTAATTTTAATTTTTATAAAAAAATTTAAATATTTTTAATGAAGTAATTTATAGTTATAAATACCATGATTTAGTCATTTTTTGAATGAAGTTATTTTTATTATAGGTATGTATATCTAAAAAAAATTAAAAATATTGCAAACAAATTTGAAAAAAAAATTTCTTAAAAAATATTTTATAAATTTTTAAAGTTTATAAACACAGTTGGCAAAATAAATTTAACAAAAAAAATTTAAATTTGCAAAATTCAAAACGTATTTTAAAAAACAAAAATATCAATTATATATTTTATTTATATGAAAATGACTTTTTTTTAATTTTTAATGATAAAATTATGAATAAAAATTATTATATTAAAAAATAGTTTTGATTAATTATTGTAATTTTTATATATTTATTGCAATATTTGTAACATAAAAAAATTCATACTTTTTAAAATTCTAATTACCAAAAAAAAAAAAATAAAAAATTACATTAAAAAAAAAAATAAATTTTGCAAAAAATAGTTTTATTGAAATATTTTAATTTTGAAAAATAATTCTTTTTTTTTTATTTAAAATAAAAAAAATAATAATTTTGATATTTTGAAAATTTTTTGTAAGTAAAATAGTTCTCAGATTTTGCTAAAATTTTATTTTGAATAAAAAGTTAATTAAAAAAATTAAACTTTGAAAAAAAAATTTTTTTAGTCCATTTTGTTGCTAAAATTTTATTTTGAATAAAAAGTTAATTAAAAAAATTAAACTTTGAAAAAAAATTTTTTGAGTCCATTTTGCAAGTAAAGTTTTTAAATTTTAAAGTTCAAGTTAATGTTCATATTAAATTTCCAAAGTTTTAAAATACATTTGTTTGATTTCGACAAAAAAATAGATATCACTTTTTCCTAAATTTTTATTTTGAAAAAAAGTTAATCACCTTTAAGATTACACATGCACCTCGAAAAAGTAAATTTTTTAATTTACTTTTCAGAGAGTGTGATAAAAAATTCGAAACGAATCAAGCAGCGTTTTTTACGATGTTGCAAAAACACTTACTCTCTTGTTTATCGCGTCATTATAGTAAATAAACTCTCCTAATTGATCCACTGGTTTAAAAATGAAAACGATGCAAATCAGGTGTCAGACTTTTTGAATTGTCGTACAAAAATGGTCAGAAAATATATTGCAAAAGAAAAAAAACAAAAGAATATTCAAGATTTTTTCTCTTCATAGTAAATACATACATATGTATGTATGTAAATGTAAATATGTTTTTCATGTTTTATTGAAGCAAATAAATGAATGAATTTTTTTAGTTTAAAAATGCATTTAATATTATAAAAACTGATAATTTATGTATATATTTGGAAAAGTAAATTATTCGAAAAAGTAAATTACCCAAAATACCAATCGATTTACTTTTCGAGAGTATACTGTATAAAAAAATAATAGTTTTGAAAATAAAATTTTTTTCTTGTAAGTAAAATTTTTAAACTTTTTTTTACTCAAGTTAAAGTTCATATTAAATTTCCAAAGTTTTAAAATACATTTTTTTAATTTCGGTATTTTATTGATTTAATTAAAAGAAATTAATTTGAAGAAATACTAAATACTTTTGGCAAGTGTTTACATTTAAAAAAAAATTTTAAACAAATTTGTTTAAATATATTTTTTGCAATGACAATAATATGTATTTATTTCCTAAATAAATTATTAAAAGAAATTTTTAATTATAAATTTATATATAATTTTTAATTAATTTTTTTTAACTACAAATATTTTTTTTTTAATATTTCAAGATAATTTTTAATATTTTTTTATTTAAATTGAAAAAAAAAAATTAAAAAGTAAATGTCTTAAAAGAGCAACAAAATTCCAGCACACCTACACATTTTCATCAATACATATTATGTATTTTATGTTTACCACTTACCTTATGCGTCAGCGGCCTGGCGTCCCACTTTTCATGGCTGCTATTAGGAAATCGCCCAATTTTCCGATGGAAAATTCCAAATCACTGCAATGCGTTGTAGCATTTTATCGCAACAACAACAACAAAAACAGCATGCATTCAAAAGCTATAAAAATATTAATTAGAAAAAAGAGAAGCGCTCGGCTAGCAGCAGCAGCAGCAGAAGTAAAGTGGCACCACCAAAGATAATAAAATAAAACTAGGAAAGCACACATGTACAGGGCAGAAATGATAAAAGCGTCAACAGCAATTAGAAAATAAATGTCGAAACTCAACAATATTGAAAATAAGCAATTAACGAAGCTTTATTTTAGAATCTAGATAATTCGAAATAATTTTTTTTCTCGGTTGTCAATATGATTCACCCACTGGCCCATTTTCTGGCCGCAGACAACCGAGACTAGGGTATGCGCGCGGGCAGGTGGAGCGCTGTGTGTCTGCATACTTTAGTCGTGGCTACTTGAAGACGCTGTTTACACTCATAGACATACTTCTTTTTATGTAATTCTCCCTCAGTGCGCACAGCTCTACGTCGGCGGTATGTTGCAATTATTGTTGTTTACCACAAATAAAAATTAAGAAACATACTTAAGCTGCACGTAATCGATGAACAATAATTTTATTCGAAAATTTTGTTTTGAATGAAACGTGCCGAATGCACGTAGCCAACCACACAGAAGTAGGCAGGGGTTTCAACGAGTGGTTTACCTTAGACTTATCCGTTAATTTCCGGTATACCTGCAACTGCATTGTCCCAAATTGATTGATTGATGATAGATCTCATCACTCTCCTTTTTTATCATACTCATGTCTTCTGGACGCATTTTCACGCTTAAATGAATCTTGAGACAGGATCTGCCATGAATCTCTTTTAGACCGTCAGAGTGATTCCCACGAGCTTATCACGCTAATGGAAACTATATATATTAGAAGAAGATCACTACGGTGAGTTCTTGTGTCAAGAACATGACCTATGTGGTGATTTAAATATATCCGGAGAGAGCGGATGTCGTCAGTATTTGTGAATATTTATCTCAAAGGGTATATCCAGCAGAGTTGATGTCATACGACAAAAACTTATCTCAACTTTATATAATCTAGATTTATTATTTTTCAATTTAACTTATTAAGCTCGAGTTAATCCAAAATCGTTAAAACTAGCTTATCATCTCATGATCTGAGTTTACCTTTAATAAACCAACTCACCGAACTTCGTACGAACCTCAGCTCTACCTGCTTTATTTGAACTGAGTTAATCTGATTCCACTCTACCGTTCAAATTCTTAACGTCGAGTGGTTTCGAGAGCCTACGAAATCAGCTATCTTTTAAGCTGAAAAAGTTATTCCAATTTCATTAAAATTTGGCTTGGTTGAATGATTCGTTCTTTCAAGTCATATAAGTTTCGAAATCAAATGAGATCTTGGTTTGAATTATCGAAGCTGAATTATTATGAATCTCGTGTTTAGAGGCGCTGTCTTTAAAATGTATGTGGACTTATTGTAAGCTTCTTGAGTATACCTAATAATATAATCCGGTTCAAGATTCTCTAGAGATTGAATAAGCAATTCACACTTCTCTAACTCGGATCACCATAATCCCCAAAAAAACTTCGAGTTATAGAAGTTCGAGTTGTGGAAGTTCCACTGGATTTGAAATTTAAAAAGTGGAACTTGAAGAATAAAATTTAGAAAAATTGTTCTCAGGAGGATGTTCTAGAGTCTGTTATAGAAAACTTTAGCATTATTATTCAAAAATTGTATTACAAGACGACACCTATATTGTAGATCTTACTTTTCTCGATTGAGACCTGGCTGGACCTATGGTTTATAAATATTGTTTATTCAAAATTAAACTGAAGGTAGAAAATTCGGCGCTTAAGGTTTAAATTTATGTAAAAGATGTTCTTTTTAATCATGGGCATGAACTATTCATATATTACTGAGCCCATTTATTTCATAACATCTGTAAATCCTTATACTTCAATGCACTGCCAAGTCCTTTCATTCATCTTCAGCAACTCCATTTCGAATTCCCATCTTTTATTTATCCTTTTGTTTTGCTTTGTCGAGAACTGAGATAGACATTTATTTTTTTATAATTGCAGCGGATATACTGTGATATATGCTGTCATATGCCCTGCAGGAATTATTGCTTGTAATGGTGGTTTGTCGAGAATATTGTTCTTTACTTTAAGGTATGTGGATTTTAAAACAACATAGGGTTCGAAAACTAGGGTACTGGGTACAGACTGAGTCTGTGCTAAATAAAAATGTAAAAATAAGATATTAATAAGAACTTAAGGGGGGTTAAGGTTTGACAACTTTTTTTTTATTTTTTTTTTCTGAACCATCAACATCTCAAGAATATTGTGTTAAAGTTCTGGGTCATTCGGAGAAAAACTAACGAAGTTACAGCAGGTTGAATAACGGTACCTCCAGCTACCTGCGCTGAGTGTACAAACTTTAAATCGATTTTCTCCAGCATACAGAAGAAACTACTGCATTGATCGTTTTGAAATTTTGAACAAATATCCAACATATATATAGCTCTCGAATGACGTCGAGTTTTTCCAAAAATTTTAATTACTAACAATTTTACAATAATTTCGTCTAAAATCGACATTTTGGCTTGAAAATGGTACCAAAAATTGAAAAATTGAAAAATTGAAAAATTAAAAAATTAAAAAAAACTCGACGTCAATTGAAAGATAAACTAATAAACTAAAGAAAGCATTTTGGTTTTTTGGTTTCGGATGATCCAGTGATGCTTTTTTTCGAGGTGTCTGTAGAGATCGACGATAAATCCGTTATTCCTCGCTATTTTTCGATAACATTTTTTTTAAGTATCCTTTAAATGTTGTACTTTCATATAATAATAAGTAAAATAAACCTACAGCAATATTTTTTTCTAAAAAAATTCTTGAAAAAAGGTCTTTTTTCGACGAAACAAGTTTTATGAATATAACTTATTAGTTTTATGAATATATTCTACATTATAACTCAATTCTTACTGGTGTTCAAATTGTGAATTCTCCAATAATTTTGTTTTTAGCTATTTTAACATCCATATTAGTAATACACTAGTTATATACGAACTAGTTTGATAACTAGTTTCATAGTATAAATAATTTCGTTTTTCCTCAATTTTTCCTACTGGGTCACTTAGAGCCAACAAAGGCTGCAGCGAAGCATACGAGACGAAAAGGTATGTATGCATTGTTGTTGTTGTTGTAGTTGTTGGCGTCAGACGTTGAATTTTCCTGCTTTCATCGAGGCATTGTGGTTATGGCTGCCGCACGAACAACGGGTGACGGGTGCAAACAGGTGGCAACAACAAGCAGACACATACAAACAAACATACATACCAATATATATCTATATTTATATATATCTGCATTGAATGCCTGCTATAGTTGTTTACTCGCTGCACATACATATCTGTGGTGAGGTGTGCTGTGCTGTTCTTGTTGTTGTTGTTGGTCGGTGTTGCAACTTTTATCATGGCAGTTCTTCAACCTTTCACCTACTTTTACGCGCTTTCAAAACTTTTGTTTATAGCATACATGTGTTGTTGTTGTTGTTACTGTTGTATTTGCTTTTTGTTAATGCTTACATAGTTGAGAATTTTTGTTTTTGTTTGTGTTTTCTTGTAATTTTTGTTGGTTGCTGTTGACGTCGCTATTGCTTAACTGCATTTTTTAGATTTTTTTTTTCTTCATTAAATACTTAATTTTGGCTGTAAGAATTTTCTCTTCGATTTTCTATTCCCTTTTGAGCAACAACAAATTACCAAAAACAAAAAAAAATTAATGATTTCTTATTATCAGAGCAAGTCTTCAGTATGCATAGTCTTCTGTAGCTTTGTAAGTCATTCACCGCTCACTGACAGTTGGACAGTTGCGTAAATAAGCAGGCAGCAGTGTTGCATTTTGACAGACAAATGAGCTGTCTGCGCTGCTGACTGTGGCGCGGTGTATTAAGTTGTAGATTGCTTTTATGTTTCTTTTTTCTCTTGTTAATCGCCGTATTTAAGTACAACAACAACAGATACAATTCGATTGCAGCGTTGGAAGTTGCTCCAGTAATGTGAAAAGGAAGGTTGCCGTATGTCGGCGGAGCTGTCACATTCAGCAAATAGAAATGTAATTGCAATTGTTTGCTCGCATTCTCTGAAAGATATAATAAATAGATAGCTGATAGCGTAAACTGCTATTGATACAGCTGTCTGCAAGACTGGGAAGGTGATATTATGTGTTCGGGTTAAAGATGTTTTACGGCACTGTGGAACAAAATGTAGAATTTTATGAAAAAATAGAAAATATAAATTCGGAAAATTTTTAAAATAGATTAATTACATTACATTATAAAATATAATAATTTTTAATTATAAAAAAATTTTATTATAAAAATAAATTTTTTACAATATAATATAAAAAAATATGTTTAATTCCAAGCTAAAATATAATAATTAAATTTATCTTAAAAAAGTTAAGTTTAATTAATTATGTAATAGTACTAATATAAAATAAAATATTACTGTCTGTTTCGATTTTTTCATTGTCGATATTAAATAAGTTTGTCTATATAAGAGGTTAGGTGTCTTTAAAATATTAATTCAAATTACTCACATGAAAACCTATTCCAATATTATGAATTACTCAAGGTCTCGGTTTAGTCTTCAATTTTGAAAAAAAAAATTCTTTAGTCAAAAGCTCTATTTAACATTACATAAACAAGTGTGGAGCTCTCGCTTGACCTTTTGGAGCTTTCACTTTTGAAGAGATTTCGAAAATTTAAAATATGCAAAATATCACTTTTTTGAAGTTTTCATTAGTCAAAAGCTCATGGTAGCCTTGCACAAACAGATATTGTTTGCTATTTATAGAGTTTTCATTTGACCTTTGTGAAGCTTTTACTCGTAGAAAGCTTTAGGAAATTTATATTAATGAAGTTTTCGCTTGATGTTTGTGGAGCTTTTACTTAGAGATGGCCTTAGGAAATTTAAAAACTTTTTAAGAAAGCTACATTGAACAAAAGCGCAGTTTAGCTTTACGCAAATAGTTATTGTTTGCTGCTTATAGAGCTTTCATTTGATCGTTGTGGAGCTTTCACTTATGGAGAGATCAATTTTGTGAAAGCTTCATTGGTCAAAAGCTCAGCCTTACACAAACAGATATCGTTTGCTGTTTATTTATGGAGTTTTCACTTGATCTTTGTGGAGGTTTTACTCGTAGAAAGCTTTAAGAAATTTATATTTATGAAGTTTTCGCTTGATCTTTGTGGAGCTTTTACTTGTAGATGGCTGTAGAAAATTTAAAAACTGTAAAAAGCTTTTTAAGAAAGATTCATTAGTCAAAGGCTCAATTTGGCCTTACACAAATAAATATTGTTAGGCATTTCTGAAGCTTTCCCTTAACCATTTCACTTGTGGAGAGATCTAAAAAGAGTAAAATATATTAAATTTCATTTTTGTGAAAGTTTTATTGGTCAAAAGCTCAGTTTAGCTTTACACAAATAGTTCTTGTTTGTTAATTATGGAGCTTTCATTTAATCAGTGAAGGGCTTTCACTTGTAGAGAGCTTTATAAGAGTCAAAAAATGTAAAAAATCATTTTCGTGAAAGCTTCATTAGTCAAAAGCTCAGTATAGCTTTACACAAATAGTTCTTGTTTGTTAATTATGGAGCTTTCATTTAATCAGTGAAGGGCTTTCACTTGTAGAGAGCTTTATGAGAGTCAAAAAATGTAAAAAATCATTTTCGTGAAAGCTTCATTAGTCAAAAGCTCAGTACAGCTTTACACAAATATATTTCGTATTTTATTTATGGAGCTTTAACTTGTTGAGAGTTTTAGAATGGAAGGCAATGTGTCACTAGATCCGAAATAAAAAACCTCCATAACTACAGAACATGTTTACAGTTCCACAAATTTTCAACTCTATCAAACAGCTCACTAATCAAACTTCATTTTACAACAAAAAGTACAACAACAACAAAGGCAGCTAAACTACAACTTAGAACGGCGCTTGAGGTCACCAAAGCCAATGCTGGCAGCTAAGTCGAAAAAAAAGAAAAATAAAACAAACGGTAAAACACAACTACCAACATACATATTAAAGAACGTCCTTCAAACTTCACGGTGGCGATAATTTTTGCCCTGAAGTTCAGGCGTGAGATAGAAATCAGAACAACATCGAATTACTATGAACAAGTTAAAATTAACGAAAACAGCATGCGCTGTGTACTCGAACTCTTAAGAATATTTCAATGCACACCATAATAAAAACAAAAACAAAATTGAATATCTAGGTACATGAACAGAGACAGATTGCAACTTAGTTGCTTAGTTGCTTCGGCGGTAGAAAATCCACTCTGTACAAATCATGTTTATTGCGCATAAATTGGCTTAGCCAGCGTGAAGCGCTGCAGTTACATAGCTAGTGTTGTTGTTGTAAATGTTGTTATTGGCATTGCATGGTCACCAATGTGCCAATGCACTAGTGAGTTGTTGTTGTTTTTGTTTTTATTATAATAATTGTTTTTGTTATTATTATTGTTGTTGTTGTAGCCACACACTCATATATGCCCAAAAGACTCGGCTATTCGCCCAGTTAACTCATTTGCTATTCAATTGCATTTCCATTTGCAATCATTTTTTTTTTGTTTTGTTGGTCTCAGCTCTTCTGCTGTTGCCAAGCAGTCAGACGCCGTCACAGCAACCGGGTAGTAACTATTTATACACATGTATGCATGTACTTGTTGTTGTTGTTCATTATTGCAACGATTACATTGACAATGTGTGGCAACATTGCTGTTGCAACGTGCAGAGTCAAAGCGACAACAACAACAACAACAACGGCAGCAAGTAGCGGGTGACATATGCCCAAATGGCAATAAACGCCCTTGGATGCATACGGTGGATGTCGCCATGTCGTTGACGGCGTGTAAAATGTGCTTGTTGTTGACAAATTTGTTGTAGTTGTTTGTCTTTGTTGGTGTTCTTATGTCGACTGAAGTCGTTGCAACGTGCTTAGTTGCTATTTTTATGCTCTTCGTAGCAGCTTAAAGTTAATTCTCTAGGCAGAAGAGAGCTCACTCTCTCAGTAATGCGGTTTGATTGGTTCTCTCTCTTGTTTGTTTTCTCCTAAATTCTCTCCGAATTATTGAGCTGTGAAATAGCAGGTGTAAAAAATAATTTTATTTAAATGTGGTTATGCTTTCGCTTAGCTTTTGTGGTTCACTTTCGAGAGCTTTCACTTCCACAAAGCTTTGGGAGGAGATGTAAGTTTGATAATTTTTAAAATAAAATAAAATTTTCCTTTATTTTTGAATAATTTTCTATTGATTTGGTATTCAAATGCTTTCACTTGAAGAGAGCTTTCAAAGAAATACTATAATTACTGTAAATATTTGTCAAACAGACCAATTAAACGCATTTAAACATTAAAATACTTTTGAGAATGGAAGCAAAAAATATAAGTCCACTCTTTTCTAGAAAATTAAACAAAATAGTTTTTGTAGTAGTTTTTGTGAAAGCTTAATTGATCGAAAGCACTTTTTTCTTTTAGCTTATCATTTATATTTATTTGCTCAGATTTCTAAATAGCTCAAATACTTATCTCGAAGCATTTCTTTCGAGCTTTCGGTAGCTGCGAGCTTTTTTAGGCGGGCAGTGAATTTCAACTTGTTAAAAAAATAGTTTAGGAAAATCTTGGTTTTATTTTTATTTTCCACAAAAATTAATTTATAAATAACCTGGAGGTTAACCGATTGGTTGAAAGCTCAAGTTGACTTATAAGCAACAGCAACAATACAATAATCCTAAAGCTTTCATTTTTTCTGACTAATGTGAAATACATTATCTTTAAATTTTTGGCGTCTAGAGTTTGGATAACTAAAGCTTTTGAGATTTTCCGGAGCTTTGGAAGTGATCTTGGTTTCATAAAAATTGTTTTGAAAATATTTACTTTGCTAATACATACTTCTCTAACGAAGACTTGATTATAATTTGCAGAGCTTTCGCAGAAAAAGCTATTTTTGAATTAAAATTTTGTTAGCTTCGGAACTTTTAAGTGCTCTTAACGAAAATTTGATTATTAATTGTAAAGCTTTCACAGGTAAGTTTATTTAGCTTTTAGGAGCTTTTTCGGAACTTTGAAGAGAGCTTACGTAAATGATGTTTTACAAATATTATTGGAACGGAAAAGCTTTCAGAGCTTACACAAGTCTAGCTCTTCCTAAATGAAGCTATTAAGAGCTTTTTTGGAAGCTGTTTTAATAATTTTAAGTTATAGTATTCGTAAAACGTAAATATTCTGCGACACAATCTTTGGTATTAATTTAAGCATTCATTCACACAGTAACGGTTAACTTCTGCCTACCATATGCATGTTATGTAGAATTTCCACAAAACCTGCCCACCGCATTACTCATGCCAACAAATTCGCACCTTTAACGTGCTTCTTTTGCTGCAGCTCATTTGCGAATTCCCACACATTCAACACCTCACCACGCACACTCTCTCACCTCTCAGCCTTGCGCGCTCACGTCCTTTCGAACGCGTCGCCGCGCCGACCAACCGCATCGGTCACGTCGCATCGCAACGCGTCGCTCGTCGCACGGCATGGCATGGCGCGGCTGTGGCTGTGGCCGCACACCAAGGCGTTCGTTCGGTCACTGACATCGCAGCCTTGCACCGACTTTGTTGGCTTTTCTAATGCAATTCTAATATACTTGTATGTGCAACTTTGTTGTTGTTGCGATTGTTGTTGTACATGTTTTTGCGCACATTGCCTCGCCATTGCATGGCATGGCGCTGTCGTTGGTTATTTATGGGTGCACGTCTGCGGCTGTGTATGTGTTTGTGTATTTGCAAATGCAGCGCGAATTTGGTGGAAATGAAGGCGGGCGCATATTAACAGTGAGCTTATTTTTTCCCAATGCTTTTGAACTGCTGCTGCCATGGCTGGCACTAATGTGTGTGTGTGTGTGAGTTGTGATGGTTGTAAAGCAATTTTATTATAGCATTTGTTATTCTCTTGCTGTTACTAACCTAATGCAAGGCACATTGAGGTAGGCTAGGGTTGCCAAATGAATTTTAATATTATGTTTGAGGATTGGAAAATTATTTTGGTATAAAAAAATATTGATTTTGTTCTTAAAAATATAAAATAAAAAAAAAATAATATAATTATTAAATAACCAAAAATGTGCATATAAAAAATATAATAAATACAATAAAAAATAATTAAAAATTAAAATGAAACAAATAAATAAAATTTAATTTTTTTAAACATATAAACATTAAGCAGAATAATATTAATATTAATTTAGTATTTTTAAAATACTTTGAAGTACTTAAATATCATAAAATAGTAAAACAAAAATTGATTTAAAAAAATTTAAATTTTATAATTTAATAATTTTTAAATTACTTCAAACTAAAAAAAAAACCTATTTAAATTAATTTTTATAAATTTTTTTATATTAAATATTTTTTTTAAATAATTTTTTTTATCAAATTTTTTTATTATTTTTTTGCAACAATATGTGTTATAAAATTTTTAAATTTTATTTTTATAGTTTATATTTTAATAAATATTTTTTTATTATTATTTTTTTATTGTCATGCTACCACAACACATCACTTTTACTTATGCATGCGAGAATAAGTCTATATACCTTCAAGAGCTTAAGTCCTCAACCTTCCGTCGGTATGTAGTCTATGTGCGTGCTAATGCTTAAGTTTTTCCCCTAAACCCATTGTAGATAGTATGTACAATACATAAATTTGTATGCAACTACAGCCCTTTTAGCGAAGGTACTCGGCGATTGAACTTTTGCCTTACAAATTCGTACATAATGTCGTGCAAATGCAGACTAAAGATATGCAATATATTTACATACATACATATATACTTATATACTGATACATATACAATGGTATGTAAAAGAAAATGTATGTCCATTTTAATTATAGTTTCCTATTGTGTAGAAAATGGTACTAAAACACATTATTTAAAAAATAATAACTAAAATTTTTTTACAAAATAAAAAGTTATTAAGTTTATAAAGAAAATATGTTTAATTTCTGTTGAAGTTGGGAACCCTTTTCTATTTTTTTTTCTATCGAAATTATGCAATACATCTCTTGTTACCAATAAAAATTAGTTGGCAACCCTTTTAATTTTATATTTTATAATTAATTTTTTTTATGTATATAAAACAATACAGCAAAATTGTATTACTTAGTTTTATAAATAATTTTAAATGAATGCAATAAATGTGGCAACCCTGCTAAAAATAGATGTCATTAAATTTATTTGGGATTTTCGATATATGTACAAAGCCTAACTAAAAAAATACTTTGAAATATAATAATAATATGGCAACCCTGTTTATACATTAAACCAACTTACATAGTATATATGAACATTTACATATATGTATGTATATGAGCTGTAAATGAACACCAGTTGAAAATTATTCCAAAAAATTTCAAATAAACTATATAGAGGGCAACCCTCTTCATAAATTTTGAACACGTCTTCCTTTACACAAGATATAACTGAAAATTTAAAAAAAAAATTATAAAAATTTTATGAAAAATATTATGATTATAAAAATCTAATAAATCGGCACCTCAATTCAATAAAATAATAATATAAAATATATGGCAACCCTAGTTTTAATATGAGTAGCAAAATCTCAATTTTCTTTTTTAAAATTAGCATTCACAACAAAAAATAATTTTCAAAAATTTTAATATAAAATTTTCTCTTTTCTCCTTCTAGCTTACGATCTCTAGTCGCTGCAACGGTGAGTCATGCGAAATATTTATTTAAAATTATTTCTATTTTAATTAAATTTTTTTTTAAATATTCCAAACTCAAACTATAAGTTTGGGTGCTGCAAAGCTACTATCTTTAGAATAACTATTTTTAAGAACTATACAAAACAAGTAATCACTCCCTAGAGGCAAATAGGAAAATATTCTAAGTTTTGCTGTTTAAAGCCTTTGTCATTTTCTTAGTTTCAAAATTTAGAGCCGTAATGATCCAGAGTATTTTTCCAGAAGACATTCCTTAGAACTAAAATTTACTTCATAGAGTTTCGAAAGGTGTTTGATCATTCCAAATCCGTATAAGAGAGCTTTACAGGTGCTTAATGTGATCTCTTTTAAGAACTCTAGATTTCGAAATTTATTTCTCATATCTCGAATTACGCCACATTAGCAAGTGGCTTAATTTAAAAGCTATCAAGATCGAATCAGATGAAACCTTTCCATAAACATAACTTGCTTCCTGAAGGGTATAAGTCATCTGCTTAGAGAAATTTGCTTCAAGAGATGGGTTAAACTTAAAGCACATTGTACCAAGCCTATCGAGAACCATCTAAAATATATTGTATATATTATATCTACCGGGGTTCCAGAGATGAAAGATTCTCATTTCCCAAAGTCAGTTATTTCGAATAAATGCAACTCCATCGACTTCGCTTCATTTCACTACAATTTCACTGCAATTGTCGCACTGTCCAAGTGCAGAAACGTGAGTTCTTTCGACAAGAAATGCATAGACGGCTGATGGCGACAGCAATTGGTTAGGAAGACAAATGGAGTGCAGCGAAACAACCTCGAAACTGTGCCAATGCCCTGACTAGAACACGAAGGCTGTCAACTCGATGGTCATAGAATGAAAAGTGAATGAGCGGCATTAGCAAAAAAAAAAGGTAAAATAGAAAGACGAAGGGAATGCTGAAGAAGGTGAGCTTGTGCAAAGCTTTAGCTGAGTAGGGTTGCCATATTTCCATACAAACCTAATGGCGCTGAAGAGTCAATAAGGAAGTGCAAGTAACCATTAGAATTTTCGGGAAAGCAAAGAAGAAAATATAGCATGAAATAGGGTCGAGCAATTTATGAAAGTAAACGTCGAGTGGCGCGCGTGTGAATAGACGGAAGTCATATGTAGAGCCACATATAAGCGCTTGCATTATATAATCGCTGAAGAGTCATTACAAATGCAATCATGAAGTTTCATGCCATACATCCCCATACACATGTGTTCTTTGTGTAGCTGTACACACTCGTATGTGTTGACCGTTAAATGAGTTGACTTACTTGGCGCACTGCCAATTTTCTGGGCTCCTGACCGACCACCAAACACCCTGGCAGTGGCCATATGAAAAGCTATAAGCGAAACAAAATGAAAAAGGAGAATATAAATAAAGACGCATGTAAAAATCTGTAAATTTAGTTCTACATACATAAACCAAATAAATTGTAAGGAAAATCTCTGCATGCAGTGCATAGCACACTAGCTTGGAATACTTACAAAGGATGTGAGAGCATAAAAACTGAAAGAGACAATAAAATGACACAAAAGCTGGCAGGAAAAAGCTAGTAAACACGGCTAAATAGTAAGCAATTGAGAAAAATATTTTCCGGGATCGGACAAAAATGACAGGCGCCACGTAAAATTGGCTGAATTTGAGTAGGAAACAACAATGAAACGATAAAATATACATTTCAGAAGCTTGCAAAGCGGCAAGTCAGGCAAGATCTGTAGAATTTTTAACAAATCTTCGAGCAGTCGATTCGTTATACAGTATCACCATTTTTATTATTGTTCAAAAAAGCTCTAAAAAGATTTTGTGGCAAATTGAATGATGGTCTCTCAAAACTGTTGCCGTTTGTCATTGCTCAACACATGTATTATTCTTAGTAAGTTGTCCAAGAATATCTTACGAGGAACCAGTTCCCAAGAGCTTATTAAAATTGAAACGATATCTCGTAACAGGGAAAGATCTCTGTAGATTTGTTAAAAAAATACCAAAATTACTAGATCTAGAAATTTGAAAGCTGTTTCCTGTTCAATTTAAATATATATTTATTAGTTACTAAATACTAGTTACTAGTTACTGGTTGTGCAACATTCGATATAGAAAGGTCGTAGAGTTTCCAGTATTGGATTAGATAGTTAATAGATCGCGACAAAAATGAGGGGAAGATTAGTTTCATCTAAGTTTTAAAATAGCCTAAACCAGAAAAATAGCATTTAAGTTTTTTTTTGGAAAAGCTCGAAAGGTTAATCCTGCCAATTATTACTCGGTAGGTTCTTGGGACGAAAGGAATTCTCTTTTATGTATTTACTTTACTCCGTATCCAATGAGTGTTGAAAACACAATGAATGTAATGTAATTGCCTGAGAACTAAGATTATGGGTTTTGTAGGCTAAATATGCCTTGGAACTGGATCGAATTGTTCTAAAAATTCTAGAAAACTATTTTTGCAATCCAATCTGTAGTCTTAGTCGAAAAAGCTTTCATACATCATCTTATTGAAAATACTAAATTGAGACTGTTCTAGTCTATTCGAGATCCTCTAATGGATCAGTGAAAACACAATGAATGTAATGTAATTGCCTGAGAACTAAGATTATGGGTTCTGTAGGCTAAATATGCGTTGGAACTGGATCGAATTGTTCTAAAAATTCTAAAAAACTATTTTTGGAATCCAATCTGTAGTCTTAGTCGAAAAAGCTTTCATACATCATCTTATTGAAACTACTAAATTGAGACTGTTCTAGTCTATTCGAGATCCTCTAATGGATCAGTGGTCTTATATGAAGAAGAATATGAAGCCAATTGAGGAGTTTAAAAGAGCAATTCGACCAAAAACTCTCTAATGAATTGAATTTAGTGTTCCAAACTTTTCTTCAGCATCAAGTCTTTAAACCGGGACCACTAGGCTTGTCACCTTCCATACTTTTCTGATTGTCAATGAATTTTTGTGTACACTAAGCTTTCAATCAAAGCTTTCATACCAATCCAGGAAGCAAACGTTGCGAAACCACTAAACGACTGCCATGACACCCGCCTGTTTGCTCGCTCTAGTGCAACATTGACTCGTTGACCGAGTGGCGGACACAAAAAAATGCGCTCACAAACTGCAATGACAAAAACTGACACAAAAAATTGTATGAAAAACGTAGGAAAAAAGCGCAGATAAATGCAACCAACTGCATAACACATAATGGTCTCAAAGCAAAAACAAAAAACAGCAGAAATTACGAGAAAAAGCTTAAAAACACAGTTAAAAAGTTAATGTGAAAAAGAGACAATAAAAGCGCCAGCGACAAACGCATGCGAGACATGTGACAGCAACAAACGCCGTTAGCATATACGAATGCGACGCTGTGCTGCGCCGTTGATGGACTGCAATGAAAACGAAAGTTCAACAAACTTTCACGTAACGACAAAAACAACAACAACAACAGTCATTACAACTACAACGAGCATAACGTGTATTGGTAACAGAAGCCACTAAACAAATAGACTTGGTAAGGTGTTACATATCTAGGCGCATAAGCTAGTACGTGCACATATGCTATACTAGCCCACAACAACAACAATAATAATAATAATGAGGTTTTGAAGAGTTGAAGCGCAAAGCAGTGCAGCGCTGAAGTGAGCCATATTGGACGACATCGTGAGCGCAAAGAGAGTTATTGTTATTGGTGTAATACAAAGGTGTTTGTTCGTTAGGGGAGTAGCGCGGTGACCGACGATTTTGTGCAGATAAAACTTATCATAAAGGCCATGTGGGGTGCGTGCCGCTTGTAATCTATGATAGGCTGTGTTGAATGCATTTTGATGGAGCGTGGAAAATTTGTACAATTTTCGATAGAGGCAAACACGTGGTAATTGTTAGCTTGGAAAATTTTAGTATCGAACATAACATAGCATAGCATAGTAGAATTTGACATATCATAACATAGAAAAACATAGCATAGCATAGAAAAACATAGCAAACATAGTATACTAAAAGATGACAATGGAAAATAGTGCTATTGAACTTGGTATAATGAAACATAGCACACAATAGCGAAGCATAACATAACATAGCATAGCGAAACATAACATAGTGAAACATAACATAACATTATTTTCGAAACTTAACATATCATAACATATTAAAACATAACATGTCATGTCACTACATAGCATAGCAAAACATAACAATAGAAAATAGTGCTATTGAACATGGTATAATGAAACATAGCACACAATAGCAAAGCATAACATGGCATAACATAACATAGTTTAGCGAAACATAACATAGTGAAACATAACATAACATTATTTTCGAAACTTAACATAGCATAGCATATTAAAACATAACATGTCATGTCACTACATAGCATATCAAAACATAACAATAGAAAATAGTGCTATTGAAGCATAGCGCATCAGAACATAACATACCATAGCGAAACATAACATATTCAAACATAACATAGCACAGCACAGTTAAACATAAACTAGTGAAACATAACATAACATTATTTTCGAAACTTAACATAGCAATAGTATATTAAAACATAACATGTCATGTCACTACATAGCATGGCAAAACATAACAATAGAAAATAGTGCTATTGAACATGGTATAATGAAAAATAGTACATAGTACCGAAACATAACATAGCATAGCATAGTAAAACATAACATAGTGCAACATAACTTAGAATTATTAAATGCCTAAAATATACCAGAAGTTATAAAAATCAATTTTAAAATTTATAAATGAGTAGAGTTGGTGCCAGTGTGAGCTTAGCCGAGAATTAGGCACCCTCATGATAAAGTCCAAACTAGGATTGGGTACTAGAAATTTGGAACCGATTTCATAAATTTGGGTCAATGTATCAAATCATCATTAAATTTTCTAGAAAACCTCCGTCTCCTGATAAATAATTTATAATGTTGGTTGAAGAGAAGGAGATCCTTCTCTATATATGGATGCTAGGGGATGGTTTGATTGATCAAGACATCTCACTTAGTACTCGTTATAAACGATATGAAGTCATAAGGAAGAATCGGAAAGCTTATATCTCGTATATAAGGACTACGGGAATATATAAGTTGGTTAGTTGGTTGGTAAGGGAGGTCAAGATAGACTGAAAGCAAGCGGTCATTTGGTCCATTGTGCTCCTAAAGAGTGTCCAGATAAGCGTTACGTAAACAACTCGATCGATTTGATGAAGCTTCGAAGTATTTTTTCCATTCCATCTGCCCAATTTCACTTATGTAGATTTGAGTATTGGGAGCCATGGAAGGTGTGCCTTCTTAACCGACTGAAGCGCATATAAGTGGAATTCTCTGATTTTTGGAAGGCACTCATCGTTAGTCAGGAATACTTTTCTGACTCAGACTTGGTGTTATCCAATTTCAAGTTTTACTAAGGGAGCGGTTATCAATGTATCCACCACAATTGGTTAAAATTGGTTTCACTGCCACGTCCATAATTCTGAAACCAAACCAAACTTGTTTGACCGAAATGCATTCTGTATGTGAGTATTTTATGTTTGTCATTTGGGAGTCATATTTTCGAGTTCTGAAAAATGCCCCTATAGACATATCTACGAGGCGGTTCTGGTTATAACCAGACTATTGGGTCATCTCACTTCACTTGTCCATTCATAGTTTTAAAAGTTTATCCGATGTATATATGTATATCTACAACTTTTAAGCTGCGAGGCATTTTTCTATGAGAGTCCCTACTCATTAAAAGAAGCTTAATTAGTTACTGTAATATCCCATAATATTTTACTATCCCACAAACCATTTATCATAATATTATGCGAGAAGTGCGTCTGCTAGGCGTCACTCAGTCGCCGTCGACCGTGGCAAAAGAGAAAGGTGCCAATTGCACGCATGCCTACAAAGTGCGAAAAGCAAATACAATAAATTCGGTAGCCAAAAAGCGGTAGCAATACAGCTAACGGTAAAATTAAAACTTCAAAGCGTTTAATAATGGCTGACACAGCGCCTAAAAAAAGATAAAAAATAAAAAAATGTGATTTTGCAAATGAGCGGCCGCTGCTGTAAAATATAAGAATTTGTGGAATCGCGTGAAATTTGAATGTTTGTAGCTTTAGAGTGGCTCATAATGAATTTTATTGCCGTTTAATACTTTTTTATAAAATTGTAAAATTTTTAACAAACCAATTTTGTCGTCATTCACTTTGGCGTTCTTTTTTTAAGTTTTTTTTGCTTCACTGCCATCAGCTGTTTGTCGGCCTCAGCGAGATTGCGTTGCTTCGTAGGCTTTACCGCTTGGCTGCCTAACCAGTGACCTACTACCTTCTTAGCTGGCTGGTTGGCGGTGCATTTGACAAACAATTGTGACTCAAGCTGCTGATGATTACATAATTTGTAATTACATCTTTTAGTGACTATAGCTAGGTGGGTGGTACTTTTACGGCTCCACAGTTCTTTTTCTTTTTCTGATAGGTTGGAGGTTTTATCGTTTTATAGAGATTATCAGGAGATGTTAAGAGATTAAGCTTCAATGATCAATCGGTGTTCAAAGCCTCCTGAGATTCCTACCTAATTTTAGAATAAACAGAAGGAAATTTGTTCGATTCAACTAATGACTAGCCAAACCCGAAGCTTTTGAAATTATAGTTCTTCTGAGGCTCGAAGATCAAATACAACGAGAAAACACTGTTTTCCCTAAAGACGTCCCGGAATTTTACAAAAATCTCAATTTAAAATGGCTTTTGTGTGGAACCGGTTGATGACGAGTGAAAATAGTGAGATTAAGCTTCTAATCTGGTTCAAGAAATATTCTTATTGATACTCGTAAGGCTCAATTCTATTGAAGAGTTAGTTGGCTGGCTAAGATTCAATGTTAATTACTTAAGATCTCACATTTTCTGATCCATAAATTTGTGGCAATCTTGTAAGTAACTTGATCTAATTAATTAGTAAAAAGTCTACTCTAGGACAGCATCCTTCGATCTGAAAAAGTGTTCTCAGTGTTAAGAAACGTTTGCATACTTTTCAACGCCATCTCCGTGGAATTGTTGAAACTGTCTCCGATATTCTTTTTCTGACCACTGTTACGAGCTGAACTCTGTCACAGAGTTGGCAATTACATAACTTTTTTTATTTAAGAAAGTACTCTTCGATACATGCTCTACGGCGGTGTGAAAATCACAATTCTACGCTTTAAAATCTGTTCTACAAATCATTCTCACAGCAGACACATGAGACTGATCTTCGTTGTATTATCGTGTATGGTGTCTAATTTTAATAGACGACGTAGTTTTCCACAGTTTTGAAAACATCTTCAGATTTTCAAAAGTTGAACGAAAGCTTAGCAGATTGCAGTGAAGAGCCATCGAGCTTTTATAGGGAACATAGTTATAGAAGAATTACGCCGTTGATCTCGCTACGCTATTTGCTTTATTAAATAAGTTATTATGAGGTCTCAGATTGCTGCGTATCATTTCCGGAGTAAAAACTAGAGTAACCATGTTTAAAATCGCGCTCATTTCTGCACAAACAACAACTACATATGATATGTATACTGCAGTAGAGGCAAATTGAGAGCTTAAAGCTGCGACTGCAACAGCACAAAATGCATTGCTCATTGGCAAAATCAAAACGATGTGAGCAATATTAATGAAACGAAAGCAACAGCAGAGAGAGAGAGAGCGCGTTAAATATGTAAAGTAAAGTCAACGTCAACAGCGCAGCAACTGCGCTGTCACTGAGAGACTGTGGTGGAAACAGCGTCGCGTTGGCAGCAAAAAAGAGCGTTACACCGTTGAGCGCCATTGAGTGCTACATATAAAAATAACAACAACAATGGCTGAAATAATAACAATAACAACAGCAATTGACGAGTAAACAGCGAACAGGCAACGCCAACGAAGTAGCAACGGGTTCAATGGCTGACCCAATTTCACAAACGACAACCACGTTGAATTGTAAATATGTATGCGTTTGAGTGTGTGTGTGATTGTAGTGGCTGGCTGTTTATATAGAAAAAACGAAATTATACGATGTTGAGCGCAACAAATAAATAAATAAATAATAACAAAAGCAAGGCATGGCTGAAAAAGTGTAAATGGGAAAATGAAATGGAAATTAAAAAAAAATTTAAAAACTTAAAAAAATAACTTTTTTTTAATTAAATTTAAAAAAAAAAACATTTCTAAAAAATTTAAAATTAAAAAAAATTTCGAAAAAAAAATTTAATTAAAATATGTTAATGAAAAATATATAAAAAAAGTATCTTAAAAATTAAAAATTAAAAATTAAAATTAAATTAAAATTAAAATTAAAATTAAAATTAAAATTAAAATTAAAATTAAAATTAAAATTAAAATTAAAATTAAAATTAAAATTAAAATTAAAATTAAAATTAAAATTAAAATTAAAATTAAAATTAAAATTAAAATTAAAATTAAAATTAAAATTAAAATTAAAATTAAAATTAAAATTAAAATTAAAATTAAAATTAAAATTAAAATTAAAATTAAAATTAAAATTAAAATTAAAATTAAAATTAAAATTAAAATTAAAAATTAAATTAAAATTCTAAATAAATAAAACAGCGGGAATAAAAGTCAAAAGCACTTCAAAAATACGATAGGAAGTGGGGTACGTAAAGCTTGTCGAGCGGACACATGTGCGGTGCTGAGTTACTTGAGCATTGTATAGAGATGAGGGAGAGGAAGAAAAGCGGAATATTTGTGAAGTAAAGTAAAGACGAAAAATATATGCTCTAATGAGTCTACGAAGTCTACGAAGTCCAAAGAAGTCACCGTGTGCATTGAAAGCTTCTAAGCAACACAGCTATGTACATATGTATAACAGATGGAGAAGCATGATCGTTAGCCGGTTGTGTGGGTGGTGAGTTGCGACTATGTATTTTTGAAGACCAAAGGGTGTAGTAATAATGAAACAAGCATAACAGAGACGCGAACAAAATATTTTCTTTTGCTAAGCAAGTACTTGAAACTACATACTTATGTATATAAAGCATATCATTTGGCTCCACTCAGATTAGCCGATTAGTGTAGATCACGCTCTTTTTTCATACAAACATACATATACTTTCTATTTACTTTTAACAAGTCTCAATTTTATGCTTCAAATACGCTGCTTTACTCCACACATTACCCCTCAATGTCCCCCACTGACATTCAATTGGTCTAACTAAGTTCATCATGATTGATATGTTGACGTATAGAGGGCGGTGTTGTGAATGTGCGCGCTGAAAGTCGGAAGTGACAGTGTGATTTGTGGAAATTTATTACATTTGTGTAACTAAAAAAACATACATACATACATACTAGGTGCTACAGCGTTAAATTTATGCATTTTATATATTACTAGGGTGGTTCTATTTATTTTCGGTTTTCTGGTATAATTGTTGAGGACCATAATATCCGAGGCTTTCGTTGATTTTTCATTGGAACTTCGTTTTTATGTGGTGGGTCCCAAACCCTACCCGCAACCGTAGAAGCTGGCTTCACCTCCTCACTTTAGCTCGCCTCCAAACGGATGTTTGTTAGCTATCCAGAGCATACTTGGTCTAAAACCGGAAGTCGTGAGCTGCTTGAACGAAGTGAATGACAATCAAAAATTTTCCTCACTTACGTGAACTTCTACACATGATCCCATCCTCCCAAGATTTATGGTCTTCAGAACATTGGCAATGGGAAATACCGAAGACGATGGAACGATGAGCTGTACGAGTTATACGACGACATTGATATAGTTCAGCGAATAACAAGACAGCGGCTACGCTGGTTAGGTCATGTTGTACGAATGGACGAAAACACTCCAGCTTTGAAAGTGTTCGATGCAGTATCCGCCGGAGAAAGTCGAGCAAGGGGAAGGCCTCTACTCCGTTGGAGGGACCAGGTAATTTCTCGTGGTTATATTAGGCTGTAAAAGAGTATTTCGGCGGCATCAAAGTTCATTTTTGACCCATGATCCATCTTCTATATTTGAAACTTACATTTAAATAATAAGATTCCGATAGATGGCGTTTGAGGATTCTTGGATTGCCGTCGAGAGAAAAAAAGCTACGTATTCTATTTACTCCAATTGTGTTTTTAATATTGAATGAGATCTGCTGTCTCAGATAACCTAAAAAATATAGGAATGAGACGAATGCCTGGAACTTATGCACGTTCTCTTTTCAGATAACCTAAAAGAACTGAATATGCGTTCCCCTTACCAGAGGCAGTCATTCCTAGATATCAATACATGCGCCTTCTGCGAGAAGAGGTCATTCAAAGATAGAGTCCATGTAAAATTTTCATCAGGGAGTCAGGTTTGTGGATCTTATCGTGATTATACGAAAGGAATCTGTGAATACCTCTTTGGAATGAGTTTACATAGTTCCATAAAGAACTGCGCATGATACTGTTCGAAATATATTTAGCTTTTGTATTGAAAGAAAACCTTCAAAAGGCACTATGAGACACTGAGAGTCTCCAAGTATGGAACTTTTTTGTAAGTTTTTTGCTATTAAAAAAATCTACCTGCCTCAAATATTTCAGATATTAGTAGGTTAGGTTAAGGGGTAGATCTCCGCAGCTGCAGAGAATCTCACTTAGACATATTCGACTGTTCTTTGTGACACCCGGAAAACTCCTAACGGTTATTGATCCTTCCGACCATTATGATACGACAAAGCGCTTGGACTCTATAATAAAGTTCTTAAGTCGGCTAATGTCGATTCCAGTCAATTCACTGGGTTCGCCAAAGGTGTGCCTACCGAGGTGCTTTAACCTAAGCCTGGCGAATGCTGGATATTGAAGGAAGGAGTGTTTGGATGATTTCTATTCGCCTTCCTCCAAACAGCTTCGGCAACTAGCGTCTAATTTGATCTCCAGCCTCACCGCGTGTGTGCCTATTGGGCAATGACCAGGGTCTCACAAGATCAGCCTTTTTAAAGTACAAACTGGATGATTTCAAAACTTTCATAGATCTTATTCTGACTCCCTTCTGAATTCTCTTATAAATTTTCACACCTCTACTATTTAATTAACCCTTCCCTCATTTTAATGGGGAAGTGCCAGTTCAACGCCAAACTTCATTGCGACCTTTTAGTCATTGTCACTGTCAAAACGATTACAGTTATGATGAGCGCTTACACCTTTCTCTTAACTGGTTGCCATGACAAGTTGGTGCATAAGAAATTATGACATCCGTGTACGCACACACAGGGTTGCATGCATAAAATAAGTGTAAATATTGTTGTTGTTACTTTCCAAGTCACCATTTCACTTTCGTGTTGTTGTTATTGTTTTTTCGTAATTTTTCAATTTCTTTATTTTTTTTCGGCAATAAACCTTTACGAATCGCTTACAATGCGTAAGTACACATAATTTTAAGGTTATGGTCGTCATAATTGCACAAACAAGTAAAAGCTGCCTTATAAAAACAACAACAAAAATAGTTTTTTTTTTTATTTTTTCTTTGTGTTTTAAAGTAAATATGGCGAAAAGTTATAAGTGCCAGCAATAAAAATGTGGCAGGTACATATGCAGAAAAAATAACCGTCGACAACATTGAGGCGCGTAATAACAACAATGCCAACAACAACAACTGTCACATTACCAACGAAAGTGTGTGTATGTGACTGCAATAATAATGGTAAACAAATTAAGTGGAAGACCTCGAAAAAATACGCATTCAAGAAATTTCACTTTCACACAGACGCACAGTAGCTGGAGAAAAGAGAAAGAAATGGAAAACAACAACAATAATAAAAATTTACGAAAAACTTTGAAAATAAGCAATAATAAATTTAAAAAAAAAATTACAACAAAAGTTTTTTAAAAAAATAAAAAATTTAATGAGAGTAAAAATTTACAACAATAATATTAAAAATACAAACAACAAAAAATAAAAAAAAAAATCGAACAAAAATTTTGAATTAAAAAAAGTTCAAAAATCAATGAAATTAAATAAAATAAAAAAATCAATAAAGTTTAAAATTAAAATAAAAAACACAACAACAAACTTTTAAATAATTAAAAGTTTACAACAACAAAAAAAAATAGAACAACAAAAATAATATATACAGTAATAATAAATTTTAAAAGATTATGAAATTGAAAATTAAAAAAAATATACAACAATAAACTTTTAAACAATTAAAAGTTTACAACAAAAAGAAAATAACCATTACATAAAATAATAAAAAAAAAAATATTTTATATTAAAATTATTATTTTATTTAAAATTTATGAAATTTAATATCAAAAAAAATTACAACAACAAGTTTTTAAACAATAAAAATTTTACAACAAAAATAAAGTAACCATTACATAAAATAATTAAAAAAAAAATATTTTATATTAAAATTATTATTTTATTTAAAAATTATGAAATTTAATATAAAAAAGAAATTACAACAACAAGTTTTTAAACAATAAAATAGTACAACAATAAAATAAAAAAAAATCGAAAATAAAAAAGTACAACAAAAAAATCCACATAACATAAATTAACACACATCGAACTACGCCGATAGTAAAAGTAAGGTTTTAAAATAGGTAGCATGAACTCCACCTGCTCTCTTACATGCGTATACCCGTCACACTTCGGCATGAGTTGTCGCTTTTACGCATACAAAAAAAAAGACAATACGCATCCGAAATTACGCGAAAAGCAGACAAAATGCTAAAGCAAAGGCAGCAAGAGGCATCAAAAACAACAAAAACTAGACTCGTTGTCACGAGTAACCAAATTGACAAGCTTCGATGTTCGCACTTGCATTCAAATGTGCCTTAGCCAATTACTTGCTTACGTGAAACATAAATAACGGTACTTGGAGTATATGTGTAAATTTTTCGGACAAGCTGAAGAAGTGGCACAAGGTTTTATGGCAAAGCAAATAGTTAGTTAAAGCTCAACTCATGCGGCAAGGTCAATGCGAAAGATGTGCGATTGTCCGAAGCGCTTAATAGTAGACACGGGAAGAAGTGATCGTGGTGAATCGCTCCGTTAAGTGTCGGATCCGGATTTAAAGCTTTGCAAAGCCTTTCCCCCGATTATCCCGATCATGTGTCTTCATACAAGTCTCGAGAAGATGAGCTCGTCGGAAAGAGTACTTTCTTACTGCTTGAGAACTTTTCATATGTTTAAATTAGGCATCCGATTTTAAACGACATAGTATGAAGTCGAAGAAGTACCGTAATATCCAAAGTAAAAAAAATTCGAAAATTCAACCATTTTAGCTTGATCTAAACCTAAGCCATATTTGTGAAAGACTAGCATAGTGCCTGTTCCACTCTTTGAATATTTCACTGTCCAAGCGAATCTACTTTTCTAACAATCTACCGATCTTATGGCTCTTCGAAACTGTTTAGTAGTCCAACAAATTGTTTTAAATAAATTACTTTAAACTCATGAGACTTTAATTTTAATCTGTCCCTCGTCTTTTTGCTCTATTGCTTAATGGTCTTCAAGATCAGCACTTGAATCAGAAATGGGAACTTAAAGATATAGCACTCATAAGGTCAGTTGATTCAACTATGGAATGCCGATCGAGCAGACTGCCTGTCTGTACTCTGAATGTCTTTAAACCTCAAGTTTAACCAGTTAACCGCGAGCTTGGAAAGACCCTACCGCCTGAAATTGTTAAGGGCGATGGATGGAAATTTTGAATTCAAAGCTTAAAAAATTTATGGTTAAAGTAGGAGACTTCATATCTGATGAACGACAAATAAGGGCTGGTGTACCACAAGGCAGTGTTTTAGGGCCAACTCTGTACATCATATATACTGCTGATCTCCCAACAGCTAATAATGTTTTGACATCAACTTTCGCGGATGACACAGCTTTAGTGAGCCGTAACAAATGCCACATTACATCATCAAGAATATTAGCGGAGCACTTAAGATCTGTCGAAGAATGGCTAGCCAACTGGCGTATAAATGTGAATGAACAAAAGTGTAAGCACGTTACATTTTCTCTAAGACCAAAAATGTGTCCGGCAGTAAAAATGAACAATATTTTGGTGCCCCAAGCGAATGAAGTTACCTATCTTGGTATTCACCTAGATAGAAGGCTTACGTGGAGAAAACATATATCTAGTAAAATAACTTGCATGAAGATAAGAGCTGCAAATTTAAATTGGCTTTTAAATAAAAACTCTAAACTTAGCCTAGACAACAAAGTACTTTTATACAATGCGGTCATAAAGCCGATTTGGATGTACGGCATTCAACTGTGGGGTACGACCTGTGCAACAAATATCGATATAATACAAAGGTTCCAATCGAAAATGCTTAGAACAATCACGTGCTCACCATGGTACATGCGCAATGAAAATATCCATAAAGATCTTGGTATCCCAATGGTGAAGAAAGAAGTAGAGGACAGCAGATTGAAATATATATCTAAACTCCGTGATCACCCAAACCCATTGGCTAATGCTTTAATACAATCCTGTAATCAATCACGTCTAAAAAGAAGAGATATGCCAGCACACTAAAGAGCAACGTTTCACCAAAACAACTCAATCACCTGGTTGAGCTTGTCTAGTTTTTAGTTAGTTTTAAGATTTTATAACTTATTGTTAGGCTTTAAAGAGCAGATTCAGTAAATAAATGTATATTTAAATAAAAAAAAAAAAAAAAAAAAAAAAGCTTAAAAAGGTTTCAAGTGACATTTAATATTACAAAGAATCTCGAAATTCGTACAGATATAATTTGTCAAGGACTCAAAATATAGAGTTCAGGGACCGAAAATGCTCTAAAAGCTTGATATTGGATCGACTTGCCAGACGATTTGTTTTGGAGATGAACTTAAGAGAATGGTTCTTCAAATTAAATTTTCGGCGACTGAGAAAAACTTTATCGAATAGTTTAGGATTCTTGTAAATTCTAATATTATATAACCTGATAGAAAAGCTTTCGAAGTTGCCTTTCCTTAGCCAAGAGATAACCAAACAATAGCATTAATATGACTCACCGTTCCCACGACAGTCGGTTCTACGTAACCGGAACGGACCCGGATTTTTATCCGGCCAAGGACTGTCAAATCGGCACCATTCCTCAAAATTATTTGGGGAATTTTTTATGCCGCTACAACAACAACAACATTAATATGACTCAGATTGGGAGCGCCTTAATTTCTACGTGGACTACGCACATTCAACCCAAATTTTTCACCGCGAATCTTTCGAAATTTTTGGAAAATCTCTGCGAAAGGTACATTTATAGATTTTTATGTATGTAAAAGCTCCACTTGGAATATCAACCAATTGCCCGCTCGTTAGCTCGCCACAAAATGTCAATGTACGCTTAATGAGTTTTGGCCTTGCCTCTGTCGCTGGCTACCGTTACGCCAAGCCCAAAATTGGTAACTCCAAAACGAAGTGTGTATGTGCTTTTGTTGTTGTTGTAAAGGTCGAAATTTCATTTTATTCACGCTACCGCGCACTTTCTTTTATGCGTGGCTGCTGATTGACGCATTGAGTGTAAGCAACAACAACATAAACAACAACAACAGCGACAAAATATAAATTTCTGTAAAACTTTTTGTTTTAAGCTTTTGGCGCTGCTTTTAGACTTTTAAGCGTACCCAACGCATGTTGTTGTTGTTATAGTATTTACAAAACCCCACATAGTTGTTCTTGCTTTAGCAGCTGCGTTACATTATATTAATAAGGTAGTGTGAGGCTCAAGCCGCGCTGCAACAGTGGCTTTCTCGTTCTACGCTGCCGAGTCATGGCTTTTGATGCGCCTCCGAACCGTAGAGCGTCTCGTGCTTTCGTTTCACGAGTCATTATGCCACGCACACTCACACGCACAGCGCTGCAGTCAGCATTAAAAAATATTAATTTGGCGAACCGGAATAAGAGATAATACAAAAATTTCAAGGGTCAAAATAATTTACTCCAAAATTTCAGTTTTTACCTTTTCACTCTTTTTTCCTGCTTTTCTCTGTTGTTATTGCACTTTTATTGCGTACTGTATAGCTTTTTACGCTTAATTTTCATTTCTTTATTCAACGCTTTATTGTTGTTGTATTGTAAATTTTTGGTAGTAAATGAAAAATAAACTTGAATTTGCCGGTTCACTTTTACTTTGGCCCGTTTCAAGTTTCTTCGGTGCGAGACGCAACATAAAAAAACTTAAAAAAAAAAGTTAAAGCTTGAAGGGCATGCGCAGCGGTTAGCAGATTATTCATGAACAAAAATGTTACTTCTTTTATGATACTTTTCATCTACCTCTTCCATATTGCTTTCCTTAAGTTCAGTGGATTTAACCTTGTAAGAAAAATAAATAAGTGACTTTAATCTAAAAATTTTGGCTCTTTGCAGTGTTTCATAAACCTGTTGAGAATTACAGACATTTGAGCGAATGAGCAAAGACTTTAATACCCAATTTACTAAGTTTTTTAGTTTCTGCCCAAACTTGGTCCAATACCTTACCGAGTGTTATACAGTGTTATTAAGGAGACTCTTTAGAGAGCATTTTCAAAAATTGGTCTAATAGTTTTGAAATATAAGTACAGTAGTTTTCCGAAATAACGAACACATTAATTGTCGGGCCTGTTCGTTAAATCGAATTTTTCGTTAATCGAGTACTCACTTAGAGGTATTTTTTTCAATAAAAATTATTTAAATATCCGTAAATTGCAGTTTAATAAATAGTTTTATTAATTATTTGTTAAAAAATGAAGAACAATTCAAATCCAATCCAATCTTCCAAAATGGACCAATTCTGACACTTATACTTCTATTTGGTGCTGATCAATAATTTTAAGCTTTTTTATAAAATTCAACATTTTTTTAAATTGCACATTTCTTTTGAATTATTTCAAGTTTAATTTTTAATTCGGGTTCGATGTAATTTGATTTTTCCTCTTTCTTCATATGTCTTCTTCATGTTGTTCGTTAAACCGAGTACTTACAAATCATTCGTTATTTAAGGTACTCAATGTAACAAATCAGCTTGTTCGTTATAAGCGGTTTTTGTTACACCGAATTTTCATTATTTCGGAAAACTACTGTATTTATTTTTTTTCGAACATCCACTTTTGAACTTCTAGCATCTATCATATAAGCTTGATATAGGGAAAGTTAGTTTATATCCACATTTTTGATTATTTAGTAACTGTATCCTGTAATTTATAATCTTGATTTTCCTAAAGCTTTTTTTTCGAAATTCGAAGGCAAATATTTCGATTTTTGAGGTTAACTTTTTTGAAAGTTCACACTGATTTCGTAAATTCATGGCCAAAAGCAATATTGTAACGGTGTCCCAACCTCGTATTTGCCAGACATGGCTCGTGTGGGTTTTTTCTCCATAAATAATGAGAACTAAAAAGATTCGACGTTTTTCAAAATCCCGTTATTTTTTTAACAAATCAGAAACGTCAGAAAAGTTGGAAACTTTTTTCTTTAAAAAACTAATAACAATAGGCTATGACCCCGCCCTCAAATAGGTTTTTTGTATATAACTCGCAAACCAATAAAGCTATATAAACCAAACTTTCTGTAGTCGTGTTTTTCAGCCATTTCCTTATGCAGTCCAAAAATGAAATCGGATAATAACCACGCCCACCTCCCATACAAAGGTTAGGTTGAAAATGACTAAAAGTGGGTTAACTCATTAACGAGAAACGTCAGAAACACTAACTTTACATAAGAAATAGCAGAAGGAAGCTGCACTCAATTTTTTTTACAAAATGAAAAATGGGCGTGGCATCTCCCACTTATGGGTCAAAAACCATATCTCAGGAACTACTCGACCGATTTCAATGAAATTCGGTATATAATACTTTCTTGACACACTGATGACACATGTGAAAAATTGATGAAATCGGTTCATAACCACGACAACTTCACATATAACTCAATTTTGAATTCCATCTGATTCCTTCACTTTATAATGTATACATAAGGAACCAATGAAGATAGCGGAATAAAACTTTACACAATTAGTGCATATGATCAGTGGCACCACTTGTGAAAATTGTCGAAAACGGACTATAACTTTTCAAGGCCCCAGATATCGAACATGTTGAACTCAGTGCCTAAGGATAAATTTTAACTGAAAATATGGGTAAATCTCTCAGCTAATTTAATGTAATTCAGAGGAAATTGTTTTCTTCTAATAGTGTGTCTCTGTTCCAAAAATTATTAAAATCGGATAATAACATCTCCTAGCTCCCATGTACCTAATTATAGGTTTTTCAAAAATACGGTGGGCTTTAATCTACAGTGGCTCACAGCTTATTTCGTGTAAGCAACATTTTTGATAATACTGATATGAAATTAATATTTTTTGCTCTGAACTAAATGAACGAATGATGCAATTATATTGATAATTTAGTTTTAAATACAAAACATGTAAACAAATTTACAAAAGTATTCAAATTCAATATTTTATTAAACAAAAACCAAAAACACTCATAATTCATGGGTCACAGCTTATTTCGTGTGGTATAAAAATTCTTACTAAAAAGTTATAAAAAGTAAACCAAAATAAAATTTCAATATTTTGTGGAAAAGCCTTTTTGCTCGATTACAGCTTTCATGCGGTTTTGCATTGATTCCACCAATTTTTTTGTATAATCTGGCGATATTTTACCCCACTCTTCCTTCAAAGCCGCTTTTAGAGTTTGGACGCTAGAAATGTGGTGTTTTCTAATATTAATTTCCAGAATGTGCCATACATTTTCAATAACGTTCAAATCTGGTGACTGTGCAAGTGTTTGGACGAGGTGTGGACAATTCCAAATGAGCCAAGTTTGTACAAGACCAGATTTATGTTTAGGGTCGTTGTCCTGGTAGAAGCGAAAAGTGTCACGTATGCCCAGGTCTTCTGCACTTTGAAGCTAATTTTGCTTCAGTAAGTCTAGGTACACTTCTTTATTCATAGTGGAGTCTATAAACTCCAATCGACCAACGCCTGCAGATGACATACACCCCCAAACCATTACATGACCGCCACCATGTTTTACTGTTGCGCGTAAATTTTTTGTTTGGAGCTCAGTATTTGGTTTCCGCCATACGTATGCTTTACCATTTGACGCAAAAAGATTAAACTTGCTCTCATCGGCGAATATAACCGTATTCCAAAAAGCATTGTCCTTGTTTAAATGGTCATTTGCGAACTGTAAACGGGCTTTTTTATTTTTCTTATTTATAAAAGGCTTATTCCGTGCTGTTCGCCCATGAAAATTGGAATCCCTTAATATTCTGCGCACAGTTTCTGGATGACATTTTTTGCCGAGAAACATTTCAACATCTTTGGTCACCGCTGGAGCACTTAACATTGGTTCTTTTTTAATCTTTTTTAAAATCCACCTCTCATCCGTTTCATTAAAAATTTTATTAGGAGCCTTTCGACCCTTGTTATGCACGATTTTCACGCTGAATTATATATTGAACTGTAGATGAACTTAAATCAACCATTTCAGCAATTTGTTTTTGCGTTTTTCCACTTTGAAAATGTTTAATAACTAATTCGCGTTTTTCAATTGGAGTGCGTGGACCCATGTTGATATACCGCGTAGTTGCAACTGATCTGCATTGTTTTTAGAACATAAACTGCTTCTTAAGTATTCATAGTTCACACTTTGATTTACCGTTGGTTTTCTGCAACCGTTATTTCCATGTATCACATGAACGAAAATCAACACACGAAATAAGCTGTGACCCATGAATTATGAGTGTTTTTGGTTTTTGTTTAATAAAATATTGAATTTGAATATTTTTGTAAATTTTTTACATGTTTTGTATTTAAAACTAAATTATCAATATAATTGCATCATTCGTTCATTTAGTTCAGAGCAAAAAATATTAATTTCATATCAGTATTATCAAAATTGTAGCTTACACGAAATAAGCTGTGAGCCACTGTACATATATGTATTGGTTAATATGTGAGATACTATATCTTTGCGAAATTAAGTGCTGGTGAAAATGAATGAAATCGGTTCAGGAATTACCTCAGCCCTCATACACTATATAGGACGATTTTCGTTATTCTATTAAACTTTGTGCCGAATTTACGGGTAAATTTGGGTGTTATCGTATTAAAATTTCTTCAATAAATTGCAATAAATGTTCGGTTGCACCCGAACTTAGCCTTTCCTTACTTGTTTTATTCATATGTATTTTTTATACATTAAATAACAGTTATTATTTAATGTTGCTTGCTTTCATATTAATTGCAGTTGTATTGTTTTGTCTTCTTCCTTTTTTGAGGCTTTTTCTGCTTTTCTCGCCTTCTTCTTCCTGCCCGTTCCATCACCCATAAATAATGGTTCCCACCGCAAACATAACTTTTCAACGCTTCCCACAACCCTTGCAACAACTCATCACCATCGCTTCATTTAACTGTTTTCCTCATATGCATGTTGCAATCATTCATCAACGCGCTCGCCCTCACACCCCGCTTATGGTTTATTGCTACTCAATAACAGCATAACTCCCCTTAACTCCGTGTAATTTCGCTTGGTTTTATCGACGAATATCATATTTTTATGCAAGTTACTTACTGCTGTGACGTAACAGCTTACTTATTGTAATTTTCCACAGCAATCGACAACTTTTCCAGCTACCACACATTTTGGTTTTTTTTACTTTTGTAGTGGGGAGCGGGCAGAGAAACCCATTCGGAGAAGTGCTAAAATCAGCTTTTAATGTTAAATGCAATTTGTTTGTTTGTGTTTGTGTTGCGATATCATATTTTACTCGCAAATCTGTCCAGTTAATATTTAGTTATATGAGTACTCATATGATTATATATTGCACATCTGATCAAATATGACTGTGACTATGACTGTGAAATTGTTGCATAAAACTTGTTTCATTGCATATTTTTCTTAGCGGTTTAACTTATTGTTGTTGTTGTTTTTGTTTTTTTTTTTTGCATGCAACTAATTACCGTTGGCGGCGCCTAACTGCACTCCACTACGACTTCGAGTAGTGTGGCTTTGAGCTGTGTTGTTCGACGAGCTTGCTTGCACTTTTCTTGCTAATTGAGACACAAACACACACATTTATGATGTTGTTGTTATACCACACTCACACACACATACACATATACAAATCAATTGCATTTTTGCATGCAAGCATTGCATTTGGTTGGCTGGTGTTAATTTCTGCAAATTTTATGTGCATTTTTGCCTTTTCTCCTGCCCTCCCTCTCTGCTTGTATTATAGCAACACTTATTGTTGTTGTTATTGTTATGCAAGTACTGCTGTGTTGTTGTTGTTGCTTTCTCATTTTTCATGTTTTGTTTTTCCTAGTTGCTGTTGTAATTAGTTAATTAATTAATTAGTTTTGCTGATGTAATCGAAATGCAAAAAAAAGAAACTAAAACAACAACAACAGTAACAATGCATACATTTAGTCGTAATAATCATATGTAAAAAAGTAGCATATTGCATTTGCGGAATGCGTCGCAATTAAGATTTTTGCACCTTTTCACTGCATATTTTCCCACTCTCTTAATCCTTTTGATTGCATAATTTACTCAATGAACAGTATTTTGGAAATTGATTTAGCTAAATAAATTAAAAACAAGTAAGGAAGGGCTAAGTTCGGGTGTAACCGAACATTTTATACTCTCGCAATTTATTTATTTAACTTTATTTATATTATATAATATACAATTTGACCCACATATTCGTCATATATATTGTATAAAGTCCATTGAAAGTTGGAAACCATAATATTAGGTTAGAAGCACCGAGGTCCTCATAATCGATATATGGGGCCTTGAAAACCTATGGTCCGATTTCGGCGATTTTTAGAATGGGGCTGCCACACTATAAAGGTAGTATTTGTGCAAAGTTCTACATCGATATCTTCACTAGTACTTACTTTATATATTGTAAAGTACACGATTCAGATCGTCGTCAAAGTTCTGGTATATAGGAAGTAGGCGTGGTTGTGAAGCAATTGGGCCTATTTTCACAACATATCATTGGGATGTAAGGAAACTATTACAAACCAAGTTTCATTGAAATCGGTCGAGTAGTTCCTGAGATATGGTTTTTGACCCATAAGTGGGCGATCCATTTTGTAAAAAAATCTGAGTGCAGCTTCCATCTGCCATTTCTTATGTGAAATTTAGTGTTTCTGGCGTATTTCGTTAGTGAGTTAACCCACTTTAAGTAATTTTCAATCTGACCTTTGTATGGGAGGTGGGCGTGGTTATTATCCGATTTCTTTCATTTTTGGACTGTATTAAGAAATGGCTAAAAAAAACGACTGCAGAAAGTTTGGTTTATATAACTCAATTGGTTTCCGAGATATGTACAAAAAACCTATTTGGGGCGGGGCCACGCCCACCTCCCCAAAAAAAATTCATCCACATATGCCCCTTCCTAGTGCGATCTTTCATACCAAATTTTTCTTCCATAGCTTTATTCATGGCTTAGTTATGGCACTTTATGTGTTTTCGGTTTTCGCCATTTTGTGGGCGTGGCAGTGGTCCGATTTTGCTCATTTTTGAAAGCAACCTTCCTATGGTGCCAAGTTTCATCAAGATATCTTAATTTTTACTCAAGTTACAGCTTGCACAGACGGACGGACGGACGGACGGACAGACAGACATTCGGATTTGAACTCCACTCTTCACCCTGATCATTTGGTATATATAACCCTATATCTAACTCGTTTAGTTTTGGGTGTTACAAACAACCGTTATGTGAACAAAACTATAATACTCTCTTTAGCAACATTTGTTGCGAGAGTATAAAAATATATAATAATTGCTTTAAATAGATATTATTTACACAAAAAAGCTTGATGTTTAGGTGCCTCATGTTTTGACGCAAAAAACCTTCTGGACCGAATCAATACTTGCGATATGCTGCTAAAACGGAACGAACTCGGCCTATTTTTTAAGCGGATGGTGACTGGCGTCGAAAAATGGATCACATACGACAATTTCAAACGAAAACGGTCGTGGTCGAAGGCCATTGAATCGTCCCAAACAGTGGCCAAGCCGGGATTGACGGCCAGAAAGGTTTTGCTGTGTGTTTTGTGGGATTGGAAGGGAATCATCCACTATGAGCTGCTCCCATATGGCCAGACGTTTAATTCTACCATCTACTGGTTTATTGTACTTCTTCTTGTGCTCCTCTTCCTTTCGTAATTAAGAACCTAACATTTTATACCCTCATGATAAATTCAAGTTCTTAGTTTACCTGAGTTTTTCCTTTACTCATTGCGAATGCGACAGTGTGGACCCGATGTATTATATCTATCATTGAAACGATTGGTGTTCATCGGAATTTGGAATCGGAAATCAAAGAATTGTTGAGCTAATATGAAAATGTGTAAGGAATGGAACTCACTGGTCGTTTTAAAGGTAGAGAGATCTGGGGAGCTTCTAAACTGGGTGATTTTTACTTTCGAATAACAATTGTGCTTACTACAAGATAGTGTACTAGGAAAGGTGGCACGGTGAAGTCAACCTATCTTTCTTAGACCGCCATTTTTTCCTTACAAGGTCACTTAGACTTCAAACTTTCCAATGAAACTCCAAATCGAAATCGATTCCACTTATCTATGTACATATATTAGAAGAAGTTTTTATAAAGCATTTCATCTTCCTCAAGCCATGGTAAATAAGATCGGTTAGAGGTGTCACGTGTACAGCTGAATATATTGATGTCACCTTTGACAGATCAGAAGAACGCTTGTGTTATATACTAATAGATACTAGCAGTGATCCATATATTTTACCCATGACTTTATGACTCTTCTGTGGGTATTTCCTGCTGTAGATTTCGGTGATTGGTAGTTAAGTATACACGTACTATATCAAGACACTTTTCGTAGGCCCTTTTTAAGACTTAAGAGTTCAGCGTAAGGATAATCAATGAAGGTGGGTCCTCCTAATGTTTTCGGTATGAGAAAATGTTTTGATTTTTCAGGTCCTTCGGAAGGCAGTATGCATAAAGTCAATTTACATAGTATTTATTTCCATAGTGTTTCAAACAAATTTTACAGTTCCTATTTTCCTTCTCAACAAAAACTAACAATATCATAATATCTATGCATAATAATCTATCTAAATTTGTATCTACATTAATAAGTAGATGAGGGTCTCTAAGTACATATGTAGGAATATAGACGCATCAATGCACATACTTATATATGTATAATAGATATGTACATCTTTCTCTGTGTAGTGTTGTAGCAGCACGCACTTGGCTCTTGTCCATTGACAGTTGGCATTTGTTGGCCGCATTCTAACTGCATTGTAAGTACAAACCCTGTAGGAAAAAAATAAGGAAACATTTTCAGAAATGTTGGAAGTTGATTTTTTTTTAAATATTAGAAATAAAAAAATATGAAAATATTTAAGATATTTTTGAATATTTTTAAATCAAATATAAATTATTTTCAATATAAAAATTAATTTAACATCAAAATAAATAAATAATAAATTTAAAGAGATTATTAAAAAATATAAAAAAAAATGCAATAATAACATAAATAGAAATAGAATTTAAAATAAATAACAATAAAAATTAAAATTATAAATAAAGAAAATAAAATAAAAGTAAAAAAAAAAATTAAAATAAATAAAAAAGTATATAAAAATGTAATGGTTTAATGATTATTTTATATTATTTCTTTTCTATTATACTATAGGACAATATCAACTTTTTCACAGGTGATTAAACCAAATCTTTTTGTAGGAATACTGAGCCTAACAATAAATAAAAATTAATACTTTCTCAGTTTTTCGAAGTTATTCTACGAAATCGAAATATATGCCTTCGAACTTCGAAATTGAACAAAAATGAATCTACGAAAAAATAAAAAAAATATGTTTCAAAAATTTTGTTATAATTTTTCCTACAGGGCATATTCCTGGCCACAAATGTATGCACACCAGTGATCTGCAGTGAATGAGTTAAACACAAGTTTGAGCCACTTGCGAAAAATTGAATATGAAGCAAGCAAATTATTCACGGAATGAGTATAAGTGTGAATACTGCTCACTTACAATTATGAGAGAGAGAGTTTTGGCTTGTGAGCTGCTTAGCTTGTATGAAGCATATATTCACAAGTGTTTGCTTATGAGCTCACAACACTTATGAATCTTTGCTTAGGATTCTCTGACAATTATGAATACAAAACACTTGTGAATATGCGAAGAAACTCAATTGTGCGCAAGCCACTTGAGCCTTTAGAGCCGTAACGCTATGAACCAAATACTAAAAAATCCATTACGAAAGTAGTAAGAGTTACTATTATATTATTGTATAATAACAAGGATTTTGTAACCTGTTCTAATAATGACTAGATATAATGAAATAAAAATTCATATTTTGCATTAATTCTCTATTATTATAAAATCACATATACATTTACATTCATGTTATCACGTATAATACTATATTTTATTTTATAGATGATAATTCAGTCGCTTTCAATGGAATTAAGTCGATTTCTTTTATCAGTTTTTAAATTGCTTGCCAATGAAAATACACGTTCAGACGCCGCACTACTTGCAGGTATACTTAATATTTTAAGTGCAAGTTTTAAAATGCGTGAAAAGTTAGTTTTATGTTGCTTCCACCATATAATTGCGTCAAAGTCATTATCAAATTGTACTCTTTCTGTGAAATATCGATCTAACTCATCTTCGATACGTTTCCTCGTTTGAAATATTTGGAAAAAAGAAGTTCAGGTCATTCGCAGGTAAAGACGTATTTGATGTTGAAGTAATTGGTGAAGATGGAATTTGTGGGGTCTCATTGTGTTCGGAAGGGTAAAACTCAATATTGCCTGATATCTGTTCAATGCAGAAATGCTTCACAGCTTCAATATCGACATCTCTCATAGCTTTTGCTGGAGGATATAAAAATAGTGCTACTTTGTGGTAACTGCTTAAATTAGCAAGTCATCTACTGTCGATATATGTTGATATGTTACGTTTAAAGCTGACTATTTCTGGAACGTCTGTATGAACTGCTTCGCATATCGTTTTTAATCGAAAAATTGAAGGAATTACAAAACATATTGACACAAAATTACACCCCTGTAATTTGTTAGAAATTGTATCGAAGTATTGGCAAGTATTTAAGAAATAATTGAATAAAAGTATAAGAAACAAAGAAGTTTCAGTTTTGTATTTTTTACGAAGTCACTAGACTTACGGGCTTCGTTCCTTTTAAAACCCCTCCCCGTAGGTATAAACTTCAGGGACTCATCTACCTAAGTTCTCCACTTTCTAGAATGTAAGATAAAGCTTGCATCTAGGTTTAAAAAATAATTGAATAAAAGGATAAGAAACAAAGAAGTTTCAGTTTTGTAGTCACTACAATCGTGCGTTTCGTTCCTTTTAAAACCCCTCCGCGTAGGTATAAAATATATTTTGAATAGGCACGGAATTTGTGAATGTATTCATGAATAAACAATGAGCCACTTATTAGTGAATGTATTCATGAGCCTTACAACTCATCTAATGGTAAGCAACGAATAGCTCAAACAATTGTATACAGAGAAGCAAGCCAAGCCAAGTGTGAGCAATAAGTGATTGTGAGACATATTCACACTCATTATTACACAAGCAAGCCATGTGAATGTGAGAAGATAATATTTTTAGTGAGAGCAAGTATGAGTGAATATTGGGGGTGATTCATGAATTTGAGAGTATAATCATAAGCCAAGTATTCACTGCAGATCACTGATGCACACACAATTTCCCATCCAACATGTAAAACATGTATCTTTGTATACCGAGCATACACAAATATTTGTTAAGCACATAATGCCACACAAATGTGCTGTTTTAAATACATATTGAGAAGGCGGCGCCATTTTCTAAAATTTCCGCAAAATGTACATAAAAAAGAACATAATTTCACAATTGCAGAGCAGCGAAGCACGCCAAACCCCCCACTAGGCACGGAGCATTGAATGCTTTAGAACTTTCATTTGGGTGGGCGCCATGCAGCGGTTAGATATCCACAAATACATCTACATATGTACATACTCAACTCACACGCCTGACTGCCCAACTGTCGATTGTGTGGCGGAAAAAGTTTAATGGGACTATGACCGCTTAAATAGTTTGTCCGAGTGGCATGCAACGCACACGCAGACGACACTTGGGCACGTCGCGGCAGATAGCCGGCGTGTAGAATAGAATAGTGGAGTTTCGCATAAATGCATGACAGTGCCCAGCATGAAAGTGCAGCATGTGGTGTGGTGTGGTGAGAAGGGTGTGGGGTACATATGAAAGCTAACAATGCGTGGCGCTTGCTTGCCATAGCTTTTCATAGGCGCGTTGTTTCCATAATGTGTGAAAGGGAAAATGGCATTTGAAAAAATTTTTGCACTCCAGCAAATTTTCACACAAGTACAATATCAAATGTGGTGTGCATGGCTTGCTTAGGCGTTGAAAGTAAAATTTTTGTTTACGAAGAGAACAAAAAAAAAATTACTAGTCATCGGTTGCGGAATATTTCCTTCGAGGTAGTGCCCAAGGTTGGAGATGTTTTTTACCACAGATCAGGCCTTCGAAGCTCACTCCGAACTTTACTTTAGCTCTCAAAGTTGAAACTTCCGGGAAGCTTTAAGAGCTTTGTACGCAACAAAGCATCAAGCCCACTCACTTTTGCGCCTCCAAAAGTTCAAAAAATTGTTTTTAACCTTCACTCTCAAAACACTCCACTTCTACCGATCTGGAGACACCGCAAATGCATAAAAAATCACTTTTCAATTGTCTATAAAAGCTCCTGACAGCTCCAAAACCTCTACTAACTCCAAAATGTGGTACAACTTTACCAACTATGTAAATACCTTCTGATAGCTCCATGCCTTCTAGTTCATTACTTATCGATATAATAAAAGTTTTCGGCGATTGCAAAAATTTTACTGATTCCGAAGTGGTTCTTTAGCAATTGTACTCTCTTTCTAAAGCTAATATATGTGTGAAGATTTCGTGCAACCTGAGCACACACCTTCTTTCCATATTCTCTGCGGCTTTTCTTGGGACAAAAATAGTCAGTTGTATAAAGCTTTAAAGGGGATACAAACCATAGTAGGAAACTTACATACCTTTGAGCTTTCACAGCGTTTTTTCTCTAGAAGTCTTTCTGGTAGGCCCATTAACAGCTTATCTATACAATTATAACAATTTTCGGGATCATCTTAGACCTCTTCATGCCTTAAATTCCTCATTTTAAGAAATATATAACTTCGCATAACATAATCACTCGACAGTTCCTACTGCTTTCAACTAGGATATTTTTCAATCGTAATTCTGTATGGAATTTTTAATGAAAATCCTAGTAGATGGATCCACACCAAGTACAGAGTCTACAGTGTTTTCAAAAAAACGGTCTATATAATGAGATCTCTCTGATCGAATGCACTTCGGAGCCCATTTTTTCGAAGCGGAATCCGTCGTAAGATCAATCCAAAAGACTGCAAATGGTTGTACTATATGTAAAGAGGTTCCACAACTTCGGTGGACCTAACTGTCCGATGCTGGTTAGACCCAATCGCCTTCGCCTTCGTCTTTCGAATATTTGCTCTCTTTCAATTCAAATTCACCACAACCTCATCTTGTTGTTCGCGAGCTTGTAGTTATCCACCAATGAAATATTGAATTTCAAATGAACTAATTTCCAAATGTGCCTGACCATTTCCGCAGCTTTTGGCAGCAACTGTGTGGAACGCGCTATTACAACACGCACGTCCGCGGTCGCCAGCGAAAGGTTAATGCCATCGTTGAAGGTCTATGTGAAAAAGCTCGCAAAGCGCACACAAACGCTACAAACACACGCTGGAGTGGCGCGCGCTTACATCAGCGGCAAGTAACTGAGCTGCGCTTCCGCAGAGCCCTTCCTTGCTTTACCGTTATACAATTTGTTTTGGTTTGTTTTTTTGTTGTTTTCAAATTCACTCGAAAATCGTATAAACAATAGCTTTCGCTTGGCACGTACACGCACTCGAGCGCTATGCGGCGCGGTTAGTAATGACAATAACAACAACATGCGCTACGCATGCGCACGCAATGCTAGCGGTTTTACATACACAATACATACGCCGATTGCGACCAACTTCACAATTGTCATACCAACGTCTGCACGCCCTTCGTCGGCAGCGTTGCTTTGTTGCCACATTTCACTTTCGTTGGTTGCGGCCGCTGTTGTTGTTGTATCGGTGCGAGGCTGCGCCTTAATTAGCTACACAAATATTCAAAAAAATATGTATTAATTAATTATTTACCTATTGTTGTTGTTGTTGCATACATTTCTTACAAAATTTTGTACACATTTTGACAATTTATTTTTAGCACTTTGTTGTTGTTGCGCTCATATACATATTTACTCTTTTACTTTTTGCTTTGCTTCTTTTGCAGTTTCTTCTTTAATTTTGAAGAAATGATAAATCAGTTTTGCTGACATTTTCATTACTTGTTATATCTTTGTAGCACTCTTTCATCTCTCGCACTTTCCGTTGTTCAGCTTTGCGTGACAATCGCACTTTGGAGGTTTGGAAAAAAATATGCAAAAAATATTTACGAGGGTGTGAGGAGAAATTAATGAACTTTATAAAATAAATATGTTTTCTATTGAGAAGACTAATGATCTTCGGGTATAAATCTTAAGACTTTATCCATATTATTTCTTTAGAGATCTGAGACTTTTTTCAAAAAGCCACTACTTCGTTTTACAAAAATATACGCAAATTGAGGCGTTTTCTTATCCATTGAAACAAATGAGTTTGAAGCAATGAAACCCAAGTCCTTTTTCCACATCTTCTTAGACCTCTTTATATGCCTACACTTCGTCTAAGTTCTCCTATACTATCTAGACTAAGTTTAAAGTAATATTACACTTTTTCCAGTCCAGCTAGCGGACCTATCCATCGGTTCTGTTAGCATATATTAAATTATGTAATAATTGAACTTTATATTGGAAACTTTTTTACTGTTGAGAAGACCAATGATCTTCGGGTATAAATCTTAAGACTTCATCCATATTTCTTTGGAGTCGTACGACCTTTTGTTCTAAAAGCCACTGCTTCATTTCACAAAAAAATAATAATTAAAACGTTTTATTATTCAATGGACCAGTTAAAGCCATGAAACCCAAGTCCTTTTTTTCATCTTCATATACCTCTTTATGTGCCTACACTTCGTCTAAGTTCTCCTGTACTATCGAGACTGAGTTTAAAGTTATATTACACATTTTCCAGTCCAGCTAGCCGACCTATCCCTCCGTTTTGTGGGCATCAATAAAATTTAGTAGTCTAATCTCAGTGATCTCGATTAGACGATGCATGAGAACCGATAATTTTTGAGAAAATGCTTTCCTTAACTTAGATTTTGTGACAAGTTTTGATTCTTCTTACGCTAACCTCTCTCCTCATTTTTATGAAACGAAATCAGAAATTACGCGTCATAATAAGCCAGTCACGGGAACACAGTCCAGTCGTCACAGTTAGATTTTAAGAATGACTGACTTTTCAAGGAACAAACAAAATTGCTCCAAAAGACGAAAAATCTACCAACTTATCATGTCTATAACTGTGAAATGAAATAAAGAAATAATATTTAGGTATCTTGATAGTACAAGAGCTTTGTCTTCGACCAGCCGGTCAGATTTTTATACTTTAAATGTGTCGTCTTGGGAATAATAACAACTCTTTGATTTTATATGCCTTGAAGTCTAATCAAAAACTCTAAATCAGTTCTTGAAAGAAGCGCGCGAACACAAATATGCAATCGATTTAGAGAAGAAATATTTAAAATTGGACTGATGATGGACTTCGGAGTGGAACGGAAAAGGAGACTCTTTTGTCTCAAATTAAAATATACAAATTAATCTGAAGACAAACAAGGTGTTTATTTCTAAGCCAAGAGCGATCTCACTCTCAATCTACCATGTTTTTGAAAAGTTCAATTCCAACAAAAGGTATTTATTTCTAAGCCAAGGGAGATCTCACTCTCAATTTACCATCTTTTTGAAAAGTCCAGTTCCAACAAACACGCTGGTAACATTTCTTTTCAACCCACCCTCGTATACATAATCAAACACCTTGTAATTGCATAATTAAAATATTCACATTTCTCGTACAAATTTAAATTTAAATTTATTTTTATCAGTCCGTGTAACATAAATAGTATTTCTCGAGCGCGAATGTTAAATGTAAATATTTTATGAAATTTTGAAATTTTTATGCTTGAAATGCTATTACCTAGGTGATGAATTGGAAAGTTTTAAAAAGTTGATTTGTGCAGAAATATATTTCCGCCCACAAAGTGTAAGTTTTGGGTTTGGTAATTTTTGTGGGGCAAACGTGAGACAATTGAATTGAGGTTAATTAGGAAAGTAATTTGTGTAAGTGGAGTCATTGGAGGGTAAATGAGAGATTTGCTAATGTGGATATGACAAATCTTAAGTGAAATAATGTTGGGTACACCTTTATATCTCATTTGCTGAGGGCTGAGACGCTATAAAAAATCCACTTGTAGGCCTAAGATGCTGACTTTTTAAGTACAGTGCCTGTCTGAAGAGTATGGATATTTCCTTGAAGGAGATTTGCCTCTCTTTCGATATCTCTTGAAGTTACGTGACATAAATAATTCCAGTATTTTGGTTGTTCCTCAAATGCATGCATCTCTTGCATCACTGATAAGACAATATAGTTCTGCACCATTTAAGGGCAAAGCTTGCCAATGTATGCAAAGAGTCGATGACTTCACGAGCTAAAATACGAGAACTTAATTTTTCCATTGTGCTTTCCAACTGTGGAACCACTTATAGTTCTTATTTATACTCAGAACTCGAGCAAGAAACAATTGTTTGTACAGAACTTTCAATAGCTACCCGACTCATCGGAAAATGGAAAGTTCAATGTGGACTCAGAGTAGAATATTTTCGGGTCAATAAAATCAACGATGTATATCTTCAAAAGGGTTAGGACTTAAGTCAATTTAGTTGTACTACAGCTCATATTGTTCGACATATTTAAAGGTTGGTAAGCTCAATAACTCTTAGACTACACTCCACTATATAAGTCCTATATTACGTCCTAACGAACGCTTGAAGTCCATGTATTTATTACGTAAACTTTACAACACTTCAGGAAAGAGGGTATAATTAGATTAGGTCTAGCCTAGCCTGAGATGTTCCCTCACAGAACGGCAATACGAAGCATCTAGGAACCTCAATAAGACTTTTAGATAACGAATTATCTTAAAAGATTTTAATAGGTCGAAGAGTGGGAACTAGAGCTCACAGAACCAACCGGTGAAGAATATTAGTACAGTTACTACGCTGTCTACAACAGGATTTACTGTCGCCTATTCAAATATCACTTCCACAACAATTTATTTACATTACTCCCGCGTCACCCGCTCGATTCAGTCGCTTAGTTGGTCCGTTCTTCAGTCATGCGGTCTGTCGTTCAGTCTGGCGTCCCAGACGTAAGTGTCTTCTTCTCACTTACATACATAACTAAATGAACTGTTTTTATGTAAGCATTATCATTTCTCATTAAAAATATACACTGCCACTGCTGTTGTTGTTGTTCATATTATTAATGTTAGTCGACGCTATTATTTATGTTTATTCACCCGTCACAAGTGATGAAGGGAGCGCCTATGATTTTTCAGTGCTGTGTCCAAGCGACAGCGTTAGCAAACAGCGGTCAATGGTGCGAATGAAAATGGAGCAGCTGCAATCTATCAGCGACTAAGTATATATTTATTGCTTTGTTGGTGTTGCTGTGTTTGGCTAATGCTAATGCAACTTAATGAAGATACTTTTCAGCTGGAAATGGAAAGGAATGCATTTGTTTCTAGTCAATGTACAGTGTATATATATATTCTTGGATTGTATTATTATAGGTTGTAAGCATGTTGTTTTGTTTGGAAAGATGTGGATTTTTGGAGTTTGCTGAGCATTTGCTCCAATTGAGTGCTCAATTAGTTAGAGTCTGAGTTTATCAGGGTTTTCGTTGCGTCTTTAGACTGTTGATTTCTGGGCTGGTTACAGCGTTAATTGTTCTGAGGTGGATCAGATGGGTCCTTATATGTGAGACGCTCCAGACCCCTTGACAAAAAACAATTTCAAATCAGATACAAGTTAGTTAATATTTTTAATTTTGCTGATATTGGCTCTGAAATCTCTGCACCGAAGTCCATTCATCAGAAAATGCTAACAATAACCTTCGTACCGGTTGTCAAGAATATAATTCTATTAACAGTTTGTTTTGCAATGCTACTTCTTGCAAAAGCTGAAGGAATTTTTTTCCAAGCGTTCTCTTTAAAGACTTATTGACACAGTTTATCTTAGCTTCCGGGAAGCTTACGTGCTTGGAAGTTTGTCCGCTGCGTATTTCCTGTTTTAAGACAATCTGTATACAGAGTCTTTCGTAGAAATCAGTGCTCTTTTCTATCTGTAACACAGTGATCATGCTGCCTTGAATTAGGACACAACAAATAAGTGGATCTCAGATCAGTTATCAGAGGATCCGGCACTGGTCCATAGATTTCGTTCGAGATTTTTGAAAAATATGTAGTTCTATAGTATAGAAAGATGATTGGTTAGGCAGCAAGCACTTTTTACCTTTCTACTTTCACATTCTAGTTTCTCTTATATTTCAATATGTGTGATTGTTCTTTTGAAATTCCTTTTTTAAATAGGTTCAAAACCAAAATTCATAACTTTCCTTTTTTTAGTTTGTGAAGTTAGGTATTTTCAATTTTTTTCTTATCTATTTTTCATTAAGTTCTTTAAATTGTTTCATACTTTAAAAGCTTGTTGCTCAATTTCTAAAAAAAACTTTTCGAAAGTAATATTTTTCAAAAATTAAGATCTAAAAATTTTATTAAAAAACTTAGATTTAAATAACTCTGAAAAATTATTATTTTAACAATTTATAATTTGTTTTTCTTTTTTTTTTTAAATCATCTCTTTTATAAAAAGATATAATATAAATAAATAAATAAATATTTTCAATTATTTTAGTAATCATATCAAACCTGTTGACTAGAACAGTTAAAACTTTTTACTTAAAAAATACGAATAAGCTTTTATTGAAAAAGTTATAATTAAGCAAAAAATAATAGCAAGTGTTTTATTTTCCTCAACCAGATTAAAAATAATTATTTAAATTATTTAAAAAAAATTATTAAAAAAAAAATAATAATTTTTTTTCTAATAAAAAAAAATATTAATTTTTTTATATGTAAATATTGTTTTCCCATGAAATTGTAACTTTTTCATTCTTAAATATTGAAAATATTTTCTATAAAAATTAAAACCTTCTAAAACACACCTTTTATTTTATCAGGCTAAAAGACTGAAACTTCGCCCAACGCCTTGTGCTTCCGCTATTTACACAGCTAATTTCTTTCAGAGTAAACAGAAATGCGCGCGAAGACATGTAACAGTACATACAACTATACTAATGTGTGCATAAATATAAATAAATACACGAAAACATATATACACGCATAGAACCTGATAAAAAATATATTTATTTTAAATATTTGTACTAACATACATATAGGTATGTACGTTTATGTGTCTGTGCGTCTTCGCGGTATAGCATTGCATTCAAAACTTCTAACTTACGCCAACAGCAGCTGCCATAAACTTTTAACCCATTTCTGTTGCGTCTTATTTACAACGCACAGCAGCACGCACACACACACATACATATATATGATGTACACTCAATCACATGCATTTGTTGGAAATGCGCTCAAATACACTTACAAATGCGTTTCTTGTGCTTTCAATGCATTCTGCTTTTCTTCCTTTTCTTCCCTTAGTCGCTTGCTTTTGCTTTATTTTCGCTTTCGCTGCAACTTCATAGAATTCAAAAGCACACACACATAAGCATATTCATCTGTGTGTGTATGTTTGCTTAGAAATTGTGTGAAAAAAGAAAAAAAGCTAAGAGCTTAGTTATATTTACTTGCACAATTTATGTACTTTTTTATTGATGGCCTTACATACTTACAAAAGTACATAGAGATATGGCTGCAAATATATATTATATGTACATATGTATGCATATACATATGTGTTAATTATGTAGCTGCCTTAGCTTATTGAGACTATTTTTAATATTTTGCTTTTTAATGTCTTTCAAAGTGTTTTGCTTTCAAAGCGCTGTGATATATTAGTTGGGTATAGAACTACATAATTATATGTATTTGAATGTGTTTCTTTATATATTTACATATAGTCATACCTATCTGGAGATGAATATCTACATACATATATGTATGTGTATGAGGTGGGCTTGAAACACTTCAATTAATAAAGGGTGATTTTTTAAGAGCTTGATAACTTTTTAAAAAAAAAAAACGCATAAAATTTGCAAAATCTCATCGGTTCTTTATTTGAAACGTTAGATTGGTTCATGACATTTACTTTTTGAAGATAATTTCATTTAAATGTTGACCGCGGCTGCGTCTTAGGTGGTCCATTCGGAAAGTCCAATTTTGGGCAACTTTTTCGAGCATTTCGGCCGGATTAGCCCGAATTTCTTCGGAAATGTTGTCTTCCAAAGCTGGAATAGTTGCTGGCTTATTTCTGTAGACTTTAGACTTGACGTAGCCCCACAAAAAATAGTCTAAAGGCGTTAAATCGCATGATCTTGGTGGCCAACTTACGGGTCCATTTCTTGAGATGAATTGTTCTCCGAAGTTTTCCCTCAAAATGGCCATAGAATCGCGAGCTGTGTGGCATGTAGCGCCATCTTGTTGAAACCACATGTCAACCAAGTTCAGTTCTTCCATTTTTGGCAACAAAAAGTTTGTTAGCATCGAACGATAGCAATCGCCATTCACCGTAACGTTGCGTCCAACAGCATCTTTGAAAAAATACGGTCCAATGATTCCACCAGCGTACAAACCACACCAAACAGTGCATTTTTCGGGATGCATGGGCAGTTCTTGAACGGCTTCTGGTTGCTCTTCACCCCAAATGCGGCAATTTTGCTTATTTACGTAGCCATTCAACCAGAAATGAGCCTCATCGCTGAACAAAATTTGTCGCGAAACACATTTCGAACCGAACACTGATTTTGGTAATAAAATTCAATGATTTGCAAGCGTTGCTCGTTAGTAAGTCTATTCATGATGAAATGTCAAAGCATACTGAGCATCTTTCTCTTTGACACCATGTCTGAAATCCCACGTGATCTGTCAAATACTAATGCATGAAAATCCTAACCTCAAAAAAATCACCCGTTATAAGCAATATTTCTTTATATTTATATTTATTTTTGAAAAAAAAAAAATCTTTTGAAAATTAGTTGCAAAAAAAATATATTTTTAAATATTTTTCTACAAAAATATATAATTTTTAGAAAACTAAAAAACTAATTTTTTTTTTAAATAATTTTTATAAATTTTTTTTCTAAAAATTATTTTAAATTTTTTTTTATATAAATATGCTTTTCTTAATGATACGATATAATTTTTTTATATTTTTTTTTGTTTTCTAAAAAATATATATATATTTTTAATAATATAAAAAAACAAATATTTCTTATTCAACTAAAATTGATGTTCATGTCTAGTATTTAATCTTAAATAAATGTATTTTTTTTGTCATAAATAAAAAAAAACATTACTTCAAAAATGTCTTAAAAGCAAATAATTGGAATATTAATACCAAATTCATAGAACAATTTTTTGAAACAATTCTGAAGTATAATCTCAGTAATAATTTTTGTTTGAAGAATAATGCAAAACATGTTTAAAAAAGTTCTAAAGAAAAAATATTTTAACCTTTTTCCTGGAAAAATTAGTAAAATAAATTATATTTTTAAAATTAAAAAAAAATGTTCTAAAAAAATTAAACTAATTAATTAATTTTTAATTATTATTATACTCTCGCAACAACAAAGTTGCTAGAGAGTATTATAGTTTTGTTCACCTAACGGTTGTTTGTAACACCCAAAACTAAACGAGTTAGATATAGAGTCATATATACCAAAGTGATCAGGGTGACGAGTAGATTTGAAATCCGGATGTCTGTCCGTCCGTCCGTCTGTCCGTCTGTCCGTCTGTCCGTCTGTGCAAGCTGTAACTTGAGTAAAAATTAAGATATCTTGACGAAACTTGGCACAAATATTCCTTGGCACCATAGGAAGGTTGCTTTCGAAAATGAGCAAAATTGGACCACTGCCACGCCCACAAAATGGCGAAAACCGAAAACACATAAAGTGCCATAACTAAGCCATAAATAAAGCTATGGAAATAAAATTTGGTATGAAGGATCGCACTATGAAGGGGCATATTTGGATGTAACTTTTTTGGGGAAGTGGGCGTGGCCCCGCCCCCTACTAAGATTTTTATACATATCTCGCAAACCAATAGAGCTATATAAACCAAACTTTTTGTAGTCGTTTTTTTTAGTCACTTCCTACTACGGTCCAAAAACAAAAGAAATCGGATAATAACCACGCCCACCTCCCATACAAAAGTTAGGTTGAAAATTACTAAAAGTGGGTTAACTCAGTAACGAAAAACGTCAGAAACACTAAATTTCACATAAGAAATGGCAGATGGAAGCTGCACTCAGATTTTTTTACAAAATGGAAAATGGGCGTGGCGTCGCCCACTTATGGGTCAAAAACCATATCTCAGGAACTACTCGACCGATTTCAATGAAACTTGGTTTATAATAGTTTCCTTACATCCCAATGATATGTTGTGAAAATAGGCCAAATCGCTTCACAACCTCGCCTACTTCCTATATACCAGAACTTTTAAGACAATCTGAATCGTTTACTTTACAATATATAAAGTAAGTACTAGTGAAGATATCGATGCAGAACTTTGCACAAATACTATGTTAATAGTGTGGCAGCCCCATTCTAAAAATCGCCGAAATCGGACCATAGGTTTTTAAGGCCCTATATATCGAACACGAGGACCTCGGTGCTTCTAACCTAATATTATGGTTTCCAACTTTCAATGGACTTTATACAATATATATGACGAATATGTGGGTCAAATTGTGTATTATATAATATAAATAAAGTTAAATAAATAAATTGCGAGAGTATAAAATGTTCGGTTACACCCGAACTTAGCCCTTCCTTACTTGTTTTTTAAATTATTTAATTAATTATCTTTGTTAGTTATTTTGATTTTTAAAGATTGATAAAGCTAAAATGAATAGTCTTTTTAAAGTTTTAATTACAAATAAACTGATTAAATTTCAAATTTCTTACAATTATTTGTAAATTTTTTTTTTATAAAATAAGTTTTGTTAAAAAATAAAATTAAATGATATCGCAACAATAATTATGAACAACAATAATTTGGAATTTCAGAAGACATATCTCGCCAAGGATTAATTTTACTACTAAGATTGAGATTAAATCTAACTGGATAAAGACTGCAAACCAAATTTAGACACAATGTGGAGCTAAGAACCACTGAGCAATATGAATAAGGAAATGTAATACATTTAAAAGTCAAAATTCAATGCATAGGACCACTATTAACTATTATCAAAAGGCTGCAATCAATAATTAGTGTCAGATTTATACAAAACTCACTGTGAATCTACGACTAAGACTAAGGCACTGAGACTAACTAGTTCAATATGAGTAGTAAAATTTAGATTAACGATGACTTTAAGACTATGTTTAAAACTCAAACCAACTTACGTAAAACACTTTAATCAGTATTTAGTACACGATTAATACCAATTGTAACATTAAGCTTACAACTGAGACTAAGATTAATTAAATTATGAACTAAAAATAGATCTAAAGTATAAAGTTAGAAATATAGAGGCTCAAACTTACTAAATTAAAATCAAGAATTTGAACAAGAGTACTGGTAAAATTATTTTTAAGTCTAAAAATATGACTAATGACAAATATAAAAAAAATAACCAATTAAAATAAATTATTGGGCTTAGATTAAAATAATCATTGAAATTAAGATTAATATTAAAAAATTAACTAAAGTATAAAATTTGTTTCAATATTATTATATCCAAATCTGTGATAAAAACTAAGATTACCTTCGAGATCACATCTAACTAAATTGTGTATAAAGATTAATATTTGAACTGAGACTATTAACACTGACTGTAAGATTAAGATTTAGATTAACTAATGTATACACAATAATCAATATTTAGATTTAGAACACAACGAGAACTTATGATTAAGACTACAGTTAACTAATCTTCAGACTAAAGCTAAAATTAGGCAAACATTGAAACTAACAATGACTTCAATTGTAACTACAATTATGAATAATACTATAATTAACTAAATTAAGACAAAATTTCTACGATGATTATGTATGTCTAGGCTTAGGACTATGACTAGCGATATGTATATTTAGACTAACATTTGACTTCAAGATTAAGATTATGATTTACTGACTGTGATTTACTTATTTATAGACTAGTCTAATATTTCAGTTCAGTTTGGGACTATTAGTAGGATATCGACAAAAGATTATGACTTAGACTAACAATTATGATTACGACTTAATTTGAGACTTTAATTTTGACTAAGACTAAAACTAAGATTAGTGCCAAGACTAAGCCTAGAAAGACGGGAGTTTTAAATACGATCAAATACGAAAAATAAATCCGAAACAAATTTCGTTAGTGCAAATTATATTCACACACGGTTCAAGGCGCTTTTTGTGGCACTGTACGCGTTCAACTTCAATTATGCGCACAGTTGAAGGCGATATGAAATAACAAAAACAATAATAACAACTAGAACAAAATGCACTTCTTTGCTTAGCTAGTCGTTGGAGGTGAAGGCGAAATGCAATGCTGATAAATATAACTATACACATGCACATTAGTATGTAGAATGCAACGCTGTGTCTCTGGCACCTACATATAACTGTACTAAACGCACAGCACAGATAATTAAAAGCACATATACACTGGCAGATGGAGATAGTGTGGTGTGAAGAAGGCGGCCATTGAAGTGGAAGACGTGTGGGGTGGAAATAGAAGAAGGCGAAGGCGGAGACGCACTTTTATGCCTTTGTGGACTTGCACAAAGCGACGACGCGCTCTATGGCAGTCAAAGTATTTACAATATATATATATATGTATATATAAGCATATAGCTTTCTGCCTCCTTTAGACCCCCACTAACAAACCGCTTGATCCAATACACACATACTTAGTTGCATATCAACACTTTCAATCGCTTGCCGCGTTGCAGCATTAAAGGCTCTTGTTGTGTTTTCACTTTTATGCATGCACTTCTAATACTTAAGTACAAGAAGAAGAAGAAGAAACAGCAGCGGTAGTATATTAAAAAAATAAAATAAAATAAATTAAAGAAAAAAATATGTCGTTGCCTTATCTCTTGCGTGCTTCAAGTGTTTGAGTGCCTGTGTGTGCGGCAATTAGTTGCATACACCAATACAATTCAGTTATCTGAAACTATTTACTTATATATACATATATATGTAACTGTGTGTGTGTGCTTGTGCCTTCATTCTCCTTACGTTCACACTTGACTTCTATCTTTTTAGTGGAGTTTCGTTTAATACCAATTAGTCGCGTCTACTTCTATTTTTCTTTGGCGCACTACTTGCCCCAATTTTCATGTTGTCGTTGCTGGCGTTCTTATCAGTGACACTTGATTTGCTGGAATGTCAGGCTGAGGGATTTATGCGTGTCTATAAAACGATTTTCTATACGTTTGTGTGACATATTGTGGCAAGTGCAGTGCAATGGCGGTGCAGCTTAATGGTGGCAAACAAATGCTTATACTTATACAAATACTATAGTTATATCAATACTATATATGTATGTATGTATACATTCATACAAAGCAGAGAGAAGACTTTTTACTTCTACTTATACTAATAAATATGGTGTTATATGTGATCAAGCGTTTACTTGACTTCTAGAAATTAAATGCATGCTGTGTCATATATTCTGTTCATCGGGGGGCTGCCGTAGAAAACTCGATCAAAATATTTAAAAAAATTCGATTATAATATAAAAAAATTATAAAAGAAATATAAAATATTTTAAAATTTTATAAAATAAATTATATAATAAAATTATAAAATAAATTTAAAAAAAAAATACGAAAAATACTTTTAAAAATATTTTCATTGATATTTAAAAAAACTAAAAAATATTAAGAAAAGAAATATTTTGATTCGTAATTTTAGTAAAAAATAAATTAATAAACTACAAATTGTACATATATTTAATTAGTTAAAAATATTTTTTTGTTTTTATTTTTTATCACTCTTCAGTTTTTTTATTGAAATTCAGAATTATTCAGAGAAATAAATTTTTTAAATATTTTCCAATTTTTTTTTAATTTAAAATATCGTCCGAGCAACTTGAAAATAATTGCAATTTATATATTTTTTTTTGTAATTTTTGCTCCAAATTTGCGAATTTTTCAAAAAAAAATTGGAAAACAAATTATTCCGAAAAAAAAGTCAAATTAACTTTAAAAAATATTAAAATATTTATTTGATGAAAAAAGTATTTGATTAAACAATATTCATCGATATTTTATGCTTAAATTTAGGAAAATCACTGGATATCCTAGAAATAAAAAGCGTTTTTGGAGCATTTTTCATATTTTTCTAAGTTTTTAAGTGCATAACTTTTTTTTTAATATATGTACATATTTCGATACCTAATCCTATAACCGGCTAAATCGAATTTGAAAAAAACATAATTTTATTTAAATTAAAAAGGATTGGTAAATATGTAAAAAAGTATGTTTTTTTAGTTTTTAAATTAATTTTTAATATATTTTTAAATGAAAATTTATCAGAAGAAATTTGAAAAAATAAAAAAATATAATTTTTTATTATAAATTTTAATTTAAAAATATATTTTTTTAATTTTTTTTTTTAAATATATATATTTAATAAATTTTAATTTAAAAATATATATTTTTAATTTTTTTATTATAATATATATTTTTTATTTTTTATTAATTTTTTAAGTGGAAATTTTTTGAAAAAAAATATTTATAAATAATTGAATAATTATGTTTTATATGTAGGGTGCTTTTTTATTTTTAAATTTATTTTAAAAGATTTTTTTTTTATAAAAATTGTTTATAATATTTTTTTTACTCTACATACAGTACTTTTTCCTTACAAATAAGTTCACATGTTAGTTTATCTATCGATGCAACTCTGCATGCATTGCCTTTCCAACTAGCAATGCAACAACAAATCGCCAATGCAACCGGCTACATTTGCGTTAGACTTTGCTTGCTTCCAATAGCTTTGTATAATTTAGTCCCGGTTGCTGAGGCATATAAAAATAGCCACTGAAATTAGGTCGGAAAGGCAATGACAAACGGCAATAAAAACAACAAGCTGTTGTAAATGAAAATACGAAAACAATAACAACAGGCGTGATAATGCACATATGTAGACAGTAGCGATTTTATGTTGTCGTTTTTGTTATTGTTTTCTTTATTTTTTGCAGACATGAAGCACATGTTTAAGAGAATGTGGCATTAGAGAATTTACATATATACATATGTATGTGTTTGAGTAGAGTTATAGTAAAAGTAAAAAAAAACACAAGATAGAAATGTTGTTTTAATGGGAAAGGTGAGAATATCACATGGCAGATGCTTTAGTCTATTAGATTAAAAAATATAAAGTGTAAAAAATATTAAAATTCAATAAAGTTTTCCTGCAATCTACCATATCGATTTATTTCGATAATTTCATTTATTAACATTTAGTTATTAGCCAAATTATTATCCTTTTTCTTATACAAGAACAAATCGCAATCCATAAATCCTAAATTTCGATATTAAATAAGATTGAAAAAATCGAAATTATCATTAAAGAAAATAATCGTAATCGGATATGATATGGAATTCTTAATGAGCAAATAAATGCAAATTTTTCTGCAAAATTTCACTTAATGGACTATAAATTTATTATTAAAATATAATTAAATTGATAATAATCGAAAATTAAATTATCGAAAAAATCGGCATTGCAATAAATAGTTTTTAATAATCGATAAATGCAAGAAAATATGTTTAATACATTTATTTCATTTTTAAATTATAAAAAAATATATAATATTAAAAAAATTATCGAGTTTTTTATTAAGTTCAATAAAATTTATCGACAAACTTATCAATTTTACCAAAATAATCGATAAATAAGTCTAATCTCAAATCGCTTTTAATCTACTGACTATTATTTTTGAAAGAAAAAAATTTTTTATTAGAGTTTTTGCATATTTTGGGATTGCATTTTGTATTTATGTACATGTACAACTACCTAATACTTGGAAGAAACGTGGAGGACTATACGAAGAAAATTTAACAGATGCCTAAAACTCACATAAAATTACAACAAACAATGTTTATATACATTAATTTACACACATATATGTACATAGCGATTTATATATTTTGCATCCATTGCAAGTGAGAGTAAATATTTTTTTATGTACAGGGCGTATACGTAACAAATTATCTGTTTGCTTAAAGGATGGCATCGAAGAGCTATGCTAAATAAATGGGTATAAATAAACAAACCAAAAGAGGCCCGAAGCAAACTTTATCTACACACAACTTCATTTCAAGTCCTGTATGTATTGTACTTATATCAATTATATAAATCTGTAAATGGGACTTTTCCATACTTTTCCATACCAAATATAGAGTCGCAGTTGATATCAGCTAAAAATAAATGTTATGTGTTAATATACATACATATATCAATTTGGGTTTCTCCAAATATTATAAGTCTATTATTTCAATATCAGCCTAAATGTAGGCAACATATTCTGAGTTTTTTTTCATTTCGACAATATAGAAAGCACTCTGCCATAATATCAACTAAATATTAATAATATTAGTCATTGGTTCTTATATATACGATATTGGGACCCGTCCTTCGCCTAAATGTAGGCAATATTTTTATATTAGCTTACACTTCCATTTTGTAGTCGACATCTACTAAAAATAAATGGTTATTATTCATTACTTTAAGCATTTGTCTCTGTCTTGATTCTACTACTGTCTTTTAATTAAATATTAAATATTCGCCTAAATGTAGGCAACGTTTTTTAATTTTCTTTTCAAAAAAGTCTTAAAGATTTCACTTTCCTTAAAAAATCTGCATTGCATTACTGTTTCTAAAATATTCTAAAATGTTGCCTTATATATACGATATATATACGATATTGGGACCCGTCCTTTGCCCAAATGTAGGCAATATTTTTATATTAGCTTACACTTCCATTTTGTATTCGACATCCACTAAAAATAAATGGCTATTATTCATTACTTTATACATTTGAGCTTCTGTGGTCTCTGTCATGACTCTACTACTGTCTTTTAATTGAATATTAAATATTCGCCTATATGTAGGCAACATTTTTTTAATTTTTTTTTTATAAAAGTGCCAAAGTCATAAAAATTTCACTTTCGTTAAAAATTCTGCATTGCATCACTAATTTCAAAATATTCCAAAGTGCTGCTAACACTAAGCCACAGCATAAAAACTCCGCAGAGAGCATATTGCAATATTCTACGTACACAGAGCGCCAAACACAGCTGTGAGCGCTTGAAAGAGAGCGAATTGTGCTTTTGCTTTTATTTTCAAATTTTTTTTTTTATTATTTAGCATTTTTTTTCATTCATTCGCTTGCACTTTTACTCAACCATCAGCGCTGAGCGCCAATGTTAGAAGCATTTTATTTGTCTGTTTTAACTTTTCTCTAGCTCTCACTGTTATGCATTGGGTCAAAGACCTGCAGGAGGTCGTTTCAGCACCGGTGCAATGACGGCAGCACTTCAGTGGAAATATATGTAGCTGTGTGTGTGTGCTTGACAATGTGCAATAGTCAACAAGCAACGTAGAATAACACGAGGACGTTATGTTAGAAATGCTGTGAGCACTATTAACATTGCATATACGTGTATAACATTACAGAACTGCAACAACTGCAAAATGTTGTGATTACATGCTGACTATAACTCTTTTGAATGCAGTTGAGTGTCGTTAGTGCTTACTTAGCTGGAGCTTTGGGGCAGCTTACGATTTCTGAATTATACATTTGAGGTAGAAATTTTGTGTTTGATGCGAGAGAGATGCAAGTCTGTTTAAAGTAAACTTTAAAGCTGTAAAGTAATGAATCTCAGTAAAATTCTGTTGTTATTGTTTTCTTCCTGCTCATTACTACTGAAATGGAGAGTGGTTTAATAACAGATGATGTTCATAAAACAACAAATATATTGTATTTTTACAGTATGTGAAAATTTCATATAATTTTTTTTCACATGAGGGAAATGAAAATTAAGAAAAGAAGAAGAAATACAATAATATTAAATTAAATAAAAAATATTTAAAAATAATTTATAAAATAATTAATTAAATTTAATAACTAAATAATATAGAATTAAAAATATTGAAAAGAAAATAAATTTTGAAAAAATGATAAATTATAAAACATAAAAAAAATTTATATAAATTATAGAAAAAAATTACACAAAAAAATATAAATGAGTAAAAATTACATAAAATACAAAATTTAAGTGAAGTAAATAAATATTAATGTCATAAGAAAAATAAATAAATTTTGTTTCAGAAATAATATATTTTTTAATAGCGAAACTTGAGAACTGTTCAATAATAAATTCTGAGAAACAAAGCACCAAGGAAATATATTAATTTAATTCTTTAAGAAGGTCCTTCACCTTACTCAAGTTCACTGGAATTTTCTTGCTTGTATTAGATGAATATATTGCCTACAAATAGGCGTATTAAAGCCTAGTTGAATTTCATGCCAAATCATGAAGCTAAAAATTAAAATTGAAATATTTTAAATAAAAATAATTAAATATTCTATAATGAAAATACGAATATTTTGAAAGTGAAATATAAAAAAGGTATTGGAAATATGTTTAAATAAAATAAAATATACAAATATATTGAAAACACATTAAGGTAGAAATTTTGTTCCAACAATATTTTTAAAATTTAAATTCTCACACTTTGTATAAAACAGAAAACTATAAAAAAACTTACAGAATATATATTTTTAAGTTTTTAAAAAATATGAAAATTTATTGCGCCTAATTGTAGGCAACGTATTGCTTTTTAACTTTTTTTAATAATATATCTAAAATAAAATCTATTTTTTTAACAATATTGGAAAGTGTCTATAGAATTTGATATTTCTAACTTGTTTATTTCATTTTAATTTCTTTTTACTAATATGTGTCTTCTCTTTATCCTTTATCTTTTTAGGAATGTCAACCTGTCACTTCAACAGCTTCAATAACAACAATATTAAGTGAGTACCAAATAATTTTTTTTTATTTTAAAAATTTTTATGTAAAGTTTTTTTTGATTTTTACATATGTACTTATTTTATTTTATAGGTTATTTATTTTATAGTACGATGGTACATACATTATTCAATCTTATTTCCATATATTAATTTTGGTGAATTTGAAGTTGATTCAAAAAATCTAAATACATTTTTTTTTAATATGAAATCAAAAGAAAAATTAAAATCTTGGAAAAAATTTTATTTTCGAAAAAAATTAATTTCTGAGAATAATTTTAATTTTTGGAAAAAACGTTTAATTTTTGAAAGCAAATTGAAAAATTTAAAAAAGTAAAACAAAAATATTAATTTCGAAAAAAATTAATTTCCGGTATGAATTTTATGTAAGAAAAACTTTTATTTTTGAATTCAAAAAAATCTAAATACAATTTTTATCCTAAATATAAAATTATAAAAAAATGTAAATCTTTGAAAAATTTTAATTTTCGAAAAAATTTCTGAGAATAATTTTAATTTAAAAAAAATTTCAATTTTTGAAAGCAAAAAACTTTTTGTTGGAAAAAGAGTTTTATTAAAAAAAAATTTAATTTAAAAAAAAAGCTTCTTTTTGAAAAAAAAAAATAAAATTATTTTTGAAAAAAAATATTGAAAATCGTTGAGAAAAATTTTTGTTTACTAAATTAAATTAGTACAATTTGCACTGAAGCTTATCTTTATTGTTTTTCCCACCTTATTAATATGTAGCATGCAACAATAAGCGCCACACTGCATGCTATACAAAAATCACTTCCTTAATAAATCAGCCAATACGGTCAAAGTTATACACAAGTAAAGCAAATGCAAAAACAAGCAAAGCAAAACACATTACAATAGCAAAAATGTTTTTTTAAAGTTAAAGAAATGGTGTTGCAACATTGTAGTCGAGCCGAGCGCCACAACAAAACTAATGAAATGTGAAAAAGGAAATATATTTACATGCAACACAGTATATGTGTGTATAGTTGCAAGTCGCAATAGTAAATACAAAAAAAATGCCAGTTCGAGACCCCCAAAAAATGTGTATCGCGTTCATGTGGCATGACATACAAATTATCGGAAGAGGTTATGCATGGCGCGCCAAGGCAGCGAAGGCTGGCTGTACTAATCAAGCCACACAATGCAAGTGAACATTTGCTGTACACAAAAACACAAAAACAAAAAACACACTCACCCACTTTGCCCCAGTTGAACTCCAAATGCGCTGCTGCTGCGGCATGCAACATACGCTTGCGATTTTCTTTTTATGCATTTTCACTTCTTTTTTTGCATTTTATTTTCGCGCAACTATTACATTTTCTATGTAATCGACAGACAAACGGCGCGACGGACGGACGTACATGCAATTCGTTAGCTGTGCAGCTATTGTGCAACATTTTGCCGCACAACCTACACTGCTGGCACAGAAAGCTGCTTAAAATTTTTTTAAAGAAATTTTTAATTTTTAAAAGAAAATTAAAAAAATAAATTTTTTTTATATTTGAAATTTTTTTATTTTAATTTTTATTAAAAATATAATTTAATTTAATTTGTTTAATTTGAATTTTTTTATTGTAAAATTTTTTTTAATATATTTTTAAATTTTTTCATATATTATTTTTGTAAAATTATATATCTAAAAAGTGAAGTTGCAAATAAAAAGCGCTGAAATAACGGTGTGCAATTACTCTTGCCGTTGTTGTTATTATTACCGTTGTTGCCGGAAAGCGCTTGCAATTTCGCTGCACACGCTCTTACGTAATCGCAATTGAAGTTGCAAAGACCACGCCATGCATTCAATATAGACTTCACTTCTCACCGCCCTCCATGCGCTCCGTGCATTTCTTTGCTTTGAAGTAGCTTTGAGCTGCCTGCCGGCATTAGTGTCTCTAATCTTGCTCCTCGCACTCATTGCACTGCTTTAACAGCATACTAACACACACAGATATATGCACACTTGAGTAACTGCATCGCACGAATTTGTGCCACAAACCACTTCAAACGCCACACACACACACACACAGCTTGCAACTTTACACCGGTGCGCCACCGTCCGCCGCCTCCCAACGCGTCGCTTCATCGTCGTTAAGCGCATGCTTTCCTCTTGAAATTGCATTATAGCCATTCATCTCATGAGCTCACCAAGTATCCGCAGCGAGTGCTTTTGCCTTACTCCTGCGTTCGCTGCTGCTGCCAGAGTCGCTGTCGCGGCGTCGCCTTCATGTGGTACAGGTTTTATTGGCTTGCTTTGGCAATAGTTTTTATAGTTGTTATTATTTGTTGTTGTTGTTATGCTATTACATACTGTTAACTCGGTAGTTTTGTTGTTGTTGTTGTTGTCCTCTTTTGCAAACTTTTCCGCTTTTCACGTTCAACGACGATGATCGTCATGAATTTTCCATCATTCATTTTGCCCTCCCTCGTCGCGTTTGACTTCTTTTGCCGCCGTTATCTTGTGGTTTTTGTGGCTTGCAATTTTTCTGATGTTGTGGTGGTGTGTTTGTTTTTGTAATTCTTTTTTATTTTCATTATATTTTATTTGAATTTATTTTACGTTTTATTTGAGACTTTTGTGTTGTCTTTGGCCTGTGACTGAAGATTGCGCAATACGAGTGGGATCAATACGGTAAATACTCTCTTCGCACCCGTTTGGAGATTAGCTAAAATTGCTAGGTGGAGGAATATACGTATATATATGAAGCTTGGTTAAACAACTGGAACTCAACAGTGACAGGAGGTCTCAAGAGCCGACCGAATGAAATTTCAAAGATGTTAGAGGACCAATGCTCTAGAGTTTAGATCTCTAGCGTAATTAAATTTAGAATCCTCTTTTATGCAGAAAGTGATTAAACTCAGGTGAACGTCTTTTTGGAAGTGTAAAAGATCTATCAAAGCTCTGTTATACTCGGCTTCTTACTTTTCGTAAAAAGTGTATACACTTTGTCTCCAGACTCATTTTTTTTTTCGATTTCAGCAATGTCGTTTTCGGTGAAGGTCCTAGTATAAAAATTTTGGAAATATCACACCTAATAAGCTCTCGTCCACGATTTTATAACGATAGAAGGAACAAATTCCGGTAATGGATCCGCATGTCCTAATAGCAGAATTACGTGAATCCCAACTATAACTACTAAAATCCAGAACCGTTTCCTTATATTCAATTTCAATCGTTAAAAGCCAGAGGATCTTGCACCTATTCACATTGGATTCTGGGGTTTCTGCAGCGCGTAGCTTCTCTGCATGCTTCGCTTGACGGGTCTTCTACCGTAAAGATAGACTATTCCTTGTAAGATGCGATTTCACTGCTGTCTTTCTTCCTTCGCCTTCTGTCTTGTTGCAGACTCCGCTTACTAGGCCTGCTACCGGATGCCGCTGTTTCCCTTGCCTTAACGGAGGTAAGCTTAGTTGTGTCTCCAGCGTTGGTGCCAGCCTTTGCATTCAGACTAAGCATAGCTTCTGTCTTCGCGCTGGCTGCTTTAGAGGTCGCTGAGAACGCTGCTCTCTTTGCAATCAGCTTCTTCCGGCTTTTTTGGGGGAGAATCGGACATTTTATTTAATGTGTTCACGAGTGTGGGGGAGAGTTGATGCCCAATTGCGCATAGTCCCCGCTATGCAAGTAAGGCTATCTTATTGCGGAGGGCGCCAGGCATCCCTAAGCTCAGTTTGAGCCTAAACTATTTAAGAGCCCCCAGCCAGGTTGATTCTCGGCACGGATCGTGTGATGCCTTGATCCAGTTCTTTTTGCACGCCCACCATGGTACGACATCATTGCCATTGGACAGCGTTGCCACCAGAAAATATATATATTTTAATATTTATTATTATTTACTTTAATAACCTTAATAAATTATATATATATCACGAAAGAAAAGAAGAAAAAAATTTAGAGTTGCACTCTTTTAAAAAAAAAATTAAATAAATACAAGAAATAACTGTGATAGCTTCCAAATTGGTATTTAAAAAGCCTGTGTAAGCACAACAAATTTTTTAAAATAAATTTCGCATGAAAAACAACAACAACACACCGCTCCTTCCTACACAGGCACCATCTTCTTTCTACTTGCCACAAAACAAGCAAAGTAAAAATGTACACTTTGACCGCACTCACACACAGAAAAGGTCAATGGATAAGGTCTTTTACGTAATGACAGCCAAAAAGTTCGCTAGCCAAAAAAAAACGACGAAAACGCTACCCAGATAACTGTAAGTCAACGCCAAATTGTTACGTAATGCAAACTGCTGCTAAAACAACAACAATAAATTAAAAATAAAATGCAACATACGAAAGGATTGTAAAAAGCGGTTTAGCTGATTTGTTTTTGTTTTTTCATAATATTTTTGTTGTTGTTGTTGCTGTTGCAGCAGGAGTTTGCTACGTGTTGTTATTGTTGTTTTCTTACAGTCAAACCGTTGATTAAATCAAATGAATGCGCCTAGTTGAAGTGCAAGCGTGAAGGCGCAACAGCCCGTGCAGCGTCATAAATCCAACGATAACAACAACAACACACACATTTTATATTTAACAGTGTTTTTTTCAGCCACATTTTTATGCCACATTTACAGCTGCCATGATCGCCAACACGTAATCGTCGCATTTAGTAGAACGAGTTTTCCACACACATTTTCCAGACTTTTCCGCAACGATTATAAAACCAAACGGGCAACAAGAAAAAAAAACAAATGCAACAACAACAAAAACTACTACTAACCACTGCATAAACGAGTTCAAAATTTGCAGCAAAACCGTGGCTGGCTGCAACACGTAATGTCGAACAAAATGCAAAAAAAAAAAATTAAAAATGGAAAATCGAAGCAACAAAGTGAAAGATCGTGCAAGTTGCAGTTGCATGCCACATGTTGAATGCTTGAGAAGGCGATAAATAAAATCAAATAAGCAGCAAACAAGACACAATTGAAAGTTGGAAAAATAGAAAATGGGTAGCTTGGTTGTTAGGTCGAGTGGCTGTCGAGTGGTTGTTCGACTAACGGTTTCCCGCCTGCTTGCTTGCCTTGCTGCTTGCTTTGTTTGCTCGCCTTCGTTGTTGCTGGCCGTACAAGATCAGAAAACAAGAAAATTGCAACATGTAACTGGCGCTTACATAACGCAACGCATAGCAAATACACATATCTATACATATGTATGTTTGTATGTATGTGTGGTTGTACAAAGTGGGTCTCAATGTTGTTGCCACCAAGCACATTAGCAACTAAATGCAACTAATAAAGTTGTACTGGCAAATTTTGTTGTTGTACAGCGTATTTGTTGTTGTATGGCGATTTTTTGTAGTGCTATGTGATTGTTGTTGTAATGTGAATTTGTTGTTGTAATTCCATATTGTTTGTTGTTGCCGTATCACTTTGTTGCTGTAATGTGATTTTGTTGTTGTAATGTGAATTTGTTGTTGTAATTCCACATTGTTGTTGTTGCATTATCAGTTTGTTGTTGTAATGTGATTTTGTTGTTGCAATGCGGTTTTGTTGTATTACGATTTTTTTTGCTATTGCTTAGTGGCTTGGTTGTTGTTGTTGTTGTTCTAAAGCATGCAACATTGGCCAAATGAAAGTGAAAAATGTGCCGCAAGCGTGAAACAGGCGACAGCATGGTGTTAGCGGCGTGTGTTGCAAGAGTTGCTGAGTTGCTGAGTGTGTACGGGGCCGCCTGGTCGGTTGGCGCGTAATAAAGTTGTACACCTACTTATATACATATGTACGTATGCCAGTGTTTGATTGCCGGCTACAAGCAAGTTAGATGCATTACAAGTTGCCTGCTGATTACTCAATCGCCAGCGGCAAGGCAAGCGGCGTGCGGTGGCATGCAATAAAATGAAGAAAAAGAAATTAATTGCAAAAAACTATTGCACAGTGCACATGCATTTGCATTTTCATTTTCATTTTCACTTTATTAGGTTACATTTTGTTGCAATTGTTGCATGATCATGTGGTTTCTGGCTTTGACGTTGGCCGCTCGTTGCATCGCCGCTGTTGCAACGGCGTATATGTGCCATACGGATGGCTGTTGGCAAGCCACACCACTCACCAGCGCGCTTTCTTTCCCGCTCACACCCGATCGTCGCGTCGTCTGGATTCATTCATACATTTGTCCCGTTATAGCCGATTCTACTGATTCGTCGGCGCAAGTGTGTGCACATAATTTTCACTGCGCGTTGCAATAAAGCTTTTCTTTGTTTCTTTGGCCAATCACACTGCTTAGTTGCACTTTTATTTGCAGTTATTTTTTATTTACTGTTACGTTTACACTCAGCGCTGCTGGTGGTGTTATGCAACATTTTGCATTAAACTCTAATAAAAATTGCAACTACACTTGGTGGTGTGGTGTTAGATAAGTCAATACTTTTTCTATGCGGCTCACGCTGGTGCACATATGAGTGGACTCGTTTGCAATTAAACGAATGTGACGATGTTAGATCAGCGGATCGCGGCTTAGGTGACTGGTGTAGACAGCAAAACATACAAGTAAACTGCGATAGAGGTAATGAAGAGGCGTTGTTAGGCAACTTGGAGTTCCAAGAAAGTCGAATGTCGAGAAACCGCTTTATAAATGGAGATTTCAACTCTTCACCGCGCCAGTTCTAGACATTTTATAACTTTTTAAGACAATAAAGTACTGTGAGAAAGTCCAAACTTTGGAAGCAGGTATAAAAATTCTGATCCAAATTCTTAATCTGGAAACCCAGAACTTCGAACTGGGAAATTCGCTTAATAAATGGAGGTCTGAACTCTTAACCATACCTAGTCTAGACTTCTTGATTACTTTATAAAGTCGAAGCAACTCGAAACCTGGTCGGTTGGCGCGAAACCCTGGAGATGACACTTTTCATATGAAATTTTAGACGCATAATCCGACGTATTCTGCTTTATAAGCAAATTATAGTCCCAAGAACTTCGAAACAAGTGAAGCCCTTTTTATAAATGTCGGGCTATACTAGATCTTTTTGTTACGTAATAAGGCAATTAAGGCAAGGAAGAAACTCGAAACGTACTAAAATAGTTTGAGGTCCGTGGACCAAATTGGTTATATCCTGCATCGCCTTGATTGCGCCTTGGAGCCAGTTTATTTGGAAAGTTTGGAAACTTTTTATATCTCCTTTGCTTGGTTCATATTACAAAAATCTCCTCCAGCTTCTATAAGAAGTGCTCAGTAAAAATAAAATTACTTTATGGAACCAACTAACAAAGGAAATAAAAATGATAGGTGAAACCAAGAACCATATTCAACCTCAAAACCTTCTAGCATAGCATAGGGCTTACCAAGCAGTTTCTGTTGGGATGCTTTCGTAGAAATCACCACTGCAGTTACTTGCTGGAAGCCGAGCCGCCTCCCAGAGCCATCAAGAGTACCTTCCTCAAATATGTCGACGACTTAGAAGACTATACCGACAGGACTTCGAATGCGACTTACAATAGACAAGCACTGAACGCCATTCACGGAGAAACAATACCCACCGTTGCAGACACAGAGCTCGAGTTGCCTTGCGAAACGAAAGTAACCCTTGCGCAACTTCGTTCTGGATACTGTAGCAGACTAAACTCCTACCTATACAGACTAGACCCTGACATACTCTACATATGTCCTGCATGCAAAGATTCCCCGCATGACACTAACTACCTCTTTGCATGTCTCCTTAACCCTACTCATCTAACACCGCTTTGCCTTTGATCCGACCTCTTCGAAACAGCTCGTTTCCTGGGCCTCCCGTTAGATGACTTCGATGACAATAAGGCTAGGTTTGTCGTTTCAGGCAGGCCTGGGTAACCGCTACAACAACAACAATCAAATCCTTCTTCCCAAAACTAGAAAAGATGGGGTTGGTATCCCCTAGGTTACCAAATATTATATGGTTTTCGACCTGTATGCGGCTTTCTTTGAGTTCGAAGCATATAGACAGCAGAAATCTATACCCCAAATGAATCTTGATTATACTATCAGTTTCTGGTTTGAAATTAACGTAGTTTAGAAGTTATTCCTGTCTATTTATTTATTCTTCGTCTTGATTTATTCCTGGTATGACTTCTGGGTGTTTGCTTAGATTTAGGGAAAAAATGAGCAAGCTTTAAGCTCTGAAACTCGAAGGCAGAATTCAGTATCGATCATCTTTCCTTCACATCCTTACGAGGTAAAAATGCAATCAACTCATGGGTTTCTCTCCATCACTCTCTTTCTATCAATCTGTTTTTCTCACTCTCTCTAATTCTATCTATCTCCCTCTATCGATAGTTATCTATCTCTCACTATCTCTCTCCATCTACATATCTACTTATGCAAGTTGAGCTTATTTGGTTTCGTTAAGGAGGAGCTTCCTCTCTTTTATAAAACCTAATATATCTGGCCCTGATGCGACTTGTCATCTAGAAATTAATGTTTTCTTCATATCCTTTTTGAGCTCTTCGATGGAATTAAAATTTCCCATCATGAATTTTCAACTGTATTGAAATATCGAAGACCCAGCTGGAGTCCATTTCGAGTTTCTGCTTAAGCGAAAGTATTTTTCAGCAACAACGATTAATAATTATCAAATCCATTCTTTTTTGTCAATATATTGCACAAAATCTGCATTAAAATTATAATTGAAAATTTGATTGGCAGCGCAAAAAAAATATTTTACAGCTTGCATATCGACGGCTTTTTACATTCATGGGCGTCTTACTGCCTACACCAGCCATAAGCTAAGACCAAAAACAAAAGACATATGGATGGCATGAAAATTCGTTACGTTTGCAACTCATCAATTTACCGTTGCACAATCGAAATTCGCGTTCAAATTGCAAATTTTACTCACTGATGACTACGAGTGCAACCGACACCAAAAAAGGGAAGAAAAACCGCCAAAAAGAAAACGAAGGCAGTAGTAACACAGCTGGTGGTGGTGTATACAGGTTTTCATTACAGCAGTAGTTGTTGTTGTCTTTTTTGTTAACAACAATGTAACGCTTTTCAAGCATATTTTCCCTGCCGTCGCCCAACGGCCACATTTTCCAGCAATGCAATGCAACGGCTTCATTCGTGCAAAGCGCATTCGCTTCCTTGTATGACATAATCAACTTGAAACGACTGTATCTCTAGTGACGCTGCAGCTGGCATCGACTGCGCTGCATGTCGGAGGAAACGGTGAAAGGTGGAGCATTTGTGCGATTTGAAGTGCTTGCAGTGTTGACGTCCGCCAAAGCGCCGACAAACATCGTAGTAGGGAACCGCACAGCTGCCGTCACAGACCGACCGACGATCGAGCCCATTTCCTGCCGCACAACAACGAGACGCGGCTTGATCGTATAGCATGGCCATTCACTATCGCAAAACACTAACAGTTGTTTCGGCTTAAGTCAGCCAACGCTCATTCACGAGCAACTTGTTTTGCCAACGTCGCCCAACTGCACGTCGCTCCCCGCCTTCGCAAGCGGTGCTCGCTCTAAGCTCGTTTTATCATCCTAATGCCATCGTTTTCACTTTCAAACTTGCGCTCGAAATCGTGTCGACGCGCCAAATGTTCAAATGTTCGAGTGCGAAGTGCAGCAAAGCCAAACAAAGCACGAAGCGCAAAGCAACAGAAAGAAAACAAACGAAGTATGAATGACACCAAAAAAGGAAGACCAAGGCATACGAATGGGCGACTGACGACGTCTTTACTGATTTATGTACTATTCACATCCTACGAGCTCGTTTGGAGTTTGGCTCGTTTTGCCTGGCGGTTGGTGAGTCTCAAATAACGGTTGTAGTTCGTATTATGCCTGTGTGGTCGCAAGGAGAAGTTTGTTTGTGGTAATACACATAGTTCATTTGCAGGGTCAGAAAATGCCACCCGTTCAATGGCAATTAACCCAATTTGACTTAATGGTCAGCTATGTTTTTTGTGTATTCTTTTTTTTGCTGCGCGCTTTGTCTTTTGCGTGGGTTGAGTGCATTAAGGAAGTGCGCAATGGGGTTACGGAAAGTGAAGGTGATTTGCGCTTTGCTGCTTTGAACTTTATAAAGACTTAGGCGGATGCAAGCTTTTGAACTTTGGCAGCGATGAGGTAACTTGAAGACAGACCGTGGAGTTCGATTACAGGAAGTGAATTTTTAGAGCTTTTAAAGTTTTAGTAGAGAGCTGCGTATTAAGTTGTAGACTAACTGGAGTTTTAGGTTATTAAATTCTTAGAAGTTGTACAATCCTAGGTACCTACGAGTTTTACACGAGTTCGTCGATTCTTAAACTTAAATCGACCAGACTTATCGCATAAAAGGTTTCTAGGATCATGGTTTCTATGAGATTATCAAAAAATGTTATTGAATAGTGTACCGATCGCTTTATTTACTCAAAACCTTAGCTTAGTAGGGATCACTTTGAGATCTCTCAAAATGACGGCAGTATTACTTTTATAACACAGGATGCCTGAAACCAATAAAGTTTATCCTACAAAGGTGGTCCACAGACAGTCTTCCATGTGTGGTTTCCGATTACTCTTGGATTTAATTTTTGTGGATTCTTATTTTAAAACAGTAAAGCTGGTTTGCTTTTACTTTTTGTAAAAAGGTTATAGTCTTGGTGGTATAGTCTTGGTAGTTAAATCGGTCGAGGAACCTCCTCTGTAAAGCTCACTCAATGCGATCCTGCTTCTATGTAAAACAAAAGTACATTAACTCAAGGGATTTGGATTTATATGTGGCCAGGTTCTACCAAGATCCTTTTAACGGAACTCAAAGTACAAGTTGAGCTAAAAAAAGGCCAAGGTATAGATAAAAGCTCTTTTAACTTGCAGTTGAACTTTGTGGCTATTGATGAGGACTCGATCGCAACCATATTGAAAAAAAAACTTCAAAAAAACTCTTGAGTATTTCTCGAATGACTTCGACTGGAGGTTATTTTCTTTCTACCGATAAAAAATCGTTAATCTTAAGACTATCAATTACTGAAACTCAGTGCTGTATGCAGTTCAAAGTATACAAAAAACTTATCTGGAAAGTTCCAAAAGAGGTTAGATTCCCAAAGTTTCTACAATTCTACGAAGACTTATGTTTCGTGTTTATTTTGTGGATCCTAATGCTTAATGGAGCATCTTAAAGCGTCGTATGTTTAGCTAGGATGCCAGTATATTTGCTGTGCACTCTTTGACCTAAACATTTTGTCCCAGATAGCCTAAACACTCGCAGCGCCTCTACTCTCCTCCAACCCATACACACTTGAGCTATTCGCAAGCAGTTTTGTCACGATTCGCGCATTCACGTCATCTCCATTTGTATTGTAATGGGTCTTTCATAGTATTATACACCTTTTCTTGACATTAAATTACTTCGTACCAACAAAAGCAACAACCACCACTACGGCTTCGGCCAAATATTGTTAAGTTTACGTAAGGTTCACATTGAACTTAGCGAAAAATTTTATGGCGAAAATATATAAGTACAAACGTTAAGTGTTTAGCGTTGCCACTTGTTTTTTATTATTATTTTTTGCTACCTTTTGTTATGTGAATGTGATGTGCCATGCATATTGAGTACGCGGTAATTGCTTAAACAAATAAAGTGATTAAAATGAAGTGTAAATATTTTTGTACCACAAAGTCATAAGTACTTACACAGTGACAGCCACACATACAAGACATACAAATGTGTGAATGTTTATGCGCGAGTTGGCAATGAAGAAGGTTTCGCAGTTTTTTTTAATGCCGTTTTTGTGATTTTATCGATAAGTTTCACTTTCACCTTTTGTTGCGCCGCCGGACAGACAGCCAGCCATTCAAAGCGGCTGTTGTTAATGTATGTTGTGGCCTCTTTGACATTTCAATTGCCGTAAAAAAGCATTACAAGAAAGTCAGCCAGGTTGTTGGCAGTGAGGCAGGGTGGTGCTTGCAGGGCGCTTTCTATTTATTATTATAAATATATTATTGTGTCCATTGACAAGCTGTAAGCGTAATTTGTTTTACCGTACCCTGAAATGTAGCAGCGCATGTCATGCGGGAGGGAATGGAAATGGAAATAAGGTTTTATGGGTATAGTGGAATAATAGAAATAATAATTAAATATTATATTGAATTGATAATAAAAAATAAAAAAGTAATTTAAAATTAATATTAAAATTGATATTAAAATTGATATTGAAAGTAAAATCAAAGATAAAATTAAAAATAATAATTAATATAAATAGTAATAATAACTAGAATAACATTTTAAATCAAAACTAAAATAAAAATAAAAAAAAAATTGTTTATCTATATATATTCAACTCAAAGAGAAAATGGAAATTAAATTAAATTTAATAAGAATAAATACTAATATAAACTTAAATTTGATGAAAAATTAAATAAAAAATAAATTTAAAAACTCTGAAAAATTTTAATTAGGTCAAAAATAATAAAAATTAAAAAAAAAATTATATAACAATATATGTACATACATAACTAAATTGAAATTAAAATAAATCATAATAATAATATAAAAAATAACTCCAAAATAAAAAAAAAAAATAAAAATTAATATAAGATTTAATTGAAACTGTAATTAAAAACAAAATAAAAAAGTTTTTTATATTAAAATGTAATTATGCCTGAAAATAAAATATAGTAAATAAAAATTAGTTTTAATAAAAAATTCCATTAAAATTAATAACAAAATGAAAAGTAAGTCAATATTAAAATTGAAATTTTAAAAGTACGAGGGCTGCTATATATATTTCTGGCCTAATAATGAAAATAGGAATATTTATCACCGAAAATGGTCCATCAAGATTTATACACTTTTGCATGCGCTCAAACCAATTTTCGAAGCACTTTTTTTGAGCGGTTGTCAAATTGTGCGGGATCCAACGAGAACAAACCTTTTTTACGGCCAGGTATATATACAATATCGAATGTATGCTGGTGAGAGAAATGCATAGGCATGCCTCTATCTGAAGGTATGCTACATGACGGTCTTGCATTATCAGTTCACGTACGGCATCGATGTTTTTTGGCACAACGGCTTTTTTTGGACGACCTTCACGGAATTCGTCTTTGAGCGAGCGTCGGCCACGATTGAATTCGTTGTATCAGTTTTTCACAGTGCTATAGGATTGTGCTTCATAGCCATACAAAGATTTTAGTTCATCGATGCACTCTTGTCGCGATAATCCACGTCGAAAGTTGTGAAAAATGATCGCACGAAAATGTTCACGAGTTAATTCCATGTTTTGGCCGAGATGAATTTTTTAATTCCCTGTAAATAAAACAATTCACGATTAAATTACAAAACGTTCTGAGTGATGTTATGCTAAAAAATGTCAAACTTTCCAATGGAAATGTCAGATATCACCTGGCAACACTTAGTGTTGCCTAGGCCAGAAATATATATAGCAGTCCTCGTATATATTATATATTAGTTCCTGTAACTCCTGCAAGGAGTGGCCCTATGTAAAAGTATAATTAAACTAAATAGATTTTAAAACCGAAAATAAAATGTATAACAATTTTAAATAATTAATATATTTTGAAATTAATTTTGAACGTACTCTTATTTAAAAATGGTAAATTTATTAAAAAATAATTAAAACAAGTAAGGAAGGGCTAAGTTCGGGTGTAACCGAACATTTTATACTCTCGCAATTTATTTATTTAACTTTATTTATATTATATAATACACAATTTGACCCACATATTCGTCATATATATTGTATAAAGTCCATTGAAAGTTGGAAACTATAATATTAGAGGTCCTCGTGTTCGATATATGGGGCCTTAAAAACCTATGGTCCAATTTCGGCGATTTTTAGAATGGGGCTGCCACACTATTAACATAGTATTTGTGCAAAGTTCTGTTCCGATATCTTCACTAGTGCTCACTTTATGTGTTGTAAAGTAAACGATTCAGATCGTCTTCAAAGTTCTGGTATATGGGAAGTAGGCGTGGTTGTGAAGCGATTTGGCCTATTTTCACAACATATCATTGGGATGTAAGGAAACTATTACAAACCAAGTTTCATTGAAATCGGTCGAGTAGTTCCTGAGATATGGTTTTTGACCCATAAGTGGGCGATGCCACGCCCATTTTCCATTTTGTAAAAAAATCTGAGTGCAGCTTTCATCTTCCAATTCTTATGTGAAATTTAGTGTTTGACATTATTCGTTGGTGAGTTAACCCACTTTTAGTACTTTTCAACCGAACCTTTGTATGGGAGGTGGGCGTGGTTATTATCCGATTTCTTTCATTTTTGGACTGTATTAAGAAGTGACTAAATAAAAAGACTGCAGAAAGTTTGGTTTATATAGCTCTATTGGTTTCCAAGATATGTACAAAAAACCTATTTGGGGGCAGGGCCACGCCCACCTCCCCAAAAAAATTACATCCAAATATGCCCCTTCATAGTGTGATCCTTCATCCCAAATTTTATTTCCATAGCTTTATTTATGGCTTAGTTATGGCACTTTATGTGTTTTCGGTTTTCGCCATTTTGTGGGCGTGACAGTGGTCCGATTTTGCTCATTTTCGAAAGCAACCTTCCTATGGTGCCAAGAAATAAGTGTTCCAAGTTTCATTAAGATATCTTAATTTTTACTCAAGTTACAGCTTGCACAGACGGACGGACGGACGGACGGACAGACAGACATTCGGATTTGAACTCCACTCTTCACCCTGATCACTTTGGTATATATAACCCTATATCTAACTCGTTTAGTTTTGGGTGTTACAAACAACCGTTATGTGAACAAAACTATAATACTCTCTTAGCAACATTTGTTGCGAGAGTATAAAAATAGTTAAAGTGAATAATTAAGATTCATAAATAATAAATTTATTAATATTTATTTATTCAGAATTCATTACAGTTGAACTTCTCCAAATCGAATCACCATACTTCACAAAAAAAAAAACGTCGAGTTATAGAATTTTCATTAAAACGTAAAATTTTTTTAATAACTGTAAATTTTTTATTTATACCCAGTTTTATTTATTTAATTCGCAAAAAGTTGTATGTCCATACATTAAGACATGTATTCTGTAATTTTTGGGTTCTTTAGGTCTGTATTCCATGCCTTTGTTACATTATTTATGCAACCCATAAATATAATATCATATTTTTGGTTCACCTCCATACGATATAGTAGGCATAATTTTAGCCTCGATAGTAAAGTTTTAGATTTTATATTATACCCCGGTCGAAAAGTTCGATTTATGGAAGGAAATTTGTATGAAATTTGATTTCTAAACGCTATTGCCAATGCAAACGTTCGAGTTATTGAAATCTTCGAGTTATAGAAGTTCGAGTAGTGGAAGTTTAACTATATATAAATTGAATATATTAAAAAAATTTAAGAATCAAAAAGTAACATTAAATATTATTTCAAATACAATTACATTAAAAATAAAATAATTATGATTTTATAGTTTATATGAAATTTTTAAACAAGAAATAAATAGTAATAATAATAGTATTAATAACAAGTAAGGAAGGGCTAAGTTCGGATCTAACCGAACATTTTATACTCTCGCAATTTATTTATTTAACTTAATTAATATTATATAATACACAATTTGACCCACATATTCGTCATATATATTGTATAAAGTCCATTGAAAGTTGGAAACCATAATATTAGGTTAGAAGCACCGAGGTCCTCATGTGTGATATATGGGGCCTTGAAAACTTATTGTCCGATTTCGGCGATTTTTAGAAATGGGCTGCCACACTATAAATACAGTATTTGTGCAAAGTTTTGCATCGATATCTTCACTAGTGCTTACTTTATATATTTTAAAGTAAACGATTCAGATCATCTTCTAAGTTCTGGTATATAGGAAGTAGGCGTGGTTGTGAAGCGATTTGGCCAATTTTCACAACATATTATTGGGAGGTAAGGAAACTATTACAAACCAAGTTTCATTGAAATCGGTCGAGTAGTTCCTGAGATATGGTTTTTGACCCATAAGTGGGCGACGCCACGCCCATTTTCCATTTTGTAAAAAAATCTGAGTGCAGCTTTCACCTGCCATTTCTTGTGTGAAATTTAGTGTTTCTGACGTATTTCGTTAGTGAGTTAACCCAGTTTTAGTAATTTCCAACCTAACTTTTGTATGGGAGGTGGGCGTGGTTATGATCCGATTTCTTTCATTTTTGGACTGTATTAGGAAGTGGCTAAAAAACACGACTGCAGAAAGTTTGGTTTATATAGCTCTATTGGTTTGCGAGATATGTACAAAAAACTTAGTAGGGGGCGGGGCCACGCCCACTTCCCCAAAAAAATTACATCCAAATATGCCCCTTCATAGTGCGATCCTTCATACCAAATTTTATTTACATAGCTTTTTTTATGGCTTAGTTATGGCACTTTATGTGTTTTCGGTTTTCGCCATTTTGTGGGCGTGGCAGTGGTCCGATTTTGCTCATTTTCGAAAGCAACCTTCCTATGGTGCCAAGAAATAAGTGTGCCAAGTTTCATCAAGATATCTTAATTTTTACTCAAGTTACAGCTTGCACAGACGGACGGACGGACGGACGGACAGACAGACATTCGGATTTGAACTCCACTCTTCACCCTGATCACTTTGGTATATATAACCCTATATCTAACTCGTTTAGTTTTGGGTGTTACAAACAACCGTTATGTGAACAAAACTATAATACTCTCTTTAGCAACATTTGTTGCGAGAGTATAAAAATGTAATAATGTTGAAAAATTTAATTCGATAATATATAACATGTATAAATAATAAATAAAAATTCAAAATATATAATATTTAATATTTAAGAAAAATCATATATAAAAAAATTTTACAATACAACTTTGCTTCCTACCTTTTTCAATAGATGTCTCTAGGGTCAAGCACTGGTCGATTTTAAATTAAAATTTTTATACTCTCGCAACAAATGTTGCTAAAGAGAGTATTATAGTTTTGTTCACATAACGGTTGTTTATTAACACCCAAAACTAAACGAGTTAGATATAGGGTTATATATACCAAAGTGATCAGGGTGAAGAGTGGAGTTCAAATCCGAATGTCTGTCTGTCCGTCCGTCCGTCCGTCCGTCCGTCCGTCCGTCTGTGCAAGCTGTAACTTGAGTAAAAATTAAGATATCTTGATGAAACTTGGCACACTTATTTCTTGGCACCATAGGAAGGTTGCTTTCGAAAATGAGCAAAATCGGACCACTGCCACGCCCACAAAATGGCGAAAACCGAAAACACATAAAGTGCCATAACTAAGCCATAAATTAAGCTATAGAAATAAAATTTGGTATGAAGGATCGTACTATTAAGGGGCATATTTGGATGTAATTTTTTTGAGGAAGTGGGCGTGGCCCCGCCCCCTACTAAGTTTTTTGTACATATCTCGCAAACCAATAGAGCTATAGAAACCAAACTTTCTGCAGTCGTTTTTTTAGCCACTTCCTAATACAGTCCAAAAATGAAAGAAATCGGATCATAACCACGCCCACCTCCCATACAAAAGTTAGGTTGAAAATTACTAAAAGTGGGTTAACTCACTAACGAAAAACGTCAGAAACACTAAATTTCACATAAGAAATGGCAGATGGAAGCTGCACTCAGATTTTTTTACAAAATGGAAAATGGGCGTGGCATCGCCCACTTATGGGTCAAAAACCATATCTCAGGAACTACTCGACCGATTTCAATGAAACTTGGTTTGTAATAGTTTCCTTACCTCCCAATAATATGTTGTGAAAATAGGCCAAATCGCTTTACAACCACGCCTACTTCCTATATACCAGAACTTTGAAGACAATCTGAATCGTTTACTTTACAATATATAAAGTAAGTACTAGTGAAGATATCGGTGCAGAACTTTGCACAAATACTATGTTAATAGTGTGGCAGCCCCATTCTAAAAATCGCCGATATCGGACCATAGGTTTTTAAGGCCCCATATATCGAACACGAGGACCTCGGTGCTTCTAACCTAATATTAGAGTTTCCAACTTTCAATGGACTTTATACAATATATATGACAAATTGTGTATTATATAATATTAATTAAGTTAAATAAATAAATTGCGAGAGTATAAAATGTTCGGTTACACCCGAACTTAGCCCTTCCTTACTTGTGTAAATTTGTTTTATATCGATCTTGGACATTTGTGTCAACATTAACCCAACAAAATATTTGTAGAGATCGGTTTGCATTCCAAACTTATTCTCAACTGAAAATGTCACTTTTTGAGCCGAATTCTCGCCATTTGCGGGAAATTTTGCTTTTCTTTTTTAATTCCAAGAAAAGTGCGGCTGAGGTTCATCGCCATTTGTAACCGTTTTTATACAAAAAAAAACCTTAAATTTACAGAAAAAACGGCGGAAGCAAAGTTGTAGTCCCAATGTAATAAGTTTTTAGTTTTAAATTGAAATATGAAATAATTACATACTAGTATTTAATACAAGCAAAATTTTAAAATTACAATCTCTTTTTTAGCTTTTTTTAATATTTAATATTTTTTGTTTTAAATGAAAGCCAGAAAAAAATAATTTCAGTAATTGAATACAATTAGTACTTCTTAAAATAAATATAAACAAATCTCGAATATTAAACGATTATTTGTTAGTTCAACTATTTAATAAAAAATATTATTTTTTTCAATTTTAATCCTGATTTTAATTTGAATATTGTTTTACATTTTTTTTTAAATTTTTAATATATATATTTATACGTATGTATACAAAAAATATATCAAATTAAATATCAATTTCATTTAAAAAAAAAATAAGTTTAATAATGGAATATTTGGTTTGATATTTTTAAATCAAAATAAACTCCAACAATTTATTAATTTTATTTTAATTAAATAAAATTAATACTTAAACATACAACAAATTAGAAAAAAAAAATAATTTTCAATTTTGATAATGATTTTGTTTTTTAATTATTTATTTAGTTTGATTTAAATAATTTTTTATTTATTTAAAATAAATATATTTGTATAATATAAAAAAATTAATTAATAACAATTTTTTTTATAAAAAAATTAATTAACCAAAAAATATTTTTTTATTTATTATAAATACCTTAAAAAGTTATATTAAAAAAAAATTTAGTTGCCCATAAATAAAAAAAAGAAAAATAATTATAAATTTTAGTGATTTAGGTAAAATTAAAATTAAATAAAATCCAAAAAATTTCAAAAACTAAATTGAATCCACAAATAACACTCTCAATTCACTTTCCCTGCCCTCGCTTATGCCTAGATACACTATTTTTTATCACACCAGTTAAAAAAAAATACATAACAATAACAATAAAGCATACGCAACACATAAAAGCTCATCCAATTGTCGAATTTATAAATATTTATTCACGCACTTCAACGAAACGGCACAGCACAATGCTGAAAACCTTTTTATGACGCGTAATTACCGCGCATTTGTGTGCGTGTGGCAACGCATTATGTTCGTATGGGTGTGTGTTTGTAGTATGGCCAACAGCTGTGCAAGCAGCCCAATCGAGAGTGCAAGCGTGCAATAATACTATTACTTACATACAATACTTACAATAAGAGTGCGGTTATTGAACTTTACTTTTGACATTTACTCAACTGCCATATAAATATCAACCTTCGTGTATACCACATGTGCATGTGTGTGTGACTACTTTTGTATGGCTTGTGCCTTACTTTCCCAACACCCAACAATTGTTGCTTGCGGGTGTAATTGTAGCAATTGTTGCGTTGTCACGATGCCATGAATTTGGGTGAAAGATATAAAATTAATTTATTGCTTTTTAAATGCTTGTATTGTTTGTGCATATATACATACATACATACATATGTAATGTCCATATATATGGCTGTGTGAACGTGTAGTCGCACATTTTGACAACATTGTTTATTTTTGCGTAATTTGTATGTACAATTGTTGTAAAGAAATTTCTAATAATAATTGCTGCAAAGCATTATGTATCGGTGGTTGCCACCTGGTGATAAAAGTGGGTGAAAAAACATGTTTGCAAAGAAATTGCAGCTTTTCTTGTTAATTTAGTATTGCAAATGGCGATCGCAGTATAAAAGTGAATTTTGAGCGTGACCAAAAATTTGAGAATCACTGGTTCGAATCCCAATATTGTAAAAATAACATTCTTTGCTAATAATGACAAGCCTTCCGAGTGTAGATTTTCTTGCAATTAAAAACCTATAATGGACCTACCGACACCATTATAGGTGACTGAAGGCAAGTAAACCCATAAACCCATGAACTCTTGGGTAACATAAATTACATGTGGCAAATAGTAGACCAGATTAGGTCGAATTTCTTGCATTAAGATATTATTTTGTCTCATATAAAGCATATCTGTGGTGAGTTATAATTTTCAGACTTTAGTACGAAAAATCGGAATTTACGAATTCTGCAAAAGACTACAAGATAGCTACTAATCGAATTGCCAGAGAACATATTCAAAATTCAACTCGTTTATAATATAAATATTAATAATATATATTTTATAAAGCAATAGAACCATTTAAGATATCGCCTATGATCAGAATTTTAAGGAAAGAACGTCGATAGTTTGAGAATTTTTACGCTAAAACTAAACAATCAGTTATTATCTTTGAAATAACAATGGCATAAATCATAAAAGTGTTCAGAAAAGTGTAAAATAGCACTCCTTCTTATTTTCGTAGTAAAAACAGACTTATGGACTTAAATAATTTTAATTAATTTGGATAGGTTATCCTAAACTTACGAAAACGATGGAGAAACATTAATCTCAATCAATCTTAAGGGGTTATATACAGTTAGAATTTTCAAAAAATCTATTTTTTTTATTTCATTTTCATAATGTACATATATTTAAGAATACACACAGAAAATTTCATATTTCGGTGAATATTTTCAAAGCTACAAGCAAATTTGAAAAGGCGTTTCAGAGTGCTTGGAAGTACAAGGTCCAAACTTTAAACGCTTTTTTCTCAATATAGTGTTCTCAAAGTCGGTGACCAACATTACTCGAAAACGGCTAGACCGATTAGTCTCAAATTTTAACACGACCTTCTTAAATACATATATTTTTTAGTAATTAATCGAAGATTTTTTCTCTCCGATAAATATTTTTTTTTATAAACAATTTAAGGCCGAAATTTCGGTGAAGAATCGATTTTTTTTTTTTTGTGAAACCGCCATTTTGTCAAAAGATTTTATTTTGCTTATTCCTTCGATTAATTACTAGATTTAACATTATTTTAACGAAATCTGTTTGGTTTTTTAATTTCAAATGATCCAGTTCCGAGATATAGTGGTCACCGCAAAACTTCTTTTTGAGAAGAGCTCCTGGAGATCAGCTGTAGCTCTTTTCAAATAAATATTTTTACTAGTACTAAGTCTTAAAAGATACCATAATATGTGTATAAATTTTTGGATCAATAAATTAAAAAGTTTTCTCAGAAAAAATTCTGGAAAATTCACATTTTTTCGGCCGTCTAACAGTATATAACCCCTTAAGTCAGCTTTTTCAACTCTCTCCAGAACTCTCTAAAAGTAAACAGATACGGTGCTCTAAAGTTAAAGGTATCAATTGTATCTCAGAAATACGTTACAAACCTGTTGGAACATAGATCTTGAGGTCACTTCAAAATGGTTGTTATAAAAACTAAGGTAAACTAGTCCTAGTTTTGAGAAGATGGAGTGGTGGTTTGATCTCTGATCAAAGTTTTTTTTTCCATCATTTCACCAATAAAGCTGATACAAATATTCATTTCATGTTCACAAAAAAATACCATCTGAGTTTGTCAAAACTGTATTGGATATTACCGGATATGTTCTATAAATACTAGTTACTTACATTTAAAAAAAGAGAATGAGTAGATGAATGAAATTTTAAACGAGTTTCTTCGATAGAGAAGATTGTTCTCGCTAAAAACTCCCACGCTGATACAATTAGTGTCGTTCCATGTTCGGTATGTTGTTTGAGAATGCGAAATATTACTGCTTAGGAAATAGTTCTTTAGAAAATGTGTACGTTTTCGAGTTTTTATAGTAAGAAACATCTACTCAATGGATACTGTGTTTCTGAAGACTTTATATAGTGGTTGAAAATAGCGAATTCATTACGGAGTTGCTTTCTGAAATTTGATTAGGATAGTTCTTAAAGGATAGTATTTTTGGTGTTACTGTAGTGAGTTATTATTTTTTATCTTATTTCATAATATATAAAATTTTCCTAGATTTAGAGTAGTTTCTTACGTTTTGCTTTGTCAAAATGTTCCAGTTTAAGCACCAGATTACTTGGAAGAAATATGGTTTGGACGAGTAGTTTTAAAGTGGGTTTTTAAACTGAGTTTACCTTTTGAAATTCGGAGGATGAAGTGTTATGTATAGAACTATAAATCAGCAATAACCAAATAATTTCTAGTCCTATAGATTCTACAACATTTTCGAACCTAACCAAACTTTTTATAGCCTCAAACTCACAATTGATAGTTCTCAACAATAAATGAAAAAATACCGTTAAATTACAACGATTTTATTAGACAACAATCACAACAAAATAACAAAGACATAAAATTATAATTGTTGACAATAAAAAAAGAAACAACAACAAAAATAATGGCAAACATGACATCAAACCAAACTTTAAACAGCAAAGATAAACGACGAAGCAAAAAAAAAACAAAAAAAAAATAAAACAAAAATTGGCAAAAGTAAAAACGAGAAAATTGCGTAACATTTACCCACTGACGCCAAAAGACATAAAAACATTACAACATTAACAACAAACAATATGAAAATTGCTGCACAACAACAAGCGCACCGCAATAAGCCATAGTAAAAGCCAATCAACACCAGCCAGGAAACCTAGAAAAGTGACAAGCCAACAACAACAATGACAAACAAAAATAACAACAACAACACACCTACATACATATAAAGTCATGATAGATGCAAAAGCAGAAGACGATGACGACGAATTCAAACCGCATGCCAAACCAACAGCAACAACAAATTGCATGCAAGCAGCAATTGCAATCAAACACCAAAGCAAATGCAAACAGGCAACAACAACACCAACCAGCAAATACACACAATATAAATGTGCAACATTACGTGGAAAAATGCAATGTTGTTTGCGGCAACAGTTGCTGTTGTTGTTGTCAATTATTTATTGTTTTTATTGTTGTTAAAGTTGTTGTTGCACTTTTTCACTGTCTCTGCGACCGCGATCGAAAGGAAAATTGCAACTTGCAAGCGCACAGCCACAACAACTACATATTGTTAGATCATACACATACATATATACATATGTATATATATATATATCGGTCTATGTAAAAATATATATGTATACATATAAATATATAACTTTTTCAAACCAATCACAATAACCGTAGTCAAAGTGAGATAATCATTTTTGCTAGTTGTAGTAAAAAACCCACTTGAGAAAAGCGTTACGCAAGCAAGAAGAAATTTGTTGCTTTGTAGTTATAGTACAGTTATAGTTAATAGTAAATCATTATCACTGTCTGTTTATATAGCTTATATTAGTGACACATTGCTTCACATGGACCTCATTTCAAAAAAGTTTTTGGCGAAAAGCTTTAAGAGACAAAAAAGCTCTCAGAAATATATATGTAAGGATTTAACGGGATTTGTTATAAATATAAATATTTCATTTCTGAGGCTATTATCATTAACAGACAGAGAATTTCACTATTAAAAGCTTTATCTTAACTAAAAGCTCTTAGAGGCGATAAATATATTTATTACTGCACTATGAGACCTTAAAAAAACAGATATTTTAGAAATGTTTAATAGTAATGTAGTTCAATATTCCTTCTTAGTTTTGTAAAAAGCTCTTTGGGACAAAAAAGCTCTCAGGAATATATTTGTAAGGATTTAACGGGATTTATTATAAATATAAAATCATGTAGGTATATCATTTCTGAGGCTATTAGCATTAACGGACAGAGAATTTCACTACCAAAAGCTGTATTTGGACCGAAAGCTCTTGGGGACGATAAATATATTTATTACTACACTATTAGACCTTAAAAAAACAGATATTTTAGAAATGTGTAATAGTAAGTGTAGTTCAATATTCCTTCGTTTTGTAAAAAGCTGTTTGGGCCAAAAAAGCTCTCAGGAATATATTTGTAAGGATTTAACGGGATTTATTATAAATATAAATCATGTACGTACTTTATTTCTGAGGCTTTTGAAACTAACGAACTGAGATCACCAACAAAAGCTTTGGGCCTGGGCTGAAAGCTCTTAGAGACGATAAAACTGACCTTCACTGGATTATTAAACCTTCCGAAAACCGATATTTTAGAAATGTGTGATAGTAAGCTTAGTTCAAAATTCATTTGGAATTTTGTGAAAAGCTTCTTGGGACAAAAAAGCTTTCAGGAATATCTTTGTGAAGTATTATCGAAATTTATATTAAATAAAATATCATGTAAAGTAAAACTCGATGATTGCTATGTACGCCTAAAGCTATGCTATGATTTGGAGCAGAAATACAACCCTTCTGTTTTAGTACAACAATATCATGCTATTAATATTATTTTTTAATTAGTAAACGCTAATTTATGCAATTTACGGTATTGCATGAATACTATAATACAGACAATAACTCATACGTTGCTAATTATATTAGCCATAATTACCGTTAATGTAATAATTTCGCAGTTTGACCAATGCGCGTTTGTATAAAATGTATTAAATTGAATTAGTTGTGGCCAAAAATGTTTTCAAATCGTTATTCAATTAAAATAAATGCGATAAACAAATATTGGCAATTTTTCAAATTAGGGTGGTTCTAAAAAAATAAAAAAAATTATATTATACGATTATTAATTTCTTTTAAAATTTCAAAAGTAAACCAAATGATAAATTTTTGCACTAGAATCAATATGATAAACGGCAAATTTTCATAGTAGGGTAGTTCTAAAAAATTAAAAATTCATTTAAGATTATTTTTCTTATAATTTTTAGGAGTAAACTAAATGGCTGATTTCAAAAAATAATTAATGCGATAAACAGTAAATTTAAACATTAGGGTGGTTCTAAAAAATTAAAAAATATATAATTATTATTTTGTTTTGCGCTCGAGCGTCAACTAAATGATTAATTTTCATTTACAATAAATGCGATAAGCTGAAAATTTAGCCTTTAGGGTGGTTCTAAAAAATTCAAAAATATAAATAATATTATTATTTTTAGTTCTACTACTAAAACTAATGCGTTAAAATGAAAATTTAAACATTTGGGTGGTTCAAAAAAAAAAAAAAATTAACCATTTGTATCGTTGTTACATTTTCAGTAGAGTACTAAATAGGCCACAGTTAACACATAACATGTTTGGTAACATTTAAAAAAATATTAAGGTGAGCCAAAATTTGATTTATGCTTGAGAACCATTTCTTTTTATTTTATTATCTGATACATGAAAACGATATTTAAATTAAAAATATATCATACAAACTTTAAAATTCTATTGCAAAAATTTTCTTACCACAATTAAGCACCACCCTAATAAATTGACAATCTCACGCTCCTACTTGCTCCATATCAAAAGCGTCACAAATTTTAGTGTACAAAATTAAAGCAATAACTTTTAGCTAGCAATGTAATGTGTTGTTGTTGTTGCTAAGGTGGGGTAAAGTGCGCGCAAAAAGTATACGAACGGTCAGCGGACTATTTTCCGGTACAATTACCGCATTAGAGTTTGCCGTTTTTAATTGAACATGCGCGTATTGTATGTCGCTGTGTTTGCGTGTGTGTGTGAATTGTAATAGCAACAACAAAGCAGAGCAATATAGACAATAAAATGAAAACAACAACAAAAATTGCTGTAATAATAGATAACGCCAACAACAATGGCATTAGTAAGGCGAGTAAAGATAATGCGAAAAAATGTATGTATGTATGTACATATGTATATGGATGTGTGTGTGCCTCGTACATATCGCTGGGTAAGTGCGCTGTACACAACAATGACAACGGTAATCGCATTCAAACAACTTTCACTTTACTTTGCGCATGAATACATGCAGCAACAACAACAACAGCGTCACTTGAAAAAAAAAATTGCGATGTGCTGCCGCGCACCGCCAAGCAATCGCTATTGTTGTTGCATTTGCAGATATTGCTGTCGCGCTAAGGTTTGGTGTGACTCGCTTGTGGTTGGGTTCTCTGTCGTTTTTTTTTTCGCTCTCCTAACGACAGATCTGCAATGTCGGTCGTTGGCAACAATGTCACAGGCGGCGCAGCGCACCCAAAAATGTACGTTGCGGCGCGACTGTGCATCCACCCACACACAGACATCTATGTACATACATATATTTTTTTGCGCCATTTTCTCTCATCCATTTTTGGCGCTTGCACTGTGCTGCGAATTTTTGCTTTTTGCCGCCATCACACCTAATGCTGCGCGCACACCCACTGCAGTTACTTGTTGTTGTTGTATCTATTGTCAGTTATGGCGTTGTGTTTGCTTTCTTGTTTTGTGTTTTGTTTTGTTTTGCAGCGTTGCCATATCGCAGCTGTGTTTATTTCACGGTTAGTGTTGGTTATCTTGAGACAGGCATCACGTTTAACACGTGAGCGTTGCTAACCTGGAAGAGATCGTATACAGCTCAATAGGTGTAAATAACACGTAGCAGTGTTGCTGAGATACGTCAGTCAAACAATTTTGAGGTTAGGATGCAATGTCATAAAAAATGTAAGAAAAAAGAAGCTAAATCCTAGCGCTATAAGCAAAAGAGTTATAATTCCGAAACTGAATGCGAGTTGAGCTTGATATCTGTGCAAGAAAGTCACTTTCGTGGTCAGTGAGGTTATGTTTCATAAAAATTTAACTAGTTGTATGACAGTTTTAGGGATTTTACTTATTTTCGAACTAATTTACTAATTTTAAAGACTCAACAGTTCTAAAATCCAACACGACAGACTCACATTTACGCTTGTTAGTTCATAAAAATACCACAATTTGTATGGCAGGTACACTTTATTGTGACTCAATCACGCTTATATTTGGAGACATTATTTAAGTGATAAAATTAGTCGACGAAATCGAATTTTAGCTTGATAACACTATATCTATGAAAATAAACACATAAAATCATATGGTAGGCAAAACTTAGTTGTAATCCAATCGTCTTCTTTTTTGAAGACAATAATGTAGTGGTAAAAATCGTCGACAGTTCTCACTTTCAACTCGATAGCTTATATTTACACACGACTACTCAGCAAAATATTAGTCGTAATAAATGATGTATCCCCGATTTTCGAGCAATTTCAATTTCTACTGAAGCCATTATTTTATTGATAAAAAAGTGCGACAGTACTAAAAGTGTAGATAAAAAATACATGAAAATTTAAAATGTGGTTAGGTAGGTACACCTATTTCTCAACTAAACTATTTTACTTTATGGAGTGAATAATTTAGAGTTAAAATTAGTCGACAATACAGAATTTGACAATGAATCTTTTACTTTACTACATACAATTTCATAAAAATATGTTTAACTTTGTATGGTTGGTATACCTAATTTTCACTTGAATCGATTATTTTTTGGTGGCAATATTTTAGAGATAAAATTAGTCGACAGAATTAAATTTAAAGTTAATAATAGCGCTTTAAGCCATAAATATAGTATATTTGGGTTCATTCGACGTCAGCCAATACACTCGATTAAGCTCCAAAAGTCTCAGGTTGTCTTATGATGAAGACATTCTTTTATATTCAGAATTTGAATCGGCATTTTTGAAGTATCCTCACACCCTTACTCCTTAAGTTATATAAGATCTCTAACTTACTTACCTCTCTGCAACTCCTTCCACACACATCGTTGCATTCATCCACAGTTGTTGACAGCGACTTTTATGTATCGTCGGTCTGCCAGCCTCCCATTCCAACACCAACAACGGAAATCGCATTTGTTTTCCTTTCACTTGGCCATTGGCGTATGCCAGACTTCCGCAGCCAAAAAATGCTGCCGCAAATGAAAACAAAGAAAACCTACGCATGCGCGCACACGCGTAATGCAACGCTGTCATAAACACCATTTGGCTGCTGCGCCAATTTCTTCCTTAATTTATTTTGCTTGTCTGATTGTCGCACTTTAACAGCTTCCCCACCTCATTCGCGCCGCTGACATTTTCATTTTCCCACAAATAAAACCGCGACACTGAAAGGAAATTATGTAATTCGTTGCGCTTTATCGTTCACCGCCGATGTGGTTTGACAGCTGTTACCGTTAGTTAGATAGTTAGCGCTGTAGCGTGTCGTGTGCGCATGCTCGCACAGGAAACAGGAAGCAGCTGGGGCTCTTGTCTACTGGCAGCAGCAACAAAGCGACTCGCAAGAGTTTAGAGTTCGCTTGCGAAGGAAGACCAAATGTGTTGGCGGAGTCGGTCTCCTGCGGCTTGCAGTCGTTAACTATTTACATTTAGTGCGCGCCACTCAACAAGCACTTCATTATTTTTGAGAGTTTTAAGTTGGCGTTAACGTCACTCACACCCGCTGGCGGGAAATGTCAAAATTGTGCACACGTTTGTTCGTATATTTTTTCTGCTTTCAAGCTTAGCGTATTAATTAGTGGTATTATAAATGTACTAGGATAAATGTATGACGTAACAGCGTTGCAAAAATGCGTTTTGACTTTTGTGTGGCTGTCATTTTTTGTACCGTTATGGTGATATGTCAAAGCAGGCGAAGCTGGCCGCTTGTCAGCTGTCAAAAATGTCTTTTAAATTGGTTTTTGTTAAATTCGAAATCGCACAATTTCCGTCAGAAATTGTAACGCACAAATCTTGACCGATTTAAATGGAAAAATAATACTCTCTCATTTTATACTCCCGCAATTTATTTATTCAGTTTAATTAATATAACACACAATTTGACCCACATATTCGTCATATATATATAGTATAAAGTCCATTGAAGGTTTGAAAACCCTAATATTAGGTATATGAGAGCTTGGGGAAGTTATGACCCGATTTCACTCATTTTTGACACGGAGACATATAATAAGAAGAAAAATATTCCATCTGGATTTCTTCAAAATATCTGAAAGACTTTCCTACATTTTCGGTAAAAAATTAAATCGAATCTCTGAGGTACTCATGTTCGATATATGGGACCTTGAATACTTATAGTCCGGTTTCGATTTTTAGAAGGGCGATGCTACACTATAAATGCACTATCTGTGCAAAGCTCTGTTTCGATATCTTCACTGGTGCTTTCAGATCGACTTCAAAGTTCTGTTATATGGGAGTAGGCGTGGTTGTAAACCGATTTGGACTATTTTCACATCATATCATTGATAAGCTAGAAAGATAGTATGAACCGAATTTCCTTGAAATTGGTCGAGTAATTTCGGAGATATGGAGATAAGGAGATTTCACGCCCATTTCTCTGGTGTTTTTCCTTAATCAATTAAATCATTTTTAGTAGTTTTCAACATAACATTTATATGGGAGGAAACGACTCTAGAGAATCTGGTTGATATAGCCTTACTAGTTTACGATAGAGAATCTGGAATCTGGTTGATATAGCCTTACTAGTTTACGATATATGTACTTAAAACTTAGTAGGGGCGGGGCCACGCCCATTTTCCCAATAAGAAATACATCAAATACACCCTTCCTAGTACGATTCTTTGTACCAAATTTTTATAACTTTATTTATGAACATGTATACCAAGTTTCGTCAAGATATTTTAATTTTTTCTCAAGTTATCCGTTGCACGGACAGACGGACGGACAATTAACATTTTGTTAAAAAAACAATATTAATAATTGAAATAACTTTATTAATCTAAAATTAGTTGTACAGTGGAACTTCCTTATAGTGAATTCGCAGGGGACCTGAAAATCGCTTCACTATATGGAGACTTCATTATATAGAAATTCATTTTTTTCTTTTGTAATTTTATTTAAAATAATCAGTAAGTTTGGTTTGAATTACATTCTTCCATTTTTCATTTTCAACAAAAGCTTCCAAATCATTTAGACAGTTAAAAACATTATCGGTACGTCACTTTTCATCTCCAAAAAGGTTCTAATACAGTTAAAGGAAGAAGAAACTTTTCCTAATGTAGGTAATGCCTCATCAGTATCTGCCATTTCTTCTTTAGTGTCGAAATTGACTTCATCGATATCTAAAAAGGAAAAAAAAAGAAATTATGTTTATTACATAAATATTTGTTTGGTTACAACAAAAATAAATATTCACCAGGTACAGCTGGAACTCCACGACTTTCTAGAACGCTGCTGAGGATATCTTCCTCAGACGGGTTTTCCGAAGTCGGCACATCAATATCAACATTGACATAGTCCTCAAATGATGCCTCGATATTTGTCACTTTTTTAAATGAAGACTGCAAAGCAGCCAAATCCGCTATTGAAAGGTCTTCTTCATCCCACTGTTCAGATGGATTCTGCTTCATCTTTTGAAAATCCTGCCTTTCTAAAACAGTTGGCAATTGTTTCTGGTTTAACATAGACATCCCAAATTAAATTTCGAATAGCGTGGAGTAAGTCTATGGTAAAAACAGAAGTTCCCCCATCCAGCTGAGCCAATATATTCGTTAAAATACGTTCCCTGTAATGTTGTTTCATGTTGTAGATAATGCCTTGGTCCATTGGTTGCAGTAACGAAGTCATGTTGGGAGGAAAATAAGCAAGCTGAATGTTTTTTAGCATGTCTTTTACATCTCTAGGATGCACAGTGCAGTTATCAACAAAAAGTAAGACCTTCCTGTCTTGTTTACCAAATTTTTTGTCCAGCTTTAGAATCCATTTGGTAAAAATCTCACTGGTCATCCATGCTTTCCATGCTCGTTCAATACCCATTCTTCGCGATTTTGTAGGTTGGCGTCAGCACTTTCTCCACATAACGTTTTTTGAACAATACCATGGCGTGTTTTGAACTTATCTAACCAACCTGTACTTGCCTCAAATTCATGGTGTCCTAGTGCTTTAGCAAAATCTTTTGCTTCAATATTGTTCCAGATAAAGGAAGATTATTACCACGTGCAACGACCATCCATTCAGCACTGCTTCATCAATATCCTCAAATTGGCAAGTTCGAAGCCTTTTGCGTTTTACGCTAATTGCCGCATCTTCTACATTTTTCAAAATCATTTCCTTATTTTTTTAGAATATTTGATAAAGTCCTGGGAAGTATTTCAAACTGATTAGCAATATCTTTTTTTTCGTACCTTCCCTTCTTTAACTTTGTTAATAATTAATAAATTTTTTTCAAGTGAAATGCTGCTTCGATGCGTCATTTTTACTTCAATTTCTTAGCACAACTGAACTCCTACTACAATGTACATATGTATGTATTTTCATTTTGGGATTCCCCGTATTACATTTCTACATTTCGTTTATTTCTGAGAATACGCAGATACAAATAATTGAGTGTAACCGAAAACATATTTGAAAAAATTCATTATACGGAGACAAAAACGTATGAAGCTTGATTTTCAAGCAGTAAAATTTGTTCATTATATAGAAAACTTCACTATATAGAAATTCATTATAAGGAGACAAAAATGCACCGAAAGTAGAACCAAAAAACTGTGTCTTCAAAATGACTTCATTATAGGGAGAGCTTCATTGTAGGGAAGTTCACTATAAAGAAGTTCCACTGTATAATCAACTAATCAGTTTTACATTTAAAAAAAAAAATTAATAATGGAAAAAAATTTTAGGTTATTAATGAAATAAAAAGTAAAATAATAAATACAGCAGTTTTCCGAAATAACGAACACATTAATTGTCAGGCCTGTTCGCTATATCGAATTTTTCGTTAATTCGAGTACTCACTTAGAGGTATTTTTATCAATAAAAATTAGTTATATATCCGTAAACTGCAGCTTAAGAAATTGTTTTATTAATTATTTGTTAAAAAATGAAAAACCATAACAAAACAATTCAAATCCAATAAATTCTTCCAAAATGGACTAATTCTGACACTCATACTTTTATTTGGTGCTGATCAATAATTTTAAGCTTTTCAACATTTTTCAATTTGCACATTTCTCTTGAATTTTTTCCAGTTTTATTTTTAATTCTGGTTCGTTGTTATTTGATTTTTTCCTCTTTCTTCATATGTCTTCTTCATGTTGTTCGTTAAACTGAGTACTAACAAATTCTCGATGTTCGATATTTACGGTACTCAATGTAACAAATTTGCTTGTTCGTTATAAGCGGTTTTCGTTAAAACGAATATTCGTTATTTCGGAAAACTACTGTATAATTTTAATAAAAAATATATGTTAAAAATATAAAAATTTCATTCAAAAAAATTTAACCAGATAAAAATGAAAATTGGAGTGATGTTTTTTAATAAAAAATTATAATTAAAAAAAATAAAAATTTAGAATAAAAATATATTACAAATTAAAGATATTAAATTTGAAATAAAAATAAAAATTATTATAACATTTCCAAATCAAATCTCATACGAAATATATTAAAAAAATGTTTCATTAAGAATATTTATAAAATTTAATTTGAATTTGAAATGAAAAGTTTATGAATTAAATAGAACTTATTTAATAACAAAAATGAATTTAAAAGTTCTTAAAAAAAAAGTTAATTAAAAATTTAAAATTAAACAGATAAAATTTGGAATGAAAATTACAGTAATAATATTTATATAATAATGTTAATGTCTTAATTATAATTTTGTTTTAATTTTAATATATTAATTAAAATTAATTATAAATAAAAAAATCTTTATAATAAAAATACTTGAATTTTATCAATAAAAAAGTAACAAATGAATTTTTCAAAATTGAATATTAATTTAATATAGTTTTTAAAGCAATTATAGTAATTTCTAATTTTTATATACACAGTTTTTTAATCCGATCCATTTTTTTATTAGAAATGGAAACAAAAACCAATGCAGTTTTATCAAAATTAATTTTTTTTTTCAAAAATACCAAAATATATTTACTTTGCTACTTTATTTAATTATTCCATAAATATTACATTGCCATTGGTGGCTTCTACTACCACATGCCACATACCGCATTAATTGTTATGCTACCTCCAGTGACATTTAGCATATTTAAATGCAAACAAGGATTGGCGCAGAAGCCTACAAGTCAGCACACCATATGCATAAGTATTGGTGTATATAAATGCATTCACATATATACTGCACCGAGGCACAGAGTCAGCGCCGTTGTTTACGTGCTGTTGTCCTAACATCCGACCGCACTGCGAGCAATGTGATGGCCCTGAGTCAGTGTATTGGACCTTTGTCCTTCGCCAAACTAAATGCAATATATGCTAACTGTATATATATTTGTGCACTTAATTATACGCAGCTGTATGTATAGTTGGTGATACGTAAGCTGATAGGAGTGAGCATTTATACACACACGCATATTTGTTTGTGTGTGTGTGTGTGCGTGTTGTATACGCAGACTTCAACTTTATTAGAAATCTATGTATGTATTAGTTGAAATTTCTGTATGCATTTCTGCAAGCTGCAAATGCAGCTCTTCTCTGTTGGTTTGCAATATTACTTTATTTTATTCAGATAAAAATTATTTTGAAATTGGAAATTTTTTCAAAATTCAATAATTTTTTAAATTCTCCTTGAAAGTTGAAATTTTTTACAATTTTTGAAATGTTTTATAAAATCGTTTTTTCTTATTCGATTTTTATTATAAATAAATTTTGAGCATTTGGTTAAATAAATAATCTGAATAAGTGTTCAAACTATTTAGAATAGTTTTATTATTTTGAAAAGTATTTTTTTTTTGTTTTGATATTTCATTTGTATTATAAAATGCTTTTAACAAATTTTAAAATTTTTTTTAAACAAAAAATATAAAAATTCTTTTGTATAACTGTGATTTTTTATTGCTATTGTGATCCGCAACAAAAAAAACGAATTTTTCTACTTTTTTTTTAATTTAATACATTTTCATATTCATTAATTTTAACAATATCCAAAATTTACCTGATTTTGTAATCACAATTAACTAATTAATAAATTTTGTGTAAATTTAACTGCTTTTGTAACCACCGCACCCAAATTTATCGAAATCGCAACTAAAATTGTTACTTTCCGAACTGCTATTGCTATTTTTCGAACTGCTATTGATCGAATTAGAATCGCTGAACTGTTATTGCTACTGGATTGCTATTGCTACAGTGATCGAACAAAACCACTGAGCTTCTCTATAGGTACTGTAATCGAACTCAAATTATTGACCTGCCATTGCGATTGTAATTCACTGCTATTTATAGAAAATAATGGCAGTTGCTATAAGCGATTTTTCAATCACAGTGAAAAAATCACTGGTAGTGACATATCGCTCATCACTAGTTTAAATGCATATATCGATAAAAATATAAAATAATATTTTTGGACATTTTCTAAATATTTTTAATATTATTATTACTTGTCCCATTTTTTTTCTAATTAATTTAGAAAGTTCTAATATATTTAGTGACAATCGCAATTGTCCCATTTTTTTCTAATTAATTTAGAAAGTTCTATTATATTTAGTGACAATCGCAATTTGTTCCAAAAATTTATAGTGATTACAATGTTTTAGCCAATATTTTACTTTGTTGAAAATTTATTATTTTTAAGTAAAAATAACAGTTTTAGGTACTTTTTTAGTCAAAGTATATATCTAATTAATTTTTTTTTGAATTTTTTTAAAGATATTGCTATTTTTGAAATAAATTGTATGTTTATTCATAAAAGTTTTTGTTGAAATATCTTTGTATTTTTTAACAGAATATTTTTGCAATTTCTTATGTAAAATTGGATTTTTTTTGGTTTTTTTTTAATTGGCATATTTTTCCAAAAAAAAAAAAAATAAAATGTATAAAAAAAGTACTAAGCAGTACTAATACTTAAAGCATTTTAATATTTACAGTTTTTGTAAATTTGTATTTTAAATTTCTTCGTAGATTTCTTAGTTAAAAGATTTTTATAAAAAAATTAATAATATGAAAAAACTTCTAATGTATTTTCTTTAAATACATTTTTAATAAATTAAAGAAAAAACTTTTTTAATTTTTTTTATAAAAATGTAAAATGAAATATTTTTATTAGAATTTAAAAAATAGAAATACATAAATAATTTACAAAAAAAAACAAAAGTTTTTCCCATTCTGCTTCTTTTTCAGTCTTTAATATTTATATTTTTTTTAACCCATTTCAAATCACAGTAAAACGAATACTTGCAATTTTATGCATAATTTTTACAAAAATCTCATTTCTTTATACCACCACAACTTCCTTTGCGCTTCCAAAATATATGTAAGTGAACTTCCTAATTTCATCAATTTCTGCTAAACGCTTCGTTCCAATTGGCATACATTTAATGCGCTTGCTGGTGATTTCCCACAATATACCTTGCATGGAGTGTTATTGGCGTTGCAAGCAACTTACATTCATACTATATGCGTATATATGTATGTGTGTTTGTGTGCGGTTGTAATACAGCGTGACTTGCCATGACACCGAGCATTGCACCAAAATAGACGCCAATGCAAGTCATCGTGCCACAAGCAACAGCGAATGTGAGCTCTAACACATACAAGTAAAGCGAGTAAATAAATATGTGTGTGTGTGTATTATTATTTTTTATATGTATGTGTAGCCTGCCATTCGCATCGATTGCGAAAGCCAAGTGACGCCAATATTTTTCACCACTGACCCAGTTTTAAAGGATACGCACACATATACACAGACACACAGGCGCGCGCCTTTACAGTCACATGCACTTGGCACTTGGCGCAATAAACAAAATAGCAAAACAGGATAACAGTTGAATTGTGAAAGCGTAAAACTGCTGGCGGACACACACACATACACTCACTTACACATCCATGCGCATATTCAGTTGCCAGGATGCGCGTAATTGCCAGTATGCCACACGATATACGCTATGTGTTGGTGTGCGCGCTTCCACGCCAGTTTGTTTGTGTCCTTGGACTCGCAACGGTACATGACACTCGGCCGTTGAACTTCATGTGGCACGTTGCCTTGGGAAATGTGACTATCTGCGGCAGTAGCGGCAACCCATCGCGCCGCGCCGCGCTGCATTAGATGCGCCTCACACCAACGGCCGACCTCCTACGCGCGGAGGCGCTTTCGTATTTATGCGACGCTTGTGTGGGTGGCGTCGTCGTAGTTAATCGGGTGGTCGACGACGCCAGCAAATCGATTGCAACCCTACACGCGCTCAGTGGCAGTGGCGCGCAACATCAAACGCATTGCGGCAGGTCAGTGTGAATGGGTTTGGCTGGCGCGCCTACACATACACACATACAGTCACGCCAACACCAACAAACAACTGCCTAGCACTTTACTATACGATGCGCTTGGTCCGCCAGCGCGCGCTGCATTGCTCGCTGCCGCTGTCGCACAGCGTTACTTCTCTAGCATTTTCCTCCCACCCTACGTCCGCGCTTGCCGTTGTTGCTTCTCGGAATTTTTGTTGCCTTACCGCTCTCACTCCGCTCATTTTCAGCTCATACAAATTTGCATCGCCTGCTTTCATCAATTTACTACTGTTATTTTGCGCTACAATGCAACCCTGCTTTGCAGAAGCATGCGACTGCAGCTGCATGCGCTTCAAATTGTCACATTTACACGTTGCGCGGCCCGCATTGTTGTTGCTGCGGCAGCATTCAGCGATTTTTGGCAAGTGCAAGTTCAATCTGTGCGCCATCCTCTAACGGTTCCACTTTATTCTTCTGTCCGAATCCCTGCATCCTATGGCGCCGCCTGCCGCTTGCCTCCCTGCATTACTTTGGCCCTCCAGCCTGCATGTGCGCAGACACGCTTTAGCCCCAGTCCCGGGGATAATGTCATTGCCAAATTTTTGCAGCTGCACAGCTTCTGCAAGCGACTTAGCAGCGCGCAGACGGACGGACCGCTGCGTTTATGTATAGAAGTAAACAAATATAGCTCGTCTGTCTGCAATTTTATGCATTCTACAAAAACAAATGTGATTTCTTCCCCCAATTTCCACGCGTTGTAACCTCTTTTAAGCCCACCTTATTCATCTGCCAACCAAATACAACTCATCCCTACTTCACTTTCGCATTGCGTAAGCTTTGTCCAGCTCATGAGCTCAGCTCAGCTGTTCGCTTGTCGCAACACTTTCGAAATTAAGGTCATAGTTCAATAGCCAACTACCAGTTCGGTGATGCTTCAATTGTTGTTGTGAAATTTGCAATTTTACAATCCACACTAGTTTCCACATACCTATAGGGCGTTGTTCCACATTAGAAATCTGCACAGCGCTGCTTATACTATATGTGCATATGACTCAAAATGTATGCGCTCCATACAGTCGCTGGAATGTTCTGGACGACCTCGATGCTCATCTGGCGCTGGTCAGTGCATTGAACTGTCGTAAAACTGTTGAAGGTAAAATGTGCGAATAATAATGCGAATATATTTGGAGCGTGGTGAGAGTGGGGAATCAGTGGCGCGAAAAGGTGGAAGGTAGAAGCTCATGCTTCGTTACTTCGGAAAATGAAGAGGTGAGGGCGGGAGTCCTATTATTGTTGAGCTTGATATCATTCCAAATAAATTTCGCAGAACCCGAAACCTCTGTATTTGAGACATCAAGCTCTGTCTGGCAAAGGTATCGATTTGCAATTTTATTAAACAATTTTGTCCATCTAACTTAACCAAAGATCGTCAGGTTCTTCATTGCCTTGAGCTAGCTATTCTCTGGAGATTACTTCACCAAATACTATTTAGTTCTTGACTTAAATGAGTGATGGATCCAGACATATGGCTTATTCAACGATCGTTGAAACCCTGACTTCCATGATCGGATCAATTCTGTCATTACTTATTCGAAGACCACTGAGTTCTTAACTTCCATAAGTAATGAGTCCGGACAATTATACCGACCTAACCACGAGCACTGTACGAAAACCATTCAGGTCTTGACTTCCATGAGTGATGAGTTCGGACAATACCACAGACGTGGCTTAACCAAACACCGTTGAGTTCCTGTCTTCCATAAATGATGATTCCGAATAATTATGTGTTTCTGACTACCAGTACTGCACAACATACCATTTAGTTCTTTACTGCCATGAGTGATGGGTCCGGTCAATTCCACAGACGTGGCTTAACCAAAGACTGTTGAGTTCGTGCCTTTCTTGTGTAATTATTCCGAATAATTATGCCGATCTAACCTCTAGTACTGTACCAAATACCAATTATTTCCTAACTATCATGAGTGACAGTGAGAGTCTACAGACTTAATCAAATACCCCTGAGTTTCTGACCTTCACGAATGATGCATCCAGACAATTCTGTAAATGCAAAGCCAGGATCCCATAAGTGATGATTGCTTAAAATTCAACCCAGGTTCGGATGTCCGTATTGATTCTATTGCGATACTCAAATATGAAGAACTGAGGTGTGAACATTTTTTATTAAAACTGCATTTAATATGCAGGAGTTGAACTTTTAACGATTTTATTTAACATTAAAATAGGAACACATAAAAAATTATAGTGGGAACAGTTTGTTTTCAGTCTTTTCTTGCTTGGTTTAATTTTACACATTAACTAAACTTGTAATATTTTTGTATGGACAGTTTTAATAAACTGGGAACAGTAAGTGGGAACAGTTTTTTTATTTTTCTTTGAATTAATTGAGCTTGTTTTAGCCTAAATTGATTAAATACTAGCAGTAAATCTAGTCGAATACACTTTTTTAGCATTGGGAACAGTTTATTTTTCAGCGTACATGTTTTTATTTTAAACCTTATGTATTTTATGTTACTGCTGACGTGTTTGTTATCTATTACATTTGTATAACCGCTACTATTTCAATGTCTGCATATATTTTTAGTCTAATTGTTCACACTTTTCTTATATTATATGTTGAACTGTATGCTATAAGCGTTTTTAATTAAATTCTCATATTTTCTATTATAAATCTTTGTCATCAGCCAGCAGCTGTGTGGGAAAATCATAACACTTATATATGTATGTACATATTTTCATGTCTGCCACACGTTGGCGCTTCTGCCGCTCAATGCCAACCAGCCAAGTACCGTTACATTTCAATTTGCCAGCAACAGTTACTTGCATTGCTATTCTTGCAATATTTATGCATATATTATAGAGTTGGTCAATTGTTTTTGTTGTTGTTGTTACACTCATTGTTGTTGCATTAATTGTTGTTATTTCTTATTTGCCATAGTGTATGGTCTAGTTGACCTCTAAAATGACATGTTTGCCTGCGCATAACCACTTATGTATGTGTTAATAGAATAAACAAACAACAACAACAGCAATAGCAACAACAGCAATACGTCTGACATCCGCCTTATGTTTTGTTGTCGCTTGTTGTTGTTGTCTTTTGCTGCAATAAAATGCCAGCATTCGCCACTCACCACTCAGTGCAGTTGTTCCTACACATTAGTTGTTGCTGTTTTTTTTGTTGTTGTTGTAATGCCCGCATAGCAGTTGTAATAATTGTTATTCTTCTAAGTTGTTTGCCATTTCTGCTGTGTAATTGTGTCTTTCTTCAACGCTTAAGTTCAATGTCAAAATTTGCATAAAATACCGTTAAATAGCGCTTAAGTCGCATGCGTTGTCATCGTGTTCGCCGCCAACCACCAGCAACAGCAACACCAACTCCAACAACAATGCATATGGCTTACATGTTTACAACTACACATGTATGTACATACATTCGCAGCACAACGCTTTGGTCGAGCTCTCTCAAGCCGACTTAGCTAGTCAGTCAATAAATTGGCTTTCTTTGCGTTGAGCGCTGCGAATTTGTAATTGATAGTTAATTAATTTTGTGCGCATTTGTTGGCTATAAAATCAAGCAACAACAACAGCAATAACATATTTTATGCCGCGACGGAAATTCATAATAATAATAATAATAAAGCAAAGCGAGGCAAGGCGTGAGAGGATGCAATGCAATACGCGCGCATAACATAGCGGAGCGGGTGAGCACAGTTGCGCGGCTGCTATTGCTGTCGCTGTCACCGCGAGTGCAATAGACAACCTCAACCTGCTATCCTTGAAAATTGGCAGCGTTGCATGCGCGGGTGCGGCGTGTGTGAGCCGCGTTGTGGCGCTCCGCTGCCTTTTTTCACCGCCACTCTCCCGCTCTCCGTCACTTTTTCGCTCAGCTGGCTGGCTGGCTGGCTGGCTGGCAAATGTTCTAAACTTGTTCTATACGCTTACATATGTATTATTGTGTAAGCGTTAAGCATAGTAAGCGCTGAGTTGGCTCAGTTGGTTTGGCTAAATAAATGCGAAAATGCTCAGCTTCTTAACTTAGGACCGTGTCCGGGGTCTAGGCTAACTATTAGTGGCTGTGCGCACGCAAAGCCCGTAGCCTTTAGCATTGCATACCGGCAATAAATTGACATTGAAATATTTTTATGTGATTATTTTTAGTTTTTATTTAATTTATTTAATTTTTTTTTTTGTTGTTATATTTTATTTTGTTGTTTGAGTGCAATTCATTATCACGCACACAAATGCAATTTAATTAGTGCAGAATAATGTGTTGTCGCGCGTTCTTTATACTGTAGTTGTAGCTGGTGTTTAGCGTAAGATATTATTTGTTAAAAGAAATTGTAAAAAAATAAATACAATTATTAAATTTTTTCTATGCTCATTAAAAAAATTATAAAACAATTTTTTAATTTTTATTAATTTATTAATTTTTCTATTTCACATAATTTTTCCTTATTTGAATTTAAATATTTTTTTGGTATTCTTCATAATGAAAAAATAATAAAAATACAAAAAAATAATTAATAAAATTTAAAAAAAATTTTAAATAAATAATCTGTAAATATTTCAAATTTTTCAAATTTTTTCAAACATTTGTTTAATTATTTTTATATTGTAAATAGCTTTTCTTTGAAATAATTATTAATATTTTTTAAATTATTTAATTTTTTGTATACAGTTCTGTTTGTTTAATTTTTGTATTTTACATAACTTTTCCTTATTTAAATTTCAATATTTTTTTGGTATTCTTGAGAAAAAAGTGAAAAAAATAATAAAAATACAAAAAATAATAATTAAATAAATTTAAAAAAATATATAATATATAAATAAAATATTTGAATACAAATATTTAAAAAAAAAATATAAAATAGTAAAAAAATAATTTTTACTATTTTAATTATATTTGTAACATTTTTATTAAATTTTAATATTTAAAACATATTTTTTTATTTAAAATTAATTAAATTTAAAATTAAAACAAATATTTTTTTTATTTATTTTTTATTATTACTAATTTAACTTTTTATTTAAACATATATTTTTTATTATAAATAAATAATCTGTAAATATTAATTATACGTGACCTGGTCTACGGAAAGGGGGCTTAGGTGTCAAAAAATCAATTTTCACTTTTTACAGTGGAACTTCCTTATAGTGAATTCGCAGGGGACCTGAAAATCGCTTCACTATATGGAGACTTCATTATATAGAAATTCATTTTTTTCTTTTGTAATTTTATTTAAAATAATCAGTAAGTTTGGTTTGAATTACATTCTTCCATTTACATTCTACATTTTTCAAAATTATTTCCTTATTTTTTAGAATATTTGATAAAGTGCTGGGAAGTATTTCAAACTGATTAGCAATATCTTTTTTTCGTACCTTCCTTTCTTTAATTTTGTTAATAATTAATAACTTTTTTTCAAGTGAAATGGTGCTTCGATGCGTCATTTTTACTTCAATTTCTTAACACAACTGAACTTCTACTACAATGTACATATGTATGTATGTATTTTCATTTTGAGATTCCCCGTATTACATTTCTACATTTCGTTTATTTCTGAGAATACGCAGTTACAAATAATTGAGTGTAACCGAAAACATATTTAAAAAAATTCACTATACGGAGACAAAAACGTATGAAGCTTGATTTTCAAGCAGTAAAATGTGTTCATTATATAGAAAACTTCACTATATAGAAATTCATTATAAGGAGACAAAAATGCACCGAAAGTAGAACCAAAAAGCTGTGTCTTCAAAATGACTTCATTATACGGAGAGCTTCATTGTAGGGAAGTTCACTATAAAGAAGTTCCACTGTAGTTGATTCGGATATAAGATGAGAGTTGTTTATTTTTAACAGCTGTTTCCCAGAAAACTAGCTTTCGCGCGTTAGCTCCCTTTTCGTAGACCAGGTCACATATACTTTTTTCTAATATTTGTTTAATTATTTTTATATTGATAGCAAAAAATGTAACTGTAAGCTTGCCCAACACATAGTCTAAATAATTGAGAAAACCGCTGGTCAAAAAAATTTAAATAACGAGAATTAGAAGCCGGTAAGTACTATGTTGCCTATAGACAACATTGGGCATGAAGGGTTAATATTTTTCAAATTATTTAATTCTTTGGATAATTTTTTCTTAAAAAATTATTTTTAAAACAATTTTTTTTAATTATATATACATATTGAGAGAATAGAGAAAGTTAACATTTAGACAGACTGTCAGGCGGCATTGTTAGCACTGGCGTTGCCAAAGATTAATTCGAGAGCATTCAGCAACTGCAGGAAGGCTCTGAGCTCTCTGGCAGAAAAACTTCACCTGTCTATAATATGGGTTCCTGGCCACAGGAAGATTTTCGGAAATGAAAAGGCAGATACCATGCCCGTCAGGAAATATGAAGCAAGATCTTCACAAACAGTATGAGCAGATTGCTCAAGAAAGATGGAAATCAACAACCAAATGCCAAATAACAAAACAAATTTGGCCTAAATATGACAGCGCAAGAACCAAGGATCTATTAAATAGATCCAGAAAACTCTTATATAGACGTACGGCTACCATAGCATTGTCCATTCAGAGAACATGCGCTGAAAATGGGTTTGCACTATAACGATATTTGTCGTTTATGCAAATTAGAAGGGAATAAGGAAAGGGTCTTCCACTTTCTCTGCGACTGCCCAGCCCTATCATAAACCAGACATAAACCCACTTGGAATCCGTCAAGCACCAAATCTCGAATGGATGTCCACAAAAAATATTAGAGAAATAAGTAGTTTCATTGAAAGCACCAAATGGTTTGACGATGTAACGAGATATCTAATTATAAAGGTCTCAAAATAGTGCTTCAAAATGGCGCATCTAGCGTTAATTGAGCCAGTATGGCAGCTCTCCTACCTACCTATATATACATATATGAAAAAATTGTTAATAACTGTTATTTTATAGAATTATAATTTCTTTAAATTGGTTTTTTTAAATACATTAAAAAAGGTTCAAAGGTTTTATTGGATTAAAAAAAAAATTTTAATTATTTTAAAATTATTTTTTTTTCCAGAAATAAATATTTTTTATTTGAAATAAATTTAAAGTTTATTTTTTGTTTCTGTATACGCAACTTTCATGTTTACTTTTTTCGTACCTTGTCCACCCTGTTTTTATTTTACTTCATCGCTTTTAATTCTGTTTTCAGTCCCGATAATCCCGAATATTTTGTGCCCAAATTAAATGAAATTATCAAAGGAGATATTTTGCTATAAAATTACTAAATTATTCGCCCATCCCGAAGTTGTTAAGGTTGGTAACGGAGATCAGATCTGATCATCAGATCTTAATTTTTTGTAATACAATACAATTGTTATACAATATCACTTAAAAAGTATGTTTTCAAAAAACGGACCGATGACTATCGAACTATTTTAAGCATTTTCCTCATACTAAACACTAACCACCTACCCCAAGAGGACTTCACCAATAAATATTAGATTTTAATCCCGAAATGTATGCCCACAAACACGAAAACATTTTGAACAAATTTATATATAGAAATATTGTAAATAATTAACAAAAAAAAGGTTAATACCGATATTTCTTAGAAAATAATTTAAAGAAATTCATCCCGATTTTGTAAAATCTTTACTTAAAAAATAATTCAACAGCGAAATGTTTATCATATCCAACACTCACTCTTCTACGATTTTTCTTATATTTACTGCTCTTTTAAACAACAACAAGGCACAGTCGCTACTCTCTACACTCGCCCGCACTAGTTGCTGACTGAACTTCGTTGACTTTCCGACGCTGCCCGCAACGACTGCGAGCGCGCATGCCTACCACCAAAGTGTGGCAGGGGAGTGCCCAACTATTGTTAGACCTTAAGTGCATTCGAATGGCAAAAGTGCATTAAACGCACCTGGCAATGATCAAGATTAGAATAATTATATTTTTTATATCTTTTTTACAGTTACATTTTGTTTTTTTTTTTATTCAATATTCGCATACATACACACAATAATGGGATTTGTAACTCTAAGAAATCGCAAAGCCAAGCTATTCCGAGCTTTTATTATTGCTAAACAGTATATTGTTCTCAAAATTTATATCGGAGGAATTCTACCTTAGTTTCCTCTTAGTTCTAATACTCAATATATATTTGTGGCACTAGCTTCGTATACTATGTTTAAATAATTGCATGGATATCACCCTAGGTCCTCAATCAGTGCTATCAGTTTAATACTGTAATAAAATCAGAGAATCTCTTGTTCCAATTAAGCTTATTTTGTACAAAACAGTTCAAAGACATCAGCTAATCTCTCTTGATCCAAGTAATTCTCATTGAGATATCAGAGTATCCATTTCAATGAGAACTGAAGATGTCTCGTGATAAATTTGATGCTCTCATTGACTTGACTGTTACTTCGTGTAAATGATCTAACACGATCAAATAGCTGATCGAGCTTTTACCAATATTCTCCCACGCATTACCATCATAATTTTTAACTTCCAGAGAAACGAAATTTCTTTTATGAAACATTAATCATACAGTTCATATTCTACACTGGGTTTTTCCAGAAATTCATCATACAATTAATCACAATTTATTCTGACAGAATTTGTTAATAAATAGTAATCAAACAACCGGACATAAGATCAACAAACTGATTTTTAATAACCTCTCTCTAAAACCAACTTGTAAATCCCATTTCAACTTAATGAAGACATAAAAACTTTCTTGCTAAATAAAAAGTTTGCAACAATTAACGAGCAAGTGATCGTAAAAATCCTAGTGCTATGGAAATTGTTAGAATCAATATAAAATGTAGTACTTCGAATATGTTCATGAATAGTTGGAAAAACCAAGAAAAGTACAAAAATAAATATAAAAAAGCAACAAAAACAAAGGTTTAAAGTCATGGCCAACAATTTTGCCGCTGATAATTGCTTTGTATTGGCAATTATTCTATGAGCTTGCGCATAGTGTTAGCTGCTGCACTTAATAGGCCGTCGACGCGTGTGAACCGGAGGCTGATAGTTGTCATTTAATTGAGTGTGCTTGTTAATACTGATGCAGGGTTTTAGATTACTTTAATATATTTTTAGTTTAACCATATGTATAAAATTTTTTTCTTTCTTTCTTTTATGGTAACAATTGTGAAAAATAACAAAGTTAGAAATTTTAAGTACAGTTTTTTTTAGTTTTGAAAGCCTTAAAATGTAATAAAAAACACAAAAAATAATCAGAAACCATTTTTTTTACAAAAAAAAAACGATGCTCCGCCTTTTTTTAATTTTCGAAGTTAAGTTCGAATTTTCGAAATTCGTACAAAATTGTTCTTTTTGATAAATATTTTTGATTTTCACTTATATTTATTTGTTTTTATGTTTTCTGGAAGATTAAACGCTCAAAACTCATAGTGTAACTACTTTCTAGAGAGAAATAAGTCATAACTTTAAATACATTTCAACAAAAATGATAAATGTGCTAATATGTGTTTCAAAATATATTGATTAAAGCAACAAATGATGTTGTATATTTATAATTTTCTCGTACTTTTTCCATTTTGAAGGTTAACTGAATTCATAACGTGTATCCAGTTGTGTTGTATTTGTACTTTCTGTAAGGTGACAATTAAAAAATTGGTTTAATTACTACAGTTTTCAATTTTTACCATGCAGAATGTTTAGAAAAGTACTGATTTTTTAATCTTCGAAAATTTCGAAATTCAATGAAATTGATTTTGTTCATATTTTTATATCAAAAATTTGAATATTCGGTCAAATAATGAGAATTAGTTTTACAATTGCTGTGCAAGTTTTACGACAAAATCGTATATTCAATATACCAAAATTAGTTAATAATTCGAAAATAATACAATTTTGGTAAATAATTGATTAGTTAATCATAATTGATTCATTATGTAATCAACTGAAGCTAATCTATTTTGGTTTATATACAATTTACAGCATTTTCAGGCCATATTCGAAAATTCGAAATTCGCAAAAGTTGAATTTTCCTGGTCTTTTCCTTTTCTCAGCCACACAATAGCTTCATTTAGCACCATAAATTTAGATTATTTCAATTGATACGATTTATTACAATTTAATTTCTTTATTATTATTTCAACAAATTATTGGTAAAAAATTTATTGAATTATATTTATGCATATGCCTTTCAGCTGTTTGTTTATACCACGCTATAGCTTTGGCATTATACAACAAATACACTGCCAGACAATCGGGTCAAAAAACCGGTGGCTGCCACCACCGTTCGCGCCTATCGTGTCCGCACAATCACCCGGCCTTCTCAATTCATTTTTAAGCCGCAAGCGCCGACTTACAATAACTTCGCACATACACACATATGCAACTACATAGAAGTGCTAACTCATAAATACAACACTGCTGGGTTCTGTATGGAAATTGTTTTTTCTTTAGTTTATTTTTTTGCTGCATTTTTCGCGCTTGCACAATTTGCTGTAACGAATTCATGATTTCAATGCATAAACAATTTATTGGTATTTATAACGTACGTTGCGCTTTGACTTTTCCGACTGTTGTTGTTGCTATACTCGTATATTGATTCCATGGTTTCACTTAATGGCGGCAGGCTGCTGCCACAGTTCGGTCATTCATTCCCACTCAAGGCAGTCCAGTTTGCTACGTTCGAAGATATGTCATTTCAAATGCAGACCAAATCATTTGCGAAACCTTAAATTAATAGAATACATAATGGATATTGCTATTGTAAAGAAGGAAAAAATAAAACAACAAAGCTACATGAAATGTTGCTCAGCAAGTTCTTCGCTGAAAGGGAAATAATTTATAAACTAATAAATTTGAGCTAATATGTATTATGTAATGCATACTTTTGCATTCAGTCACGTCTGTTGCAAATCGAAATCAAATTCGAAATGTCGAAGAAGGAGTTTACATAAGTTCGAAAGATAAACAATCGTGTTCGAAATTATAAAAAAAAATAATTTTATTGGATTGTATATCGCCATTTTAACAAAAAAAATATATATATGAATTACAATTTTCGAAATTTATGTTCGAAAATTAAAAATGCTTCAGATGAATTTTACTTAGGTTTTTCAACGATTTTTCCATAAAAAATTATATTCATAATATAAATTATATTCATAATATATTTTTTTATAAATTTAGAAGATTGTACATGGCTCATTTCAAAGGTTTCGCGTATTTTTCAGATATCCTGATTTTACAATATATATAATTAATTTTTATGAAAATACATATTTAAGGTTTTCGAAGTTAATGTACGAAAACTCAAAATATACTAAAACCATAAATATGACATATTTTCTGTACAAATATTGTTAGCAAACAATAATTAGCAACTTAAAAGGCTTTCGAACTTCATGTTCGAAAATTCGAAATTCATCAAAACTATAAAAATTACATAATTTCTAAATACATATTGCTATTTAACAAAATAACAACATAAAAAGCGTTCGAATTTAATTATCGAAAATTCGAAATTCAGTTGTTTATAATTAATTCAATATATACATATTTATAATTTAATATTTTCTCCAAAAACTATTTGTGAATTAATTATTAAACATATTTTAAGCTTCAGAATATTTAATACTACTACGAAAATTTCAAAGCAGAAATGCTATTTAGCCAGATCAAATGCATATAAATTAAGCAGCTGTTCTAAGGGCACAAAAACAAATTAATATTTGTTTACAATAAAAAAGCAAATAAACCAAATAAAAACGCACCGTAAAATTTTTATATACAAATTTGTTTGAATACAAAAACAAAAAATAAACGAAAACAAAAATAAACCCCAACAAAAATAATAATCATTTGACCTAAATTCAAAAAATCAACTGAAAAACTTAAGCACCACCGCTGCTGCTGATGATGATTATTGCGGCAACACGCTGATATTGCTAGGCAATGTTGTTGTTGTAAAGAAAGCATATTCCTACCAAGTGCGAAGCGATAAGATTAGAAAGAACTGCTCACGAAACGCTTGTTTCAATAGAATTGTAGAAAAAAAGTTAAAAACAAATAAATGTTTGAATACAACAGCAAAGCGTATGGAAAGAAACAAACATTTTCGAAATTTTATTTGCTTTTTCGATGTTTATATGTGCATATGTAGAGGTGCTTATGTAGCCCGAGTCAATTAGGCATCATTTTGAAATACAAACTTACAAGCATTAATATATACAGTTATACATACAAGGTGTATTCCTTTTTTTTTTGTTACCACTTTACTCTGCTCTGATAGCGGGCAGCAGCGTATAAACAAAAATAAACCTTCAACTTGATTAGTATCCAGGGATACCATTTACAGCATTGATTGCGTATACGAGGTGTAGGCATAAAAGGCGAAATATGTATGCGAGTGCATGCGTTTTCGCTGATATACATATGTATAATTCCACATAAATATGTATTTTGAAGTAGTTTTTAGTAGACACAGCTGTTTATATAGCATGAGCATATGAGACCTACATTCGAACATTATGAACACAGCGCATCTATGATATATGTACATACATATGTATGTATATGATAAATAACTATATAGATTCCTGCATATATGTATGTTTGATGACTCAAAACATATGTCAAAGTCAATAGCACGCGCGATCGGTATTTGAAAGAAATGGGAACAGCTGAAAAGTGTGTGCGCTGAAAGTAGACTAGGGGCCAAAAGCAGAAAAATGAGAGGACAACATTTTTTTAGCAGCACACATATTTGGTTTTTAGAAAAGTTTAATTTCTTTAAGTGTTAATTTTTACAAAACCAAAAATTTAAAAAAAATGTATGTTCGAAAATTTCGAAGTTAAATTTTTAATTTAATTATATATATTAAAAGCGCAGCAAAAGTTAAATTAAAAAGAAAAAAATAAGAAAAAGAGAAAAAAAATATTTTGTAATGGAATTTTTCATTTTCGAAAATTTCGAAATTATATTTCGAGCCAAGTTATTGCATATAAGCAATATTTGGCGTAATTCAATATTAATATTTCACTAAAATATATTTATTTTTGCACAATTTTAAAGTTTCGAAGTTAAGTTTCGAACTTAATTTTGTAATATTTCTTATTGCGTGCGCATGGCAAATATGTACTTATGTATGTTATTCATGGAAAATTCGGTAATCATAATCCATATTCGCCCAATTTATTTCCTTTATATTCGAAATTGTCGAATTTTAATAGTAAGTCTACCGATGGTCTAAAATCAAACTTTGCCGGTTATGTGTAGCATTGCACATTGTACGACAACAGTACTTATCAGAGGATAACTAAATTGTATAAAATCCTATTTTTTATTTTTAGAAGCTACTGTCATGGTATTCGAAGTTTCAAAAATCTTTAAAATTATTTGCGTTTCTCAAATATTTGTATGACTTTTAATTTTTTCAATTTTATGAAATATTGGGAATTTCGAATTTTTCGAAATTATAGTTCGAAAAATATTTAAATGCCGAAAATAAGTTTTTTGTTCATACTAAACATTATAAATTATAATTTTTTTATTTTTCGGAAATTTGTTCGTTTGATCGTAAATTTAAATTCTGATAACACAGTTTCAAATTAGCTATTCTTTATACGTTCATTTTTCTAATCACTTACATATATATTATATACATATTTTTGTATTTAACATTAAAAAATACATAAAACTTGTTATCAAATTTCTTTTATTACTTATTTTATTTTATTTTTTTTTTATTTTAAATTTTCGAACAAGCATTTTTTGCCTTCCTTCTATCTCTATTACTTTTATGTCCATTAATGCTTTTCTATCCCTAATATATGCCTTTGTTTATATTAAATACTTAGTCTGGCGCTTTTATTAACGAGCCTATGCTACCAACAACTACTAATGGGTATAATTTTTAGAAAATTAGGTTAATGGCTTTTGTGGGGTAAGTTGAAAAAAGGTGCTAAGCAACGTATTAAAAAAACTATATTTAGATAAGAAGAATTGGTATTTGTGTGAAGAATCAGTGTTTTGCACATATTCTTCTCTTATCACACTTTCATTGAAAAAGCATTGTAAACACCATTACTTGGATATACTCTTGATTTCGAAGATTCGAAAATGGTTTCACAATTTCGAAAATACAAAATAAAAGCTTAAGAATTAATTTTAGTAAGCAAAACTAATTTGAACGATGCGAAAAATACTTTTTTCTTTAATTTCGAATTTTCGAAATTAACTTCGAAAATTTTTTAGTATCAAATTATTAAAATTAGTCAACAAAAATTAATTTGTTGTATTCATTGTTATTTCATGAAACTTAGTTTCAGTTTATGTAGCCTTATAAAGCATTATTTCTTTCACTAAACTCTCAACAATCTTTAAGCGCTTTAAAATCAGTCTTAAACGTGTGGTGCTTTATATAGCGGAAGTCGGTTTATCAAATTCTTTAGTAAAAATATGTAAGTTTGTTTGTAGGTATGTATGTAAGTATAGAAAGAAATTCCAGCATGTTGCAATCGACACTCTGCAAGAAAGTTTGGGAGTCAGACAGCACAGTGGGTGAGCGATTAATGCGTATATTGAGATGCATATAGAATGTTTTCTATGAACATATGTATATATTAATATGTATATGCATTTAGATATCCAAGTACATAGATCTGTATATACCCGCGCTTAAGTGATCAGTCAGCCAAACAACAACAACAAAAAATGTCAATAATTCTTCGTGTGAAGTGTCACATTTGGCCCAGTTTCATAGCAACATTTGTTGTTGTTCCCAACATATTATTGTTGTTGTAATTGTTGAAGTGACTAGCGTTCAAATTCTACACTTTAGAACAATTTGTCATTTTGATGGCTATTTTTCGACAGAAAAAAACAACAATAAAAACAATGGAAAAGTAAAATATAAATACACAACAGATATGCTGTGTCGTGACTTTTTGGATATGCGTCGATTGCCTAATTCGACGTGAAATGCTCCACTTAAAGTGACAGCGTGCGGTGCTTTCATTCTTTTAATGCAGTCTAGAATGCTTTGGTGGCACTACTGTTGCTTTCTTTCACAAGCATATATGTACATACATACATATATATTATATATAAGTAGCTGCAACAACACCTTCAACTTTTATTGTTGTACTCATGATCTTGCTGTCACTCAACAACACCTTTATTTTCACAGTTTTTCCAACAATTTTCCAGTTTTTCTTAATTTTTTTTGTATTAAGAACTCTACGTTATCGTTCACACACGCTTATGGTTTGTTGTTGTTATTTTCCGTTTTTTTTTTTTTTAATTTTTGTTCATTCTTGCTTTGGTTCCATCGGTTAGTCAGCTTTTCAAGTTCTTGGCAACTTTGCTCGTTGTCAGGCAGCAGCACGTTTTTGTAGCGCGCTCGTTATCTTCTCGTTGTTGTTGTATTTTTTGTTGTTGCTGATCGCAGCATGCATACGTGTATTTGTGTTTGTATTTGTATTTCCCCCCTTATTTGTTCTTGCTGCAAAAGCAAACTGTCAAAATTGACCCAGAAATGTGGAACGTAAATAAATAAATGAAAAAATATTGTTGTTGTTGTAAGCTGTTTTTTTGTTGTTTTTTCGTTTTTTTTTTTTTTTGCTTCAGCGTGTGGGCGAGCGCTCGTATTTAAGTGTTGCTGTTGTTGTAAATTTGTTCTACGCTGTAGTTCTGGCTGTGTCTCCCGCATGCAGTCGCCCACCTTTGCTTTCTTTCGCTGCTTGTTTTTCGTATTCTTTTTCTGTTTCGTCTTTATTTAGTCATCGCACTGCGCACGAATATTCAGGTGCGCTTTAGAGAGTTTTTACCCCATATTTTCTGAAATCAATCTTATTTCGAAACGTTATTGAAATATTCACCGTAAAGCCATGACATCGATATTTTTTTCTGAAATATCTCTTTTTAATGGGTTTTGAGTTGTTTACGACGGCTGAAAGTGTGTCAGCTGTGCCGAGTTATTGGTAGTACAATGTAGCGGAATTAGTGTATTTTTTCTTGGAATAGTTTCATCGGAAATTAGAAATATCCGCTACGGTCTCCATATTTGGAAGTGGACCCAAGTTGCCTGGTTTCGGTGTTTTTAAGTTCACAAAGATCACTGAATATCCTTCTGACAACATAGTCACTTTCCATAGAACACAATATTTGGATCACATACGGATGATCGGAACTTTTTTTTTTCATTACATTGGTGATGTTTCTTGTCTCCGAAGACCTTGATAGTATTTCGGAACAAAAATAAACAATCTTTTCAGTATAAAATATATAGATCAATAATCAGATAGTATCGATCTATATATTTTATACGATTATTTAAGAATTTCCCTTTCATTGTTGTTATTTTCATAAGAAGCATTTTACCACTGAGCATCGTCTTAAGATCTGATAACAGGTAAAATAGTTTCGTAGGATATGGTGAATCTTTCTTTTCTCTTTAGCAAAAGATGCCGTTTTCTGTCTTCATACTTTCTAAAAATAAAAATGTCTTTGTCAACTGACTGATGTGTCCTTCCAATCTTTGGATTCATCGCCTGAAGTCTAGACCGATGTCTGTCTATTTGAATCTAGAGTGAAATTGTGGAGCCGCTTTAGAACCAATGAAAATACAACCCTGCTTTTCAACAGAATTTTAACATTGGAAATACGTAACCTAACCTTTAGTTCTTTAATTTAGGAACTTAAGATGGAAAAATATATAATATAATAATTTTTCCATCTTAAGTTCCTAAATTAAAGAACTCGTGCCTAAAGCTTCGATTGTCTCGAGTGGAGTTTGATATTACATCGGTTTTATCATATTCCTTTCGAACTAATTAAAGCTGCGTCATGTTCTCTAGTTTAAGGTTAGGTTACGTACTTCCGATGTTAAAATTCTGTTGAAAAGCAGGGTTGTATTTTCATAGGTTCTAAGGCATCGAGATGACTATTCATATTTGAGATATTTTAAGCCTTTGGGTCCATTTTTTTCTCGAACTCTTGTATTGGACTCATATCATATTGTCGTTTGATGTTACGATCTCTTTTGGAAAACCTGAGTATTCTACGTCTCTTGCGCTCTTTCAACTACTTCCCATGGCCTCCCACAGAGGGGGTAATGCATAGTGGCTTTTCTGTCATAAAAGTCGCATAAATGTAGCTTGATCTCCGTCGCTGCATCTTTGCTTATTTATTACAAATTACTTTTATGATTTCTCACTCGCGCTTATAAGATTTACTACGCGCCTTTTCAATACCTGCTTTATTGGTGTTTTGACTCCGGCGGCTTTGTTGTCTAATATTATTTATGCACAGCTATTCATTACTCTTTACTCGATTTAGCTGGTTTTAACGTCGATTTTCTATAAACAATTTCGCAAAAATATATGTATATAAGAAATTTATTATAATTTTCAATGTCAAAGCTGTACCAATTAACATAACGGTATAGTAATGTGAAGTATTTCATTTTATGTTATTTTGTTTTGTTCGCTTAGCAAATGGCTGGCCATAAATTATTGTGCGGCAGATGAGGAAGCGAAAAGCCGTGTTTGTAGATACGCTTTGTGCGGAGAGAAGAGTTTTAATGAGACTATGTGGCGTATAAGCGTGGCTTAATATGTGTAGCGCTGCTTGAGTTGGATTGAGCTTTAAAAGTAGACGCTCCTCTTTCATAGAAATTGAGGGCAGAACTATAAGTAATTGTTTTTCTTTCTTCCAAGACTTCGACTTAGAGGATGTATTTCAGAAAAGAGTTCTGGAATAATATACTTTGATGGTATTCAAATTCAGTTTAGGTCTAATAAAGTCAGGTTTCGTGCCGATCTCCGCCTCGCGAATCTTTGCACAAGAGAAAGCTCGATTCTTTGAAATACAAAACATTTAGCTATGGACCCAGAGATCTCACAGCGGAAAAGCGTCCAGAACCTATCATATATTTGTTAATGTTTGAGATACAAAACATTTAGCTATGGACCCAGAGATCTCACATCGAAAAAGCGTCCAGAACCTAACAGATATTCGTTAAGGTTGTTTTTTGGATTCCAGCCAATTCGTCCGGTAATATGAAAGGCTACAATCCCTTGTGTTTCAATTGAAAAGCAATAGTCGAGATGATTCCAGACAAATATGCATCTGTCAATATTTTCAACATTACATTTAGCGATCTCACGTCGGTATTACCGATCTTGATTGATGTTCATCATCATTTCATAAAAAAATTAACAGATATTATCAGGTCCTTAAGCCATGCTTATCAAGATAGCCAATATTTCTCTTCTTTGGCTAGACTTTCAGCAAATCTTACTTATAATAAATGTTTGTATTCAAAATCTGAGATCGAGAGCTTAAAGCTGAAGTCAGTTAGATCTAGATACCCAGCATGTCTTAAATTCACAACCGATCTGCGAAAAACCAAAGACTATCAGTTCAAATGCGGTTTCTTACTTCGACAATATTTCTGAAACTGTGAAAAGAGATGCATAAATAGTACGAAAAAGTCTTTGAACCTTATAGGTCTAACTGTGGTGTGCAGCTAAAGAGTTTATATTCCTAGCAGGAACTGTCAATATAAATTCTAAACTCGTAAGAGTTCGACGAACTTTGAACTTCTTGGTGTTTCCAGTTTTACAACGATCAAGCAGGAACTGAAGCCTCGAAACCAAATATGGAAATTCTACACTAAATCTTTAGTTATGGACTTTTACAGATATCTGTTCGTGTAGATCATGCTAAGTCTTCTATTTAACGCGGACAATCCACATTTAGCTCTTACCTAACCGAATTGGCCACCTGCAACAATCACAGCGATTGCAGATAAGGCCATGAAAACCATTAGCGCAGCGACAACCTTGAAATTTACCATAACAACATAAACCATGCATACATATACTTTGTACATACATTTGTAAATATGCATTTGTAATAATGCTTTTATATGCTCAGCGTGATTGGCGACAAAATAACGGCAATAAAAGCCGCACCCTGTATATTAAAATTGTAATAAAAATCATTTCAACCGTTTAATGCTTGACGCCCTTTTAGTTTTCTTACTACACTTGCTGGTCGTTGTTATTGTTGTTGTTGCGTCTAATGGTTGTTGTCAAGCATGTTTGCAAATCTGCATACGATGTACCGTTATTCGTGCTAATCGACAACTAATTAAGGATTAGCATGCATAGCCACCCGCTAAGAACGTGCACAGCGCCACAAGTGCAGTAGTCTAACTATAAATAACAACAAAACAACAACAATAGCAGCAGCAACAGTCAATCAGTCTATCACACAGTCGACATCGCGATCGAATATTGCCGATTGGCGCGCAGCGCGCACCTGTTTTGTTGTTATGGCCAAGCCGGTTGCATGACGCGCATTCGTGTACTAACAAGAATTATTCTATGCTTACGCTCACCCGCGCCCGCATATGTTAAGGCGCTTGCGCACAAGTTGACTTTATGCGCTGTCACTAGTCGCGCTGTTGTTGTTGTTTGGTTGGTGGTCAACGCCGACAGTATCCTTGGACTTGGCTGCTAATTTATTTTTTATGGCTAACATCACAAACAGCCGCTATTTCAATTCCACTAGCGGCGCGCGCCACACGTACACACACACACATGCATTCATATGCATTAGTATAGTACGCGGCCGCTGCGGCTGTCACATGCAATTTGTTGTTGTCAGCTTAGTTGCCACTTTGGTATGCAACCTTCAGCGCGCGCCGTGTGTTGTTGGTGTAAGCGCGCGCTCGCCTTCTAGCGCAGCATGCGTTTTTGTTGTTTTCGTTTGTTGTTTCTTTTATGCTTTGCCAACTTGTCTACTAGACTTCTAAGAATTTCCATAATTTTTTTTTTGCATTTTATTTACTTGTTCGCAACGGTTTTATTCGATTTTCTACTTTTAATCGCTTGGCGCGCTCTCTCCCAGCCGTCACACAACTACAAGCACGCGCGCGCGCACTCGCTCATTTCGTTCTATCACACGTTTCTACACTATTTCGCCAAGCGCACGGTTAATTGCGTCGCGCAAAAGTTAATATTTTCCATTTAGCATTCGCGCATGCGCATACTAAACGCTGCGCTATCGATTCGCAAGCCGGCTAGCATTGTTGTTATTTCAGCGCGCAAAGCTTCTGATTGTTGATCGTTGTTTTAACTGCTGTGCTTTCATTGCGCTCGCTCTCTTGCACTCTTATAAACAAACTCTCTCTCTCTCTCTAGTATATGTGTCTTTCTTTATGGCATATTTCTCGCCTCAACACAAAATGCGTCTATCGCTATTTTCACATCATTTAAACGCGGCTTTCCATTAACTTAACTGGTGAATTTCTTGCATGCACTTTCGCACGCATCGCGTCTGTTTTTTTTGCGTATTTCGTTTTTCGTTCGCGCGTTCGTGTTGTTGTTTGTAAACAAAGCGTGTGTATTTTTGTGTTTTCAAAAAGTGATCTGTGTTTTAAAAAATAATTCTTCCTCGTCTATCTGGTCGCTAAAACCTGGTTCGCGTGTAGTTGTTTGTGTTATCAACTCGTTTCAAGGAAGGTCGTTTCAATTACCTTCAGCTAAATTAGATGTATTCGAATTCTTTGAAGACGTACTAATCTCACGATCTCTCGCTATAAATCATTCTCGACTGGGTGTTATCATTGCAAAAGAACATCGTAAACTCGTATCATACAAAAACCTCAAGGTCAGCAGCATCTCTCCAATCCAGAAAAGGTTTTATAACATAAGTGGTTTTAGGGATGATGCAGTAGTGCTCGTGCTACCGGTGAACGATTCCAGTTCCTTCAGAAGGTTAGCAAAAACGAAGAAATTTTCAAGGCGTTTGGTACGTTACGCATATATTTCCACGACTCCATATTTCTTTTTTCTTTCTCCAAAGAAAAGAAAATTTTCTTGTAACAACCTTTCCAACACACACTATATTTCCAGTAATTTTTACTTCCTCCCACAAGAGTTCAGAACCTTGTATATTTCAATTTTATTATTCTAAAAAAACTAAATCTACAATCTTTCTTTTTTTACAGGCCTTTTGGGTAATGACGCGGGCATTTCTTTTGCAGCGTTGGATTTTCTTTTTATAAGGTAAGTCACTGTATAATTTTTCTTAAGCGCAATACAAATTTCAATTTTTTAAATTTTATTGAAATCTATGTTGGCAACCCAACAAAAATATGTCGTCTGATTTAGAACATTCTTAGAAACCATAAAACGTCAGTTTGGGTCATCAACTATGCTTCTACTTCTTTTTTAAGATTTTTAAAAGTACTGAGTGGCAACTCTGCATTAAGTTTCTGCATTTTATGAATCGCTCTTGATTGCTTTGCAAATATTTTCGCCATATGGAGTTTGATTTAAAGCCTACAATTCCGTTGACATTTATTTAAACTATGTGGTAATCCAGTTTTCTCAAAAAAATTTTGAAATTTATACTCTTTATACTGCAGTGTAGTTGGCAACCCTATTCAGTTATCTGTAATATGTTTGTTAAAATCTTCCTTATTGGCAGATTTCATTAAACTAAATAATTATTTATAAATTATTTGCACTTAACTTCCCACCAATGGCAACCCTAACTTAAACAAATTTAGATTAAATTTAAACAAAAATGAATTCAAACTACTTTAAATCGGGATAAATTAAATTTTATACTGCTGAAACTTTCTTTTTTCACTTTCACTGCGATTTTTAAGTCCTTCAACTATTAAATATACTCGAAATTATAACAAAATGGCAACTCTTTAACAAATACATATGTATATAAAAACAAATGGAAATAAGTTTTCGAACACATTCTTGCAGTAAAAATATAGTTTAAAAATTTAAAGCAATTAAAAATGTTAATAAGCTGGCAACACTGTAAGCTGTTTTGTGGTTTTTAATTTATTTTTTATATAGTATAATATAAAAAAAATTGTATATGTATATATTTTTTTTCACAAATTTGCTCTACATTCATTTTCATTTATCAAGTTTAAATGCTTGGTACCCCCAATTGCTCAGACTTCTATTTTGATTTCCTAAGCAATTTTATTATTTTTTTACTAGAGTTCTTTCGTAAAAATATGTGTTAATTATTGCCTTGACAATCCAACTGCCAAGTATTTGTGTGAAAGGGATAGATAGAGTATTGCAATCTACTATAGATATTTCCCTCAGCGACTGTTTGTAATTCTCAACTAGTTTAAAAAAAAAACTTTATGGATTTTAGTTCACTATACTTCTCTCCATACTTAATTATTTACATATATACGATTAATTCTATAAAATAAAATATCTAAATATTCCATGTGGGTGTCTGCCTCACTAGTAAGGTGTAACCACTGTCAGACTTCATAAATAAATAAACAAATAAATACCTTTCACAATACTCACTGTCTACAATCTACAACTATTACAGTTGCGTAAGCGGAAGCATTTGTTTTTGCTAAATACTTGTTTTGTGTTGTTGTTGTTGTTATTGTTTATGTTGTTGCAATTTTATGCATTTGTGGACGCCATACGGGTGCATTTAACGGCGACTAACGAAATTTGCATTTCAGCGGTGAAGAGTGAAAAAAAAATTATGGATTATGTGAAACATAAAATCTCGAGGTTTACAATCGCTTCGAGTAAAAAGCATATGGGGTAATAAAAAATGCAGTTTGAAAATATAAACGCTAATAATAATACTTGGATGTGATGTATATAGAGAGATACTTATGTGTGAGATTTAATCAACTACATATGTACATATACTTGAGTACATTTTACATATACATATATAAATACATCTATATACTTTTATATATATATATATATTTATATAAGTACAAATCTAGCTAATCAGTTCTGTCTTATATCTGAAGAAAATTGCTTCAATCGCAATGTAAACATGGAAAAATAACTCATATGTGAGTGTGTATGTGCGTTATAAATATCCAATAACGGTGTAATACAACATTGTCGTTTAAAGTTAATTGTTATTAGATTGCTTTGCGATTGCTTTCGCTCAATTACATGAGTTTCATCGGCTTAGGGAGGTGCCTTGAATGACATGAACATATGTGCAAAAACAGTTTTTATGAGATTTATTAATGGGTATGTATTAATATGTCTGGTGAGTATAGACTATTTGAGAACAATTTAATAAATATATTTAGTTATTAAAAAAAGTAAAAAAAAATCTGAAAATATAAACTGCATATTTTGAAAAAGAATAAAAAATCATATTAAGAAATAAATTTAAGAAAAGTGCCTCTAGATTTTAATATCAAAATATCGAAAGAACGGAACGGAAAAAGAATAAAACTTGAAAATTTTTAGAATTGAAAAAATAGAAAATATATATTTAGTTATTAATAAAAATTCTAAAAAAACTATTTTCGAAAAAAAAATTTAAATATTGTTTAAGATATTTAAACATTATTAAAAAAAAAATAATATTAAAAACTAAATTTAAAAAATCGTGCATTTCTAGATTTTAATAACAAAATATTTAAGAAACAGATTCCAAAAATATCAAATGTTGGATAAAAAAAAATTCTTGACATTAAAAAAAAATTGAAAACAAGTAAGGAAAGGCTAAGTTCGGGTGCAACCGAACATTTTATACTCTCGCAATTAATAGATGTAATTTTATAAAGATAACACAATTCGACCCATTTATTCGGCATAAAGTCCAATAGAATAACGAAAATCATCATAAATAGTATATGGGGACTGAGGTAATTCCTGATTTCACTCGTTTTCAACACCAAGATACCATCATATATCTAAGACTATACGCTCACTTAATTTTATATTACCTATAATTAGGTATATGGGATATAGGGGGAAGTTATGAACCGATTTTAACCAGTTTTGGTACAGAGACAAACTATTGTAAGAAAAAAATTCCCTCTGAATTCAAATATCTGAGAGATTTACCTATATTATTGGTGAAAAATTTCCATAAGGCACTGAGTTCTTCATGTTCGATATCAGGGTCCGACTTTGACAATTTTTCCACAGCTCAAATATTTTTGTAAAGTTTTTTTCCGCTATCTTCATTGGTTCCTAATGTATATATTATAAAGTGAACGAATCAGACGAAATTCAAAATTGAGTTATATGGAAAGTAGGCGTGGTTGTGAAGCGATTTCGCCCATTCCATCCGTATCATCAGGGTGTCAAGAACGTGTTATATACCCAATTTCATTGAAATCGGTCGAGTAGTTCCTGAGATATGGTTTTTGACCCACTTCCCATTTTGTAAAAAAATCTGAGTGTTAAATTTAGTGTTTCTAACGTTTTTCGTTAGTGAGTTAACTCACTTTTAGTAATTTTCAGTATAACCTTTATATGGGAGGTGGGCGTGGTTATTTTCCGATTTCTTTCATTTTTGGACTGTATAAGGAAATGGCTTAAAGAAGCGACTGCAGAAAGTTTGGTTCATACAGTTATTTGGTTTGCAAGATATATATAAAAAAACTATTTAGGGGCGGAGTCACGCCCACGTTTCCAAAAAAATTACATCCAAATGTGCCCCTCCCTAATACGATCCTATGTTCCAAATTTTATTTCCATAACGTTATTTATGGCTTAGTTATGACACTGTATAGGTTTTCGGTTTTCGCCATTTTGTGGGCGTGGCAATGGTCCGATTCCGCCCAACCAATACCAACCTACTCAGGGCGAAGAATCGAAAAATCTACCAAACTACCAACTTCAAAAAACAGTTTACGTTTTTTTTTTTTAATTTTTAAAATTATTATCTTATTTTCAATCGTCTATCAAAATGTTGACCCTTTCATTAAAGGCTCCATGGTATTTTCGCTTTTATCAGCATCACGCAAATTAATTGAATTTGAAATTGAAAATAAAGAGAATTACAGAAATAATAGAGGAAAGAAGAAAATTCCCACAAACATTTTTTTTTTAATTCATTATTGAAATTCGAAAAATTTTCTAAACTGGAAAATCAAAATCAGATATTCAAAATAAAATTTCCCATTATTCTACTTTTCCTGGCATCCCTTTCGATCAAGTCGTTTTCCTCCTCCAAAAATTTGTATCTAGGCTGTAGTATAAACATGAAAAATAGAAACGAAAATCTAACCTGTTGTAAATATGTATTAAACCAATAGTCCAAATCAATTCAGGCAATAAAATTTCAGGTGATCCACATAATTTAAATTGAGTTTGTCAAATTCACTGACGAGCATTAAAAATTATACAAGTTAAAGCAAGCTGCCTTTTTAATTTTAAACAATACTGATTTACAAGTACAAATCTAAATATGAGCTGGTGATATTGGAAATGTAATTATACGAGTATTGCGAGTAGGCGTACGTATTGTGCGATTCTTTTTTCATTAAACTTGGTTGATGTTTCTGAGATTTCATATTTACCGTAATCCTGATTTTGTAAATCATTTCTGTAATGCCACTGAAAAAAATATATATTTTCAAAGTCCAGAATAGTTAACATGGCCTTTAGAACATTCTTTAAGGACTTATTATTCAGTAAGACGTTCACCTTACTTTCTTAATCAGCAGCAGATACGTCAATATTGCGATTACCTCTGGTATCATCAATTTTGCACTTGACTTCTACATCACCATGACTTTTTCGACCAACTTTTGTATTATTTTTCGATATCTCCTCTCCCCGCCAACCACAATTTTCTTACGCATTTAAATTATTCTGCATTGCTGCTGTGTAAATAATTCGCTTATCTGTTTCGCTCTTATTGCACTTAGTACATATTTCGATTTGCAACGTTCTGCTCGTACGCATTTTCGAGCTCCTCCATTTCTGGGTCAAACTCATACAATGGTCGTTGTACTCGACGGTGTCGTCTACGGTGCGCTTGCCGCCACTACATATCACATCACCCTCTCCCCCAGAGCAACGTAAACGGTTGCAAGTGAGCAGCAGCAAGTTCCTGCATTGCCTTGTTGTTGGCACCACCAACAATTGCTGCTAACCGCTCTCCCAACAACCAACTAAAGTGAATCGCCAGCAATGCTGATAACAATAGCACTGCAGTCGAACACCTCCTCCTAGCTTCTCTCTATGCTATTAACTTGCTCTCAATAAATAGACGTGGCTCCCACTCACTCACTCATTTATTGATTGCCTGTGGTCTCTCACGCTCTTTAGCTGTTGTTTTTATTAATAGCGTTAATGTCGCTTTTGCATTACGTTATCGTTGAAAATAAAAGTGCATTTGTTGCGCCCCCATTTTCAAGCGCCTGCCCCTGTCAAACCTCTTTGGCGCTTGAGCGCTTTAGCTAGCAAAAACAATGCAATCGTCACTATCTTCGTGCGCACGTATTAGTCGTGATGTCGAGTATTCGTACGACGGCTGTTCGGTGTGTCTTACAGTGGGTTGGTTTCGGTAAAAAGTGGCACAAAAATTTTACAAAAAATTCGAATTGGGAAAAATAAATTATAAACGAAATTCAAAAAATCATATTTGCATTTATGATTTTGAATAGAGTGGACAATGGGTGGGTTTCATCAAAAAGTGGCACACATTTTTTGGAAAACACAAATTTCGAAAATCGCAAATTATTATGAAATTAAAATTTTTATTATTCATGGAAAAATTTAAATTCAAATATGAATAAATATCGGAATATAAAGAATAACATATTCGTTTAAAAGAATTTATGATTTCAATTAAAATGGGCTGTTTCCAACAAAAAGTGGCAAACAGTTTTGGTTTTTTTTTTTTAAGCATAGAATAGAGAAATTATAATAAAAATGTAATTTTTTATAATTTTCGGTAAAGTAAACAGTGGATTAGTTTAGGCAAAAATTACACACCAATATAAATCAAAATAAATATCAAATATTTGAACTAAAATAAATTTAAAGTACAACAATGTAGCTTATTAGGATTTATTAATTTTGTTATTATCAAACATTGTATCAAAAATAAATTTTTTTGGAAATCGATTTTTTTTTAATTTATTCGTGTGACACATTACAATTTAATGTTACATATTTTTTTATTTCTAAGATTTTGCCAAAAAGTTCGAAATATAAAAAGTTAAGCACTTTCGAATAAGTCAAGGACATACATTTTGTTTGTACTACGAACTTTTTCGTATTATCAACAATTGGTGTCTTTATTGTTATTATTATTATTTTCATATTTTTATTGAATTTGCTTTTAATTTTTTTTTTGTATTTTTGTTATATCTTTTTTTTTTTAATTTCTATTTAATAATTTTTTATTATTTTTATTTTTAGTTTTTATTAAATATTTTTTAATTTTTACCTATTTTTATATTTATTATTAATTATTTTAACTTAAGCTTGACTTTGAATATTTTTATCCATGAAACCCAACAATTTGTTCCACAGTAACACACACGAATTGTAAATGCTCGTTCGTTTCCATTTGACAGCTAAATGTGCGCTCTTCTAGTGCAACATGTCGTGCTCGTGGATACACTTCGACATTTGCCTGTCCAACAACAACAACTGCAAAGCGTTCACAAATGAATTCGTCATATGTAATTTATAAGCGCTTGGCAGACGTTTGTTTGTTGCTATTATCAGTAAGGTTGATAAAGTTGCTATTGTTGTTGTTGCAGTGTAAATAGGCAACGCAACAAAATATTGACATAGGCAATCGTAGCGTTGTTGCTACTATTATATTTATAATTCCACTAATTGTCGAGGGTTTTTTGATGCTTTTGTTGACGCTTTATATTATGTAAAGCTTACAAGGTGCATAACGCTTATTAGTTTCATATTAGGTATTGTCATACATATATTTACGGCTTACGACTAACGTCCATTGACTTTGAGGTTAATATTTCGAAGTCTCATAAATCAACTTTTGCTGAAAGCTGGCATTTTTATGAAGTTCTTACTGACGATCGATTGAAGGAAATGTAGGACCATGGTCAGCGTCTGGTGGCGGCGAGCGCATACAAGGTGGGGCTGACAGAAAGCGAAGAATGCAGGAAATGTCAGGAGCAAGGTACCAGAGAAACAATGGAATATCTCTTCAGCACTTGGTGACTTCACATTACGATAATTTGGAAGAGCTATCGTTAGCGAAACCACTTCACCTTTTGAAACTCGTGTCAAGCGCAGGCATCCTAAATGATGACTACTTCTCATTGACTACGTGACGGCATTCCATTCATTCCATCCCATTTGATATCGCAAAGGACCAACATCGGTCTATGTGAGGCTCATTGGCCTACCAGATTAACCTACCCTAACCTAACCTTTTATGAATCTTTGTGGGTCCTATACCCTATCCTTCAGTCGTTCCAACTAATATTCAGTAGTTGAAACATACCATTCACTCTCTTTCTCACATTTCTCTTGATAATTTTTTTGAGAGATCAGCTTTTTAAATAAATAATCCATTCCATGAAACTGATCAATAAATTAGCCAATTCCAAGGTCAACTCAATCGTATTTATGTTTAATTTGCATTAGTAATTCTATAATCCGCAATATACGAGCTCGATTTCCCAGTTGGCAAAGGACCGTTTTTTAGATAATAGTGCTTTATCGATTTCCATGCTTACCTTTTCACTATATGTATATTTCCAGATTTCGTTTTCTTCTGTATTTCGAATGTTTATTTTTTCTTTAATTATTACTCGTTTAATTGTATATTGTACGTCTTCGATACGTCAAGAGTTCTACTCTCTTATAAAAACAAATTACAAGCGTAAGCAAACATGATTTTTTTCATTACAAGAGAGTATGTGGATATCTTAGTAAATAGCATACATAATTAGTTTGTTATTCTTTTTTAAGGGGCACACTTAGTGTAATGGCCTAAAAAAAGGTGATTTTTGGAAATTTTTATTAAAAAAAAATACTTTATGAATTATTTCGAAATTTTAATAATATATTCATACATGTTTCAAGAATATACAGTGAAATTTTTGAAGAAAAAAATTAAATATTTTTTAAGTTATAGTCGATCTCCAACGGCGCGAAAAAAAGGTCCTTCACTGCTGCAGTGATAGTCGAATTTTACCCAAAATTTTGCTTGTTTTTGGCCTGCCAAAATTCGATTATTTGATCAGATCAAAAATCGATAGGTCATTGTACGGAGAACTATATATAGAACATGTAAAAAAATTCGATAGTGATCGGATAATTTGTTTTTGAGTAATCACTGCAGCAAATTCGGAAAATGCTGTTTCGAGAAAAACGCATTTAAAAATAAAATTATCGTTTTCACTATTACCGAGCGGTTGCTCTTTAAATTGCTATACCTCAAAAACTATTTGAGATATCGATTTGAAAATATGTATAAATATTTAATATGTTTTTTTAAAGGTGTAATCTACCGAAATATGAAAAAAAAAAATTTCGATTTTTTTGAAATTTCACACTAGGGGTGCCCCTTAATTATACCAATTAGCATATGTGATTTATAGTTATACTTTCAAATTTAAGAGACTCACTTGATTTATCAATTTTATTTATTACTTCAACATTATTTTGTGATATATTTTTTAATTTATTTTAATTTAAAATTAATGTTTTATTTATTTATTTAGAATATTTTGTTTTATCTTGTATTTTTGTTTTATTTTTAGTTTAATTTGGTTTAATTTATTTTTACGATTTTTATTTACGATTATTTTATTTTGTTTTATTTTATTTCGATTTATTTAATTTAATTTGTTTTATTTTATTTTATTTTTATTATTTTATTTAATTATAAAATTTATTTCAATTTATTTTTTCGTTTTAATTGTTAATTTTTGATTTTTTAAATTATAAATTAATTAAATTTTATTTTAAAATATTTTATTTAATTATTTTAACTTTAATCTTTTATTTATTTTTTTATTAGTTTTTATATTTTCTATTTAATTATTATTTTCTTATTTATTTTTTAATATTTTTTGGTTCAATTTTAATTTATCATTTATTTTAATTTAATTTATTTTAATTTAATTTAATTTAATTTAATTTAATTGAAGTGAATTGAATTGAATTGAATTGAATTGAATTGAATTGAATTTAATTTATTTTATTTTATTTTAATTTATTTTATTTTCATTATTTAATTAAATTATAAAATTTATTTCAATTTATTTTTTTGTTTTAATTGTTAATTTTGATTTTTTTAATTATAAATTAATTTAATTTTATTTTAATATATTTTATTTAATTATTTTAACTTTAATTTTTTGTTGATTTTTTTTATTAGTTTTTATATTTTCTATTTTATTATTATTTTCTTATTTATTTTTAATATTTTTTGGTTAAATTTAATTTAATTTTAATTTATTTTATTTAACTATTTTAATTTAAATATTTTTAATTTCATTTATTTTATTTACATATTTTTTCAATCGCATCTAATTTTTTGTATTTATTTTTCTCACAACAACTTCCAATGCATTTATTCATCACACACTTTGCCATTATTTAGATTTGTTTATTTTCAATTTGATTTCAATTGCAAATTTTGTTTTTGCCATTGCTTTTGCAATCGCATATTGCCTTCAAAAATGCTACTGCACTTTCGGACTAATTGTCATCTTGACATTTTCAACACTACGCCGTTCGACACTTCACACACACACCTCGGCACCCGCCACGGCAGCCACAAGCGTCACACATGCACACTCAGATACACGAACGAATCAGCACGGCAGCCACGTGCATTCTCGCGCTTGCATTTGCTTGCTTGCGCCTTGGTCCGCCCTCTATTTCTATGGCTAATGCGAAGCGAGTACGCGACAGTCGCTGCCGCTGCCGCTGCTATCTATGCAATATTATGTTGATATTATTATTGTTGTTGCTATTGCTGCTGCTATTCTATGGTGTTGTATTATTTGCTAGTGTTTTTGTTGTTCTGTTTATGAGTTTATGAATATTTCTATCAACATTCGCCGCCGTCTATCTTCTATCTATAAACTAAATAATGCGCTTGTCAGTATGTATGTTTATATATGTGTGTATGTCTATATGTATGTAATAAGCATGTTCGTTTGTTACATTCGCTCGCCAGTTTGTTCGTTAGGTCGTTCGTTGTATTTCAATGAATTTCAAGGATTTGTGGAAAAGTGTTGTTGAACCGAGCTTTGTTGTTGCAGTTTCTATGCAGTTTTTGTGTCTATGCACATATGTTTGTATATGTATAGATACAAATATACAAATTCAACCTCGTAGTGCAATGTGCAATGTGGTGCAATTGCGACGTGACAGAGTTGCCAACGAACGCAATACGTTGGCGGGTGAGCATTAGAAAAAGCTTAGATTGTTTGGCGCTAGAGTTCAGTGGTTCGAAATCGATCTTCATGTAAAAGGTATTTAATGAAGATCTACATGGGTCCAACAACCGTATTCATTGAAAGCTTGGAACAATGGCGATCCTGTAAAGAGCTATTTAGAACCGGTGAACTATATAAATTTGTCGAGACCCCAGAGAGACTTCAGGAAGTACATAATAGTGTGAGGAGATTACAGTTCCGGTGATTTCACAATGGGCCTCCTAGAGGCTTAGGTGCGTCGGTAGACTTCAACTAAACCTAACCAAACCTTAGCTTCAGCGGAACTTTTTTCTACTTGTAGTGTTTGATAATACATTTTAGTGCCTTAATCATGGAATATTCTGTTTAGATTTACCAAGATTAGTGATCCAAGAATTATATTGAATAGTTTCTATTAAGAGATGTACAGTACTGATCCGGATCTTGGAGAGCTGTTGTCAACAAACGTTCAAGAAACGGTAGTAGAACCGCCTTGATGACTTTGTGATAGATTTTCAACACTAAGTTAAATAGAATTGCAATTACATTCAAAAATCCTCGGAAAATCCAAAAATAACTTGGAAACAGAACTATGAATTTACTTTTTGTATCAAAAACTGCTTAAAAATAAATGGAACACCAAATCTTTCCTAGACCCAGATCTGTTTATGAATTTGGTCAAAAGTGAGCTCAAATCGTGGTCTTTTTAATGAAGCTCAATCAAGATTCAGAGAGATGGAGATCGTTCCAAAAAATCGAACAATTTAGATCTCTCAAATCGTTGGGAATAAAGATATCAGAGGTCAAGGACCTTATCACTTATTTCTTATAGCCGTCACAGTTAATAAGAGTAAGCTGCGCTCCAGAACCGAAATATCAATCGAATTAGCTGACTGTGTGACATCATTATGAGCTCAAACATCAGTCGATTACTCTCTTGTACTCAAGATAATCCAGTGGATGGAAAAGTCGTCTGGAATTGACTTGAAAGTGCAAATTGAAGACTTTTTTAGAAAGGCATCTAAACTAGCAACGAAATAATGTTCCAAAAACAAGCGGTTCTAGTCTTTGGGCACAAAATACGGGAGTATTAAGTAGCACAATGAGGATTTCAGAAAATTGCTTGAGTTGAGTTGAGGTTACAGAAAAAGTGCTAAGGAAACACTTCGCGTTCTGAAAACTGAAAGTTCTGTGACTAAGATGGCTTGTAGATAATCAGTTGAAGAAAAATGCTTTCGAAGCTTACGAGCTCTCCAGGGCAACTTTATCAGAGAACACGATTAAGCTTGTTATAAAAGCTTCATGGGTCTTCAAAGTGTCTGAAATATCGAATTCAGCTACATTTTCTTCAATAGCGATAACTCTACTACTGCCTTCCTTAGTGCCACTCATACCACAAAAACAACTGATTAACGGAACTTACAGCGTCTCGAACGACTTTTCGTCTCTACCACTAATGTAGCAAGCGAAAAATGTATGTCACCCTTTTCTGCTGAGCAGCGACATACACTTTCACTGCAAAGCAAATGTGATAAACAACAATAAACCGCAATAACAACAGCAACAACTATAATACCAGATAGAAATGCAATATGAAAGTATGAAATGGAAGCGTACACAGAGTGTGGAGCAAACGTAGCAAGTAGTACATACGAAAAACACATTTGTAGCTCAAGGATAAGCGGCCCATAACGTACACCTGACCTTCCAGAGTGCATTCACACACTTTCTACGCGGACGACGGCAATGGCGGGGAGCCGACAATGGACGAGCCGAGCAGCGAATGCAAAAAAGGGCGGCCAGGCAGCAATGTGAAAGCGTCGGGCAAGCGCAGCATTTTAGGCAGTCAGCAGTGAGTGAGAGTGAGAGTGACATAAGCGTTTAGATGGCAGAAGAGCGGGGGACAAAGAACGCGGGAGAGTAAGGATGACAGGAAGCCAACGAACGACCGAGCTGCTACTGCTGCTGCTGCAGCGTTGAGACGCAACGGCAGACGATTTTGGGTAAAAGTGCGAATGCGGACCATAATAGCAACAAACACGTTAACGGTAAATACGACCACAATGGCAACACTGCATTTCGTGCAGCAATAACAACAACAACGACAAGTAGCCAACGTTTTTGGGTAGGCAGTCGATGCACGCGCGCAACACGAAGTGCGGTGAGGGGGATGTGCAGCTGAGCGCTGCGTACGGGTCGACTTGTTGTTGCCCGACTGGCCGAGAGCGCCGTAACGCGCGCGCCAAGAGTACGGAGACGTTGACGAGCTGAGCCGAATTGAGGCGCTGTCGATGTCGTTTGTGCAGCCAGTGACGCTAGCAGCGACGTCGTCGTCGACTGCAATGCTGTGCGAAAATTGAGCACAGCCTACACCAGCAACAAAAACACAAGCGCATATACGCGTCGCTCGCTGTGTGTCGTTACAAATTTGTTGTTCAGAATTTCGGCAGCGCACCTGTGGCGGCGGCGGCGTCAACGGCTGCACTGACAACTCAAAAGTGGCGCATAGTAGTATTCGTAGTAGTAGAATGCATTGTGACTGCTACGCAACGCAGTGTTGTTGTTGGTTAAGAAGCAGGTTTTTTTGAGCCCCCAAAAAGCGTGCGCTCGCACTGACCGCACAACAGCTGTGTGACCGAGTGCAGCGCGAAAAGGTAGCAGAAAAGTGGCACAAAAGGTAGTAGCGTCAGCAGCCACCTACTCGCTCGCCACAGCTGCAGAGTGTCAGAACATGTTGCTGCTGCTTCTGCTGTTGCTGCTTCAGCTTCTTCTTATTCTTCTCGTTTAACATCGTTTTCTGCCACTAAACAACACTACTCATATTTCTTTTGTTTTTGCTGTTTTTATTATTGTTACTTCGTCACTTATTGCATATGATTCGTGCTGCTGCCATTAGTTGGTCTCGCTGCCGCTGCGCGCGTCGCCATCGCTGTCGTCGCCACCACTTTGTGTTGCGCCTGTAGTCGAGTTTGTGCTGACTGCGTCAGTTGCAATTTCCGTTTGCAAAAAATCTGAACCCGGACCGGAGTGCACCGCATCGCGCCACGGATCGCATCGCAAACGTCGTAGCGAGAATTCATAGTTTCGAAAACGTTGTGTATCGAGGCGTGTTTTTTCGGCAACGCGTGAGCGTAAATTTGGTGAAAAAAAAAAATTTCGAAAAAATCGCAAATTAATGGAAAATGTAGAAAATTGTTCGCGCTGTGTGATTTTGAAAATATTGCAAATGTTTTAAAAAATTGCATGCAATATTGTATTGTGTATGCGTTCACGTCCATATTGCATTAGTTCGCACGCAAAGAGCCAGCGCGGGAGTTGCGTGGCGGAGTCAGCTGTGAAGAAGTGTGCATGTGTGAGTGTGGTAAAGATGTGCAATTTACTGATTTTGAATGAATTTATTTTGAAAACGCTATTGGTGTTTGAAAATTCTTGTAAATTTGAATACGTATTTGGGTAGAAAAAATATGCGGATTTTTTTAAATTTTTCATTCTTGATTTGATATTCAAAATAAAAATAAATTTAAAGTAAAAAAATAATATAATGAAATAAATAATATAATAATAATAATAATAGTTTATTAATGAAAATAAAAGTTAGTGACAGAACACCTGAATAAAAGTAATTAAAAATATATGAGTGTGTTTTTAAAAAATAATTAATAATTTTAAATAAATGATTAAAGTATTCAGTAATAAAAATAAAATAAATAAATAAAAATAATAAAAAATTAAACGAAAATATATTAAATAGCCCAAATATGCAGTTTAAAAAAAGTATAAGAAATCGTAAAAACACAATAAATATGAAGGCTTTAAATGAATTTTAAGAATATAAAAAATGCAAAAGTGGAAAATTAACAAAAACAAAACGTATTATATACATACATATGTGTTAGAACTTGTGCTTTTGTTAGTGTAGTGAAGTACACTATTTTTCATGAAATTAACTTTTAAACATTTAAAAAATAAATAATACAAAAATATACCTGAGTTGTTAAGCACAACAAAAAGTGTTCAGTATATAAAATAATATGAAATAAAATAATATGAAATATATAATAATAAATAAATACAACAAAAACAGCAATAAATACAAAATTGTGCGTAAAATATTGAAATTTTAATTTAACATTTTAAAACAATAATTTAAAAATAAAAAAAAAAATCATTATAAATTGAAAATTATAAAAAATATTATTTAAAAAAAAATCAAAAACAAATATAACGCGAAAAAAAATTTAATTTTGAATGTTTTTATTAATAAACTTTCAAAAATAAAATAATTTAGAATTATTTGAAAAATAAAAAGAAATCAATAATATATTAAAAGTTATAAAAATTATTAAATTTTTAATATTTTACTTTATAACATTTCAAAACAACGATTTAAAAATATATTTCAAAATTAAAAAAAATTAATAAATGATTAAAACTGATAAAAATTGTTAGTTTTGAACACCAATAAATACAAAATTATGCGAAAAATATGGAAATTTTAATATTTTACTTTATAACATTTCAAAAGAACAATTAAAACTTATATATTTAAAAATTAAAAAAAATTAAATAAATGATAAAAAAATTGTGAGTTTTGAAACCCAATAAATACAAACTTGTGCGAAAAATATAGAAATTTTAATTTGATTGAATTTTTACTTAATATGATTTCCGAACAATAATAAAAAAATATATTTCAAAACTACAAAAATCAAAATATTATTAAAAATAAATAAAAAAAAATTTTTTTAAATTAATTGAGTTTAGTTACTCAATATAAATATTAGATTTTTCATAATTAAAATTCAATTGTTACAAATAATTTAAATAATACTATAATTATAAAAATATATTTTTATGACAATCTAAATTAAAAATATAAAAACAATAATAGTACATTAAAAAGAAAAAAAAATTAAAGAGTCGCTTAAAATATTTGAAAACAATAATTTAAAAAATAAAAACAATAAATTATTTAAATTTTATTTTAAAATTTAAAAATATTTATGTACTTTTTATTTTGGTCTATTTCTATTTTGGCTGAATTGACTTAACAGACAGCACTTTGTACTCAATAATTTAAATGATATTAGACATACGATGGAAATACTACTTTTTTAAAGATTTATATTTTTTATTACAATTATGTGTGAAGCGAAGTATCATAATGTCATATTATATATAATCAGCAGTAGTTTTTGAACAATAAATTGCATAAATAACACGATCTTATTATAACTATAGATAAATTTAAATTATATTAAAAAAATGTATTCATTTATTTTTATTTAAAAAATTATTATTAAAAAATCACTAAATATAAATTTCTAAAAATTGTCGAAACAAAATTTAAGAAACCCACCCAATCTGTATGAAATAAAGATGGAATTAAAAAACTATCATTCGATATATGAAAATATATTAATAAATTGCGAATTTGTTATATGAAATGACAAACGTTTTTTTTTCATTAAAGAAAAATAATTATAATTAGAAAAACAATACCAAAAATAATAAATTAAAAAATTTAGCGAAATTATTTTTTTGAACGAATTCCAAAAAATAATACATACTTATTATAAATATTATAAAATTTGATACAAATATAAAAAAAATGTCATGCGAGAAATTACAAATTAGCATCACATATTAATAGAAAAAAAATATTTTAAAACAACTGAATATAAATTCCAAATATTTGAAATATACTGAATTTTAAAATAATATTTATCATAAAGAAAACTAAAATTTCAAAAGAACATTTTTCAAAAATATATAAAAAATAGCAGTATATAAATTAAAAATATTAAAATTTGAAATAATATTTATCATAAAAAAACCTAAAATATTGAAAGAACATTTATCAAAAATATATAAAAAATAGCAGAATATAAATTCCAAATTTTTCAAAAATATTAAATTTTGAAATAATATTTATCATAAAAAAAAACCTAAAATATTGAAAGAACTGTTTTCATAAATATATAAAAATAGCAGAATATAAATTCCAAATATTTCAAAAATATTAAATTTTGAAATAGTATTTATCATAAAAAAAACTAAAATATTGAAATAACATTTTTCATAAAAAAAATTCAAATTTTTACAAACCACGCTTCAAATTTTTGTATTTACAACAACAGCTCTGCAAATTGTTGTGCTTGCGCTGATTGTTATCTCTTGCATTTGTATATATAATATATATAGATGGATGTGTGTGTATTGATATTGCACGCATGTATTAGTGCACACGTCTCTATATTTGTGTTTGTGTGCTTGTATTTTCAAGTTTGTTGCTGTTTGTTTTTGCCCTGTTGTTGCAGCAAAAGCAATATTTGTTGTGTCTAGCCGAACGACCGAGTTGCATGCATGGTATATAAAAAACAACAAAAACACTAGCAAAGAAAAATCTAATTACAACAAACAAAAATAATAAGTAACAAAAATGAAACACACACACACACATGCATATATATGTAAATATGCAAAGCAAAGCCGAAGCTGCATGCCACACACTGTTGCATTGAGCTGGTGAGACTGGTTTTTAGGCTACGATTTCATTAGAATCGCAGCTCCAATGTTGTTGCTAACTATGCTTTTTGTTGTAATTGTTGTAATTTCTGTACGTCACGCCACACTGTATAATTTATCGTAAGAATTTGTATAATAACAAAGTAAATATGAAATCATTCAATGAACTCAAACTCAAAGGTCGTTTGTGTGGTTGTTTTGCAGTCGCTCCCCCCTCCGCCCTCCCCCTATCTTACCCTCTATCTCACTTGTAAGCCTATGTTACTGCGCTGTTGCATACACATAGTGTTGGACGCTTAATTTGTAAGCGATGTTTGCATATATTTACAGTTGTTAATAAAAATAGTGTTTATGAGGTTTGATAATCATTTTAATTGCACACACTAAAATCGCATTGCATGGGAATATCGGCGCATATAGTCGAGATTTGAAAGGTATCGATAGTAGAGCGCGTCTTTAATGACTTTAAATTAACTTAACACTCAAAGAATCGTAAACAATTTTATGTTTTTATCACTACTAAACTGCTTTTGTTGTTGTTTAAACGACTTTTTAAAAGCTTTCAATTGAGCTTTTGCGCTTAAAGTTTTCCTTTTTGAGACATGTTCTTAATAGACTCTTTCTTATGTACGCTTTTTGGTGTCTATTAAGCGATATTTTGTTATTTTGGTCTACAATTGTCCCGAAAGCTTCAGTGAAAGCTGTATAAACTTCACTTTGCTCCTCTTGCCTCTCTTACATCAGTTATTGTTTAACACTCTTTCATAAAATTAATAATTTCCTCTTTTTTCTGTCTTTTCGGAACCATAAAATGGTGCATATAGTCTTGTTGAGCTTAAAAAGCTGCTGTAGAAAGATTTTTTAGGCAGTAGTGAAAAGCTTTATCTTCAAACAACTTATTTCAGCTCGAGTAAAATTCGCATAAAACGGTATCCCATTACTAAAGCTATAGTGATATACCGAATCACTGTGAGAGAACTAATATATTTAGACAGACTACCAATATTCTTACTTAGCTTGTTTTTCAACGGGCAAAATATGTCCATACTCTTAATACATATCTTTAAATTTGAAGATGCAAAGAGATGGCAAGATAAAATGATCCGACCCAATATAATTTATAATAATATAATTTGAAAATCAAGAAAGCTTTGGGAGCTTTTTTAACTAAGATGGAAATTTCAATGTCAGTTAGAAAGTATTATCATCTTGACAGCGTTGATTAAGCTACATTCAGAAACGAAGAAGTTATGGAAGATGCGCGCGCAGGAACTTCTCAAGAGCTTTGAGACAAGTCTACTTAAAGAAGTTAAGAGCTGCCTTAAAAAGTGCTTAAAATCATGAATGAAATACTCCAAATTAAAAAAAAATATATCGTTATTTTTTACTACCCAAATACAGTGTAACGTACTATATTAATTGTGAACAAACAAAATCAAATTTTAAGTAGTTATTTTTTACTTTTTGTGTAAAATAATAAAAATTTTTTAAATAATTTTTAGTAAAAAAGAATAAGCGTTAAAAATGTCAAATTTTATAAACAGTGCGATTAACTAAAAAATGTGCTCAAGTCCTTATAAAAATCTGCCAGTTTAAACGTGCTACGTGAATTAATGTCGAAAAGAAAGTTACGATGAAATTGTGAAGAAAGGTTGCTAAAAAGTGTGCCCCGAGTGCTAAATTATGTAGTGAAAAATTAGAAAATTTGTCGAAAGTTCTCTCTAAAAGCAGTGCTGTAATAGCTTTGAATTTAGCCAACAATAACAAAAAATACTAAAAAACATTCAGCTGGTCAGCAGCACAAAGCTCAAAATCACAAAAAACGGCAGCAAAATTACGTCCCATAAAGTATCCAGAGAAACACAAACTATGCCTGGCCCGGCGGTGTGGTCGGGTAAGTAGACAAAGACAATACAAAAATTTATTTGAAATTTAATTTTATATATTTTTTAGATGTTTGTATAAACATATATATAGATATAAAAATTGATAAAAACATATTTTTTTTTCGAAATAATTTTTATCTAAATTTTTCATAGAAAAAAAATTATTCATGTCTGATTTTAACGGTGTAGTGATCTTAAAAGAAAAATAAAAATATATACAAATAAAAAAAATTTAATTTCATTTTTTTAATTAATTTTTATTTACAACCATTTTTAAAATAATTTTTTAATAAAAAAATTTTAATGGAAAAATAATTAAAAACCATTGATATATTTAATTTTAAACTTAAATGAATATTCGTTAAGAAAATGTTTTTTTTTTATTAAAAAAAAATTAAAATCTAATTGCAAAGAAATAAAAAAATATATATACTTAACGTCTGTAATTATTTTAATTTGCTCCAAAAATCAGAATATCGAGCGATTTCAATGAAATTCGATATCTAACATTTTCTTGACAACCTGATAACACGGATGAAAAATGGGCGAAATCGGTTCACAATCACGCCTACATTCCATATACATAACTATTTTTTTTTCCATCTGATTCGTTCACTTTATAATATATTCATGAGGAACCTATGAAGATAGGGAATAAAACTTTGTACAAATACTGTATATCATCTGTGGCTTAACTTGTGAAAAAATTTTCGAAATCGGACAATAACTTTTCAAGGCCCCGGATATCAAACATGAAGAACTCAGTGAATAAGGAAAAATTCTCACCGAAAATATAGGTAAATCTCTCAGATATTTTAATGTAATTCATTCCCTCTGAATTTTTTTCTTCTAATAGTTTGTCTCTGTACCAAAAATGGTTAAAATCGGGTCATAACTTTTCCTATATCCCATATTCTTTAATATGCGATATATCTTAGCAAAATTAAGTGAGTGTATAGTCTTCGATATATTTTATCTCTTTGTTGAAAACGAGTGAAATCGGTTCAGGAATTACCTCAGTCCCCATATACTATTTATGATGATTTTCGTTATTCTATTGGACTTTATGCCGAATATATGGCCGAATTGTGTTAAAATTAAAAAAAAATATTACTTTTATTATTATTTTGTTGTTGTTTTTTTTAATACTTTTTAAATTATTTTTTCTATTCAATTTATTGTTATATTTTTTTCTTTTTAATTTTTTATTTCACTCTAAAAATCACTTCACCATGAAAGTCAGTCAGTCAGTTAACCAAATCATCTTCTGCCCTTTCACATGCAAATCCACACTATTGTACACACACGTTTGTGTGTTTGTGCACTGCCGTAGACTTGGCCGTGAAAAAAATTAAATATGTGCGTTGGTCAAGTGAAAGTGCGTCGTTAAAAAAGAAAGAGCCACTCGAAATTCAGTCAATTTCGGGGTTAGTGAACTACGAAATTAAAATAGAAGAGCACATAAATAATTTTCGGTGATATTTAATTAACATAAAAACACATATGCAACACATGCATACTGCTTAAAATTGAATGTAACTTGTTTGTGTGGAGTAGCAAGCTGCTGTTTTGATTTTGAAATTGAGGTTAGTTTCAAGCGTCTAAATGGGAGAATGATACAAGTGGGTTTCTTTCTAATAGAGTGCGGTTGAATGAATTACTCACTTATAGTTTTAATAAGTATTTGGAAAACATTTACAATTATGATTTTAATTGAAAATTTTTACAAAATAAAAATTGAAATATTTTATTTTTGAAAATATTTCCTAATATTTTTTCTGATTAAAAATTAGTAAAATTAAAAAAAAATTATTTTTTTTTTTTAAATATTTTCTAATTTCTTTTTTTTTGCAATTCTCAAAAACGGCCAAATACCAAAGTATGTACATTCAGTCAACTTCTATACATTTTTATAAAAGTAAAAGCCAATTTGAACGCCCCTCAACCTTAACTTAAATTTTTCACTTTTGCTTTCTTTGCCATTGCACAGTTAGTTTTGCTATTGTTGTTGCATTACGCGATTGCGCCATCGTCAATCATGCGCTTCACCACCGTTGTTGTTATTGTTGTTGTTGTCGCTGGGTTTCTTCTTTCTGTCACTGCTGTCGTTGTGTCTCCACTCTTCACTTAGTTTTCTTTCTTCGACTAATGTTGGCCAATAGCGTACTTCGCACTAAAAGAAATTTCGTAATTTGAGTTCAAATCACGACTTGAGACGGAAATAATGCTAGCATGGAAATGAAAAACTGACTCGAAATCGTCTGAAATTAAAATAAGTGTGCTCGTAGCAACACGCTCAATTGAAATGAATCAAAATATTTTAAAATAAAATCAAAAATAAAAATATTCGCGCTAGGTTTTCGAAATTTAAATCAAATTTATTTATGTATGTATATATTAATTTTAAATTAATATTTACCATTTTTATTTAAAATTTAAAAAAAAAAATGTAAATAATTGTATAATATTTTTTTTTCGCTTAAATTCCTTTGGTTAATTGTTCCGAAAATATTACATACAATTTTATTTTAAATTCAATGAAAATGATTATTATTCGATTTTTAAGTGTTTGTAATTTTTTTATTTTAATTTTTAAATTGGAAAATCTTCCACGATAAATCCTAATATATTATTTCTGATGTATTAGTTTTATTAAGATTTAAAATTTAAATTAACGAAACGAATATAAAAAATATTAAAATAAATTAATAATTAAAAAAATAAAAAAAAATATTTTTTACCATTTCTTTAGTCTTTATGTACTATTTTTTATGTTTTTGTTAATCAAATTTTTTTCACATATTTTCCAATTTTTTATTTTTTTGCAAATTTTTTTTACAAAAATTATTTTAATTTTTAATTAATTTTTAGGCGATATCAGTTATTATTATTATTTTGTTTTTTTTTTTTGTTAAAATTTGGATTCCTTAAAATTTTTAAAATAATATGATTTATTTTTTAAATATTTCAGCATACATTATTTCTTATAAATAAGTTCTATGAATTTGGATTTATTTTATTTTTTAAGTTAATTTTATTAATTATAATTTGTCTTCCTAATTTATTTTTATTAATTGCTTTTTTATTTAATAATTGTATGGCATTATTTTTATGTATTTATTTATTTTTTGTTATTTTAGCATTTTTTATTTAAATAAATTAAATATATTTTAATTATAATTGATGCATTTGAAGGGTTTAGTATTTTTTTTGTTTTAAAATTTCATATATTTTACTCATAATTTTTTTTTTTAATTTTAAACATTTTATAACAATACTTTTTATTTAAATTAATTTTCTTTACATAAATAAATTTTTTGAATCTTAAAACTTGTGCTAAAAATTTATATTCATTTAATTTTATTTTAATTAAATAATAATTTTTTCATAATAATTTTTGAATTTAAAAATTTTACCTTTTCATTGTTTCTTTTATTTAATTAATAATTTTGTAAATTTGAATTTATTTTCTATTGTTTAAAAATTTTAAAACAATATTTTACATTTCAATTTATTTTTTTGTATTAATATTTTATAAAATGTAAACTTATCTTAATTCGGATTTTTTCAATTATTAATTTTTTAATAGCAATTTGTTTAATATGTTTTTATTTATTTGATTTTTTTGTATAAAACTCAAATTTATTATACTTTTTTCTAATATTTTTTTGTTGAATTATATTTTTTTATTTTCATTAATTTTTTAATAATTAATTGTTTTTTACCAAATTTAGATTTATTCTTCATACCTAATTTTTTAAATAAGTAAATATTTATTTTCATTAATATTTACTTAAAATTATTTATTTTATTTAATTTTTTTTTAATTTTTCCATTCCATTGCGTTTCCAAAAACTACTCAAATGACCATTACATTTTTAAGTACTCGCATTACTTGCACTTTTGCTCGTTCCGACATTTTCCGCTTTGTGCTATTTTATATGCCAAATTGGTTGTAAGCCAAGCGGCAGCGCAATAAAAATCAAAGCCAAGTTGAGCTGTGACTTGGCAGCCGAAAGCAGAAAATGACCAAACAGCCAATTGGCCAAGCAGCAAAAGCAAAAGCAAAGCGTGCAGCAAGCAATTGCACTCCTTTTTCCCGCACTTGCTATTATTTTTCACTTCCTTATGGCGCACAAAGAAAGCAACAATAATACATCTATATCAGTAGTTGTGTGTAGTGAGTGTGATAAAGTTACAAAGCAGGTCGCACGAAAATATAATATTCCCGCAGCGTAAGAAAAAAAAAACACTCATACCCAAGTAATCTGTCAGCCAACTCCAATTGCTTGAGCTTTGCAAACGAGTTTTGCACACTGGCAGCTGTTCGAAATGAAATTCGAATTCGACAGAAATAGTGCGAACTAAACTCGTACACACACTCACACGGGTTGACTGATGCCGCCCAGCGCCGGCACTTGGCTATTGCACAAGTGAAAGTTCTTTACGGCGGCCCGTCCATGACACCGTTTGCTCAATGATTCAACAGCGACGCAATCAGAGCAAACGCTTGCCAGCGAACAAGCGCGCAGCCGCACAAAAAGAGCGCCGAGGGGGCGGGAGGGTGCTGCTGTCACATTAGCGGTTAATGATCTTGCCAAGCGGAGTCAGCGCTCACGAGATGCGAGCTTTGTAGTTCAACTACTGTTTGAAGTGAGCGAGATTGTGAGAGAGAGAGCGCGCGCTTGACTCATTACACTCATTTAAGCCGTCTGCGCTCTTTCGCTTTAAGCCACCGTTAAATCAAGCTACCGTATTTGTTAATCAATCAGTTTTTTTCTTCTATCTTTAATCTCTTCTCACATTTACCTGTTGTATTTGTGCCACATACGGGAGCGCGCGCTCTACCGCCAGCAGTGTGACAGAGCGCGCACGCGGAAGAGAAATGCAAACGGCGAAATTAATGACATAGGAAGATGTTGTAGTTGAAAGAAATATCGTGTGGCTGTCTGGCTGAGAAGTGCTTAGTCAGGCTTTTGTCGATTTGACTCGATTTAAAGCTGGATCTGTAATGCGGAGTGTGTAAAGAAATGTTGATGTTTTTGTGATACTATCAGTAAATCATGGGAAACAACTTTATTTGAAGTGTGCTGCGCTAGTTATTTGAACTACAAGAGTCTAGAGTTTAAGTTAGGTTAGACGTACTACTGTTTTAAGTTAAGTTTAAGTTTATGAGACACATGCAGTCTATAAAGGAACCGATCTTCGAGCCGAGTGTTTATGATTATTTATTTTAATACCTCCAAACCATCACTAAAAAGAAAAAAATCTATTAGAATGATTTAGATGATCATGTTTAAATGTTTAGACAGGTTCTTAAAGATTCGTTCTTATTATTACCCGACACTTTGGTCTGTTCTCTGTTTCAAATTGTTGTGTACATCTGTATCTCATTCGATGAACTTTGTTGGGTCTTCCGCAACTGCTGTGATATCTTGATCTCTTAGAGATTTGACTATGCCTGTTAAGAGGGAAAAAGTAGCGTAGCTTTTCTTCGACTGATATCAACACAAACTGTATATATCTTAAAAATATTGCCATAATTTTTAATCCATTTAGATAAATAATCCAAAATTTTGGCATTCATTTGAATATCTAGTATTCTTAGCAAGATGTCAAAAGTCACTATTGATATTAGAATCGAGGAACCGATACTATCGATATATACGATCTTTTAACTTGTTCATGCCATTTTTATACTCGTACTTGTAGTAAAATACTGTTTGAATCAAAATGACTCGGTAATTAGCCCTTCGTACTTTAATCATTTCCATTGACCATTTTATTAAGGTCTAAGTACAGATAATGGTTGTCGGGGTTCAAAATCGCTTTATCCAGCATATATGAAAGTTATTCGAAGAAATTTAGTCACATTTTTCATCCAGTCATAACATCCAACTTCATTTTGCTATCAGCCAAAATAATTTTGTGGAGTTACTTTTAATGTTGGCTCCATTCTGAGATGCTCACATGTATTCTGTACTCAATGTATCCTTATCAAGACAAAATAAACTCATTTAGTCACCTTTTGGATCCAAAAGAATTTTTTGTTATCAGAAAATAATAACATCAGTTCAATTTCGGATTATCTTGGGATGACTACAGATTCATCCGTCAAAAGAAAAAAATATAATTTTGCCTATACATTGACTATTAGTTTAAAGAAGGTGACAAGACAGTATTTAGTTTAATACTAGAAGCAACATATTACTCTTAGATCACATTAAAAATCTTCTCAACCGCATTTAGCACATACGTACTAAAGCATAGCTCATACTTCATATACTTCTATGGCATATATTTGCTAAATTTTTTTGGAATATGAAATATTTGCAGTAAATTTTTTATTCAAGCTCTTTGTTAGCCTTTTCGCACAGCCAAATTAATTTAATACATAATTGAATTAATTTAGATCATAATTGAGACCACTTTCTGCCTTTCGCACAGTTGGCTACTCGATTAACGATCAGCTGTTATACATTTTTGATTTTATTGTTCATAAGAAGTTGGTTAGTTTCATCAGCTGATTGCTATTTCATCAATATCGACAACAACATTTTCAGCGTGGACAACAGAGTTGCATTTCAGGCTCAACTCGTTTTGTATACGGTTAAAAATTAATGTAGTAAACTACAATTTTTTTTTGTATGGTAAATCGATGTAAATAAGCGCTTTACTCGAACAAATGCCGCTAAATTGATCAATTGACTCCTATGCGAAAAGGCTATGTGATCGAATATATGTATGTGATTGGCGTTGCAACCGTTTAGCCGGTTATAGCCGAATCGACGATAGTGCGCCATCTCTCTCTCTCCTTCGCAGTTCGGCGCCAGTTGGAGATCCCAAGTGTAACCAGGTCACTCTCCACCTGGTCCCTCCAACGGAGTGGAGGCCTTCCCCTTCCTCGGCTTCCTCCGGCGGGTACTGCATCGAACACTTTCAGGGCTGGAGTGTTTTCGTCCATTCGGACAACATGACCTAGCCAGCGTAGCCGATGTCTTTTTATTCGCTGAACTATGTCAATGTCGTCGTATAACTCGTACAGCTCATCGTTCCATCGTCTGCGGTATTCGTCGTTGCCAATGTTCTTAGGACCATAAATCTTGCGCAGAATTTTCCTCTCGAAAACTCCTAGTGTCGTCTCATCTGATGTTGACATCGTCCAAGCTTCTGCACCGTAGATCAGGACGGGAATGATAAGCGACTTGTAGAGCTTGATTTTGGTTCGTCGAGAGAGGACTTTACTGTTCAATTGCCTACTCAGTCCAAAGTAGCACCTGTTGGCAAGAGTTATTCTGCGCTGGATTTCGAGGCTGACATTGTTCGTGTTGTTGATGCTGGTTCCCAGGTATACGAAATTATCTACGACCTCGAAGTTATGACTGTCAACAGTGACGTGGGAGCCAAGACGCGAATGCGCCGACTGTTTGCTTGATGACAGGAGATATTTCGTCTTGTCCTCATTCACCTCCAGACCCATTCGCTTCGCCTCCTTATCCATGCGGGAAAAAGCAGAACAAACGGCGCGGTTGTTGCTTCCGATGATATCAATATCATCGGCGTACGCCAGGAGCTGTACACTCTTGTAAAAGATGGTACCCTCTCTGTTTAGCTCTGCAGCTCTTATAATTTTTTCCAGCATCAGGTTAAAGAAGTCGCACGATAGTGAGTCACCTTGTCTGAAACCTCGTTTGGTATCGAACGGCTCGGAGAGGTCCTTCCCAATCATGACGGAGCTTTTGGTGTTGCTCAACGTCAACTTACACAGCCGTATTAGTTTTGCGGGGATGAATATATAAGAGTATTTAATATTATCAACTGAATATTTCATACTATTACCGCCTTATGGATTATGTATACTCAAATTGCCTGCTAAATAGTATTTTTTGGTATAAAACTGAATTTGAATAACAACTTCTGTATGTAACAATTTCTGTATAGTTTTCGCATTATGTTGCTGGCGGCCTGTATACTTCATGGTTGTACATGGCGTATGAGTAACATTTTGGTTATGAATAAATTTCAATTAAATTCTAGACTAAAATTGTTTGAAAATATTTTAATATGGAAAATTTGGTATTTTTGAAAAAGGTTGCCAGACTTTTAAATTTCTGCAAGTGTAAACCTTAAAAAATTAGGTGATTTTCGTGATTTTTTTTAAAAGAAAGTTCTTTATCGTGTGTTTCGAAGTTTTTTGGACATCAGCCATATTTTAAGATTTTTTTTTTACAAAAGTATTTAAAATTAATGGATTTTTTGCTGTCTTTGGAGGTTAAAGTTCATCAACTGCTGAAAATTCAAATAGGTTAATAAAGTTGAAAGTATTTCCTATACAATGACCTACGATTTTTGGAAAAATATCGAAAATTAACAAAATGACGTAGTTCTGAAAAAAGTGTGGTTAGTGTTGCCACCTAAAAAATTTTTTTTTTATTTGAAATTCAAAAAAATCTATAGATTTTTAATATGGTTACCGCATTAATGAATACTTTAAAATTAGTTTTGCACACATTTCGTAAGAATTCTCCAGATAGAGTTGCCACATAATTTAAAATTAATATCAAATAAATAAAAAAAATTTATATATATTTGTATGTACATGTATATTATTTATTTTTATAAATATTTTTTTAATATATGTATTTTGAAAATTGTATATACAGTGGAACTTCTATAACTCGAAGATCTCCATAACTCGAACACTTGAATTGGCAATAGCGTTTAGAAGCCAAATGTCATACAAATTTTCTTCCCTAACTCGAATTTCTATAACTCAAAGTTCTCCATAACTCGAAATTTTGAAGTGGCAATAGAAGGCAACTTTCCTTCCATAAATCGAACTTTTCGACAAGGGCATAATACAAAATTTAAAATTTTACTATCGAGACAGAATCATAAAAGAGTCTCTCTATATCGTATGGAGGCGAACAAAAAATATGATATTGCACTTATAGATTGCATAAATCATGTAACAAAAAATTACAGAATAAATATTTTAACGTATGGACATACAACTTTTTGCGAACAACTCCGCATCACTGTGATTCACATAATCTAACCTACTTCTGACATATTGAATGTGCATCCAAAAATACTTCCTACTTTTCCCGCATTGCGGCTGCAATGAAATTGAAACTTGCACAGCCATACATATGTACATTCATACATACAAATAGATATGCAAACGTATTGCACATACAAACATACATTCTTATATACATATGTAGAGTTATGCCACTGTATATGCACACATATAAAATGCATTTGTAAATATAAAGTATTCGAATGTAAAGCAACCAACTAAAAACAAAAAGACAGCAAATAGCATGAAAAGCAACAACAACAAAGCGTAGTTGAACAACAAAACATCAGTCAGTCAATCAACTTTGTAAAGTTATTCAATACCAAGAAATGACCATTAATGCCAATGCAAAAAAAAGCAAAATAGAAAAATAACAATCACAACAACAAACTTGCATTTGCAGTTAGAAACGAAAACAATAAGCATAAAATAATTAAGTTATAAAAAAGTTGTTGGGCGCGGAGCGAGAAGTAGCAGCGCACAATTGGCAATGCAACACAGACAACAACAACAACAGAAACACATAAAAAGTAAGCACACATACATATATTACTGTGTATGTGGAGCTATATACATGCACTCCTACTTGTATAATAACATAAAAAGCAGCAGAAACAAAAACAACAACAACTGAAATTAGTCAACATACACAATTATCGCAGTGCACTGGGGCACTGTAGCAAACAAAGTCAAATAAAGCAAGCCAAAAACAAATGCAAACAAAAAACAACAAAAAAATATTTTATGCAAAAGTGCAACGCGCCTGCACTAGCCTCTAGCTGCAATTGCAAATTTCATAACAGTAACAGAGAGTAGCGCGACCACATAATTTTCACAATACGAGAGAGAGCAGCGGCTTGTGAAGAGCGCCAAGCGACGAGCAAGTTAAAAGGTGTACAATTTCAATTTCATTTTCACTTTCCGCCAAACGATGCAGTGGCACAAGCACGCAGACAGCCAGCCATTGGCACCGGGGGCAGCGCCGCAATACCATAAATAACATTGAGCATTGGCGTAGAACTCGACTGACGTTCGATAAACTGCTGTTAAAGGTCATTGCTGTTGGACGCATTTATGTTAAGTTGTTTGAAAGTCGCGCTAGAGTGAGAGAGAGAGAAAGAGAGTGTGCCAGAGTGAGTAGGGAGAGCTGCAATTATTATGAGAGCAGCAAGTCCATAGAGAATGAGTGCATGCATAATTTTGTGCGCGCTTTTAAAAGCTTTCGTTTTATAGAGAGACCAAATGGGGAGCATTACATGGCGCACACCGGTAGTGGTGTTGTGGTTATAATGGATGATTATATTGTATATAAAAAATATATAAAAATAAATTAATGAAAAATTAAAAAAAAGTATTTATAAAAACTTAACTTAAATTAAAAATATTTAAAAAAATAAAAAAATAAAATAAAATAAAATAAAAGAATAAAATAAAATTAAATAAAATAAAATTAAATAAAATAAAAAAAATCAAATCAAATCAAATCAAATCAAATCAAATAAAAGTAAAATAAAATAAAATTAAATATAACAAAATAAAATAAAACCAAATAAAAGTAAAATAAAAGTAAAATAAAATAAAATAAAATAAAATAGAAGTAAAATAAAATAAAACAAAATAAAATCAAATAAAAGTAAAATAAAATAAAATAAAATCAAATAAAAGTAAAATAAAATAAAATAAAATCAAATAAAAGTAAAATAAAATAAAATAATATAAAATGAAATTAAATTAAATTAAATAAAATCAAATAAAAGTAAAATAAAATAAAATCAAATCAAATAAAAGTAAAAGTAAACATAAAATAAAATAAAAAAAAATAAAAAAATAAAATGAAAGTAAAATAAAATAAAATAAAATAAAATAAAATAAATAAAAAAATAAAATATAACAAAATAAAATAAAATAAAATAAAATAAAATAAAATAAAAAAAGTTAAATAAAATCAAATAAAATAAAATAAAATTAAATAAAATAAATATAAATTCATAAAATCAAATAAAAGTAAAATAAAATAAAAGTAAAATAAAATAAAATAAAATAAAAAAAAATAAAATAAAACAAAATAAAATAAAATAAAATAAAATATAACAAAATAAAATAAAATAATTTATAAATAGCTTAAAATTAAAAAAAGGCAAAAATTTAGTCTTTTAATTTTGAAAAAATTTAAAATTAAAAAACTGACTCTTTAAACAATTTGAATTTGTAAAATATGCAATCAGAAAATTATTAAAACAAATATTCGGAAAAAACATATTATATATACCCTGGCGTTGCCTGTATTTATCTTACTAACATTAAATTGCTTAAAAATACATAATCACTTTAATTTTTGCAATATTAAGCGCATTTCTTGAAAATTATTTTTTAAAAACACATTAGTTTAAGTATAAGTTGAGACAGGTCTGCCAATTTTATAACATTTCAAAATGGATATCAAATTTCAAGATTTTAAAACGGCATAAAATGCTTTGAAGCATTTTAAGCGAGCGACTTCAAGTCTTGTTAAAAACAATAAGGCTTTATGACGTTGCCACCTAGTTAATGTGTAAAAAATATGGAATTTAAAAAAGATAAAAACATAAAATTAAAATATAAATTAAATAAAAAAATAAATGAATTAATATTAAAAGCAACAAATAAATAATAAATTGTAAAAAAAATAACATTTAAGCCTTCCTTTATGTGTTAAAAAATTAGTACTCGATCGATTGTTTCGAAGTTTTTTGCACATAATAAGGTATATTTTCAGCTACACTTCAAATTTTTTTACAAAACTATTTATTAATAGAATAACAGAGTTATATGCTATATTCGGAGGTGCCAAAAAAAGTTGTCTAACTGCTGACAGATTCCGCCTTAGTTGCTGAATCAAAAAAAATTAAATAAAAAAGGATATTAAAGTTAAATATATTTCCTATACAATGACCTACGATTTTTGAAAAATATATAAAATTGACAAAATGGCGTAGTTCTGAAAAAAAATTTCGATTTTTTTAGGTAAAAAATTGTCTTTTTTAAATGCCAAATTGATGATTTTCAAACAATCAAAAGATCGTAGATCATTGTATAGTAAATATATTCAAGAATACTCTGTTTAAATTGGAAGTCGATCGGTCAATGTATCTTATAGCAGCGATCTTTAGAACGCTACCATTCAAAAATATTCAAGATCACGATCTTACCGCTTTCACGTTATATTTTTGAAAGTATAAACTATCGAATAAGCAAAAAATAAATAAATAGTTTTTTGAAAATGTTTGTCACACTGGTATAGCCTTAAAGGCTTGATTTTAGGTATAAGTTATAGCTTGCTAGCCAATAGTGAATTAATTGCTATCTAGGTATCAATGGTATTTGACGCTGTCACCTGATTTCACATAGTAAAAAACTGCTATTTAAAAACTATATAAAATAAAGGGTGATTTTTTTGAGGTTAGGATTTTCATGCATTAGTATTTGACAGATCACGTGGGATTTCAGACATGGTGTCAAAGAGAAAGATGCTCAGTATGCTTTGACATTTCATCATGAATAGACTTACTAACGAGCAACGCTTGCAAATCATTGAATTTTATTACCAAAATCAGTGTTCGGTTCGAAATTTTTTTATCGACAAATTTTGTTCAGCGATGAGGCTCATTTCTGGTTGAATGGCTACGTAAATAAGCAAAATTGCCGCATTTGGGGTGAAGAGCAACCAGAAGCCGTTCAAGAACTGCCCATGCATCCCGAAAAATGCACTGTTTGGTGTGGTTTGTACGCTGGTGGAATCATTGGACCGTATTTTTTCAAAGTTGCCAAAAATGGAAGAACTGAACTTGGTTGACATGTGGTTTCAACAAGATGGCGCTACATGCCACACAGCTCGCGATTCTATGGCCATTTTGAGGGAAAACTTCGGAGAACAATTCATCTCAAGAAATGGACCCGTAAGTTGGCCACCAAGATCATGCGATTTAACGCCTTTAGACTATTTTTTGTGGGGCTACGTCAAGTCTAAAGTCTACAGAAATAAGCCAGCAACTATTCCAGCTTTGGAAGACAACATTTCCGAAGAAATTCGGGCTATTCCGGCCGAAATGCTCGAAAAAGTTGCCCAAAATTGGACTTTCCGAATGGACCACCTAAGACGCAGCCGCGGTCAACATTTAAATGAAATTATCTTCAAAAAGTAAATGTCATGAACCAATCTAACGTTTCAAATAAAGAACCGATGAGATTTTGCAAATTTTATGCGTTTTTTTTTTTTTAAAAGTTATCAAGCTCTTAAAAAATCACCCTTTACAATAGAAATATAAATTTAACTTTTTAAGAAAGGTTTGTTACACAAATATTATTTCATGGTATTGCCAACCGATTTTAAATAGTAATAGTTATTTAAAAAACGTAAGAAGAAAATGCGTTTTTTGAAGGAAGCGTTATTGAAAAGTATGAATTAAGTACGTTGCTACATAATTTAATTTCTGTTTCTTAATATTTTCTTTTTTTTATAGAATAAAAAATTAAATTGTGCAGTGAAAAAAATAATTTCGAATATAAGCTCATAGCATTTTTTCTTCAGTCGTTCTTCTTTGGTATAGTTTATATTCAATTGAATTCAATTTTTAAATTTTTTAATAAACAATTTTTAAAATATAAAAAAAGTAATTAAATAAAAATAAATTAACTTCCTTAAAATAAATAACAAATAAAAATAAATTTATTTATTTATTAATTTCCTTAAAATAAATAAAAAAAAAATAAAAATAAATTTATTTAACCAACATTTTTATTTATTTTTGTAAGAAAACAATTTTTTTTCAAACCATATTTTACACTAACGCATGTTAAATTTTGCTTTAATTTTTTGTATTTAAGATTTTATAAACTAATAAAAAAAAATTTAAAAAAATTTTATAAGCTAGAATTATTCCAAAACAAAATTAATAATAATTTATTAGAGCTTCCCTTTGGATCGCTGCACTTGAATAACAAACATATGTACATACTATATATGTCCGATAGTTTTAGAAAAGCTTTTCAACATTTCGCTTTCAAATGCAGCCGAAAAGTTCTGCCAAGCAAATGGCAAGTGAGCTCTGTTATTACACTCACTTATGCTAACAGGCTTTCTCATTTCACTCTCACTGCATTTACAATACCGAAGCGAAGTTTTGAGCATACATCAATCTGTATGTATGTACATACAATACCGATTATTATGCGCTTCCTGCTTTTCAAATGCAAAAAGCTTTCGGTTCACCACAAAATACCAATACAAATTCATCTAAGTATGTGTGTATATGCAATCTCTATAGCGCATAATTATGCATGCAACTTCAGCTGAGCACAATATTACATATTACTTTAGTCCCACCAGCACCCTTCCTCCAACTTCTCAAATGTCAGCAACGGCTTTCGATGCTTTTCTCCCACTCAACTACACCGCGATATCTGCCGCGCTGCCAGCACTCCACATTACTTTTACTGCCTGTCGCCATATGCTGCTACACTTTTTGTTGTTGTTGCGCGCATAAATTTTACCCCACCGTTTTGTGTGTGTGTGTGTGTGTGCATTTTGTTTACTTGTTGTTTTTGTGGTTGCATTCGTTGGCATTAGTTTTTCCGGTTGCTGCCGCCTTAGTGTGCTGAGCAAGCGCGCGCTGCAGTCACATAGCTAACTGTAATAAAAGTCACACACACACAGACACAACGAAAAGCACACGAAGTCACATAGCGGTAATACACGAATGCCAGATAGTTCGTGTGTAAGCGCGCGCCGTACGTTCGTATGCTGACTCGTTGGCCGAGTATGTCGGCTATTGCAGTCGCTCGGCAAAGCGCTTGTTGTTGTTATTGCTATGCTGCTGCTGCTCTTCATGCTACCTAGCTGTTGCTGTTGCTGTTGTTGTTAGTTTCTTCGTTAGTTTAACCGCTCACATGTGTGTTGTTTTAGTTTGTGTATATTTTTATTTATCTTTTGCCATTCATTCGCGCACATCGGTGTGCCCCACTGTGCTTCGGTATTGGTGAGCTTTCATGCTTCTTTCGTTTCTGGTTGTTGGCTTTGTTGTTGCCGCCTATATAAACGACTATTATGTGTCTGCGTATGTGTGAGTATGTGTTTGAATAGTGCGCTAGCTAGCCAAGCTAGCTCAGCTATTTGTTGTCGTCATCGCTCACGGCAGCGGCAACAGCAACTGTGGCAGCGGTCGTTGGCGGCAGCATTCGTTAGAGTTTTTGGCGCTTGTTGGCCGCTTTCTTCCATCTACTCCTTTCATTTCACTTTATTCCGTTCGTATGTACGCACGTTGGGCGCGGAGTAGCCAACCAACCAACCAGTCAGTCAGTCAGTCAGTTAGCTAGCTAGCTAAATAAACAAACAAACGAAGAGCGTTCCGTGTGGAGCGTACGTGCAACGGACAGTCGTCTAACGGTTGGTCGGTCGGTCGGTCATTTCTTGTACGCGCGATCCCCTTACGGCTGAGCGCGCAACATTAGAATCGTATTGAAGCGCAGCGCGCGCTCTCTCACCAGCCAACCGCGCGTCCCGCTCTGACGCTTGTGCGTGTTGTTGGCGGTAAAAGTTTTTCTCCGCGCTGTAAAAGCTAGATGAAAGTACCTACGACGCTTGCCGCCGTCACTCTACAACTCGAATTTTGAATCTATACATACATACATACTTGTCTATCTATACGCGTGTGAGTGTATGCTGTTTTCCAACTCTTCAGCTCGACGCTGACTCTATGTGGCCAATATCGCAGCAATAGTGACGTCGTGAACGCGGACAAGTTTTCTTCGTAGCGGCATGCAATCGGTTTCATTTTGCCGCCAACTCTTTACCGTTGCGCGTCGCGGCAATCGTTCGTGTTCGTCATAGCCGCCAAAATACCGTTACAACGTTAAACGTTAGCGCAATTAGCGTAAGCGCAACCAGCTATTAGCCAACAGTGACGAGTCAAGAACAAACGTCGTCAGGTGGCATCGCCAAAGAACTCAAGAACTTGAAAAGTAAAAGTCAAAGTTTTATACGGTGTGTTGTTGTTCTTGGTTGATTTTTTTGTTTTTTGGCAATGTGGTGTTATTTTCTGTTGGTGGTTTCCGATGTGTGGCACTGAGTGTTTGATTGCAAGCAAACAAAAAATTAATTAATAAGTGTTGCAATGCAAAATATGTGCGGGGATTATTAGCGGCGCTGAGCATTTTTGGAATTGCGGTGGATTAAAGTGTTGTGTGTGAGGATGTGAGGAGGTGAATAATGGCAGTAAATAATTTAAATAAATAAATGGAAAATGAAAATTATAAAGTGTATAAGTAAATAAAAATGCCGAACAAAGTAAAGAAACAATTTTAAAAATGAAAATAAAATTTAAGAAAAAGTAAATAATAAATAAAAATAAAACATTGTGTTGGAAAATACTTAAAAACAAATGGTTATACATATTGTCTTAAATAAGAAAATAAAAAAATGGAATTGGTCAACTTATGAAATAATAATTAAAACAAAATAAAACAAATTACATAAAAAAATTTAATTAAATTAAATAATAAATAAAAGATTTTAAAAATCAAAACCAAACAGTGATTTTTTAAAAGAAAATATTTTTTTTTAACATTTATAAAAAAATTAAAAATTGTCGGTAAAATAAAAGCAATGCAAGAAAAATGTGTTTAAAACTAATGACCAAAAAATTTTAATTTGAAAAAAAAAAACTAAAATAAAATAACAAAAAAATTAAAATAAAAATTTAAATAAATAACATAAATAATAATAATAATAAAATAATCCCAATAATAAAATAAAAATGCCGAACAGATTTATTAAACCAAAAGATAAAAAATACTTTTTTTATACTAAAATAAATATTTATTTAATACCATAAATGGGAAACAAAAAATTAAGAAATTCATGTCAAATAATTTTTTTCTGATTAAAATATAAATAACAAAAAAAGTTAATCTAATTTAAAAAATATATTATTTATATATATATAATTAAAAAAAATTTAATCAATGAAAATATCAAATTCAAATTAAAATGGAAATACAGAAATGTTTTTTTTTGTAATAATTTATTGATAAAAATTTTTAAACTTTATTCAATCAGTTTTATATAAACAAAACGAATAAAAATTGAAGTTTGTTGTTTAAAAATATTATGCTTAAAAATCCATAAAATTAAAGTGAATATTAAAAATACACAAAATCCAAAAATCAAGAAATCGAAAGCAATAATATTGCACTTAAAACTATAAAATATATATTAAAGCTATAATTGCTATACAATTTAATCGATAGCTTGCCAACCGGAAATCCGTACTAATACAAATCGTTTGCCTTCATGCGCTTAGTTGTCGCATAACGGAAATACGGAAGTTGTCATTTATGTGATGAATTGACAAATTTATTTGCTTGCCAAATAAAAGTCGAAGAGCATATTTTTGTCAAGAATTTGTTGTTGTTAGTGGACATTTTTTTGAAAATTTTAAAATAAGAGAAAATAAAAGAAAAATATATAATAACACATAATTAAAAAACAAAATCAAAATAATAACCAAACAGTCAAAACATAAAATTAAATAAAAAAATAATATTAAAAAATATATATATATATATATTATTTACAATTATAATTATAAATATTTTCTGGAATAAAACAGCCCAAAAATGAATATATCATAAATAATATACTAATGAGAGAAATATAAAAATAAAACAAAAAAATTAAAATATAAAATACAAATTAAAAAAAAAATTAAAAAAATTTTAAAAATAAAATAAAAAAATTTTAAAAATAGAAAAAAATTAAAGAAAAAAATTTTGAAAATAAAAAAAAATAAATGAAAAAATTTTGAAAATAAAATATAAAAATAAATATTTAACAGATAATTAAGTAAAAAATATTAATAAAATTCATTATACTCATATACACATTACAAAAAATAACAAAATATATTCCAAATATAATTTACGTATTTATATTACTTTAATAATATGAAAATTAAAAAAACGCTCAAAAATATTGAAAAAACTATTTATTATAATAAATAAAAATAATAAACAAAATAAAAATGTATAACCAAAAATTATTATTTAATTTTTTTCCTGCATCAAAGTATGATATAAGTGCGCAAATGCAGCAACAAAATTAAAATATTGATTACTTTGCATTGCAAGTTGTTGGTGCTTTGTACCTAATATAATGGTTATTGCAGTAAAAATATTATTAAACAAAAAGTGATTAAAAACGTCAAAAACAAAAATATAAAGTTATTAAACAAATGAACTATAAAGTGAAAGTTAATAGTAAAAAATAAAAAAAATAAAATTTAATTTTAATTGAAATTTTTTAAATTTTCATTAAAATTATTTTATAATAGAATTAACTTTATAACAAATATTAAATAATTTAAAAATACAAACTGGTGCAATTACATGCAAAAATTGCGACAATAAATTGAGCGCAACTAATTTTCCATAAAAGTGTTAGAAATATTTGCACGTGAGTGTGTATGTGTGCTCAAAAAAATATATGCGTCGTCGTGTTACGCTGCGCTTCTACAATATTCTATGCGGTCAACGATAAACAACAATCAACAATTTGTTGTTGTTTTTTCATTTAGTATTTTATTTTGTGTTTTTACCAACAACACTTATGTTGCATCAGTTATTTTGTTGTTGTGGCGCAATAGCAGTTGCTCTTAAATCAAATATTCACAACGACATAGAAAGACTTTGCGGCACAAATACAAATTGTTCATATGTTTGGAATTTTGGAGTTGCACAATTTGTTGCGTTTTTTGGTTTTATTTTTGTTTTGCTTTGTTTTACCGTCACGTCATATTCTCATGAGTCATTGAACTCTGGCAAGGACAGCAGTTATTATAAAAATAATGATTAATTAAATTGTATTACAAAATTTAGTATTATTGTCGACTAGTTTTGAGGTTCGTATTAAGAAAAAAGACTTATTAAAAATTAAAAAAAAAAATTAATAATCATAATAATTAGAATTTATGGTGAAATTATCAATAAAGTAATACAAAAAAAATTAAAAATAAAATTTAAATTGAAAAAAAAAAATGAAATCTTAAAAATTTTTGGTTTAATATTTTAAATTTATTTATGCAAAAATTACAAAATATCAAAATAAAAATGTTTTATATAACTAATTTTCATAAATAATATAAATAAGTTGTTACAATAAAAAGAATATTTTCACTAATTTTCATAAATAATATAAATAAATTGTTACAATAAAAAAATAGTTTCACTAAATTAAATTAAAAAAATTAAAAACAAAAAATAAAAATTTTACAACAAAAAAAAATAAGATTTATTTTTATTTAAAATATGTATCAAAAAAAATTTTACAATTTATTTTCATTTTTATGAAAATATGAATCGATAATTCTTAATGCTTCAAAGTTCCAACAAAACAATTTCTATTATTAACATTTTTTGAATAATTTTTAATTTTTCTCATAAAATTTATAATAATTGCATAATTTTGCTGTCATCAACAAACAGAATTATTAAAACAACAACAATGAAATGAAAAATTATTTTAAAATAAAATATGTGTGGCTTATTCGCTAACTACAGTGTGTCAAGAATGAAAAGAAAGTGAAAAAATAGTTTTTCCGAATTTTCGGAGTGAAAATTTCTAAGAAATAACAACAAATTTATTAGAAAACAAGTGTTCAATAAAATATGGAATATTTATAGTGGAACAACCCGCAACCCATTTTGAATCCGTCCTACGTCCCAATTGTAGTAACAAAAAAATCGTTTACAAACTAAAATCGAGGGAAGTAAAAAGACTGCATTTTACAAAGCATTTTCTGCAAGAATAAAACCAAAAAAAAAAACACTCAAACCAAATTTTGAGCAGAAAACATGCAACAAAAATATTTACCAAGCTTTTCGAATAATCCAGAAGTGCTCAGGAGCTTTTGTGCGCGTTAAACCACTTTACTGAGCGACACTCCTGAGTCGCTGAGCACTGGGTTCTTTAAGTGAATTGAGTGCATTCGGCAGCGGTAAATCGTGGCACTCAACGGCATTTAGTGACGAAAAAGACAAATCGCTAAAACGATTTTGCATTTTTATACGTATTACCATTAAAAATTAAGAAGATCGATCTTTATATGTAAAGTGAAAGACTGACAATTAAAAAAAAATACTTTAACAGTAAAGTGCATTTCATAGACAGAATACAAGTGCAATTCTCACATTAAGCATATATAGTTATAAAAAGTAAATATTAAGCGCTAAAAGTGGAAAAATAATATTGTTGCATATAAACAGAAATAAATAATAAAAAAACTCGCTTTAAAACGAATCATTCGTGAGCATTACGGAAAATGAGAACTTAACGGTAAATAAAAGTAACGCAACAGCGAAAAAGAGAGACACATTTTAAAGTGAGTGTGTATTGAAAGAAACGAAAGCTCAATATGAGTGCTGTTGAACTAACAGCAAGTTATAAGCGAGTGTGCTAGAGAGAGACGGAGAGTGTGTGTGAATTGAAAGGAAAGCGAAAGTGCAACAGAGAGAACAATATAGAAAAAGTGTATAAATCCAGCAAAACTGAATTCAAATACTGGATAAAATGTAGTCAATAATAACTAATAAAGTTTTCGAAAAAGTGAGGTGTTAAAAGAAATTAAAAAAAAAATTAAAGACTGAATAAAAAATAAATGAACTGTGTTTGAGAAGAGATACATTTATTAAAGTCTTGTTCTAAAATTTGTTGAGTATTTTGAGTGCAAAAATGTGTTTGAAGGTAAAAGACCCTTTATTTAAACTTTTTATATATACGTAATTTTGAAGGATTGAATAAAAAAATAAAAACAAAGAAAACAAATTTCTGAAGGTCTTTTTTACATTTTTCTATACATTAAACATTTTTAAGAATTAAATAAAAATAAATTTAAAAAATTAAGATTATTAAAAAAGGCTTAATATATATTAAAATAAAATATTTTTCAAACAATTTTTGAAATTTTGAGAAAATTAACAACTGACAAAGAATTTTAAGAATTAAATAGAAAAAAATTATTAAAAAAGTTTAATATATTTTAAAATTAAAAAATAATATATTTTTCGTACCATTTTTATATTTAGAGAAAATGAAAAATATCAAATGATTTGTCCATTAAATCAAATGTATTCTTTTCGTACATAAAATTATATTTTGTTTTCCTAAAATTTTATTTTTGAATTACCATATTTTCGATGAAACCAATTTAAATCTAACCTCAAAATCTCAACACGCAGTATATGAATAGTTAATCAGAGACTGAGACCAAAAACTGCCTTAAGCATATATTGTTGCCGCTTGTTGTGTAATAAAAAAATAAAAATAACAAAAGAAAACTTTATAAGCACATTTTATAAAATCTGAAATTTTGAAAAAAAAAATCTCTCAAAAAATTTCGAAACCCACTTAAATACAAATTACGCAAAATGTTCTCCACATTGCTGTGTTATCCCACTTAAAAATGTCACCGCAATCGTTAAACAACACTTAGCAACATGTTGCGCAACATTTCAACAGTGCGCAACATTTTCTTCGAACAAATTCAACGCATTTAAACAAACATAAAGTTTAACAAAAGCAACAAAACACACAACCAACTCCAATGAATGCCAATCAATTGGCGTCGGAAGTGGCAGCGAGAACAGCGATCACAACTGGCAACACGAACAACAACAATAGCAAGAGCAGCAGCACTAATGATAACAGCAACATAGATGTTGCAGACGAATCCATGAATCTAAGTGTTTTGGGTGGGAAACATGAAAAAATCGCGAAACAATTGAAAAGTGTCGCGGCTGGTAAAACGGATGTAAATGATGAGGGTAGCAATTGTGGCGCTGTTGGTGGCAACAACAACAACAACAACAACGGCAAAAGTGGCAATTATGAGCCGAAGCAGAATGGACAATGTAGGGTTAGTGATGAGCGCGTAGATGGTAGGGAGACGCCAATAAATAGCTGGACGCAGCAGCCAACTAAACAACAACAGCAGCAACATCATCGCGTAAATGGCGAAAAGTCGGGACATAACAGCAGCAGCAGCAGCGGTGGAAATGTTGGTGGCAGCGTCAGCAAGCGTGAAAGTGACGCAGATTCGCCTGCAGCGCGCAAACAACGCCACGAGGAGAACGCGGAGGACACGGATGAGGCGGCGCATGAAAACGCCAGAGAACGCGCTACGTCCAACAATGATGAGGACGATTTTGAACGTCTACACACCGCGACCATTATAAAAACGCCACTCAATAAGACGCTGTTGAAGCGCTGCAGCAGCTACAGCGCGCTGAGTTGCGGTAGCAGCAGCGGAAATGGTAGCAATGGAAATGGACCGGGTTATGGAAGCGGCAATGCCGCCACTGCAAGTCCATATGACACAGCGTCATGTTGCGCTGTCAGCAGCGAATCTGCGCTCAACTGCAGCGGCAGGGAGGAGCACGCGCTGGAAAAGCAGCACTTATCGCCGCATGGAATGGCCGAGCAGCCGTCGTTTAATGGTGGCGATGAGGGAGGTTCACCGCCGCATACCTCCGCGACATCGGCGTGCGGGTTCTTGCATAAAATGCCAACAACCATAATGCCGACAACAACAAGTGCAGCAGACAGTGGCGCCGGCGATAGCAATGCGGGGAAATGTAGCAAATGCAACAACAACAATAATATACATTACAACAATTACAATTGTTACTATCGCAAAAAGTCGCGCATGCCGATTTGCCGTTAGTATAACAACAAAATAATTTTTACTGAATTTTACATTATATATTTATTTTGTCATCGCACGCAATTTACCGTAACAGTAATTGGCAAAATAGTTTTTTCTCGAAATTCTTTAAAAAAATATACAAAGACTGATTTTTGTCAAACAAAATTTCATAATAAAATTTTGACAGTGCTACACAAAAACGAAACCACCAACAAAAATTGGCCAACAAAATTTAACAAAAAAAGTTAAAAAAAAAATCACTTCAAAAAAATATTATTAAAAAAATTATTAAAAAAAAAATTATTAAAAAAAATTTATTGAAAAAAAAAAATAATTCAAATATTAGTTTTTTACTTACTTAAAATTTTAGACAAACTTTTTATGGTACAAATTTACAAACAATAATTTAAAAATCTAAGTATAATTAATCACACTATTCAACAAAAAAATTTACACACCCCCAATTGGCATTGGAAATTTCGCAACAAAACTACAAAAATATGCAACTAAATTGAAGAAGCACTGTGACTGCGAGACACAACTTTAAAAACCACATAATTTGGCAAAATTAGTCGAAATTTGAACGAACAAAATTATGACTTCCATAGGTAAATTGGCAAAAAAAAATATTATTATTTTGAAACTATTGAATTTCACTATTTTATATTTCAAAAATTATTTTTATATAAACAATAATATAAACATTTTTATATAGTATTTAAGCATATACTTAATGCATAAAACATTTTCAGATACATATAACTCTCAATATTATTTTTTTTAAATTATATACGAAAGCTTTGCTTACTTAGTACGCTATTACACGTGTAATTGGGTACTTAGTGTTCAATAAGCCTCGTTGCGCTCTGTTTTAGTCCCAATTTTGTATTTTCGCAATTTTTTTTTCTAAAAGTGTAAGCTTTTATAGTACTTTGAAGCTGTCGAAGTTGCGTGAAAGCTTTGCATGCTATTTGAGAGCTTTTCTCTATATACCGCTTACACTTTTAATACTTAACTGTTGTCTAATGCAATTTATAAGCTTTGTTGAAGTTTATCTTATAAAAAGCTTTGAGGAACGTGCTTTTTGAAAGCTTTTTGACTCTTATAAAGTGTTTAATTACATTTTAGATTTTTTTAATTATTGTCATACATAACGTATCTTATATGTATGTCTCGGTAGTCATAAATAAATTAATCTCCGGGATTAGGGATAATAGAAATGTTATAGCAATCTATAAATTATTTGTGTTTTCGTATTAGTTTCTACTTAAATTTAATGCTCTGCTCACTAATCGAGCGACTATGGGTGATCACTTACGGCTACTGAGCTTGCATTATGGTTGATGCAAATTTTTTTCTGTCCATATATACATAAATATTTACATATTTCTGTTATCTAAATCGACTGAATATGCAAATATGGCTACTTAATAATTTTTTACAAAATAATAGCGTTTTTAGACAGAAGCAAATTGATAAATTTACCGGCCTCTGCTCGATTTAAATGCTTATTAATATCGATTTACCATACAAAATAAAATCTCCATTTATTTTAAATTGAATTTAAATCGACTTGAAAATCAAATGCAACTCTGCGACAAAGCCGTACGATATACGTTCTTTCTCTGCGATTGGCTGAATTTTTTGATCAAATAGCATTAATACTACCAGACGGTAGATGGCGCTGCTGAAAAATCATAATCAGCTGATGAAATGACCAACTTCTTATGAAAATCAAAAGCAAAAATGTATAACAGCTGATCGTAAATCGAGTAGCCGGCAGTATAAACGGCAAAAAAGAGTTTCTCGATTTAATTTTAAATTGATCAATTTTTTTGGCTGTCTAAAAACGCTCTAATATATAACTTTTGTCCGAGTTGCCTACTTTTAGGCGCCAAGCAATATGTTGGCTTATATCGTAAAAATCGTCACGTTTTTTACGGAGGGTGTTTAAAGATGTTCAGAAATTTTAGAAATGTGATATGTAATTATGTATTTATACATAAGTTGCATAATTGAAGAAAGCAAGTGCCTTCATAGAGGGTACCAAAATTTGAGCTTCCTCGAAAGATTTTCAAAAAAAAAATACTGAAATCATAATTGATGTATTTTTACATAATGTTCGACATCATATTTATATAAACATATGTATATATTATATACAAAGGTAATGTGCTGTCTATAGTATTTATTTGAACACTAAAATTATTTATCTACGGCGATATAATTTTCCATATCTGCCTATATACAATATGTCTATACGCGTCTTCAGTCGCTAAACTGTCTATTAACGCAATAAATGTACATATTTATATATAATATATACATATATACAGCCATACATATGTATGTACACACAAGTATTCTATTTGTTCTGACGCTGCGCCGCCAGCGTGTGTTGTTGTTGCGCACTGAAGTATTTTTAAAATTTGACCTATTTTCATTATCAAGCGCAAGATTATTCTAAACAATAAAAACAACAAATTACGTATATGTATGCATACATACAAGCAAACACATAGCTGTACGCACACGCGCAAAACGTAGAGCGTTGTGCCTGAGCACGAATGTGAACGCACTGCGCGTCGCGCTGTGGCAGGCCTAAAATGGGGGGCTAAAATAAATAATAGAAAATAATAGTTGTTGTACAATAAAAGCGCTGCAGTTTTGTACATATTTTTTTTTTTTTGGACACATGCGCTGCTCGCTAAGTACATAGCGCACACGCATATTCGGCTAAATTAACGCAGCAGCGCGCGCAGAGTCTCATTAAAGTGTGTGTCATTGCAAGAGAGCGCTTTGTATTTGTATTGAGAAAATTAGATAACGTTGTGTTGTGGGAATGAGTATGCGGTAAATTGCCGAGCGCCGGGAATTATGTTCATTCATACCAATAATATATACATATTTTTATATATATACACATATATATGTACATAAGTATGTATATTAGCAGAGTTCTGTCGGTTTGCGCCTAGCTTGCCTTTGCTCTGCAGCTGATCACGCTCTACAGTATGCGTAATTTAGTTCAAGAAGTTGATATCTAAAAACTTTCTAAATAGTTATATAATATTTTGGAGGAAACAGTAAGATACTAGTAATGAACTCATTACATAGGGACACATATAAACAAAAAAAAATAGAAGTTTTTAAATTTTTTTTGCATATTTCATATTTCACTTTTTACACATTTTTATTGTAAACTCATCCTAAACTGATATATATTATCTCAAAATCGAACTAGTTGTTTTAGGAGTGGTTTGTAACTAGTCGATTGCTTTTGCATTTTCATATTTTATTTACTTTTTAAAAAATTTTATTAGAAACTCATCCTAAACTGATGAATATTATCTCAAAATCGAACTAGTTGTTTTAGGACTAGTTTGTAACTAGTTGCGCGCTTTTGCATATTTTGTTAATTTTACATAATAAAAGTAAAGAAAATCGATTTTCTCTCAAAAAATACTAAACTTCGGATATTTTTGATTGAATAATTATATAGAATAAGTAAATAATGGTATATACTAATGCACATATGTACATATGAGTTTAAAGAATATATAAATAAAGCGTAACCTATTCAAAGGTATGTATGTATGCATTTTCAATACTCAGCGCATTACAAAGGGCATCTGCTGCAACATGACATTAAGCTCAACAAAAATAACATCCATCAAATGCATGATTTATGTGTATTTACATACATATATACATGCATACACATACATATGTATGTATGCTTCCCACTAACTTTAGACGCTGTCTGCTAGTCTAATTTAAAGAAATTATGAAAAATAAGATTTTGATTTATGCAACAAATTGTAAATGTGTGGTCAGATATAAAACATATATATGCTTAGTATATATATATGTAAATCTATATAAACACATACATATGTGTATGTGAGTATGACTGCGTGCCACTCAGCTTCTATGCATACATACAGTTGTGCGTTTATTCTTGCCATTCCATTTATTTTCAATATTTTGCTGACTGTTGTTGTTGTTTTTGTGTGTGCCTTTGCTCCAGAAAAGTATGTCAACGTTGAATTAACATTTCTATTTTGTTAGTTTTTTCTCATTTATATATTTTTGACTAACAAAAAAAAAATACCACACACAGTTCTGCTGATTTGACTGTGCAAGTGAAGATATTTATATTTATATATACATATATACAGGCATACATACCTTATTTATTTTATGCTTGCTTTCTTCCCAATTTGTTGTTATTTTTGTAAAGCTGCTGGGTGCTGGCTGATGAGTGGGAATTTAAGTGCGTGCGTACGAAGCTCGCTTGAATAAATGATTTTTTTTTATAAAAACCTACAAATAAAAAAAGAAAAATATTTATTGAAAAAAATGGAAAACAATATTTTTGGATTTTATAAACAAAATTAAAATTTTGAAAACTTTTATATATAAATTACAAAAAAAAATAAAACAAAAAAATTTGCGCATTTTATTAAAAAAAAATTAAAAATTTGTGGGTTGAAATTTAAATATGAATTAAAAAAATAAATTAAATTAAAATTTAAAGATATTTTTTTTGGTAATTTTTAATTTTTTTTTTTTGTGTATGAAAATGCATAATATAAATCAAATAAAAAATTTAAAATTAATAATTTTATTATATATATTATAAATATAAATACAAATTTAAAAATAAATATTTCCTGATTTAATAAAATCATACAAAAAATTTGGAGTGAGAATTGAATTCTAAAATCTACATTCAAAAAAATATTATTTGATTTATATAAAAATTAAATTTTTGAAAACTTACAAGCACTTTTGGGTGAAAATATATGTACATACATATTTGAAGGTCTTCTTGATTTTAATATTTTCTTAATTTTTTAAAAAATAAAATTTTCAAAACCTACACAATTTTTTATATGAAATTTTAAAAATATTGTTTCACTTAATTGTATTTTATACTTTTTTATTTAAAAATTTTTATTTTTTATTTTTATTTTATTTTTATTTTTATTTATTATTAAAAAAATCAAAATTTTTTGAGATATAAATTTTTGTATATTATTTTAGTACAACAACAAATTAAATTTTACATAACATTTCTGATAATAAATAATGTTTTTAAAACATTTTAAATATATCCAAAAAAATTTTAAAATCAAAAAATTGGAATCTTTACAGTGTACTCTTGCTAGAGTGCATATAAATTTCAAATTTTCAAGCTCAGCTCTGAATTAACAAAGTAAAAAAAGGTGAATGAACTTGTCAAGGAAAAATTTGAAATTTTATCAAAAAGAAACTTTCCCAATATGCTGCCCGAAATGTAACTTAGCGTAAATATACAAACACTTACATAAGTGTGACTGTATACATGTATGTGTGTAGACTAACAAAAATTAACAAAAACAAAAGGAAATAAATATTTCAGACTGCATAAAGTGTTACGAGCAAACAAACTGACAAACAATTAACAATTGTACAAACACTTCAAGCTGACAGATACACCAAAATATATATATGTATATATTTACATAGATGTATGTATGTATATTATTATGAATGCCGATTAAAGAAATTCAAATTTGATGAATGAGTAGACTCTTTGTTTCGGCAACAACAACTACGTAACAAAGCTAATAATGTGTTTGGCGTAAAAAGGTGAAGCCAGCAAAGAGCTGATAAAATAGAAAAGCAAAAGAGAAAAGTAAAAAATATGTAATGAGTGGTAAGAAAGTGTGAAGAAAGTACTGGGAAAGAAATATTAAAGGGAAGCAAATAATGAGGCAGTGTAAAAAGTTGTAAATAATATTTTTGGGAAATAAAAATTTTGGCGAAATTTAATTTAAGAAGTCAAAATTGAATATAAAGTTTAAAAAAAGTAACAAAAAAGTTTAATGAAAAATTAAAAAAAAAAATAATTACATAATATAAAAAAAATTAATAATTAAAAGCAAAATAAAAAAAAATATATTTATATAAATAAATTAAATAAAAAAAATGTATTTTGAAAATAAAAACATAAAAATATTAGTAATATTTTATAGGGTTTAAAGTAACTTTTTTTTTTTAAATATGTTCATATCAGTTCATTTTAGTTTTTTGAATGAAAAAATAAATAAAAAATTAAATTAAAATGAAAAGTGTATTTAAAAAAGCATTAAAAAATATGTTGAACAATTTTTAATATTTTGTATTTTTTCATTTTAAAATTACAGTTTTAGCTAAAAAATTTCACATTTTAGTTATTTTAATATACAATAAATTTTTATAATTTTTAAACATTTTTTAAATTTTTATTGTTAAAATTTTAAAATATTTTTTAAACAATTTTTTTTTATTTAATTTAAAAATGTTTCTTACAAAATATTTCTTTCTTTTTCTCACTACATTACGGATTTCCGCAGCATTGTTAATGACAATGAATATATAGGCATATGTGAGGGTCTGCATACATACAAACATATGCATGTCCATACTTAGTATGTATATGCAGCTCTTGTACATAGATACATATGTATATTCGTATTTATGCAATCGTTTGTACTTTTTGAGTTCATCTGATAAAAGCTCCAGTGCCCTCTGCTAATAGAGTGTAGCTCCAAGTTATTATTATTGTTGTTGTTGTTGTCGTTGTTATTGTAGTTAAGTAGCTAAATGAAGTTGACACATATTTTTTGATTAGTTTATTTGCTTAGGCCTAGTAAGTAAGTATATGCTTACATATATACATATTGGCATACTACATGAACATACTAATTTCAGAAAGAAAACTGAAAAAAAAAACCAAAAACATTTTTTTTATTAATGTAAGCTTTTGGAAATAGTTATATTATATTCAAACGCTTTCTGAATATTTATAATGTTTATGGGTATTAAAGAAAGGTGATTGTTATAAATTTTTAAATTTTGAGCTTTTTCAAACAAATTTTAAAATCTCTCTAAAAAGCTTTCAGCAAGATTTGGTGCTGAATTTAAGCTTTTTCAATCAAGTACATAATATATTTCGACAGTAGAATCGTTAAAAAAGTGAGATGTTTAGAAAAGCTTTCGCCATTAGGAGCTTTTTTTTCTTATTTTTTTAAACAAATACTATAGTCGAACATTTATCTATTTAATTGTCAAATTTATTCAAAGAAAATACAGATTTTATAAAGTTTATGTAAAATTTAGTCTGAATGTTTATTAAAAAAAAATATTTCAAAGTAAGTTATGTAAGAACAAATTTTAAAAAGCTCTCGAAAAGCTTTTATATTTTGGAAAACAGTTCAAACATCATCAAAGTTAATATAAATGTACCTTGTAATCCAGCAAGTATTTCAAAAATTGTAAAAACCCGCGAAGAAATTTTTCAATTTCGAACTGTTCTTATTTATTTCAAAGAATATTATATATTTCTGAAAATGTTGAAGATTTTCTAAAATTTTCCGAGAGCTTTTGAATTCTGGAGCTTTTCTATAACTTTAATTTAATTTGTTTTATAATTAAATTTTAGTTGTTGACGTAAAAATAGCAAAAATACTCTATAACATCAATACACCTCCGAATATAAAAGGACTTGTTGCCATAAAAGCTCTGTTTAAATTTAGTAAATATTAATTTAAACTACTTTCGTTTTCCAAATATATTTCTCATCTCTGTAAATAGCTTTCACAGTAATTTCACAGCCACTATTTATGATTCCAAGTAAAATAAGCCCCTAACAGACATTACTTATTCTGTTTATTTCCCTCGTTGCTTTTGTTGTTGGTGTTATACTCGCCAAGCACATGACCTACCGCAACTTAAGTTCAATTGTGGTGTGCTCCTCGCAAAGCAGGGATGTTTTTGGCAAAGATAAAAAAGCAAAAACAAAAACTAGAGAGCAAATATGAAAGCACACATTAAATAAAAACCAGATATACGAAATAAGAGGCGAATGCTTTGTGCTCTCTGAGTGCGTGCTGACAATGCTTTGGTCTGTTATTGCTATTGGCAGAGTTGTTCTATGTTCTATTGATGGTTAGTGGGAGAGATTTATTGTTCTTTTTATTAAATGAAATGCGTGGGATTCAGTAATTTTATGTTCGAAATTAGTTTTTATATAGAATTTGCTGCTCATTAAAGTTTTTGTTTAATTTTAATGATTTTTTTTGTTATTATTTATTCGAGATGATGAAAATATTTTATTACCAAAACTTTCAGCAGTGCAATTAAAAGCACATTTGATTGTTTATGATTTCATTTATATCATATATTGTATGGCATGCTATTGGAAAGCATATGTGCTACAGTGCGTATGAGTGATGTCTGTGGAAATCTTTACTAAATTAGTTTTCCGATGCGAATCGACAAAATTTTTATAATAGCTATATTTTGCATCGAAAAATAAAATTCGTTTCTAAAAAAAAAAAAAAATTATTTTCTAAAAAAAATTTTATTTCGAAAAATAGGTATATTAGTAGTAAAAGTAAATATTGAACAAAAAAAATATTTTGAAAAAAGAAAATATTATTCTAAAATATTAAATAAAATATATATTACTTCGAAAATCAAAATTTGTTTCGAAACAACTTATTTCAAAAAATAAATTTATCTTCGAAAAAAATTTAATTTCAAAAAATAGCTATATTAGTAGTATAAGTAAATATTGAACAAAAAAAAATTATTAAAAAATTATATTATTAAAATTAAATTAAATTAATTTAAATTAAATTAAAATAATATTATTAAATTTTTTTTTTCTAAAATATTAAAAAAATATATATTACTTCGAAAAATAAAATTTGTTTCGAAACAACTTATTTCGAAAAATAAATTTATCTTCGAAAAAAATTTAATTTCGAAAAATAGTTATATTAGTAGTAAAAGTAAATATTGAATAAAAAAAAATTATTAAAAAAAAAAAAATGTTTTCAAAAAAATTAGATTTCGAAAAAAGTAAACATTTTCTTTTCAATGTTTTATTATCAATTATGAATATAAAGTAAATAAATAAACCAATCACCTTTTAAAGTCTTGCCTTTTAACTATTCTTTTTATAATTTCCAACCCCACGCACCACATACAGAAACGAACTTCTTCACCCCTCTGTTAAAATGTCAAAGAAACTTCAAGCACTTTTAACTTTTCATAAGCGGAAAGCAATTTATACACACCTATAAAAATATATATGCATATGCATATAACTACAAACACACACATCGGCGCAGGAAAGAACTAAAGAATAATGAGCAGTCCATCAAAGCAGCAGCCGCACATGTAGTGGTGTGGTGAATACTTTTAATAAAGAAGTGAAGTTGCCAGGCAGGCAAAAAAAATATTAGAAAGAAGAGCGAAATGTCGAGAAGCTATAGCGCACTCTAATGAAAAATTGCACAAACAAAATTGAAAAAAAAAAAAACTTACAAAAACAACAAATATTGCGTAGAGTGTTAGGGTGAAAATGGTTGGCCTACATTTAGGACATGACATTAATGCTTCCGCATTGAAATGCGCTGCGATGCATGTGTAGTTGAGCACATGCATACATACAGTCATATATAATTTTCTATAGAAAGATAGAGTCGTTGTTAAAAATATAGATACATATAATTTTGCTGTATATAATTGTGGAAATAAATATTTTTGCAGACAGTTATACGACTTTGCTTTTGAGGGAGAATACAGGGGTAGGCATAAAGTACAAAAAAAAGTCAATAGTTTTAAAATAAATATTTTGAATAAAAATAATACAAAAAATGTGATAAATTAAAAAGTATTAATTTTATAGAAGAATTAAAAAAAATAATTAAGAAATAAATTTGTTTAATTACAGAAACAAACAAAATATAACAAATGAAATAAAAAAAATTAAACCAAAAATAAAAATTAGAATTATTTTTTATCAAATTTTTATTTTTTTAAACGAAAATTGTTAAAAAATAATTAATTAAAAATATTAAAAAATAAAACGAATTAATAAATAAATAAAATTTTAATAAAAAAATAATATTAAAAATTGTAAAAAATAATTCATTAAAAAAATAAAAAAATATAATGTATAAATAAATAAAGTTTTAATAAAAACGGATTTTATAAATTGTTAAAAAATAATTAATTAAAAAAATATAATTAAATAAAAAATGACAATAAATAAATAAAATTTTAATAAAAAACGAATTTTATAAATGGTTAAAAAATAATTAACTAACACATTTAAAAATATTATTAATAAAATTAATAAATAAATAAAATTTTAATAAAATATATTAAAATAAAAAAGATAATAAATAAATAAAATTTAATAAAAAGAGGATTTTAAAAATTAAAAAAATAATTAATTACAAAATATAATTAAATAAAAAACACAAAAAAAATTAGATTAAAAAAAATAAATAAAGTTATAAAAATAAAAATTGAAAAAATATAACTAAATAAAATAAGATAATAAATAAATAAAATTTAATAAAAAGAGGAGGAAATAAAAAAACAAAAAACAATAATTACATTAAAAAAAATAAATAAAATAATAAAAAGAAAAAAATCGAACAAAAAATTTGAATTATTAAAATAAAAAAATTAATTTAAATTTTTGAAAATCTTTTAAAATAAAAAAATATCCATACATGTATATATGTATGTATGCAATACTTATGTTGTAAATTAAAAATGTAAATTAAATCGCATATATTTTTACGTCAAATTTTTAAGAGAAAAAGTTTTTCTTCTCCTTTTCAAATAAATTTTTTATAAATTTATCTGTACTTTATTGAGATAAAATATGTTAAATATTTGAAGTGAACATTCCTATGTGTATATTAATAATAGAAAACATTTTTTTTTATTTTTAATTATTTTATTTTTATTTTTTAATTTATACTTAATTTTTGAATTATTTTTTTGTTATATTTACAACAATTAAAAATAATAAGTTTTCCAATATGTAGTTACGACCTCTTGTTAAGATGCAAGCAGCAGTTTCGAAAAATTTTAATTTTCAGCTTCTCCACCCTACTTGTTTACTTTTAAGGTAATTTCCACTGCGATTGGGATTTTCAGCTGTATTTGATCATCTGCACAGTAAAAATTTTATATTCTGATTTTTATGGATTTTTTTTATTAACGCTAATGGTCAAAAGTGTGTCTTTCACGCTGCTCTTCAACATTTTCTTATTAAAAAAAAAAATAATTATTATTTTAGTACAAATCTCACGCAATTAATACAGCTTCAGTTCGAACTGATTGTTATTTTTGATGATTTGTTAAGATTTTCTGATAACTTGCAACTCTGTGTGACTCTAAAGTGATGTCATTAACTATATATTCAGCTCATATACAACATACTTATGCAATTGCAAGCGCTCGTTTCATAATAGTTCGGAGCATAACTTCATATAATAATTTATAGAATCAGCCTTATTGGACTCGTGAATACTTCCACATCTATATTTATATGTATTGAACCGCTTTGCTGACTATTTTTAATGAAAAACATGCAAAGCTTTGCCGACTGACTTGCTTGCTTTATTGCATTATTTGCAAGCAACTTCTTATTGAAGTATGCGCAACTACATATGTACACTTGCAACACATATACACATCGGCTTGTGCCGCTTGCCGCACCAATTTTATTTACCTGCCAGTTGACAAGTGCCAAGTACATGCAAGCAGTCATCAAAGGCGTTGAAAAGCCAAGCTTATATGCGCATATGACGACATTGCATGCTGAAAATATGTGCTTATATACATATACATATATACACATTTACATATGCATGTATGTGTGGCACTCATAGCAACGCCATTAAGTCGAAACGTTTTAAATATAAATGCCCGCAAATACATAAGTGGAGTAAAGTTTCCTTCACCTTTTTGCCGTGCATTGAACTATGCGCATTTATCCTCACACACACACACACACACGCACACATACATATTGTACACTAAGCACCTGACGGCGCCACTCCGTGTATTTGAGTGTATGTGCGCTGCTTATGCAAACAGCATTGCATACATAACGGCGCACTTCAACAGCAGCTGCTGCGCGCTTTTGTAACCCTTTCATTACAAATAACGCTCCGCCTCGCACACTGTCTCTCCCCCACAATACACGACAATGTGGCAGACAGTCGCACAGTCAGCGCACCATACAGTCAACCAACCAAGCTGTCTGTGGCACAGTTAGCGTTCATGCAAGACAAAAGCAAAAACTTCAACTCAGCAATTTGAACACTGCCGACTGAACCCCAACCGACAGCGTCAAGTTGCAACGCTGAAAACCCACACAAGCTGCCGCTCAACAGTGCGCAAAATGTGTTGGAGGATGGTGTGGGGGTGGTGCAAAGTTGCATTAAAGCGGTCAGCGTTGTGCTGCGCCAACTCAAGGGTGGTTGGCCTCGTCGGCTGCTTCGTTGAACATGCTTGTGCGCCTGTAGCTATGCTTGCAATTTTTCGCTGCTTCGTCTGCTTCGTTTTTTTTTTTTGTTTTTTTTTTTTTTCGATTGCATACACTTGCAACCCTGGCAGTGCATTCGAGTGCGAAGTTGACTTCGTGTGGCACAAAGTGAGTGCTGTGTCCCACTGCCTCACTGACGAACCTTTAGCCGATGTAGACAAATAAAAAATATGAAATAAGTTCGCTTAGGTGAGCGCTCAAGTGGATTTTTGTTGAAAAATTTATTTACTTGTTGTTGTTGTAAGCTTGATTTTGTTATTGTTTTCATAATTTTTTTCTCTTTTCGATATAGAGTTTCGAATTTTTCTTCTTTTTTTTTGCCCGCCTATTTCAATCAGTTTCCAGATTTTGTCCGCCTTATTCGATGTTTTGTGTAGTGTTTTAGAAAAATATGTGTTTTATATGGCGTCAGATTCATACATTATGTAGTTTTGGAGCAAGTAAATCTCCGGCAATCGGTAATTTGTGGGTCAAATCTCTAGAACCCTTCTTCTAACGGTTCATTTCCTTCCTTAGCTTTCAAATGCATTTCTGATCAGACAAAACTGTCCCATCAGCACCTCAGATCTCGACGTAAATACAGTAGAGGTCTTTCCCAAGGCACTTTCATGCAGGAAGGTAATATATCATAGTCCAATACTTGAAACTGTACACATTTTTTAGAACAGCCTAACTTGGCAAGGTCCATACTAAACTTTTAAATTCATTACGTGTGTATTATTTGTAGAACTTCCGTTTTTTTATGCGAAAATATGCGAAAGTATTAAAGATCCCATAAGTTCCAGGCATCCACTAAGAGGTTGTTAAATTTTTAGGTTATGATGATTTTTTTTAATTTTTGCTTTCAGGTTAGATTTTATATACAGTAATTCATTTGGAGAGTTTACTTAACATTTTCGAAAACCAGTATTGGATCACACTAATAATTTATCGAATCTCTTTGGGCAATTTTGTTATGAAATCAAATTATTTTTCTGCCTTTTTATTGGTTAGGGTGAGCTTTTTTCACTTTTATAGGTTAGGCCGAATTTTCTACAATTTTTTAGGTTACAGTCTCCACGTTTTTTAAGCTATAGTGTTTTTTTTCGGAGAAATTTGACAGTTTTGTTCTGAAATCTGTTATTATATAGGTTAGGACGAGTTTTCCTTCCAGTTTCGAGGTTATGATGAGTTTTCCAACTTTTTTTTAAGGTGTCGATGGTTTTTTTTTCCGAAAAGTTGATCAGTTTTGTCATGAAATCTGCTATTCTATCGGTCAGGACGACTTTTTATTGTTTTTTTTTTAGGTTAGGTTGAATTTTCTCCACGTTTTTTAGGTTATGGTGAGTTTTCCTATTTTTTATTCAAGGCTAAGGTGAATTTTTCAGAATATTTTGTGAGTTTTTTCATGAAACCTGCTATTTTGATATGTTAGTTTGAGTTTTCATACTTGTTTTGAGGTTATTGTGAATTTTCTTTATTTTTTTTAGGTTATGGTGTGCTTTAGCTTGAATTTTCCTGGTTGAAATTAATATTTTTTGTACAAAATTATACTAGTTTCACAGTTATTCTCATTTAGCCGAAAACTAAGTCAGTGAAAGTTTAATTATGCAAAGAAATCTTCTACCAAGGTTTCTATTGATTCTGAACTTAATATTTTCTGACATATTTTCATTATCAACTCGTATCTGAAACTCAACGTTTCAACCTCGAAACGCTATATAAGCCTCAAACTACACGCACAACCTTCATATCGATTCTAAGTAAAGCATAACGCTTGCCACCGGCCAAACAGCCTAAACATGCTCAATATAATTATTGAAAGAAAAAACGTGCGCTTCTGCTGCAGTATCGCACTGCTTTCCGCCTTATTTCGCTAATCAAATAACAATCAGACGGACAACACGTCAGCTTATACCTTGAAATAAGACTAATTCATTTGGATTTTTGTTTTTAAATAAAATTCAGCAAAAGAACAAAACTACAACTAGACGCACATACACAAATTATACAAAAACAACAATGTTTTTTTTTTTTTGTTTTACCGTTGACGGGAATCACCTTCAAAGTCCTCGTAGTCTTCCGCAACGTGCGAATTCGTCAAAGACGCGTGCGCCGCCGCTGATTAAGGCGAGCAAAGCAAAGTCAAAGCGTCTAACAACAGCAGCAACAACAGTGCTAAATATAAATAAATTAAAAATAAACACGATACTAACTAAGCAGTTAACAGCTGTTGGCTTATTATTTGCGAAAAAACAAAATAAAAAAAATTAAAAAAACAGTCAGCAAGCCAAACAAAGTCAATTGGCGCATACAAACAAAAGACTTAAGCAACAAACTTGTTTTGCGCGCATTTTACCATATATTTGCATTTATTTACTTTTGGCATTTTAGCATTAGTGATTAGACAAAAAAAATAACAACAACAAAATGCGCAAAGTCTAAACAAATTGCTGAAATTTGTCAAAAAAAATTCATATATAAACAGAGATCTAGAGATATGAGCAACAATAACAACTGACCATAAATATGCAAAATAAAATGCGAAAATCACCAGCTGAACCTTGGCAATGAGCGAATTCGTCAACGAGGCAAACGTCACAAAATAAAAATAAATTTAGAAAAAAAAATAAAAATAAAAATTAAAAAAAAAAGTAAAAAAAAATAAAAATTAAAAGAAAAGTAAAATTTATTTTTTTTTCAAGAAAAAATTATAAAATAAAAACTAAAAAATTAACACAAATTAATATACATAAATTCAAGCAAATACACATGTATATGTGTGTGTCCGTGGCTAAAATGGCATGCTGCAGCAAACTTGTGTTGTTGTACCAGCAGTTAGCTTAGCCCCTTGGACGCCTTGTGGTGTATGCCGCAGCTGCGCAAAGCAACGTTCAGTCAACAAATATTTTGAAAATATGCATACTTTGACGGGTATTATATATTTTTAACACTTTTTACCGTTATTATTAATGGATTTTCAAGCACGCGCCATTTGTGTGAGTCAGCAATGCAGATTGCGTCGCCTTTGTGGACAATAAAACTGCATTTGCGCAATTTTTGTGAGATTATGAAAAATGCAAGAAAATTAACAAAAACAAAATAAAAATTAGTAAAAATATTTATTTAAAAAAATTTAAAATTAAAATATAAAAAAAAAAATTTAAAAAAAAAAAAACAAAAAAATATATATAAAAATACATATTATCTTAAAATGTGAGAAATTTTAAGTAAATTTATTACAAATTCTAAAGTTGTATATATTCTTTTTATAAAATTTGAATTTTTGAGAAATAATTACATCAGTATCAGTTTAACTACAAATTCATAAAAAAATGGTTTCTATTACAATAATTTTTTTTTTTTGTAAATTTATATTAAAAAATGAAATTATTTAAAATTGAAATGTTATTATTTAAAAAAAAAACTGTGCTTCGATTAAAACAAAAACAATATTTTACTTAAAAAAACAACTGAATAATCAAACAAAAAAATTATTTTCTCAAAATAAATAAAATAAATAATTTATTTTTCAAAAATCAAATTTAACAAATTGGATATATTTTTTTACAAATTACAAGTCATAATTTTACAAATTTAATTCTATTTTTTTTATAAAATTTCAGTATTTTTGCGAAATAATTATTTTATGATGAATACAAAAAAATTTCAATTACAAAAAAAAAGAATTTTAAAAAATAATTTTTTGTTTAATATAGATATGTGTTCAAAAATTGTCTTTAAATAATTTATTTTTATAATTTTTATTTGAATTTGAATTTTTATTTGTTATGTATATTTTATGTTCCAAAATAAGTATAACATTTTTTAAAATTTTTCTTAAATATTTATTTTTTCTACTTTTTTTCTTAATGCATTTATGAAACATCCACAATTTGGCGCTTGCGCATTTAATTCATTAATAAAATTTACAAATTAGTTTATTGTTTATTAATTCATTAATAAATTATAGCCATTTATGGCAATGCTTTAAGCAACTGTTTTGGTCAACCGATATATTGACTGAAGACTTCCGAGTTATTCGTCTTTTCATTATAATTATAGCGATGAATATGAATGTGAGTATGTATGTATGTGTGTATAGAGTGTGGAAAATGTGGGCGTGTGAGTTTAAGGTTGTGAATGTCACACTTGACGGTGACAATAGTTTGGCAGATGCAAAATATAATTTAAAAAATATTTTAAATACAATAAAAGAAAAGAAAAGAAAATATTAAAAAATATATTTATATATATGATCAAAATTACAAAAATATATTATAAATAAAAAAAATGCTTTCATAATAAACAAATATTTTAAAATAAAATTAAATACTTATATGTGACCTGGTCTACGAAAAGGGAGCTAACGTGCGAAAACTAGTTTTCTGGGAAACAGCTGTTAAAAATAAACAACCCTCATCTTCCATCCGAATCAACTAAAAAGTAAAAATTTATTTTTTGACACCTTTCCGTAGACCAGGTCACATATATAAAAATAGTTTCATCAGTAATCAAATGAATGAAATAATGAAAAAATAATAAAAATAAAAAAGCCTATTTTAATTAAAAAATATTAACAAAAAAATGTGTATTATTGTTTTATTTAAAAAAAAAGAGTATTTAATTTAAATATTAAAAAATAAAAATTATAATTGAAAAATAAAAATTAGACAAAAATATGTACAAAATATATAAAAATAAAAATATTACAAATTTATTAAAGTCAAAAGAAATACATTTCGAGAAGTAGTCAAAGTTAAAAAAGATACTAATATAATAAAACAAAAACAACATTTATAAAACAATTGAACTACATGATAAAAATAAATCCAAAAAACCATTTATCAAAAAAATATATAAATGTTAGAACAGTTAATATGTTTGAAAAAATTAAAAATATAAAAAAATTTAATTAAAAAAATAAATATTATACAAACTTTTATGGAGATTTAAAAAAAAATTTAATTTTGAAAAAAAGTAGTTTTGAAAAAAATATTATATTTACTTAAAAAAATATAAATTTGCAAATAAAAAAAAAAATAATAATCCCTCAGTCAAATTTAAAAGTTCATTATATATTGTGGCTGTAATTCTCAACATTTAATTTAAGAAAAAAATAACTAAAATATTTAATACGAAAAAATTTATAAAAAATTTAACTATATGATAAAATTAAATTATATGTATACATAAATGTTAAAAATAATTAAATGAAATTAAATAACATTTAAAATTAATGATTTAAATATGCGTTAAAAAAATAATTCTTCATAATATTAAATTACACTAATTTTAACAATTTAATTTAAAAAATATTAATAATTTTATATATTAAAAAAAAAATTTTAATCATTTCATAAATAATTAACTTTGTTAAACATTAATATTTTTTATTATTATTATTAATTGTTTTTTGCTTTTTTTAATTTTATTTTTTTATACTATACCATTTTATTGTTTATTTTATATATTTTATTTTATTTTCTTATTTTTGTTTTTTTTTTTTTATATATTATTTTATGCTTCTGTGTGCATTTATTTGTTTTTTGCATTCTACAAACCGTTAAATATACTTCTTTATATACATACATATACATATATATGTATATGTATATTTAAGTGCATATAATCTATATTTCTACATAATTCACCTGAGCGCGTAAAATAATAATTACTAAGAAATAATATTATTAAAAACATAAATTGTTTATATATGTATGCGCCAATATTCGTTTCTACAATCATGCATACATATATGTATATTAGCATGTGCAGCAATAAAAACATGCTCATGCAGTAAAATATAGTAAAAAGAATAAATTCTCGCGTTGCTACATACCTATGCATGTGTGTATGTATGTCTGCTTGCAAAAATTTATGCTTATACATTTATGTATAGCAGCAGCGTGCATAAAATTTATTTTATTTTTAAGGTCAACAGGAAAACTGTAAAACTTGTCTAATGAGTTTGACTAAAATGACGCATTCACACACACACACACACACACACCAACGTAGCATGCTTTGCGATTTTATACATATATTAAATTCAACTGTGTGCACACACACCCACTACATAGCTTTGTAGGGGCAGCAGATATAGCTTGTTGTTCACTTAAACCGTTTTCTGCCATACTCTAATTATTTTTGTTGTTATTTTATTTTTTTGTTTGTATTTTTATTTATCAATAATATATTTTTTTATACTTTCCTTTGTTAAAATTAAATTTTTTTTTTTAAACATTTTTTTCGTTATATATTTTTTTATTTTTTCAAAATATTTTTTTTTTAAATATTTTTTTTTTTTAATTTTATCAATTTTTTTAATTTATTTTCAAAATTTTTCCAATTTTGCGAAAATTCTAGCCAAATTTTATGCAATGCTCTACATTTAGCATACAGTTTCATGCATCAACACGCACTGCATGGCGATTGTTGTGCGTTGTTTTCAGCCAGAATGTGACAAATAAGTTAATAAACTTTTAAGTATTCATTAAGGAAATGCTTAAATAGCGTTCTATACAGTCAAAGTATGTGTTTATGTGGTTGTTAGTGCTATTGCGCGGATTGTATGCATTTTCTTAAATTAAATGTCAGGTTCAAGTTGAAGAATAAACGTGTGGGTGTCGGCAATTACTTAGTTATACGCCCAGTATGTGCGAGAAATTTGTTGCTAGGCATTCAAAATTTACATAAAAAAAATTTTAAATACAAAATTTTTATTGGGAAAAAAGTTTCAAAAAATTCAATTAAAAAATTATTACTCATAAACATATAAATAAAAAAGTAAAAATATACAAAATAATTTAAATTAAACAATAATTTATAAAATTAAATTTTGTTAAATACATTTTTTTAAATTTAAGTATTTAGTATTACAAATTATATAAATTAAAATATAAGTATAGAAATAGATTCAATTAAAAAGTTATTTGAAAATTAAATTTTATCAAATAAAAAAAAATATAAAATTGTTTATAATGAAAACGAAAAATAATTAAATTTGGTTTTTATGGAATTTAAATTAAATTTTGTTTCTATAGAATTTATTTTTTTATACATTATTTCAATTCAAACTATAATTTTCCAAAAATTTCAAAATATTTAATAACATTTATTTTTTTATTATTAAACGAACTAACTTTTTTGGAAATTAAAATAAAAAATATTTGGAAAAAATCAGTTTTGGAAATTTTACTTTTAAAAAATAATAAATTTTAATTTTTCTCGATTTAAAAAAAAAATCACATAGTCAAATTACTTCAATGTATGTTGTTACTGTAATTCTCAGCTTTTCATTTTGCATTCTTTATCGATGCACAAACTGATATTTATAACCACAGAAGTCGGCATTAAAGCCATATTGAACGCTTGGTAATTTGATAGCGCCAGCATAATGGTGTAACAGTTGGCGCCAGTAAGTATAATGCAAACACAACAACAAAAGCATAATTACACTTTTTATGCCAAAAAATAGTGTGAAAGGAGTGTGATAAAATAGTAAAGGAGCTAACTGTATACATATATGTGTGTGAAAAAAAAATGTTTTCTCACCATTATGCATATGTACATATGTATGTATGTATATATTTATATCTGGGTAACAGTTGTCAATGTCAAGTGGTTCAAATTTCATTTAAATTACAACCACTTGGGAGGTGTGAAAGCGTCATTACAAGCAAGTTTTTTATATATTTTTTTCAAATAATTTTCATTTTTTTTATATTTTTATAGAAATTAAATTTTTTATCATTTTTTATATATATATTTTTTTGTCATTTCTTTAATGTTCTTTTTTATTATAAATTATTATTATATATATATATATATATCAAGTTTATTAATTTTTTTATGAAAAAGAATTACTGCTTTTTAGTCACAATCCTTCAATTTCGTTCAAGATTCAAGACACATAGCAATAAAGGCATATAACTTTTTTGCATATGTAACCTGCAACCGGTTTACCCTCCTCAGCAACATTCGGATTCAAGTAGAAAATAAAATTTGAGCTGAACTTAATATGAGAAGCTTGAAAGAAGCCAATGTTGCAGGCGTTGTTTATTAGTAACACATCCTCCTTGCAACATGTTGCAGAATATATAAATATTCTTCAAATTAAAAAAAATAATCTGATAGCAACATGTTTCAGCAACATGATACAATTTATTGATCCAGTATTTTTACCAAATTCCTTAAAATTTGCAAATAATTCTGCTTTAGACTTTTTTTACTTTTAGCAACATGTGTCAGCAACATGCCTATATATTTGCACCTTTCAGCAATATGCATTTTTGACAAACATTTTAATTGCTTTTTTTAATTCGGAACATTTGGAATAGCAACATGTTTCAGCAACATTACAAAAAATGTTTGGTATTTGCTAATATATTGCTAACATGTTTCTGCAAACATGTATCTATAGCAGCACTCAGCAACATGTTTATTATTTTTTACTTATTAAAAAATAATTTCGAATATTGCTTTTCAATTAGGATTATATTAGAAAAAATATTTCCGAGGGTAACGCAACCATTAAAGCAATTTTAACCTTTAGCAACATTGCTTTAGAAGAAAACAGTAAACAGTAGACAAATATAAAACGAAACTTTTCAAAGCAAATAAAATAATATGTAAATAATAATAATTAAAAATTCTCTCAAGATTATTCACTTTCAGCAAAGCTTAGTACCAATTTGCTTAGCAACATGTTGCAGAGCACAATAATTTATAATTTATTATGGAATTTTTACATATCTCAACATATCGTTCTTCAAATTCCCAGACACGTAAACTAATTCATACTATTTCCCCTTTCTCCCTCTTTCCAGGAATTATGACACTGAGCCGTGGCCCGTACAGCGAGCTCGATAAAATGAGCCTTTTTCAGGATCTAAAACTGAAACGACGAAAACTCGATTCAAGATGCAGCAGTGATGGCGAATCAGTAGCCGATACCTCCACCTCCTCGCCCGATCTATTAGCACCGATGTCGCCGAAAATGTGCGATACCGGCGGTGCAGGCGCTGGCGGTGGTGGCGGTCATGGAGGTGGCGTCGGCGGTGCGCTTTCCTCCCTACCGTTGCCCACCGCCGTCGTCACCTTGACGGCAACATCTACCATTGCGCCCGTCTCTGTTGCCGCAGCTGGCACTGTCTGCTCGAGCAGCAGTGCGCCAACTGGCCCCAGCAGCAACTCCGGTCACAATGTGTGCACAGCAACACCACCAAATGCCACCACTACGGTGGTTGTGTCCGCTGGCAAAGCGGCAGCCATAAAAGCTGAACAGAAACACCAACAACAGACTGAAATTCACTCGTCCAGCGGCACTGTGAGCGCAGCAGCCGCCTCGTCTGTGATGTCACCGCCGCCAACAACAACAGTGCGCATGTCACCAGCGCCCGCGACTGATCTGAGCCTACCGGCAGGGCGTCGTACACCCAGCAATGCGACGCCAACACGCGCTACACCTACACCACCGCATAATAATGGCAATGCGAGCAGTAGTTGCGGCACCAGTAATGGTGGTGGCAGCAGTCGCGCCTCACCGGACTCGATGGATGAGCGTCCGTCGACAACGACCACAACCACAACGGGTGGCACACAGATGTCCACAAATGGTATACACAGCAGCGCTGGTGGTGACTGTATGCAAAACACTGCAAGCTCCGAGTGTGGTGTTAGCAATTTAAGTGTCATACGCTCTGTGAAGGAGGAGCGCATCGCCGCCTCGCCTACAAAAATGCTCTCCTATCACCAGCATCAACAGCAAATGCAGTATCAGCAGCACGCACAGTCCGCGCCATCTCCAACGCAATCCAAAGGTCTCACGCAGTCGCAGCAGCATGTTAGCGTGCTGGTGACGCCATCACGCATTAAGTCTGAGCTATCACCACAACAGCAACAGCATGCGCAGCAAATGCCGCCAACATCGCTGCAACATCTTGCGCACCACCCGGCTTACTCAACGTCTGTATCGAGTGCGACCAGTTCAGCGACATCGACTTCCGGCGCGGTGACTACCACAACCAGCTCCAGTGCCGCAGCATTGCACGCTAGTTCGCCATCGCCGACGTCATTGCCAACATCGGCGGCAGCGGCAGCAGCAGCGGTGGCCGCCGCAGCGGCACATCATCCACAACTGCATCACCCGCCGCCGCCCATCGTGCAGACGCATCACCTACATCAACAGCTCACACAACCGCAGTTGCGTAAGAGCAGTCCGCCAACCGGTCTGGGACTGCCGCAGCAGCATTTACTCAACCAATCCATGCAGCATTTGACACAACAGCAGCAATTGCAGCTGTTGCAACAGGCGGCCGCCATGTCACAGCGCCCGACGCAGATGTCGCCGAATGCCATTAGCTCATCGCCAGGCGCGCGGCATCAGTCGAGCGCTTCATCGCCACATCAACATTTGCTACAGCAGCATCATCATCACCAGCAACAGCAACAACAACAGCAACAGCATTTACGCATTAAAAAGGAGCCAGCGCAACTGTTAGCCGCCGCCGCGGGCAGTTTATTGGGCAACAGCGGCGGTGCGCAACGTCATTTACACTCGCCACATCACCATCACCCATCATCGCCACAACAGCAACAACAACAGCCACCACCACAGTTGCCGCCACAAGCACTAGGTAATATTGCACAGCTGATACATCCCGCTTCGCTGCAGTTACGCCATCCCAATCGCGAAGCGGCCATACTTTTTCATGTGAAGAACGAAGTGCATCAGAAAGTGGCCGCCGCGCAGCTTATGCAACCCGGCGCTGCTGCTGCCGCAGCCGCTGCGGCACAACGCATGGTCTGGGTCTCGAATGCGCGCATAAACGGCGTTAAACCGGAGGTTATCGGCGGTCCACTGGGCGGTTTACGTCCGGGTGGACCACCGCAATCACCGTCGCCGCATCACTCTTCGTCCTCCTCGTCTTCACAGCTGTCGCCGCAAACGCCTTCACAAACACCGCCACGCGGTACACCCACAGTTATAATGGGCGAAAGTTGTGGCGTGCGCACCATGGTGTGGGGCTACGAGCCCGCGGCACCAACAGCCGGTCCATCGCCTACACATGGCGGCAACAGCAATAGTGGTAGTGGTGGTCTGCATCAGACGCCACCCTCAACGCCACAACATCCACACGGACAGCAGCAACATCAGCAACCGCCCTCCTCTATGTCATCGCTCTCACAACAGTCACATCACTCATCACAGTCATCACTGCAGTCGGCCTCCTCACCATCGGCGGGCTCCATAACGCCAACGCATACGCCCGGACCGTCGCCGCAAAATAATGAGGAGGCCGCGCAACTATTGCTTTCACTGGGTCAGACGCGCATACAGGATGTGCGCCCGCGACCGCACCAGTTTCGTACGCCACATGCGCTCAATATGGAGCGACTGTGGGCGGGCGATTACTCGCAGTTGCCACCCGGCCAGATACACGCGCTCAACTTGAGCGCGCAACAGCAGTGGGGTAGCACGAATGCGACGGGCATGAATCGCGGCTTAGATGTGCCGCACGAGCCTACGGACGAGGATGATCAGCCGCTGGTCTGTATGATCTGTGAGGACAAGGCGACCGGCTTGCATTATGGCATCATCACGTGTGAAGGGTGCGTAGTATTAACTCAATGAGTTGCAGTTCTTTAAATAATATTACTGTTATCTTTTCTTCCTCACAGTTGCAAGGGCTTCTTTAAGCGCACCGTGCAGAACAGACGCGTCTATACCTGCGTAGCCGATGGCACGTGCGAAATAACCAAAGCGCAGCGCAACCGGTGTCAGTATTGTCGATTTAAGAAGTGCATCGAACAGGGCATGGTGTTGCAAGGTACGTGCGCCTACATACTTACAGACATCTAACTGTAAATAAAATAAAATAAAAAAAAATAATATTTCTTATTTCTCTTCACACAGCCGTGCGCGAGGATCGCATGCCGGGCGGACGCAATAGCGGCGCCGTCTACAACCTCTACAAGGTCAAGTATAAGAAACACAAAAAGTCCAAGCAACAACAGCAACAACAACAGCAGCAATCACAGCAACAGCATATGCATTCACCACACCATCAATCGCCGCTCTCACCACATCATCAACAGCATCTGCTATCGCCGCAACAGCATCTGCATCAGCATCAGCAACAGTTGGCTGCAGCCGCCGCAGTCGCTGCCGCTGCGCAGCATCAACACTCGAAGCTTATGAGCGCCACGCTGGGACAGGGTGAGTTGAAGCCAATGTTCTTGGGTCCATCCATCAAGCAGGAGCACCTACAACAGCAGCAGCAGCAACAGCAACACCAACAACAGCAGGCTGCCCAACTCCATTCGCCACATCAGCAGCAGCTGCATTCGCCACACCACACGTTGCACGGCTCGCCACATGGCGCGTTACCGCCGCACTCAGCGGCCAGCGCGCTGCACAGCCCGCTTTCTCATGGGCCGCCCTCTCTTCCGCCACACACCTCCTCATCATCTTCATCCTCGTCGTCGGCTTCATCGGGTGGCAGCAACAGCAGCTCACAGCAACCATCACACCATGCGCTGCACTCGCCACATCATGCGCTAGCGCATGCGCATCATCTGCAAGCGAACGCGTCACATGCGCCGCCGCACTCACAACAGTTGCATCAGCAACAACAGCAGCAGCATGTGCAGGCGACGCAGCTACAGGAGACTGCCATCAAATTGCCCTCGCATTTGGTTAACGGTACAATACTTAAGACTGCCCTAACGAATCCCAGCGAAATCGTGCATTTGCGACATCGGCTCGATTCCGCCGTGAGCTCGTCAAAGGATCGCCAGATCTCGTATGAGCATGCGCTCTCCATGATCCAAACGCTGATCGACTGTGATGCCATGGAAGATATCGCCACATTGCCACATTTCTCCGAATTTCTCGAGGATAAATCGGAGATTAGCGAAAAATTATGCAATATCGGTGACTCCATCGTACATAAGCTGGTATCGTGGACGAAGAAATTGCCTTTCTACTTGGAGATACCCGTTGAGATACACACCAAACTGCTGACGGATAAATGGCATGAGATACTCATACTCACCACAGCGGCGTACCAGGCGTTGCACGGCAAGCGCACGACACCCAGCACAACGACGCCCGGTGGCGGTGGGTCAACCACAGCGCATGCTTCTTCCACCACCAGCTCGAGCGGTGGTCGGTCTAGCGTAGGCGCGACACCACATTCGCCCGCCTCAGCCAATCATCATCACAATCATCATCACACGCATCATATGAGCGGCTCACCGCATGCCACGAGCAGTAGTCTGAATTTGCCACACCAGCTGCATCATCATCATCAAATGCAGACTACAACGCCACCGCTACAGAAGGAGGATCCCGAATTTGTGGATGAGGTGAATGCTCATCTGCTGACGCTGCAAACGTGCCTCACCACACTGATGGGCCAGCCCATTGCTATGGAACAGCTGAAGTTGGACGTCGGTCATATGGTGGATAAAATGACACAGATCACCATCATGTTTCGGCGTATTAAACTCAAAATGGAGGAATATGTGTGTTTGAAAGTGTACATTTTGTTGAATAAAGGTGAGTTGTAGTGGTGAGATTTTCTCTCGAATTGCATCAGTGGTACTACAATAACAACTTAACTCATATTTTCCCATTTTTAGCAGAAGTGGAATTGGAGAGCATACAGGAGCGTTATGTGCAGGTATTACGCACGTATTTACAACACTCCTCACCGCAGAATCCACAAGCCCGTCTCACGGAATTGCTGTCGCACATACCAGAGGTGAGTTGAATGCCAGAAGCCATTGCAATACCCATGCATACCGATGTCAATGGTCTTATGAGTCAGAAATTATGCCGCGTTTAGCGCGAGCCGTCCATCTCCTTGTAGACATTAGTGAGAGGTTGATTCCTTCTGAAGCTTTAGCAGTTATATTATATTATTCTTCTATTTCTATTATATTCTTTAAACAAGCTTCATAGATCTAGGGCCCAGTTGATATATCCATGGATCCAAAAGCGAAGTAAAAATCACTTCTAGCGGGAGGCTTTAGGAAATACCACTATAGGGACCTCTGAGATGTCGACCCCTCAGACAAGAACTCTAGACCCAAAGGTTTTGTCCCATGCTGCAGAAACAGGCACATTTATACATACTTTTGAGATGTCGAGCCCTTAGAAAAATTTTCCAGCTCTAGAACGCAGAGGGTTGTCAAGTATTGCAGAAACAGTGACTGTTGGGGCTAATCCCTCAAACAATTAGTATTTTCCCAAATCTAGTATTTTGAAGTATTATTCAGCTCCTTATGGACTATCCGCTGATGATACGTAGTCTAATCGTTGATATATTTCTCTTGGTTCATACAAAGCTTACATGTCTAAACATCCTTCTCTTTTGGGAAGACCCTTTATAAACTCGATATACGCAGCTCAAATAGCAAATTTTTATTTAACCCCTTTCTTTCTTGTTCTTAACCCCACTAGATTCAAGCTGCTGCTAGTCTATTGCTCGAAAGTAAGATGTTCTACGTTCCCTTCGTTTTGAATTCGGCCAGCATAAGGTAGCAAATGCTTGAACGTGGACTACTGCCGATCGATGATGATCCGCCTAAACCGAAGCGATTGATGATTATACAACAACAACAGCAACAAGAACGAGAACAGCAGAATGAAGATGAGCAAGGAGAGCCAAAAGTAGAACAACAACAACAATCGAGTAATTTAATGAAAGCGCGTAGACGTGCTGCAACCGAAATGGCTGAGCGCCAGCAAAGACAGCAAGAGGATTTACAAAAGCAACAACGAGAGCAAAACCAAAAGTCAGCAACGGAAAAGCAACAACAACAACAACCAGCAAGATTTTGCCTACCCATGTTGGAGTTACCCAGAATCAAAGTGGAGAACAATGTGCAGCAGCAACCGAGCTACTCAATGGATGAGGACGAAGTCGATACGGATGAGGAAGAAGAGGAGTTACGCAATATGGAACAAAGGCAACAACAACAACAACGACAGCAGAAGCAAAGCGCCAATGAGATTACAGCACCTATGAAATCACCAACAATAACGCATTTGATGGAGCCAACCACATCGATACTGAAGACCTCATTGCTGGCAGGCGCGGCCGCAACACTGGCAACGCTGACGGCAGCCGCTGAGCAGGTAAATCGTAAGGCGCAATCGCCGCAAGCGCATGGTGGTAGAGTGAGCGCGCGGGCATTGACTGGACGGCAAACACCGGTGGCGGATAATAGTCTGACAGAGAGTAAAAGACTGCAAGCACAACAGCAACCACAAATACAACAACAACAAGTACAGCAACAACAGCAAGAGCCTAAACCCACAATGCCTTATAAGTCCATATTGCAAACGGCACTTATGGGTGAGCGGCCGCCACAGTCACAAACGCCACCGACGCCGCTGCCGCCGAAATTTATGCGCGCATCAGGCTTACAAACCGCTCCGCCGCCGCATGTTTTGAAGACCGCAGTTACGCTAGCAAGTCTCAGTGAAATTGCGGCAGCGCGTCAGCAGCAGGAGGAGGAAGAGCGCCGTTTGCGCGAGCAACAACAGCAGCAGCAACAGCAACAGCATCTATTGTTACAACAAACACTGCCATTGAAGAAGAAGAAGAGTTTTCTGCAACAAAAGCTAACTGCCACATGCAGCATGTTGACGACAGCGGCTACGTTACTGCAACAACAACAACAGCAGCAGCAACCGAATACAATCACTATACTGCCAGTGGAAGCCAGCATCAACAATCACACTGCCAATTCAGCCGCAAATGCCGCTGCAACCACAACAAAGTTCGTATTAAATAATATAAGCGCGGGCGCGAGTGGCGCTAGCGTATTGCGTTGCACTTCAACAGCAACAGCCACAACAACAGCGACGACCACACGCTCCACTGCCACTTTTGTAAACAACATGCGACGAAGCGCATGCGCCACAGATACTGCAAGCAAGAACAACAATACGAAAAATGCTGCCAACAGCTGTCAAGCGATCGCCACACAAACCATAAAAATACCAACAGTGCGCACAGCGACGGTGACGACGCAAACGCAAACCGACGAAATGCATGCCGCCGCCGCCGCCACTGCTGCAATAGCAACAACAAGCGGTGCACAGGCAACGTTGCACGCATTAACAGCTAGCAGCCATGTAATCACGCGCAAGCTAAGCTCTGCTCTACAACAACAACAACAACAACAAGCAATGACAAGCGCGCCAGCAACAACATTGCTCTCACTGCCGCCGCAAGCGTCGATTGCGACGCGCCGCGTCTCGCCACAACGCCAAACCACATTAGTTACTGCCAACACAACGAATGCGCACACGATTAGTGCCGCTCCGCCCACAACTACTGCCACAGTCACTGCCACCGCTGCCCCGCCCTCCACAGCTGTTACTGTTGTTGTTTTTAAAACATTGTTACCTGATGACTGAATTAATTAACTTTTTTTTTTAATTATTAGCAAAGCAAAAGAGAAAAAGCTTTTCATTTGCAGAAAGCTCACCACATACGAAGTAAGATTTTTCATTCGTTATAATGCGTTAACCATTTTGTTTACGAAAATTATAGATAATTGTCATATATGTTGTAGCGTTTAAGCATCACCACAGCTCCTATTGAAAGTCCTTCTCTAACGCATGCACATTAGTAATGAAAGCTTAAAGAATCCATATACCTATTATTTGATGTATTTAGGGGATTTGCAATTGGGTTTGGAGCGAAATTTCGTTTGCACTATTATTGGAACTGCAAAACTCTCTCTCATGGAAAGAAAATGTGTCTCATTGAGAAAGCTTTGCGATATAGATGAAAGCTTCAAGTGAAAGCAGTAAAGTAGTTTAACCGGAGCTTTCTTAGTTTTTTTGTGTATCTGAAATTATTATTAAATTCATACCGGCAGTTTTATAACATATTTAAAATAAATTTTGAAATAGAAAGTTTCAAAATATTGCATGAAAGCTGCACAAAAATCTTTTCGAAGTCTCTTGCATCAAAATTAAAAAAAAATTTGGTTTTCTTTTGAAAAGTTAGTTTTTGAAATTTTATTAAATACTTGAAAAAATCAAAGTTATATGCTATACAGCTGTGCTCAAAGCTTTTAAAGGTAAAAATTTCTTTCAAATAGAGAGAGAGATTATAGAGAGCTTTTGGAGTTTGTTTTAAAATTTTTTTTTAGTTTTTTATTTTAAAAATTAATTTTATTAAAAAAAATATTTTTATTTTATTTAAAATTTTTTTATTTTAAAAATATTTTTTTTTAATTATTTTTATTTTAAAAATTATTTTTTTATTGTTTGTGTATATATTTTTATTTTTAATTAAATTATTTAATAAAGGTTATTTTATTCGGAATTTTTTTTATTTATTAATGCAGACATTTTAACGCTTTTACTCTGCATTATTATTTTCTAGAAATGTTTTTAGTTATTTTAATATGTTTTTAATTAAAGTTTCATAAATATTTTATTATTATTTTTTTAGTTATTAGTAAAAAAAAATACTAAAAAATTCTTTTGAGTGTTTATAATTGCATTTATTATTTTGTTTGTTAAGTTTTAATTTATTTTTATTTTATTTTAATTATTAAAAAAAAGAAAGTTCATAAATATTTTATTATTATTTTTTTAGTTATTAGTAAAAAAATACTAAAAAATTCTTTTGAGTGTTTATAATTGCATTTTTTATTTTGTTTCTTAAGTTTTAATTTATTTTTATTTTATTTTAATTATTAAAAAAAAATATTTTATTTGGAGATTTTTTATTTATTAGTGTAGGTAATTCTAAATTTTTTTTCAAATATTTTAATATTAATTTTTTTTTTATATTTTAATTTCTTTTAATTGTTTTAAACCTTTTTTAATATTTTTATTTATTTTATATTACTAAAAATATTAATTTGAGTTTCTTTTAATTTCTTTAATTATTTTAAACCGTCATCATTATTATTTTCTGAAACTTTTTTAATTTTCATTATTTTTATTATATATTATATTTTTTTTATTTATATTATTTAATATATATTTATTAATTATTTTTTTATCTTATTTTATATATTTATTTTTTTTTTGTATTTATTTTTATTTAATTTCTATAATTTAATAGAATATATTATTTTTTTCGAAAAATTTTAATTATTTTCCTTTTAATATACCATTAATATTTTTTTTTTGTAATATTGCAAACTAATTTATGCTCCAGACTCTAAAAATTTTGTTTAAAAAAATTATAATTTATAAATTTTTATTTTTGGGAACGAAAGAAAATCTTATAGACATAAAATTGAGTTTTTGCTTCTGGTTAAGTCAAAATAAAATATTTTCCTCATTTTGAAATACAAAAAACAATTACAAATCTGCTTGCTGGCTCACATAAACAGCTGGAAATTGCGCAAAACTTTGACTTTTAGTATATTCTAATGCTATTTTTACGAAAAAAAGTAACAATTTATGGACTTTTCAGTGTAATTATTTTTAAAAATAATATTTAAGCATAAAACAAATAAAACCGCAAAGTCGTGGCAAACTACCACACAGGCTTTGCGGTGAAGGACAGATGGACTTTTTAAATGTTAATAAGAAAATAGTGTGTAATTTTTATACTAAATATATACATAAATGCATATGTAAATGCCAAGAGTATTGGTGAAACGGTGGAAAAAGTGGAAAAAAATAAAAACAAAATTTTGGAAAATATTTTAAATTTTCAGAATAAAGCTTTTTTTCACTTTTTGTAGGAAGAAATGAAATAAATATAACAGTAAATTATGTCTATTTAGCATAGAATATAGTTGCTAAGTAAAACAATGTTAATTAATGTAGTAAAAGTATAATTAAGAAAAGCAGTTGCATAAGCGGAGTTAAAATTATAATGAATAAAAAAATTTAATTTTTAGTGACTTGCAATTATTATAATTTAATAAAAACTAGCAGAACGCATAAAAAATGTACTTGTGTTAGTTTTTAAATATGTGAAAGTGAAAAAATTGATTATGTGCAGAAAATTGTTAGTGTTAAAAATGATAAATTTAAGAAAAATTAAGGAAAAATTAAAATAATTATTAAGAAAAAATTAATTAAATTTGTAATTAAACTTTAAGAAAAAATTAAAATAATTTTAAGAAAAAATTAATTAAATTTTAAGAAAAAAATAATTTAATTTTAAGTAAGAAAATGTATGCAAAAAAATACTATAATATATAATGTTCAACAAAAATTATGTGAATTTAAATAAAAATAAATAATAAGTTTAAAATTTTTTTATAAATAAAAGTTGAAATATTTGTTAAAAATATATAAGAAAAAAAATCTGATTTACATAAAAAATTATAAATAACAATTGTAAATGTAATATTTGTTTTAAAAATAAAGTATGTATTAAAAACAAAAATTGATTTATGTAAAAAAATAAACGTTTAAAAAGCACTTAGCGCCCAAATGTATGCAATTAAATGCTGTACACTGTCATTTGTTATTTGTATGTACGTTAGGTGAGAAAGTAAATGGAAAATTATTAGCCAGTAAGCATTGCAAGCATATATAAATACCATACATGCATATTTAAAAGCAAATAAATAATTAAGCAAAAAACGTTGTAGTTGTAAACTAAGCATTTGTACAATAGTACTTGAGCGTTTCTTTTCACTAAGCGTTTGTCGTTGTTTCGTTTTTTTTTTTTGTTTTTTTGTTTATTGGAAAGCGAGCGAAAGTGCAGAGCCGTAAGCTAGAACCAGCTAAACCACGCCCACATGCCTAAATGTATGCATACACAAGCCGTTATATATGTTGGTACATACATGTATATAAGTAACTGCATATATGTACATAGAGTAAGTGTATGTATGCTGGCATATACATTTAATTATAATATTACATATGTATGTATGTAGTTGTTGTTGTGTGTGTATGCCAATTGTAATTATATATACATAGCAATGTAATTAATCTGATAAATTTAGTGTGTTAAGCGTGTTTCTTTCCTATTTACTAAATGCACACACACACACATGCATACACATTATACACCAATATGCATCTATAGCATTTAGTGCGAAGAATAAACTATACAAACATACATAAAGCGCATATAAATATAAGTAAATGCCTACAAACACACACACACATACAAAAAGAAAATGAATTAATTAATAATTACATAAACATACATACATACATACATGTAAGCGCATATATACATAAACATAAGCGTGCATATATAAATATTAACATTTGTAAGCAAAAATTATGCATATATATATATAGAAATTTACAAACACACACACATATATACATACAAACATGCATTTTAATTGTAATTATAATTATATTTAATTATTAATATATATATATATATATATATGTATTTAAGCTAACCGTTAATTGTGTTGAAGCATATACATACTATGTTATATTATATATACATACATACAAACATATGAGCATAAAGAATTACCATATATACCTTTTATTAAGTAAACAAACGTAAATTAAGATTAAAACAAAAAAAAAACAAACAAATTTAAGCTGATGAAATGCCGCCTATGTTGTATTCTTTTGTAAAGTGTTGTAGTTAATTAAGTGTTTGCTTTTAATTAAAATTATTGTATTTTTTAATTGTTTAAATGTCTGTCATTACTTACATACATAGAAATACATAGTACATGTGCATACCTACATACATAAAATACATACTAAATACATACATATTATATGAGAAAAAAAAAGAAACAAAAACCTATTGCATTCAAGCATTTTTTTCTGTCACTATACATTACATACATACATACATATAAATTGCATACTTATCATATATGAACATGTGCTTATACTTAGCTATGTACTACGTTTAGTCTTTATAGATTTGTCCTTCCTAATGACCAAAACTTTGCTTAAGCACTTCATTTGTCTAATTATACAACGGTGTCGGGGCGGGTGTATTAGTGCGCTAGAACAAAATTTGCCATAAACTAGTAAGCTTGCAAGCTTTCACTGAATTCTAAAATAGTGCTAGAGCTTTCATTGTTGTTAGTAAGCTTTCATTATTATTTAGAAGCTTTCATTACTATTGAGAAGCTTTCATTACTATTGAGAAGCTTTCACTATTGTTAGGAACCGCCAAACAGTTTACACTGCAGCTAGAAAACTTTCGCTGAAGCTTGAAATATTTCACCGCCGCTAGAAAGCTTTCACTACTGCTGGAAAGCTTTCACTTCTGTTAGAAAGCGTTCACAGCTGCCAAAAAAACGTTTTCATTACTGTTTAAAAATTTCAACGCTGTTAAGAAGCTTTCATTACTGTTAAACAGTCTCAGCGCTCTTTAGAAGCATTCATTACTGTTAAACAGTCTCAGCGCTTTTAAGAAACTTTCATTACTGTTTAAAAGTTTCAACGCTGTTTCATTACATTCATGATTTTCCTTGTCTTGTCTACAAAAAACCGCTGGTGAAAGCTTTTGGTAATATTGAGCCTTCGCTTTTGGTTGTTGTTGTATTTTCAAATTGATGAACATATTTAACAATCAATTCACCAGTATTTAACATTTTGAATCTATGCAAAAATTTTAACGCTTTGAGCTTTTCGGACTTTCACTTTCACTGGCTTTATAAAATATGTTACGCGTTTTTATTTTATGTTGTTATAACTTAGCTTAGAAAGTTTATCTATATATTAAATAATACTCAATTTCGTTAAAACAAAATAAATTTCTTCGAACTAAAAAATATATATTTATCTAAGCTTTTTCTAAAGACCGATTTTATAGAATTTTCTTGCATTTAAAATTAATTTTTACCATATTAGATTTTAAAAGTTTTCCTGCATTTTAAATCAATACTCAATATTGAAAGCTTAAAATTTTATGAAAGCTCAAATTAAAAATATATGTGCTTTTATTATTCGTTGCTTTCACAAGGAGCTTTTTACACAGCTGGAGTAATGAAAGCAAAAGAAAATTATAAAACATGAAAGCTTTATGAAAGCTCAAATTGAAAATGTTACAAAAGCTTTTAAAACCAAAACCAAATTATGTTGAGTGAAAAGACGAGCAGATAGCACAAATGCAAAGCTTTAACTATATGAAAGCTCTAGATATGGAATAATACTTGAATAGTAATATAGTAATTCATAAAATTTTGTTTTTGAATTCGTTGCATATTTTGAAACATGAAACCAAGTGAAAAATTCTAACTTTTTCCGAATAAAAAAAATCAAAAGCTTCCACAAAAGCATGAAAGCTTAACAAAATTCAATAAATACAGTATTATCACAAATTTTTAATGAAAACTCAATGGCTTACAATTATACTAGTGCACACCTTTGATTTCTATCTCAAATTTATAAAGTCTGACTATCATTACAAGTCTGTCTAACGTAAGCTGCCTCGCATATACTCTCATAATTTTCATATAACACGATATACCTTTTAAACCCATTTCAAGCAACAAATTTTAATTTCAATCAAACGCTCATCTCATAGCTTGTCATACACTCAGCGCTCAAACGTACTACGCTCCTAATGAATCAATGTCACAACCTCCAAACGTCATAATGAACACTCTTTAGTGCAAGCACAAATCATTTTTACGCCACTCACTCTCGACCAAACTAGTTTATACAATTTTTGAAAGCCATCTTCAGTGCAACACTAGTCCGCATTCTAAAAATAATTCTTACGTTACTCATTTTCAACGCTTTCGCTACACCCAGCGCCCCAGAGCAGCCGACACTTACTATTTACTATAAAACTCTAAAACTCTACTAAAAACTGCTACTGTGGTAGCCGTTTTAGCCACGCCTTAAGTTTGTACTGTATTTAAATATTAATTATTATTTTAAGTTTTTACTGTATTTTGTAAAAATATTATGTTTCATTACTGTAATTATGTTTCCACTCTATGCTGATTATTGTGTGTATGTATTTTAATTTCTATAAATTTTACAACAGAAACAATCACAACAATAATAAAAAAATTGAAGTGAAAAAATAATAAATGTACTTTTTACAAAGTTTATTTGCATTGTGTTTTTATTTTTGAAATGTGGTAGATACAAATGAGAATCAATTTTTTTAATCAAAATTATGATTATTTTTATTTTTTTTTTAATATGTGTTTCGAGCAAATATAATGAAAAACCTTCATTTCAGCTCAAAAAGTAGTTTTATAACTTTTTATTTGGTTTATTTTTTTTTCGAAAGAAGCAGTGAGTGAAAGTTAAGTTGCTCAGCAACATGTTGCAAGGTCATATAAAAAACATTAACAACGAAAGTGCAATTCTTACACCATTTAATGCTTATTTATACCAAATTTATTTTAATGAAATATGAAGTTTATGAACGTTTTTGTTTTATGTTTCGCCTCTCTCATAAATTCTCACTCATTTCTCCACCACTGTTACACACTGCCTCTCCCCTTCTAGATCCCACTTCATTTCTCTCATTCGTACTCCCCATATGTATATTCTTTCTAACTACCGCTCTCCCATTTTCTAAACTTTATTTAATATAAGAACTGTAGAAGAAAAAATACTATTGAGAACCAATTTTCAAAATCATAATTTTTTTGATTGAATTTCATCTATTTCATATGAAGTTTATGAACGCTTTTTAAGTTTCGCCTCTCTCTTAAATTATCACTCCATTCTTTATAATGCTAACACTCTATATATCTCTTTCTAACTACCGCTCTTCCAGTTTCTTAACCTCATTTAATATAGAAAAATTGTTGTAGAAAATATACAAATGAAAAATAGTTTTTAAATCAAAATTACGATTCTTTGTAATTACTTTTTTTTAATATTATAATTTATTTTAATGAATTTCATGTACTTCATATGCAAATTAATGTATCGTCTCTCTTTTAAATCTTATTCTTAAATCCCTACAACTGCTACGCACTCCCTTTCTCTCTCTCTCTCTATCTTTCTAGCCACCACTACATCTCGCTCATTTTAACGCTCTTTTTATATCTCTTTCTAACTACCGAGAACGGTCATTGTCCAAAATTCACTACCTATCTCTATCTTTATCTTACTTTCACTGTAACCCTCACTCTCCCTCTCTCGCTTTTAACTAGTACAGTATTTTGCGCTAGTTTCAGTGATAATTTCATACATTTATTTATAGTATATCTATCTAGTTGGGCTATTATTATGTTCGAAATTGTGGCAACGTCAATAAATAATAATTTTTGTGCAAATATTTTCTTGGATGTCAATAATGTTTTAATTTATTAAAAATGTTGTTTTTTTTTTAATTCGTAAAGGCGGCAACCCTAAAAGGAAGATATGCTTCAGTCATGTTATTCTTTTTTTTAATTTTAAATCAAGCTTCTTTATTTTTAATTATTTTTATTTCAAAACAGGTGGCAATTCTAAAAAAATACAGAATAAAAACTATAGTTTCTATTATGTATATACTTCTACTAAAGTTTTCACAACCTCTAAGAAAAAGAGTTACTTAATATTTATTTCAACGTGCTCATCAACTGAGCATAAGCAAAAATTAGCGCAGCTCACAACCAGTTTCTCTTTTTAGCAGCTTACATATTAAGCAATGACGGCTAACTAATTTCTAATTTTTCTCTTAGAATGTATGTGCTTCTAACAGTAAAATATCTCCCAATCTCACTTTTTAAATATTAAATTAAAAAAATAAAAAATACTTGGAAAAAAAATAATTAAAAGCAAATAAAATTATATATTTAATATGAGAAACAGATTATATAATATAAAAAATATATGTTAAAACAAAAATTACATAAAAGCATACAATAAATTACGTATGTATGTATATAATGAACACAGTAAAAGCAAGAGTCTGATATATAAATGCCTTGACAAGTTTTTAAATAAAAGCACCAACATACATAATTGGAATACAATGAGAAAAATAGTAGAAAACATGTGAATTGGAAACCAAAAAAATATGAATTTAGCACTGTATTTAAGGATATTAGGCACGGAACATAAAAATATATGCAGAAAAAATATTTATTAGCAAAAAATATGTATAAAAAAAATTTAAATAAATATGTAAAATGCAACTTTAATTGAGAGCAAGTAATTGTTAACTGCCAGCAAAGCATTTATGGCAGCAATAACTCTCTACTACATACATATAACTGCATACATCTGACGGTATTTCAGCGTTTATTTTGTGCACACTATTTGTGTGGCATAAGTGTGTTTAGTACCTATAATAATATAATATATTTATGGCATTAAATAAGTATATTTATTTCTGCGCTAAATTATCAGCATTGTTCCTTCAAATATGGTTTTAATACGAAATCTAAATTGCATAAATTCCAGTCACACTCAATTTACGCACTACAAAAACATTTGAGAACATTTAAGTTCCTCTATTTTACTCATTATTAGCATAGACATGAACCCATTATCGGCGCACGCACCTGAAGTACATTGAATGAACAAAACAACAAACGTTGAGAGTGTGTAAATTGTAATTAGAAATAAATATTTGTATATCACTTTAATTGAAACAATTTCTTGCATTTAATTGTTTGTGTAAAATTTACTGTAGATTACCACCAAAACGTGCGTCAAGTGTTATTGGCAAAGAAACAAATTAGAAAAATCACATAAATAAAATAATAACACTAAGAAATATTTATAAAGAAAAAAAAAATTATAAAATTAAAAAAAAAATTAAGAACAAAAATTTTATAAAATTAAGCATAAAATGTAAAAAAATTAAGCATAAAATGTAAAAAGAAATTAGAGAAATTTATAAAAATTATAAACAATTTGAAATGTGTAAATAATATACAATAAAATAAGTATAAAATTGCATTAAAATAAGTAAATTTAAGCAAAATAGATAGCAAAATTTTAGCATAATAATGATTTTATTTATAAACAAAATTGAAGCAAAAAGAGCTAAAATATTTATAATTGTATAAAAAAAATTAGTTAACATAGCGCAAGTTTATTATAAGCAAATAGTAAATGCATTCAAACAAGCTCGGTTATAAGTTTACTTATAGATTTAAGACATTAAACGAATTGGTGCTCGCGATATTAAAAGTAATTATTAAGAAAAAAATAAAAAAAATAAATATTAATAATAAAAGAAAAATTAAATTATAAATAAAGAAAAAATAATTATTAAAATTAAATAAAAAATACTTATTAATAATAAATAAATAAAATATTGATATAATATAATATTTAAGCTCAGCTAAAATTATAATTATATATATACAGCTAATTGCTAAGCACTACGCATAGGACTGAAGTAAATACACAACAACTGTAGATTTTTGTATAAATACAGTTTTAGCGAACTAGTTAATAACACAACAACACCACAGATAATTTCAGGTCATTGAAAGCAATCGCGAAAGTCAAATGAGTAGCAAAGAGGAGAATTTTTTCTTTAGTTAAAAATTAAAATATTATTAATTTTTGAGAAATTTACGCAATTTACAAGCTGCAAGTTTTTGTTACTGACTGAAAATAGATTTTAACAATGTGAATAATAAAACTCACACAACAACGCAACGGAGCGTAGAGAGCGCTTTTAAAATGTACGGGCCAATGAGCGCGCTTTAAAACTCTTTGCGCGCTAACGAAAAGCTAGCTGACCAATGCGCGTGCAGTAGTGCTCTTTAAGCGGTATTTAAGGGGTTAGGTGGGTTTCGAAATTTCAATATTGGAAAAAAAATTCATTGTTTATGTTTAAAATATTATACAAAAATTTCAAATTAATACGAGTAAAATTCTAAGAGTTAGACGCTTTCGAAGTTCCGACCAACAGGCCACGTCAGTTTTTATTTAAAACTTTAAACGTGTTTATCTCAAACTCAATTTTTATGTTGTTGGATACTAAATCTCGAAAAGTTGTGAAGCGATTTTGTTTAAATAATAGTAATATTATATAGTTATTGCATAAAGGATTTTATTTTTATTTAAACTAATTTATTTGAGCCAACATATGGCAAAAATATGACAACAAAAATTTGTTTTTGTCCAAAATTCAAATTTTAATATATATTTTTTCCTTCGTTCATTAACTAGTTTTATCCATTTACTATCGAAATATATTTGAGTCATAGATTTCAGATGAACCAATAATGAGCTATGCTGTTCACGGCAAAAGCATTTTTTTTAGACATCGACTGAGTTTTTGGAATTTTTAAATAAAAAAAAATATCACAAAATACTGTTCAAATATGTAGTATCTTTGATATGCTGAATTGTTTAATTGAAATATATTATTGTATATGTATATCAAAAAAAATTTGTAAAATTGCTCTTGTTTTCAACATTTGAAATTCATCTAACCTCTTAACTGAGAGTGGAGCATTTCAATCAGGATGAACTATATATGAACGAGATAAATGAAATTTTGTATGATTAGACTTTTATGCATATTTTTACTTATTTAATGAAGTATTATTATTGTAGATCCGAATGTTATTTTATTTTTTTTTTTTCAGAAAATATAGACATCACTTTACTTTACTTTATTTAAAATACTTAGTATCTCATTTAACGCTTCATTTGCATTTAACAATCTCTCTCGGAGCTCTCTATGAGCGCTGAATTCACTCAATGCTACTCATTTAGCAGAGACACACACCTAACCATACTCATAGACATACACCACACTGTCAAAAATAAATTAGCAATAGAAAAAATATTACATTTAGTAACTATAAATATATTAAATAATAACATTAATAATTAACTATAATTTAACTGCTGCAAATAGGGCATTTTTATGTAGCTACTCAAAGTACATGGAAATAATAAGAGATCACTCATATGACTGATGATAATGTGCGATATGTACGCAATATATAGTCTAAATTAAAGGGGAAAAATTATGCTAAAAATATATATAAATACAACCCTGCATAATATGAAATATGGTGATATAAGCGCACTAGAGTTTATAGAGAAATGCACTACACTGAACGAAAATATGCGGCAAATTTTTAAGTCTCACTTAAACTATCACAATGCATTTATACAAATGTTTAATTATTTGAAAAAAATTATTTGAATAGCATAAAAAATAAATAAATATGAAATAAATAAATATAATACTAAAATAAAATATAAAAATTTTGTGAGCTAAATATTATATTTGAGTACCTATGTTTGTAAGTGCAATGGTAATTTGTAAATAAGTTGTGAGTGGTAGCTAAAAAGTATTAATACAATTTAAAATTATTTTAAAAATATAATTAATAAAGTAACAATTAATTAATAGCAATTTTTAAAAATATTTACTAATAAATTTATTTACAAAATTTAAGTAAATTTACATCAAAACGCATTTAAACATTTGTTAAAGTAATTTTATTGTTAATTAAGGCGTTTTTTGCAATATTGGGGAAAAAAATATGTATGTCTAACGAAAACCGTTTTAGTGCAAATATGTTAAATTATTAAAACAACAAATCGCGCTTGCAAGTACAGTATGCATAAAAGCAAATATTTGTGTTAAAAATTGGCAAAAATGGTGTCGACAGAGCTTAAAAGTGTGTAAGTGTTTAATTTTAAAATAAATATAAAATAATATATACTTGTAAAAAATAAAATTTAATGGTATAGGAAAATATAAAAAATATAAAAATATTATAACATAATAATTTTTTTTTTTGATAAATTAATGGAACAATATAATAAAATAATATAAAATAAAATAAAATATAAAAAAATATAAAAAAAACTATAAATAATATAAATAATATAAAATAATATAAAAATTTTTTTTTGATAAATTAATGGAAAAAATATAATAAAATAAAATATATAAAATAATATGAGAAACATAAAAAATATAAAATAATATAATATAACAAATATAACAAGTAAGGAAGGGCTAAGTTCGGGTGTAACCGAACATTTTATACTCTCGCAATTTATTGATGTAATCTTATAAAGATAACACAATTCGACCCATATATTCGGTATAAAGTTCAATAGAATAACGAAAATCATCATAAATAGTATATGGGGACTGAGGTAATTCCTAAACCGATTTCACTCGTTTTCACCACCAAGATACAATGTATCGAAGACTATACGCTCACTTAATTTAATATTACCTATAATTAGGTATATGGGATCTGGGGGAAGTTATGGTATTATTTTTACCATTTCAGGTACAGAGAGAAACTGTTATAAGAAAAAAATTCAGAGGGAATGAATTACATAAAAATATCTGAGGGATTTACCTATATTTTCGGTGAAAGATTACCCTTAGGCACTGAGTTCTTCATGTTCGATATCAGGGGCCTTGAAAAGTCATGGTTCGATTTTGACAATTTTTTCACAAGTGATGTCACAGCTGAAATACAGTATTTGTCTAATGTTTTATTCCGCTATCTTCATTTGTTCCTAATGTATATATGTATTATAAAGTGAACGAATCAAAAGAATTCAAAATTGAGTTATGTATATGGGAAGTAGACGTAGGTGGGAACCGATTTCGCCCATATTCCAGCCGTGTCATCAGGGTGTCAAGAAAGTGTTACATACCGAATTTCATTGAAATCGGTCGAATAGTTCTTGAGATATGGTTTTTGACCCATAAGTGGGCGACGCCACGCCCATTTTTCATTTTGTAAAAAAATCTCAGTGCAGCTTCCTTCTACCATTTCTTACGTAAAATTTGGTGTTTCTGACGTTTTTCGTTAGTGAGTTTTTAGTAATTTTCAACCTAACCTTTGTATGGGAGGTGGGCGTGGTTATTATCCGTTTTCTTTCATTTTTGGACTGTATGAGGAAATTGCTAAAAGAAACGACTGCAGAAAGTTTGGCTTTTATAGCTTTATTGGTTTGTGAGTTATATACAAAAAACCTATTTGGGGGTGGGGTCACGCCCACTTTTCCAAAAAAATTACATCCAAATGTGCCCCTCCCTAATGGGATCTTATGTTCTAAATTTCATTTTCATAACTTTATTTATGGCTTAGTTATGACACTGTATATGTTTTCGAAAAATTTGTTTTATGTTTTGTATATACGGACGGACAGACGGACGGACAGACATCCGGATTTCAAATCTACTCGTCATCCTGATCATTTATGTATATATAACCCCATATCTAACTCTTATATTTCTTGGTGACACAAACAACCGTTATGTGAACAAAACTATTATACTCTGTGTAACAGGTTGCGAGAGTATAAAAATATTATAATAAGACAATTTTATGATAAATTAATGGAAAAAATATAACAAATTAATATAAGATGAAAAAAGTATATTTTTTAAATTAATAAATAAAATGACAAATTCAAACAGTAAAAAAGTAATTTTTAAAAATACAAAATTAATATTATTAAAAAATAAAAGAAAAAATCTTGAAAATAGTTGAAGGAAAAAATAAAAAACTCATAGAAAAAAATAAATTAAAATAATATAATAAAATTAAAAAATATTATGTAACAAAAGAATATAAATAATTATAAAATAACACAATATAAGTAAGTATAAAATATAATATAAATACATAAAATTATAATAAATATTTATAAAATATATAAATAATAAATAATAAAAAATATAAAATAATATTATATTAATACATAATATAAAACAAAATTTTCTGTACTTTATATAAAAAAAAATTTAAATTTATATATAATTTACTTTATGCATTTTCGTTTTAACTAGGCATTAAATAAATAAATAATTATTAATATGTATGTAAGTAAACGTTAATACTAATTTTTTAAACAAAAATATGCAACTTTATTTAAGAAATTACACAAACAAAAAAATTGAGAAAAAACACGAAAAAAAGAAAAAAACAAACAACATAAATTATTAAAAAAAAAAATAAATAAAATATGTTAAGTAAAAACAATATTAAACAAAATAATATATGATAAGTGCTAGAAAATGTTTGCACACACACACACACATTTAAAGATAGTAGCAAAAAAGTAAATAATGGAATAAAAAATATAAATGAATTAAATTAAAAAAAGAAACAACAAATTTTGTAATGCAACTGCGCAGAGTAGTACGTTTGTTAGTTATAAGCAAATAAAAAATCCAAAAAAAAATTTAAAAATAATTAAAAAAATATTTAAATGAAATAATGAAATAAAGAAAAAGTTATTATAAATTATATATACATAAAGCATAACATTTAAGAAATATGAATTAAGCTGGAAAATGTATTTACGCAAGAGAATGATATGATTAAAATTATTATTGAATTGTATTAATATTAATATATTATTATGACATTTATTATTATTATTATTATAATGAGAAAAAATGATGAAATAAATAAAGATTTAATAAAAAAGAGCAGTTTAATAGTTTTCAATTATTATATAATAATTATCAAGGCAAGAGAATTTTTATAATTTGAAGATGAATAAGTAAGGGTGCAAAACATTTTATATTTCTTAAGGAGAGGGTAAGGTTTGACAACTTTTTTTTTCATTTTTTTTTTTATTTTTTTTTTCTGAATCATCAATATCTCAAGAATATTGTGTTAAAGTTTTAGGTCAGTCGGAGAAAAACTAACGAAGTTACAGCAGGTTGAATAACGGTACCTCCAGCTACCTGCGCTGCGTGTACATAACTTTGAATCGATTTTCCCAAATATGTCATTTTTAAAGTCGGTGACCAGCCTACAGGAAAAACTACTTCATCGATCGTTTTGAAATTTTGAACAAATATTCTACATATGTATATATATCTCTCGAATGACGTCGAGTTTTTCCAACAATTTTAATTACTAACAATTTTACAATAACAAATAGGTCGATTTTTTCGTCTAAAATCGTTATTTTGGCTTGAAAATGGTACCAAAAATTGAAAAATTAAAAAAAACTCGACGTCAATTGAAAGATAAACTAAATAAAGCATTTTGATTTTTTGGTTTCGGATGATCCAGCGATGCTGTAGGCTAGTCACCAATGAAAATGGTACCAAAAATTTAAAAATTGAAAAATTAAAAAAAAAACTCGACTTCAATTGAAAGATAAACTAATAAACTAAAGAAAGCATTTTGATTTTTTGGTTTCGGATTATCCAGCGATGCTGTAGGCTGGTCACCGCACAAACACTTTTTTTCGAGGTGCCTGCAGAGATCGACGATAAATCCATTATTCCTCGCTATTTTTCGATAAAACTTTCTTTAAGTATCCTTCAAATGTTGTACTTTCATATAATAATAAGTAAAATAAACCTACAGCAATAATTTTTTCTAAAAAAAATCATGAAAAAAGGTCTTTTTTCGACGAAACAAACCTTACCCCTTACCCTTAGATACTGAATTCTTCATGTTCGACATCCGGGGCCTTGAAAAGTTATAATCCGATTTCGATAATTTTTTTCACAAGTGAAGCCAAAGGCGATATACAGTAATTGTGTAAAGTTTTATTTCGCTATCTTCATTGGTTCCTTATGTGAAGTGAGAAAATCAGATGGAACCCAAATTTAGTTATATGGAAAGTAGTCGTGGTTGTGAACCGATTTCTCTCATTTTCATCCGTCTTATTAGGGTGTCAAGAAAATATTATATACAGAATTTCATTGAAATCTGTCGGGTAGTTCCTGCGATGCCACGCCCATTTTCCATTTTGTATAAAAAATCTGAGAAATTTAGTGTTTCTGACGATTTTCGTTAGTGAGTTAACGCACTTATAGTAATTTTCAATCTAACCTTTGTATGGGACGTGGCCGTGGTTATTATACGATTTCAACTACAGAACGAAAACCGCTTATAACGAACAAGCAAATTTGTTACATTGAGTACCTTAAATAAGGAAGCATCGGAGATTTGTAAGTACTCGGTTTAACGAAAAACATGAAGAAGATTCATATATCATTCATATAAAGAGAAAAAAATCATATGACATCGATCCAGAATTAAAAATAAAACTTGAAAAAAATCAAAAGAAAGGTGCAAATTGAAAAATGTTGAATTTTATAAAAAAGCTTAAAATTATTGATCAGCACCAAATAGAAGTATGAGTGTCAGAATTGATCCATTTTGGAAGAATTTATTAGATTTCAATTGTTTTGTTATGATTTTTCATTTTTTAACAAATAATTAATAAAACAATTTATTTAACTGCAATTTACGGATATTTAACTAATTTTTATTGAAAAACATACCTCTAAGTGAGTACACGAATTAAAGAAAAATTCGGTAATACGAACAGGCCTGACAATTAATGTGTTCGTTAATTGGGAAAACTACTGTATTTTCATGATGTATAGTGCTAAAATACAATATACATACATAAAATACGCCCTTCCAGTCTAATGATCAGGAGAAAATACTCTCTCGAGTATTATCTCTATCTCTTTCTCTTTCTTACTCTCTCCAATTCCCCAATTTACGCTCTTCGCATTCTTTTCTTCTCACTTATTTTCAAGTAAGCAGATTCGTCTCTTTCTTTTTCCTTTCTCTCTCTCTCTCTCTCTCTATTTGATATACTCTATTTTGTACTATCCCTTACTCATCATCGCAACTACTTCCGCCTCGCTACTGACTATAACCTACGCAAACCAAATTACATCAAATCACTGAGTAGGCCTTTCCATCAATTGGCTCATTTACACCAAAGAATTCACACAAAAAGTATTTGTCATACTTTCGGAAGCAATTAAACAATATTAAATGACATTAACCAAGAAATATAGTATACAAAATTTCCAAATACTCATGTACATCTACAATTAAGTAAGTTCCACTCTCACACATTGTTGCACTCTCTGCGGCGCTGCAACGAACTTGCCGTCTGCGTTACTAGCCAGATCAGCTGTCATCGATACATTTCAACTTTTTTCAATTGTACCAACAACAAAAAATAATAATAAAATTAACAACAGCAAATATGCACACAAGCAAGCAGCGTGCTGTGTTGTAAAGCAAAAACAAAAGCAAATAAAATAAAAAACTAGTTCTACCGCCACACAACAACAACAATAAAAATTTCGTAATGATTTCTGATTAATCAGTGCACCTTAGAACTGCTCGCAATTTTTGGAATTTTTTTTTCATCGCACGAATTTCGTGTAAAAATGAGTAATGCACACACGATTTACGCAAACAGGAATAAATAATATAAAAAAAATTTAAAGTGAAAAATAATTTTTTTTTTAATTAAATTAAAAAAAATTTTGGTCAATAACATTTTGATGTCAACAGTTCAGAAATTTTTATAAAAAACATTTTTTTTTTTGTTTTGAAACAACCGTTTTCGTTGTTGCGTGAGTTCACAGGCCAATCGCCGATCGTTTTCAATATTTTTTTTTCACTGCAGGTGTGACTGTTATTTCGCGCAAGTGCAGGATTTTGAACTCTGCTTGAGGCGCTACATGTCATATGTTTACATTTTGGGAACATATGGAAACTCGATACTCGTCACTGAGCAAACGATATGTTAAAACTCAAAGAAATTATGTGAAACTGCGACGAAATAATCAAAACGTAAAACTTCTACATTGACCCCACAACCAACTGGGCGATTTATGAGGCTTCAACTAAACTAGTTTTTTCGCATTTGGCGAACACAAGCTTACTTGAAGAGTCTTTATATATAAGAAAATATAGCTAGTCACATGCTAAGAATGACGTTTGTTGAAAGATAACGCAAACCCTATAACCTTATATACTGACTTGCAGTGGCTACCAAACTACAGCACAACCCTACAACCTCAAGCGTTCGAATTTGGGAACCATATTACGGCTTGTCTATAGTTTTAGCACAATTAATTGTAAAGAGAAATTAAATAACAAACGCTACGTGCAATTCATCATATAGGCTACGAAGTCAAAACATTATCGAGCACTACAGAAACATTCGATAGAACTCCGCGTGGGAGCAAAACACTCCGGGTGATGTGTGATTGAAAAGCGCAGATATAGCACTGCCATCCGATTATCAACCTTTTCTACGCGCGGCACCCTCTGTATGGTTAGCAAACGAGGTTCTGGCGACCGAATAAAGCGTTATAACCTTATCATCTGTATAAAAACCACACTTAACCACGAAACCACATTAAAAAGACTCGGTTAAAATAAACACTAATCAAAATAACGAACTTTAGCATGAACAATAATGCCCGATTCGGAGCATGGAATATTGCGCACCCTAGACACACTACGATAACGGTAAAACATGGAGGAACAAAAATAATAGTTTGGGCTTTTCTTTTATTTTGACGATGCTAGGCCCATATATAGTATCTACGCTCTTGAAATAATGCTAAACCTGCCGCCTATAGATTGCTTTGCTGAAAACAGCGCTGCAAAATCGGCCGGACGCCTTATGGGCTTCGGGCATAGCTGAGTGGGTAATGGCAGTTTGGTGGACACTGACTACCTGACCCCACTTTTCAAATCGGAAAGAAGATTCGAAGTAAAATTAGAAAGAAATGCAGCAATTTAAACATATTTACGGATGGCTCGAAAATTGAGGACGGAGTAGGCGCGAGGATATACTGTCCGGAGCAACCATTCAAACTAACGCATCACTGCAGTATACATATTTCAAGCGGAGGTGTTGTGTGGTAGGACAGCAGTGGATGATGTCGCCAGAAATAGGCGACTTCAATTATACTGGGGGCCACAAGCCACAAGGGCATAGAGGGAAACGAGGTAGTGGACGAGATTACGAAAAAAGAGGCGTAAAACTGTCATCTGAAAGCATGATCAACGTAGATAAACCTATGCACTGTCTATATGATGATCTAGACAGAAACTTGATAAAAAAAAGTTCAAAGGGCGCTGGAAGAATCTACCGGGATGCAGAACCGTAAAAGTTATGTGCAAGGCGGTAGATAAGAAGTAGTCCTGCATTATCAAGACAACTGCTTCAGCATTTGGGGCCACACATAACTTTAATCTGGAAGAGATTTCGTTAGTGAAGCCACAAAGCTTTTTGAAATTCGCGTCAAACGCAGGCATCCTAAAGGATGATTACTCCTTATTAACTACGTGACGGCACACCATCTGGTATCGCATAGGACCAAAACTAGTCTATGTGTGGCTTTTTAGCCTACCAGATTAACCTAACCTAACTTAAAGGGGATATTTACAAAAAATTATACAACAAATGGACATATTATTAAAATTTCGTGTCAAAAGGGAATGTTCTATTTTATTTTTAGAATTCTGTAGCTTTCAATGGTGGCAAGGTCCAATTTTTGTCAAACTGTGTAGTTAGAATTATGTAATGAACGCAAATACTATTTTTCAGTATGTCTGCAAATATTTCACTTCTAACGTTTTCTTATTTTGTGAAACAAAATTTAGATGTAGATATCCACTTTTGAAAATACACCCCTCATTTATAGTTATTTACGACTTTTTTTCTCACAAAAATTTTTAATTTTTGCTACCCTGTACTTGGGCTGTCAAATTCAGCGTGTTCTTTTCTCAATATTTTTTCATGCGTGCGTTTGTTCTTTTCTCAAAATGTTACATTCTAAACAGAAAACAGTGCAACATGTTCAACACTGCTCTTAAACGAAAGTAAGCGTGAGAGTTGCACAGCAGAAAATAATTTTTTTTTTTTTAATTATTGTTTGATAGTTTTTTTGTTAATAAACTATTTCCATTGTACTAAATATAATGGAACGCTCAATTTTATTAAGCACAATATTGGAAATTGCACAGCAATTGGTGGATTCAAGCTCGTCCTCAACAGAAAATGAAATGGAAATACTACAGCCTAAAAGAGTTGTTCAACCGAAAAAGAAAAGTTTCGTAGAAGACGTTGTGAACGCTTACACAGAACCCGAGGTATGTAAAAGAAATTATAGAAATTATAGAAATTATTTCAAAAAATATGTCTGGCCATTTTCATTATAAACTTCAATTACAGTTTAAAAAGCAATTTCGCATCAGTCGTGTACTCTATAAGGAACTCGTGCAGAAATACGCCGCAAGTACATGGTATATCAAAAGAAGCTATAAGGGCGGTAGAATGCAAAGACCAGCCGAAACGCATCTGCTTGCATTTTTGTGGTATGCTATAACTTTAAATTATTTATAAATTTAAATTATTATAAACAAAATGTAAATAAGAAACTCTTTCGTCCTCTGCAATTTAGGTTCGCTGCAAATAAAACCGGTTTTAGAGAAGTGGCAAACTTATACGATATGTCTTTGTCAAATTTTCACAACACCTTTAATGCGGTTTTGAATTTTCTCGTCAAAGATGTCGCGCCTGCGGCAATACGCTTTCCAAGCGAACACACAGCGCAAGTAGTTAACGCTAATGAGTTCGCCAATGTGAGTATTATTTGTATATATTGAATGTAAGTAATATAAATTATTTATGATTTTGCAGTTGGCCGGGTTTCCGAATGTTTTGGGCTGTATTGGTGCATGTCACATCACAAGCCGTAAACCGAAACATAAAGGCGCTAAAGACAACCAGCGACACGATTGTGTCTATATTACTTTACAGGGTGTGTGCGATGCAAAATTACGCTTTTTGCACGTATACACAGGGATGTCTAGCAAAATGCATGATGACAGCGTGTACGGCTTATCCGACGTTGGTAAGGTATTGTCGTGCGTATGCGCACCAAACCAATACCATTTATTGGGAGATGCAACATATCCACTCAGTGAATACTTATTAACACCATACCGTGATGTTGGCACTTTGACAGCCGCTGAAATGTTGTACAACACGAAATTTCAAAAGACTCGGGTGCAAATTGTACATGCTTTTGCAGCGTTGAAATCAAGATTTCGTCAGCTAAACCGTTTAGATTTCCACAATGTACAGGCGATAGTGAAATTTGTTTTAGCCTGTTGTGTGCTGCACAATCTTTGCATCGATAGCATTGAGGAGGACTTGCTGGACCAAAGCCTTACATGTGCGGAGGTGGCAAATATTGCCATGGAAGTAGACGACAGTGGTGAACAATCACTTTCAGAAATGGGTCAGTTTAAGCGCATTGCTGTTAAGGAGCAATTTTAAATGTTTTAATAAATAAACTTTAAATAAAATTTAAATGAATTAATATACGTACTCAAACCCCTACCACTTCGTCAGATTTCATTTTTTTTATACTCTCGCAACATGTTGCTAAGAGAGTATTATAGTTAGGGGCGCAATCGAACCATTGCACAGTGGCTCGGCTTGTATGAAGGTGCGGTCATAAATACTTCCCGTTGAGATATCGTTTTGAAATTTTCACCAAAAATCTAGAAAATTATTTTAAATATATAGTAAAAAAAATTGGCCCCATCGGACTACTAGGTCTTATAGCTCCCATAGAACTGTAATTGCCATTATATGGCAATCATGCGCAAAAATACTTTTCATGGTCATGGTCGGAGCGTCAAAACTTTCAGTAAGGCTTTGTAAAAACATTTAAGAAAGCGATAAACAAGCTGAACATGATTTGTCGTTATAGTTTCCCCCATCCAACCCCCACATTCAACCTGTAAGAATAATATCATATAAACAAATCATGTAGGAAAAAAGCAAATTATCAACCAATTTAATACAGTTCCATTCTGCAGCCATTATAATTAGAACAAAAACTTATAATGCATCCTCTAGTAAACCGTACATAGATTGAAATAAAGATGGTTTATCCTTCTTTCCAAGCTTTTTTAGTCCAATTATAATGAGTTTGAACTTAAAAATAGTTAATTCAAAGGCCATTATTATTTTGACGATTACTTCTACATCTGCAAATTTCCGCACCCAACTTTAACACTTTTATTACCTTAAGACTCTGGTAAAGACAATGTAAAATAAATCTAACGGGGGATCGCGGGAGAACACAACAAAAACTTTATGTAAACACATTGAAGACGCAGAAAAAAGGTTCAAAAAATAGGTGATATAAAACAATAATTTCACAAAAAATCAAATCACGTTAGTCTTAATTAATTTCACAAGTTAAAATAAATACCTTTAGCTTCAAAAGCCATTAAAAATAATCTTGATTCGTTAACCTGAACAATTACCTGAACAATTTGAAATGCGTTGTTGCTGCGAATTAAAAAAAAATGTCTGATGTGCTTTAAAAAAATACAGTTGTTCATGCGTTTAACTCTATTTTTAGAAAGTACCGTTAGATTTTTGGGAAAACCCGGTTTGAAAATAAGAAGTTTGGACAATTTAGAGGCCATCGGTTTATATTTTGTCAAAAAATCGAGAGATGGATTTTTTGATTTTTGGCCTTCGGCGGAACCACTGAACAATTGAAATCTTACAACGATTGTATTTAGTCCAATAAGCAATAATTTTTTTGCAAATGTAACCAATACAAATGTTAAGTTTTCTCATCTCTACTGCGTAGCCTTTGTTTTTAATGCTTTGTTCTACCAAACCAAATTTGAGCAACAGTAAGACGACAGCTTAAGCTTATTCACGAATATACAAATATGGGCAAATATCGGCAGCTACACCTCACATTTGTATTACCTTAAAATATTGACATATACACTGATAACACTCATAAAGGGGGGATCGTGGGGTAACATAACTAAATGTCTATTTAAACATAAAAATTACGTTAAAAAAAATACACAAAAAAAGTATAATCAATCAAAAATACACAGCAAATGATAAATCAATAAAATTAATTTCACAAGATGAATTTATTAAAGTAAATACCTGCAACAATTAAATTCATTTCAAATAATAAAATTCGGACCTCTCTAGCAAACGTTTGACCACTTTGAAATTCAATTTTGTTTTCACGAAAAGCTAAGTTAGCGCAGTTTCGCTGCAAAATTGAACAGTTGAACACGCTTTGCATTCTATTTTTAGAATGTCCCGTTAGATTTGCAGTAAAAACCGGTTTTCCATGAAGAAGGACATTTTAGAGACGATTTGGTAACTTTTCGCAAATTTTTGTTGTTATGAATTTTTTGAATTTTGTCCTATGGGCGCAACCACTGTGCATTGGCACATAAATCAAGTTATAAAAGTAGTATTTAGTACAGAGGATCATGCTAAGGAGCGGCATAGTTGAATGTAATTTTTTAGGCGTTTTTTAAATATAATTGGTTGTGGCGTCGCCAATTCAAGGGTAAAAACCAATATCTTTGAAACTGCTCGACCATCTCAATAAAATGGAAATGAAGATATCGCAATAAAACTTTACACAAATGAGGTGTGGCATCTCTTACGGAAAATTTAAAAAAATCGGAGTATAACTTTTTCAGACCCCGGATATTGAACGTGAAGAGTTCAGTACCTAACGGTATTTTTTTACCGATAATATCGGTGAATTTCTCAGATATTTTTATGTAATTCAGAGGAAATCTTACTCTTCTAATAGTGTGTCTCTGTACCAAAAATTATTAAAATCGGGTTATAACCTCCCCTAGCTCCCATATACATAATTATAGGTTTTTCAAAAATATGATGGACTGAGTATATAATCAGTTAATATGTGAAATATCTTAGCCAAATTAAGTGAACGTGTAGTCTTCGATACAGTGTATGTTGGTGGTGAAAATGAGTGAAATCGGTTTACGAATTACCTCAGTCCCCATATACTATTTATGATGATTTTCGTCATTCTAATGCAGTTTATGCAGAATATATGTGTCAAATTGTGTATTATATTATATAAATAAAGTTATATAAATAAATTGCGAGAGTATAAAATGTTCGGTTGCACTCGAACTTAGCACTTCCTTACTTGTTTAATTTTTATTTTTATCTATTTGTCTTTTTTATAAATTTTTTCTGAATAAACGAAAATAACCGAACAGCTGATCATTTATCATCTAAAAAATCAAAATTTTTACAGGGTGTAATATAGCATTTACCACAAAATGAGGCACTATTTTCAACGAGAAAAGAAAACGCTATGGGAAATTTAACTCGTTTTCTATAAAATAGACGTACAACTGCTTCTGTGGATTAAAATTTGAGGGTTGAGTGTTGAGTGTTCACCCTTAAATCTCAACTATTAAAAAAGTGTCTCAACGGCCCTCAAATGTTAATCCGAGAACTTCATAGAATCAAATTGACATCGGTAGACAACTGAAGTCTATTCATTGTAAGATAAGGTATTGAGAACAACAGTGCCCAAATAAAGAACTCGACTGGCTGTTGTCTTGTTGTTGATTTGCTCTGAAAGTGTAGTTGGTTACTCATTTTGGCGGCGGCTTTCGACTGGAGCACAGTCTTAATCAGTAATTTAGCACAAAATTTTACGCAACTCATAAGGTCTCAATAGAATAAAGTAGGTATTCTTCGCATTATTTTACACATTGAAGCGTTGTTGGTGGCAACAGCAGCAATTGTTTCAAGTATCATTTCTATCTTTCAAATTTATTAGAATCTTCAAGTTGAGCTTCGAAAATATATCTCTCTACTAAGTAACCCGCTGACCTTTCGCTACAAAATATAAATAAATAACGAATGTGGGCCATAGATTAAATAATTTTTTAATCGGCAAAAGTAAAACAACACTGACGATAAGCTTGGTCTTGCACTTGAATTTCTGAGTATCAGTACACGCTCACCGCCCGCTTTCCCCGCAAACGAAAGTGAAAGTAAAATCGTTGTCAATGACCGATTACCGACAAACAATGGACTCAAAAGTCAACAGCATCCGAAGCAAAAATTAAAACTGATTGACCAACGACAGTGAGAACACGAAGCACAACAACAACACAAAAGTAAATACGCGCTGCTTGCCGAAGCAAATACGAAGACGCGCAATTCGACTGGCAAGAACACAACAACAATAACAACAATGAGACTTCTTCTCATCAACGTAGCTAATTTACTGGCTCGCCCAACAAAAAACGCGGGCACAGCGTGTTTGCGGTGCGGGAGTGCTACAGAATCACATCACAACAACAGCAAAAAAAAATGCCTAAGAACAACCGGATGCCAGGCACTTCCGATGCGCTTTGGCATTGTATAAAAAGTGCTGAACGCAGCTGGATTCCACATCAGTCGAACACTCTCCGTTGTGCGTACACATTGGTAATTTAAAGTAAATCAATTGAATACAGATATTTTGCTTAAAAGCTACATTTCGTCCGACAAACAATAAACGTAAACAAAATGAAATTCTACGTGTGTGTTATTGCTGTTTTTGCTGTTGTCTTCGCCAGCTTGTGCGCGATGAGCGAGGCGTTGGTGGCACGCGCCCAATACAAGAACTCAGGTGAGTGTGCGAGGGTCAAAGGTGATGAACGGACAAGAAAAAAAACTGTCTCAAAATTAAAAAAAAAAAATAAAATAAAAGAAACTAAAAAATAAAATAAAAAATTAAAAAATAAAATAAAATAAAAAAAATTAAATATAATAAAAAAATAAAATATAATAAAAAATTAAATAAAAAAATAAAATTAAATAAAAAATAAAATTAAATAAAATAAAAAAATTAAATTAAATAAAAATTCAAAATTCAAAAATCTTAAAATAAAAAAAATAATAATTAAAAAATACTTTTTAACAGATTAAATATTATGATTTCAATAAAGTGATGAAATGATGCAAATTATTGATTACATAAAAAAATTAAAAATTAAATTCTTTTGTAAAGTATACATATATTTAAAAGAATTAATGGCAAGACATTTTTATTAGAATATTTGAAGAAAATATCATAAATCAATAAAAAAAGAAACATTTGAAATGATAAGAATAAAGAGATTATTTGGCACAACATTTTTAAAATCTGACAAATAATTATAAAAAAAAGTTTCTGGTAAAAAAAATTAAAACCCAAAAATTAAAATAAAAAATAAAAAACAAATTTTGAAAAAGTGGAAATAAAATGTTTCATGCAAAATTTAAACAATTATATTAAAATAAACAAATTTCAAGGAAAATTTAGATAAAACGCATTCATTTAAGACAGCGTAAAGTTTTCGAATAATAATTAAAATAACTTATTTTATTAAATATTAAAAAAAAAAAAATTATGAAAATAAATCAAATAAAGAAATACCTTTAACTGATTGAATAAATTTAAAATGATTCTAGTGTTTAAAAAAATTAAAAAAATTTAGATAATAATAATTTATTAGAAAACTTTTAGTAAAATATTCAAATTTTAAAGAAATTTTTTAGGCAAAAAATTAAATACAGTGGAACTTCTCTAACTCGAATCACCATAATCCACAAGAAAACTTCGAGTTAGAGAGACTTCCGAGTTACAGAAGGTAATTTGTATGAATTTTGACTTCTATTGCCAATTCAATAGTTCCAATTATGGAGAACTTCGAGTTAGAGCAGTTCGAGTTATGGAAGTTCAACTGTATTATAAATTTGAAAAAATTAAGTTTTGTTATTTGCTATTCAGTATAATTAAATTGTACGTAAATTATTTTAATTTAAATTTTTTTAAGATTTTTAATTTCGCATTTTATATTTGATTTTATTAAGAATTTGTTGAAGCGATTTTCAACGAGTAATATATATAGATTTTAGAATTAATATTTCTTTTAGTTATTATTTTTAATTTTTTCATATACAGTGGAACTTATCTAACTCGAATCACCATAATCCACAAAAAAACTTCGAGTTATGGAGATCTTCGAGTTATGGAAGTTCCGCTGTATTAAATATTATAAAATGTATTTACTTGATAATTTTTTAAAATTTAATTTATTTATTCAATTATGTAATACTTTTTTAAATTTTATTTTAAAAATTTTTATATTAAAAAAATATTAAAAATTATATATTATAAAAAAATAATTAAATTAAAAAAAAATAATAATTAAATTTAAAAAAAATAATAACAATTAAACCCTCCCTCCTCCCACCACACAGCTTACCCCGGCAAATGCTACATCAGCAGCGATCTCATACTCTCGCCCGGTCAAAGCGGCAAGGCACCGAACAATCCCTGCGCCAACATCAAGTGCTTGGACAATGGCACCGTGGAATTCACAACGTGAGTAATCTGCTTATTTTTGCGGAAATAAACGCATGCCATATTTTTGACGCACTGACAAATACCAAAATATATTATTGTTTATGCCATTTCATTTCATTTTAGCTGTCCTGCTGTGGCGCCACCTAAAGGCTGCAAGCAACGTGACTTCGTCAACGCCAATCGGCCCTATCCGGCATGCTGTGAACGCGCCTACGAATGTACGCGCAGCTTTTAAGTGCGAAGAATGCCGGTGAATAACAATAAGCTTAACAACAACAACAACAACAACAACAACAAATCACAGGAATAATACTAAAAGCAAAAAAACAAAAATTCTTGCGAATAGCAGATCATCCACATATCTACACACACACACACGGCATTATTACACACCACAATCATCAGCAACGGAATACCTGCATCGTCATATTTTTTACTTCGTATTTTATCATACTTCTTCATCGGCAATTACATAGTGTCATCATAGTCATTTAGCCATTTGCTTCCTCATTGCCGTTGAGGTGTGCGTCTAGTCGCAAACACGCCTTGCCTTGTGCGGCGTCAGCTCAACACACGCCACATGCACACACATACACACACACACAAATCCATTTAGTCAGTCACACGCTCATCTTTTAAAGTACAACATGCAATACCGGCCGTCAGTTTCAGCTGTTCTGCTTGTGCTCACGCCCAGCCCAGTTCAGCTTAGCGCAACCGGCTAGAGAACCAGCATATCCCTGCCATTCTTTCTGGTGACTTCCGTGGCGGCGTATAGCTGCGCAGTCGTCAGTCACTTTAGTATAATAATTTTAGATTTTAATTTTTATTTTTTTTTTCGTTGTCTTTTTACTCATCTTTTTTATTTATTATTGTCACACTCATAGCGCGCACTGTTTGGTTCTGGGTTTTTATTTATTTTTAACGTTTATTTCGCACTCATGTTTTGATTTTTTTATTCACAATTTATTAGTTAATATTTTTTGCATAAGTTTTTTTATTTATTTTATTTTTTTTTAATTTTTTTTATTTACTTTTTTTTTTAAATTATTTTCATTTATTTTTTATTTTATTTTGTTGTTCACTTTTGTTCTTTTATTTTATGTCATACACATTGTACTTTTTATTTATTTTTTGTTGTTACATAACCACACACTTTCATAAGAATAAAAATAAAAGTTTATAAAACATTGTTAAAGTAAAAGAAAAAATATTTGTTTCAATTTATATGCACTAAAGACAGAGAAGAAATGCCGTTCCCACGACTGTCGGTTCTACGTAATGGACCCGGATTTTTATCGGACCAAAGACTGTCAAATGGGCAGCATTTCTCAAAATTAAATCCCCAAAAACTCTTTGATGAATGTTTTATGTGGCTACAACAACAACAACAAGAACGAAGGAAGCTCAGTTGCTTTTCAAACTTGTCTACTCTAACTTATGAAATCTCTTCACCACTTCTTTTAAAGATCTCTAGAATATAGTAGAGTTATAACCTAATAAAGACACAGATCGAGAATAAAAGTGGGGCCGCCATTTAAGTAGAGAAGTATAAACCATCATTCCACAGAACCTAGGTTTATATCTATGACGATCGACAAGCGGTTCTACGAATCCGAAACACAATCAAATTTTTAATAACTATTCAAAGTCTGTAAACTGCCTTTAAAACTATATCAAATCCTTTCCCACGAGAGATTCGTCAGCACTGTTTAATGAAATTTATTTATGTTTATCGGAATATCAACACAATTCGTATTAGGCAAAAGACTATAAACTACCGTTAAACAACCAATAGCAAACAGTTATACCAAACAGAAAGAGATTATTAAAAGAACTTACCAATGCAGATGGGGAAGCTTCAGACTTGTCAAAATACCACCCTCGAACAGCCACAGGTTGCCTCTTGATGACTCCGGTCGAGCACCTTCCCAATGAGGCCCGCAAGCAACCTGTTAAGGAGCATAGCATAATGCTTACCAAGCAGTTTCTGTTGGGATGCTTTCGCAGAAATCACCCCTGCAGTTACCTGCTAGAAGCCGAGCTGCCTCCCAGAGCCATCAAGAGTACCTTCCTTAAATACGTCGACGACTTAAAAGACTATACCGACAGGACTTCGGACGCGACAAACCATAGACAAGCACTGAACGCTATTCACAGAGGAGCTTTAACACCTTCATTCGAATGGCGTACTTGGAGAAACAAAACCCACCGTTGCAGACACCGAGCTCGAATTGCCTCGCGAAACTAGAGTGACCCTTGCGCAACTTCGTTCTGGATATTGTAGCAGACTAAACTCCTACCTATCCAGACTAGACGGTGACATACTCAACATATGTCCTGCATGCAAAGAGTCCCTGCATGACACTAACCACCTCATCGAAACAGCTCGTTTCATGGACCTCCCGTTAGATGTCTTCTATGACAACTAGGCTAGGCTTGTCGTTTCAGGCAGGCCTGGGTAACCGTTACAACAACAACAAGATTATTAAAAAATTGAACGTTATCTGGATTCCCTGAGGTTGACTACGGTCCTAGAAACCTTTATCAATTCTCTCCACGTGAATGACGCGCTCCGGGAGTCTCATGTTGCCTTGAGAGTAACTAGAGTAACTGGCGGCAGTATTACGACAATCAAAATGCTTATTGGGGGGGCTAAAACAACAAAACATGAAAGAGAAAGAAACCTGCCAACAAGCAAACTAAGGGTACTGGTTGGACTATACACGGGCCACTGTAAACTCAGGAAACATCTACACAATCTGGACTTGGTCTCATCACAAATCTGTCGCAACTGTAACATGGAGGCTGAAACTCTCCTTCATCTACTACTAGAATCTGTAGCACTTCACAGAAGCACGAGCAGAGTTATGGGACATACCATATCAACTGAGGGGTTTTGTTATCGCAAATCTGCCGCTACTGTGACATGGAGGCTGAAACTCTCCTACATCTACTACTAGAATCTGTAGCACTTCACAAAAGCATGAGCAAAGTTCTGGCACATACCATACCAACTGAGGGGCGCATCGACACCCTTACTCCCAGCGCCATTCAGATAGCATGAAATAAAGTTTAAGTTATGTGTAAAACAAAAAATATTATCTACATATGTATCACACATTCATACTAAATATATCTAAGCACTACTATTTAAAAAACGGAAAAGGTAAACTTACATATACAAAGTTGTTTCACACATTCAATCATATTTCATATATTTACTTCACACTCCGTTTTATTTTGAATGGAATACTTGATTTCATTTTAAAATGCCTATGAATATAAGCAGAATAGAAAAAATTTAAATATTATATGTAAAAAATTAAAAATTATGGTGCATACATTTTCCTTTTTCCATTTTTTCTTTGTCGTAGAAATTTTGCTTATATTGCCAAAAAAGTCTTAAAAATACGTGGAGTAGATTTTAAAATAAGCAGCGTTAATTAGTTATGTAATACTTTTCAGTCTAAAACAGCAGTGCGTACATTTTATTTAAACAATTCTGTTGGAAATTGCGATGGAAATTCGACTTTAAATGTGCTACGTTTCGCTGCCTCCTCTTCGGCGGCAATAGCGGCATTAATGAAATCTCTAAACAAAAAAAATAAAAGAAATACAAAATGAGCTAAAAGCTTTTATAACTTTGCTAGAAATAACAAAACTTACTCTTCATCTTCTAACGTGATATTGACACGCCCAGTTGAAATTTGTGTGGGACGTATCGAACCAAAAAAGTCAGTAATAGGCACTTTATTGGGATCACGCCTATAAAGATCTTTACGCACGCCAACTGTTGAAATGCAAACGCGTTTGGGACACACTTGTAGCTGAAAGTGGTATAAATAATTATAATGTAGGTTAGCATATTTATACTATTTGACTTACGAATTCGCCCATTGTCTTTTTACTGTTTGGTTGTACGCGCTCCAGAAACTCTAAAGCATAATAAGTGTAGCGATCGATCATATATACACCAATGGACTGATCAACGTGATGCTAAATAATAAATAAATAATAGTAGTAAAGTTAGGTTAGGAGACATTTGAAATGTCTCGTTCATTATAATTATATTATTATAAACTAAACAAATTAACAAGATACTCACCGACAGCGAATCTTCGCCCACTAAACTACTTGCCACCGCTAATACATTAGGTGAAGTGAATTTCTCGTACAACGATGCAGCTTGGCATGTATCAACCATGAAAAAGAGCTCATTATAACTGGAAAATATAAAAAATAAACATGCATTAATTATTATATTTATACTCGTATATATTTCACTGCTTATACCAACCGTTTCTTTTCCCACATTTGCTCAACAGCATCGGCTAATTCTTGGCTGGTAATCTCTTCGGAATCTTGAAATTTTAGAAAACCATCACCACCATGTCCCGTTAAATAGATTAGCACATTACTACCCGCATCAGTAAGCAACTTCTTTGAGCGTGCTGTACCATTTTGCGTACGCCCCGTCAGCAGACGTACGAAATTTTCCACTGTCACTTCATAACCACGATAATCGACTTCCACATCATCACCATACACATTAATATGTTGTTTTGCATTATTATACACTTGACCGGGGCGTGGATTGCGTGCATTGCACGCCATATCATCGGCCAGCATTAGTATGATTTGTGAATCGGGTATGCCAAGACGCTTCACGGAACGATATATGCTCAACACATTGGCAACATGCCGATAATTGAACCAAAAGCGTGATGCATCGACCAGCACTGCCCAATTGTTGGTGTGTGTTGAACGTTGCACGGATTCCACATATTTTTCGGGTAACTGAGTATTAACCTGTCGGCATAGCATATTTACAGTGAAAAAATTCTGATTTCTTTTAATTAAGCAATAAACTTACCTCTTGACTAGTTATCTGGGAGAAAATGCAAAAGAGCATGCAGATCACAAGCAGCGCCTGCCGAATTTTGCTCATTTTTATATTTGTTTTGCGAAAATTCGGAAAATGATAGCGGCAAACAAATTGGAAAAATTTTTAGAAAACTTTTGTGACAGCACACACGCCCAGCTGTTTTGGCGCTCAGCTGTTTGCGATGAACGTAAAATGTAGAACGTATGCTTTTGTGGTACAGAGTGTCACAATTAATATGGACGTGCAAACAAGTTGCAGGGTGCACAAGGTGAATATTTAATTAATATGTATTAAATTAAATCAAATTATTATATTATAAAATTGCTTATGGTTAAAATAAAAATAAAAAAATTGGAACCAAATCTTTTGCTAATACAATAATTTGCTTTGTTGTTGCATTTCTATATCTAAGATTTTAAAGAAATCAATTCAATTATTGCTAATTTGTTGCAAGTTGTCGCATTCTATTTCATCAAATTTACATCACCTTACAACCCAGCATATCATATGATTTCGCATCTCATCACTTCTGGAACTATGCTGAATCAATGGCATGCATGTTTTTTACATAATTATTTATTCTCTAAAATTAAACTTACTTTAGTGTACTTGAGCATTAAAATATAGATAATTTGCGATTTCAAAACACAAATATTGCCACTGGTGCATTACAAAACGAATCACAACATCACATCATATGATAAGTCAACACAATGTCATGTCGAACATCGTGTGATATTTTAGAGGTTATTAGTAGACAATCAGCAAGTTATTGTCTATTAGAATTAAAACGTATTAATAGTTCTTTAAAATCTCTTTTTCTAATGTTTTTTATAACAATTTAACAGCCACATTGCGCCAGTTATTGCTGCTTCGCTGCTGAGGCACCCTCTAAACCGGTAATTTTCAGATTAGGCGAAAACATTTCCCAAATATTTTCCTGATAACTACGCGTTTCATTATTTAAACCACCAACGCAGTTCAAATAGCGCGCACAACACGCGGGGAAGTCAGCATTTTCATTCACATAATCGCCCCATTCGCAACCATCTGGAGCACCAATGGTGCCACAACTAAAATTAAATGTGCGATGAAACAATTAATGGTGATGTATTGAAAGTGGATGAGTAAATAAATGGCTAAAACTAATCACCACCACACTCACCCACTGATCGTGGCGTCACCATTTTCATTGCCGCAATGTATTTCTGCACACGAATCCGGTGATTTCACTTTCTCGCCGGGCGAAATGATGATCGTTTCGCTGATCGTGCATTTACCGGGATTAGCTGTTTAGAAAAAAATATATATAGTATATTATTTGATAACGGTAACTGGAAAAAAATGCTAGACTTACCGGGATTATGGTAATTTCCGAACGCCATCCATGCTGCCACCTGATGCACACCGCCTAGGCAGAGTAGAAACGTAAATAACAGTAAAGTTTTCAGGCGCCAACACATTATTCAATATTCAATATCACCAATTAATGCACCTCTAATAACGCGCTGGCAGCGACTGAAAGCGACCAGTTGGAGCATACCTTAAAAAGCTCAATTTTTCTCTATCTCTACTACCAAAATTGTGTGAATCCCATGCGTCAAGCAACAAATACCATACAAAATTGGTAAAAATATATGCATACGAGGGCTGCTATATATATTTCTGGCCTAATAATGAAAATAGGAATATTTATCAACGAAAATGGTTTTATTGCTTTTCAAAATATTCTCCATCAAGATTTATATACTTTTGCATGCGCTCAAACCAATTTTCGAAGCACTTTTTTTGAGCCTTTTTTTTGAGCGATTGTCAAATTGTGCGGGATCCAACGAGAACAAACCTTTTTTACGGCCAGGTGTTCATGCAATATCGAATGTATGCTGGTGCGAGAAATGCATTGGCATGCCTCTATCTGAAGGTATGTTACATGACGGTCTTGCATTATCAGTTCACGTACGGCATCGATGTTTTCTGGCACAACGGCTGTTTTTGGACGACCTTCACGGAATTCGTCTTTGAGCGAGTGTCGGCCACGATTGAATTCGTTGTACCAGTTTTTCATAGTGCTATAGGATGGTGCTTCATAGCCATACAAAGATTTTAGTTCATCGATGCACTCTTGTCGGGATAATCCACGTCGAAAGTTGTGAAAAATGATCGCACGAAAATGTTCACGAGTTAATTCCATTTTTTGGCCGAGATTAATTTTTTAATTCCCTGTAAATAAAACAATTCACGATTAAATTAGAAAACGTTCTGAGTGATGTTATGCTAAAAAATGTCAAACTTTCCAATGGAAATGTCAGATTGCACCTGGCAACACTTAGTGTTGCCTAGGCCAGAAATATATATAGCAGCCCTCGTACATGCAGCTGTGGAGCACGACGTGCTTTGTGAGCAACATGTGTAATTTAGCTGGGTTGCCAGCGCTGCGGCACAAATACCTTGGAAATACCCAAGTTTTGTGTATTCACAACTTACACTACAGTGCTTACAATATAATCGAATTGAATGTGAATTTTGATTGAAATTTATATATTCATGTAGATTGCGGATCAAAATGTTTAATTTTTTTGAATCGCTTAAGGGATTAGGTGGGTTTAAAAATTTCAAAAAAAAAATAAAATTTGTCAAGTAAATAGTGCAATATGTTAAAAAATTATCAAATCAATTCGAGTAATATTCGAAGAGATATACCCTTTGGAAATGTCGTCCATGAGGCCACAACAGTATGAATGTAAAACTTTAAACACTTTTATTCCAAAACTGAATTTCTCAAGTCGGAGGACACGATTTCTCGACAAGTTATGAATCGATTTTCTTAAAATTTTGCATACATCTTTAAAACAGCATTGCTAGCTAGTTAATAAACGAAGGAATTTTAGTTATTTTTATTACAACTATTTTTATCGAGCCAATATATGCCGAAATTTTGAACAAAAAAACAAGTTTTTTGATTAAAGTTCTGCTAAAATTCAAATTTTAATATATTCTTCTTTCCTTCGTTCTCTAACTAGATTTATCTATTTATTATCGAAATATTTTTGATTTATTGTTTCTAGATGAACCAACCATAAGTTATGATGTACACTGGAAGACCTTTTTTTGCTCCCTCTTAATTGATTGTTCATTGAGATTCAAAATGGAGATTTTGCATTAAAAACTTATAGGCTGTGAGTTGTGCTCAACTATATCCCAAAATCCATTAAACTTGTTTGATATGTAATGTATGTGCAATTGTCTGTTGGCTACCCTAACTAAAGAGAATATTTGTGCTATTGAATAGCTGAGTGGATGAGTCAAGCGCGGTTAGCGCCAATGACAAAATTGAAAAGTGTGGGCGGTCAGTTACGCTTACGCGTGCATACAAACATGCATAAAATATATGAGTATAAAAACGACTATGCAGCAGTATTTCTAAAATTTTAATATAAACAAATAAATGTATTTTTGGTATGTACATAAGTATGCGTGTATATATTTGTACATACATATGTAGATTTGAATATTTTATATTACTTTATAAGTGACTTTTTCGACATATGACAAGACGAGAGAATATATTGTAACGGATTTCCAAAATCTGTCGTTTACTCTAAAACTCTACCTTGAGTTCGATCACTGGATTGTCAAATAAAAGTCACACTTTAATGGCTATACACTAATCTTTATTTCTAATTCCTTATAACTTAACACTTTAGTACTCAATACTCTACTTTACAACTCTAACTTATAACTTGTTTACACTTTGCTCGACAACTCTCTCCTTAGAATTGTCCTCACTCGACAACTCTCTTATCAGAACTGTGTCTTGCTGCCAGCTCGGCAGCCCTTATATAGTCGATTGCTAGCATGTTATCGTCACTCGAACATTCTGGCAACTACGAATATCGATGTCTAGATAGATCTGGCAAGTTATCGATTTCGATTGTCAATTCTAGTTTGTTCTGGTGCCATTTTCGTTACACTGCCCTCCACTTAAGTCTGATCGTCCCGATTAGACATACTTCCAGAACCAAACCCTTAGAATTTCTTCCTTTCATCTCGTCTTCTAGGACACTGTTGTCCTCCTTAGCGTTTCTTTCTCCATTGGCATTAATCCTAAACTTTAAATCAATCAGTAACCAAAAATTATCCTCGCAGTGGTCTACGCCGTTGATTCCAGGAACATGGATATATGGACATCCTCTGTATCTGTGACGATACCTGTCCACCAGCTTTCTAAAATGCTCTTCCAAATTTCGGATGAATCTTTCCACCATGATATCGGATCGTGCATGTGATGCAGCTTCACATATTTTCCGGACACATAGCTTCTGGCACATCTCCCAACTTTGGATGTCCACGTCCACCATCTCGTCAATCTCTTGGCTTAGAATTGGGTATTTCTTCATCCTAGCCATCAAACCACTCCTGTTTCCCGATCTGCTGGTAGGTAATGGACCAGCTACAACCATGGCAAATTGCTCAAATGGCTTTCCCGAACTGTACTGCTTCATCTGACCATGACTCTTGGAACTCGTCACCTCATTTGCAATGCAATCTCCCATTGATTGACGACAACCAACCCAACAAAACTGATTCCTCAACCTTCCCAAGGTTTCCGTGATTCTTATGTGTCCTTCACTTGGACCTTTGTGCATCTCGTAGCAAACTTTAGGCGATCTTTCATTTCGAACAACCACGAGAGATCGAGAGCAGTATCCTCCTTTGCCTTTCCACACTCGATATAAGCAACCAGCGACCAACTTGAAACTGTTCCACTGTGCCTTTGAGAATAGAGGTTCTGCATACATTTCTTCATTCTTTGGATGTTTCACAACTGGAGCTTCATCTTGAGATTCTTGTTCCTTCATATCACAATATTTTGTCCATGACACGTCTGTCTTCTCTGGGATCACCTGCATCGATTTATGCACCTCCTGTTCCTTCAACTGCGTCAACACCTGTGCCGAAACCTGTGATGGTATACACTCTCCATACACTTCCAGCTGGGTTGACACCTCTCCTCTTTGTAAGGTCACCTCCATCGACTCCTCCTCTTTCAACTGTGAGGATATCCCATTCACTTCCAATTGTGTTAACAAAATCTCTTCATGCGATTCTAAAGGTCTTAACATACAGGTCTGATTCGCTTCCAACAGTGTTGACATATTCTCCCCATGCACTACGAGTTGTGTTGACACCTCTGCTCTATTTGAGGCCACATCCATTGACTCATCCTCCTGCTCTTCCAACTGTAAAGACACTCCATTTGCTTCCGACTGTGTTGACAAAACTTGCCCATGCGCTTCCAAAGGCTTTGACATACTCGCATCATTCGCTTCGGTCTGTGTTAATAAAATTTCTTCATGCTTTTCCAGCTGTGAAGATATCCCATTCGCTTCCGACTTCCGCTCTTTTAACTGTGAAGAAAATTGAGCTGATATTTGGGATAACTTTGTTGTTAAGCGTATCTCCTGCTCCTGGAACTGTGACGATATTGCAGACAAAAGTTTGTTCATGTCCAGTACCCCTGATGAACATGGAATCTCTTCCTTTTCCTTAATTTTCGTTGTTGATTCCTCTAACAGCGATTCAAAAACAATTTCGTCCACGTTGATGTTTTCTTCCTCCAACGCCTCTCTCAACCGGGCTTGTAACTCAGCTTTCAACCCATTCGTTGCTAACCCTCGTTGTTCCAACTCCCTTTTGAGTTGTGGTATCCTTAATTCGTTTAACTTAGCCATTATCTCCGACGTTGTTTTATTTGTCAATCCCACTTCTGACACCAATTGTAACGGATTTCCAAAATCTGTCGTTTACTCTAAAACTCTACCTTGAGTTCGATCACTGGATTGTCAAATAAAAGTCACACTTTAATGGCTATACACTAATCTTTATTTCTAATTCCTTATAACTTAACACTTTAGTACTCAATACTCTACTTTACAACTCTAACTTATAACTTGTTTACACTTTGCTCGACAACTCTCTCCTTAGAATTGTCCTCACTCGACAACTCTCTTATCAGAACTGTGTCTTGCTGCCAGCTCGGCAGCCCTTATATAGTCGATTGCTAGCATGTTATCGTCACTCGAACATTCTGGCAACTACGAATATCGATGTCTAGATAGATCTGGCAAGTTATCGATTTCGATTGTCAATTCTAGTTTGTTCTGGTGCCATTTTCGTTACAATATCTATGAATAAAATAAAATATATAAATGTAAACATTGTCATTTGAAAGCTTTGAAGATTTTTAAAAAGTACTTTTTGCATTATTTCCAAACACATATGTATGTGCATAAATTTACATAATGCCTAATACCTGAGACAGACATGTAGTATCTATTGTAGTATGCTTCAGAAACCATATGTATCACCGGGTTCCGAGTTTTGTTTGAAAGCAAATGGTGTTCCGTACTACAATAGAATTCAAGAAACCATTGAAAATGGAATGCATTGAACACACGGAAAGCTTTAAGCTCTTTTCTGGTAATCATATGTTTTCTGTCATTTGGACATTAACAAACAAATTTAAATTCAAAACCAAAGAAAAGTGAAACATGGAAAAAAATAGGAAAAAATACGTTGGAAACGCTGGAATAAAAAAATAATTGAAGTGTGGGCACAATTTAACCCAAAATTGCGTGGCATTCACAAAAATAGCCACATTTACGCTAACATGTGCACACAGCTGGGAAAGGAGCACGGATTTTCCCTGACACCGGACGAGCTGCGTAGCCGAATTAATAACATGGCGAAGAAATACAGGTTTGTAAATAATTGCAAAAATTTCGAAGCATTTGGAATAATATATATTAATATCAGAGAGGAAAGGAAGACTATTGGTCCAATAATATTTTAATATGCAAAAATAAAATAAATTTCAACCACTAAAATGAGAAAAATCAAGAAATACTAGAATAGAAAGCTATCAATTTAATATGCATTAGGGTGGGTTAAATCATATTATCAGATAACTTTTAATATTTTTATTTTAAAAAGTTTTCTGAAGTATACGCAAATTCAAATATAAATTAATATTTGAAATTACAATTTTATTACGAGGGCTGCTATATATATTTCTGGCCTAGGCAACACTAAGTGTTGCCAGGTGCAATCTGACATTTCCTTTGGAAATTTCTACTTTTTTTAGCATAACATCACTCAGAACGTTTTGTCATTTAATCGTAAATTGTTTTATTTACAGGGAATTAAAAAATTCATCTCGACCAAAAAATGGAATTAACTCGTGAACATTTTCGTGCGATCATTTTTCACAACTTCCGACGTGGATTACCGCGACAAGAGTGCATCGATGAACTAAAATCTTTGTATGGCTATGAAGCACCATCCTATAGCACTGTGAAAAACTGATACAACGAATTCAATCGTGGCCGACGCTCGCTCAAAGACGAATTCCGTGAAGGTCATCCAAAAACAGCCGTTATGCCAGAAAACATCGATGCCGTGCGTGAACTGATAATGCAAGACCGTCATGTAACATACCTTCAGATAGAGGCATGCCTATGCATTTCTCCCAACTGCATACATTCGATATTGCATGAACACCTGGCCGTAAAAAAGGTTTGTTCTCGTTGAATCCCGCACAATTTGACAATCGCTCAAAAAAAGTGCTTCGAAAATTGGTTTGAGCGCATGCAAAAGTGTATAAATCTTGATGGAGAATATTTTGAAAAACAATGAAACCATTTCCGTTGATAAATATTCCTATTTTCATTATTAGGCCAGAAATATATATAGCAGCCCTCGTATTAATAGAAATTTCGAAAAAAAAATTCATTTTTCCATCGAATTTCGACGAAGTGTAACTTACCAAAAAAATTCAAAATACGGGTATAATCCAAGTTTTCTACTTATTAAAATGGTGAATAACATTTTTCGATAAAATTAATATGAGAGATGATTGTTGAAAAAAAATTAAAAATTCTAAGACAGTTTTAATATTTAAGGAATACGATAAAGAAAACAAGTAAGGAAGGTCTAAGTTCGGTTGTGACCGATTATTTTATACTCTCGCAATTTATTTATTCAATATTATATAATAGACAATTTGACCCACATATTCGTCATATATATTGTATAAAGTCCATTGAAAGTTGGAAACCATAATATTAGGTTAGAAGCACCGAGGTTCTCGTGTTCGATATATGGGGCCTTAAAAACCTATTGTCCGATTTCGGCGATCTTTAGAATGAGGCTGCCACACTAGTACTTGTGCAAAGTTCTGCACCGATATCAAAGTTCTGGTATATAAGAAGTAGGCGTGGTTGTGAAGCGATTTGGCCTATTTTCATAATATATCATTGGGATGTAAGAAAACTATTACAAACCAAGTTTAATTGAAATCGGTCAAGTTGTTCCTGAGATATGGTTTTTGCCCCATAAGTGAGCGACGCCACGCCCATTTTCCATTTTGTAAAAAAATATGAGTGCAGCTTCCATCTGCCATTTTTGATTTGGGGGCGGGGCCACGTCCACCTCCCCAAAAAAATTACATCCAAATATGCTCCTTCATAGTGCGATCCTTCATACCAAATTTTATTTCCATAGCTTTATTTATGGCTTAGTTATGGCACTTTATGTGTTTTCGGTTTTCGCCATTTTGTGGGCGTGGCAGTGATCCGATTTTGCTCATTTTCGAAAGCAACCTTCCTATGGTGCCAAGAAATAAGTGTGCCAAGTTTCATCAAGATCTCTTAATTTTTACTCAAGTTACAGCTTGCACAGACGGACGGACGGACGGACGGACAGACAGACATTCGGATTTGAACTCCACTCTTCACCCTGATCATTTGGTATATATAACCCTATATCTAACTCGTTTAGTTTTGGGTGTTACAAACAACCGTTATGTTTGCACCAAAATCGATGAGATAGAGCGAGAGAGTTAATCGCGACGTGTTGTAAAAGAGGAGAAGTGGTAACCTTTTTCCTGATGCTACAACAAGAGTGACCACAAAAGTAATACGGGCTTTTTTTACCGGTAACCACCATTCCTTAAGATAAGTAACTCTATCCGTCTTGCAGGGCAGTTATTATCGTGTCGACTTTCTGATGTTATTAGTAGATTTTTCTATTGGAGCAAAGTAAATTGATAAAAAATGTAATAATATATTTAGTACTTGCAGACAAAGCTATAATTAAAAAAAAATTAAATGAAATAAAGTTTATATATGTAGTTTGTTTTAGTTTTAATTTATTATTTTTTGTTTTTATGATTAATACAGATTTATGTGCATAATATTTTAATTAGTACGCTATTGTTATTGTAATGTGTCATTATCTTTATTTAAAATAAAAACATTAACGTATGTTAAAAAAATGTATCACACCACTAACACATTTCAAATAGCGGTCACAACACGCGGGGTAGTCGGCAGTTTTATTCATATAACCGCGCCATTCGCAATGTTTCAGATTACGACTGCCGGCACAACTAAAAATTAAATGTACGAAGAAACAATTAATGGTGATGTATTGAAAGTGGATGAGTAAATAAATGGCTAAAACTAATCACCAACACACTCACCCAATGATCATGGCGGCACCATTTTCATTGCTGCAATGTATTTCTGCACACGAATCCGGTGATCTCACTTTCTCGCCGGGCGAAATGATGATCGTTTCGCTGATCGTGCATTTACCGGGATTAGCTGTTCAGAAAAAAAAATTATTTATTAACGGTAACTGGAAAAAAATGCTAGACTTACCGGGATCATGGTAATTTGCGAACCCCTTCCATGCTGCCACCAGACGCACACCGCCTAGGCAGACTAGCAACGTAAATAACAGTAAAGTTTTCAGGCGCCAACACATTATTCAATATTCAATATCACCAATTAATGCACCCCTAATAACGCGCTGGCAGAGACTGAAAGCGGTCCGTTGGAGCATACCTTAAAAACCTCAATTTTTCTCTATCTCTACTACCAAAATTGTGTGAATCCCATGCGTCAAGCAACAAATAGCATACAAAATTGGTAAATATATATGCATGCAGCTGTGGAGCACAACGGTTTGTGAGCAACATGTCTAATTTAGGTGGGTTGCCAACATTGCGGCACAAATACCTTGAAAATACCCAAATTTTGTGTCTTCACAACTTACACTTCAATGCTTAGAATATAATACAGGATTATTACACATATGTATATAGAGATCAGTTTAGTTTTTGTTATGAAACACATAATTTATTACAGTTTTTGTGTTCAAACAAATCGGAAAGGCTATACATGTTATTATACTCTCGCAACATGTTGCACAGAGTATTATAGTTTTGTTCACATAACGGTTGTTTGTGTCACCAAGAAATAAAAGAGTTAGATATGGGGTTATATATCTATAAATGATCAGGATGACGAGTGGAGTTGAAATCCGGATGTCTGTCCGTCTGTCCGTGCAAGCGATAACTTGAGTAAAAATTAAGATATCTTAATGAAACTTAGAACACATATTCCTTGGCACCCTGAGGAGGTTGCTTTCGAAGATGGGCAAAATCGGTCCACTGCCACGCCCACAAAATGGCGAAAACCAAAAACCTATACAGTGTCATAACTAAGCCATAAATAAAGTTATGAAAATAAAATTTGGAACATAGGATCGTATTAGGGAGAGGCACATCTGGATGAAATTTTTTTGGAAAAGTGGGCGTGACCCTGCCCCCAAATAAGTATATATCTTGCAAACAAATAAAGCTATATAAACCAGACTTTCTGTAGTCGCTTCTTTTAGCCCTTTCCTTATACAGTCCAAAAATGAAGGAAATCGGATAATAACCACGCCTGCCTCCCATACAAAGGTTAGGTTGAAAATTACTAAAAGTGGGTTAACTAACTAACGAAAAACGTCAGAAACACTAAATTTTGCTGAAGAAATAGCAGAAGGGAGCTGCACTCAGATTTTTTTACAAAATGGAAAATGGGCGTGGCGTCGCCCACTTATGGGTCAAAAACCATATCTCAGGAACTACTCGACCGATTTTAATGAAATTCGGTATATAATATTTTCTTGACACCCTGACAACACGGAGGAAAAATTTGCGAAATCGGTTCTTTATAATATATACATAAGGAACCGATGAAAATAGCGGAATAAAACTTTACACAAATACTGTATATGATCTATGGCATCACTTGTGAAAAAATTTTCGAAATCGGACTATAACTTTTCAAAGCCCCGAATATCGAATATGAAGAATTCAGTGCCCCATGATAATTTTTCACCGAAAATTTCGGTAAATCTCTCAGGTATCTTAATTTAATTCAGAGGAAATATTTTTCTTCGAATAGTGTGTCTCTGTACCAGAAATGATTAAAATCGGGTCATAACTTCCCCTAGCTCTCATATAGTATGTATATTATATCAGAAATATCACAATAATAATCAAAATTTATAATAATATACTTCTTTTCACTTTTATCACCAAAAATTGTTGCACTCCACGACCACGTTTGTTTTGTTATGAACGCTTTTTGAAAAATGATTGACTGATTATTGAAAGGAATGTAACGGAATGTCATATATTTGAGAAAATGTTGGCTTTCGAATTGTAAAATGTTGGAAACAGATTTGAGAAATAGACATTGAGAAACGTTTGAGAAAATATTGTCTTTCAAATTGCATAAATGTTGAACTTCAAATTGAAAATAAATATTTTCTTTAACGTTTGAGAATTTCAATTCCAGTGATTTTGGGTTTCTACGCGGATAAGTTTATGTTTGTTAAAAAGTTAGTTTTATTTTTCAAACATTTTTTCAACTCGCTTAAGCGGTTAGGTCTATTTATCTAGTAAATAGTGCAATATGTTTAAAATATTATCAGAAAATATCAAATCAATCCAAGTAATATTCTAAGAGGTATATACCCCTTGGAAGCCCATCAGGTCACAACAGTATGAATGTAAAACTTTAAACTAATATATTCTTTTTTCCTTCGTTCCTAACTAGATTTATTTATTTTTTTTTTCGAAATATTTTTGATTTATTGTTTTTAGATAAACCAATCATGAGTTATGATGTCCACGGCAAGGTCTAATGGAAGTTGAGCTACCAACGGCTGAGTTATCGGAATTAGTAAATAAAAAATAACACAAAATACTGTTTCAATATGTATCTTTGATATGCTGTTTAAATGATATATAGATTATATATAATATTAAAGAAAAAATTTTTAATACCCTACCTCTTAATTGATTGTTATAAAATGACATTTATAGGCTGTGAGTTGTATTCAACTATATCCCAAAATCCATTAAACTTGTTTGATATGTAATGTATGCGCAATTGTCTGTTGGCAACCCTATCTAAAGAGAATATTTGTTACTGAATAACTGAGCGGATGAGTCAAGCGCGATTCCCAAACAAAAGAAAACTAGTTATCTCATTTCTTGTTCTTATTGAATGAGTACGTATAAGAAAACTCGATTGTCATTATTGCCAAAAAATCCCAAAATGTGAAATAAAAAAAAATTATTGGAAAACCCTCATTTGCGCTCAACAAAATAGGTAAGTCGAATGGATTTATTGTTATTTTTAATTTGATTTATACTTAATTAATTCATTTAGTAATAGTATTCTGCAGCATTGCTACGCAATAGATTTCAAGCAACTTGCGTCGAAAATAATTATGCACGTAATCAGTGTACGAGCAACTATTGGACGCTTGGCGTGCGAAAGGCGTATACGATGTGGCTGCGCGCATCAACCCATCAGTGATATTATCTATAGCAAAATATGTGATATTGTTGAGCCACTGCAAGAGCTCTTTGAATGCCGTCCAATCGATCAGCGCTTTGTGGTGTGACCACCAATTTTAACATATTTTTGTAGGAGCGATAAGTGCTGCGCGATATCGCTGTTAACTCCTTGCAAGGAGAAGCGTGAAACTTTGGAGACCATACAAGACATTGCTTCAAAGCTACCGTATGCCGTATGAAGATTGCCTACATCGGCTGTTGGTTGTGAGTGTATATTATGCTCGCATATGACACCGCAAAAGGTTTTTCGGCTATTATTAATATTTTTATTTTTCCGAGATAATAATTATTTTAATTTAATTAATTTTTTTTAAGATATTAGTATTTATTTTAATAAATTATATATTTTTTTCCAGATATTAATCTTATTTTCACTTTTTATACTCTCGTACAAAAGTTGCTAAGAGAGTATTATAGTTTTGTACACATAACGGTTATTTGTAACACCCAAAACTAAACGAGTTATTATAGGGTTATATATACCAAAGTGACCAGGGTGAAAAGTGGAGTTCATATCCGGATCTATGTCTGTCCGTCCGTCCGTGCAAGCTGTACTTGACTAAAAATTAAGATATCTTGATGAAACTTCGTACACGTTTTTCCTGGCATCATTGGAAGGTTGTTTCGAAGATGGCCAAAATCAGACCACTGTCACGCCCACAAAATGGCGAATATTGGAAACACAAAAAAACGCCATAACTAAGTCATAAATAAAGTTATGAAAGTAAAATTTAGTACAAAGGACGCACTATGAAGGGGCATATGTGGATGTAATTTTTTTAGACAGCGAGGGCCCGCTCCCTATTAAGATTTTTGGACATATCTCGTATACTACTAAAGCTATATCAAGTACTTCCTTATACAGTCCAAAAATGGAGGAAATCGGATTATAACCACGCCTACCCCCCATACAAAGGTTATGTTGAAAACTATTAAAAATGCTTTAATTCAGTAAGAGAAAACACCAGATTAAATTTCATTATTAATAAGGTACGGAAGAGCTGCACTCAAATTGGTATTCAAAATTTTAAATGGGCGTAGCTCCGCCCACTTATGGGTCAAAAACCATATCTCAGGAACAACTTGACCGATTTCAATTAAACTTGGTTTGTAATAGTTTCCTTACGTCCCAATGATATTTTATGAAAATATGCCAAATCGCTTCACAACCACGCCTACTTCTTATATACCAGAACTTTGAAGACGATCTGAATCGTTTACTTTACAATGTATAAAGTAAGCATTAGTGCATTTATAGTGTGACTCTTCTAAAAATCTTCGAGTGTTGGTTGGCAAGAGTGATTCTGTTGATGCTGGTTCCCAGGTATACGAAATTATCTAAGACTTCGAAGTTATGACTGTCAACAGTGACGTGGTTTGATGACAGTAGATATTTCGTCTTGTCCTCATTCACCTCCAGACCCATTCGCTTCGCTTCTCTATCCAGGCGGGAAAAAGCAGAACTAACGGCGTGGTTGTTGCTTCCGATGATATCAATATAATCGACGTACGCCAGAAGCTGTACACTCTCATAGAAGATTGAACCTTCTCTATTTAGCTCTGCAGCTTGTATTATTTTTTCCAGCATCAAGTTAAAGAAGTCACACTATAGTGAGTCACCTTGTCTGCAACCTCGTTTAGTATGGAACGGCTCGGAGAGGTCCTTCCCAATCATGACGGAACTTTTGGTGATCGCGGCATAAAGGCAGCTTCTTTTCCTGCTGTCGAAATTTTATGGGTAAATTTGTATGTTATCTTGATAAAATTTCTTCAATAAATCGCGAGATTATAAAATGTTAGGTTGCACCCGAACTTAGCCTGTCCTTACTTGTTATGTATATAATTTATATGACACTGCTACATGAGCGCAACAGAGACGTTCTATGATCACATGTATACGTACGCATGAGAGGAATAGTGGTTAAAAGCTGCACAAGCAGCTATGCTGGCAGACTCACTTTTTTAACGACTTTTGTGGGTTTGAAAAGCTTCGGTTTAACCAGTTTTTTCACCACTTTTGGCTGGCAGGGTATAATTATTCATGTATACGCATACATATATGTATGTACATATGTAGTATTGAATATTTTATACTATACTATATAAGTATATGACAAGACGAGAGAATATATCTATGAATAAAATAAAAATATACTAGACGTAAAAATTGTCATTTGAAAGCTTTGAAGAGCGTTATTTTCCAAACACGTATGTGCATAAATTTACATAACAATGTCTTTGTCTTGTTAACAATATTGTGTTTAACTGCTATTTATGCCAATTGTATTCACGATTTGCAACTGTTTTGTATAAATTATAAAAATACAGTTTGCTGTCTACAATTAAAAAAAAAATCTGAAACAATACACTTTTTAATATGCAAAAATAAAATAAATTTCAACTACTAAAACGAGAAAAATCAAGAAAGACTACACTAGAAATCTATCAATTTAATATGTATTAGGGTGGTTCAGATTATATCATAAGATAACTTTTAATATTTTTATTTTAAAAAGTTTTCTGAAGTATACGCAAATTCAAATATAAATTAATATTTGAAATTACAATTTTATTATTAATAGAAATTTCAAAAAAAAAAAAATTAATTTTTCCATTGAATTTCGACGAAGTGTGACTTACAAAAAAAATTCAAAATACGGGTATAATCAAGGTTTTCTACTTATTAAAATGGTGAATAACATATTTCGATAAAATTAATATGAGAGATGATTGTTGAAAAAAAATTAAAAATTTTAGGACAGTTTTAATGTTTAAGGAATACGTTTGAAGCTGATAAAGAAAATAATTAATGCTACAGTGGAATGTTTTGATTATGTAGCTCGATATTGTGGGTCGTAAGTCCAATTTTGGAAGAAAAAAAATTTTGAAAATTTACCGGATCCAACAAATATTAACAGAATTACACAGTTAGAAAGACAGTAAACCTTAGATATATGCGTCAAGTAGCTATAAATATGAAAAACAAAGGGTTATATATAATTAATCGTTATTAAATATTATAACTTAATTTTAAATGCAAAAGTCTAAAATATTATTAAATACATTAGTGCGCCGTAGAGCCTATAATTAACAGCTGTAAATGGTAAGCCACTCTAAACCAGGGGTCGGCACTCCATACCACAAATGTGCCGACTCAAGTCACACGTACGCTTACGCTCTATCATTCAGTCGTTGTCGAACCAGCAACGAATAAACATCGCGCATGGCTATGGCGCTTTGCATAAGTGCCCTGCGCGAAATGCCTACTTTTATGAATGTCGTTTTATGTTATGTATTATATTTATGGTTTTAAGCTATTTAAAGACAGAAAAGTTAATGCTTTTGTGTTCAAATATATTTGTTTAAATAATAAAATAACTAAAATGAATAAATGAGCACAAAAATTCATGTTTTATGAAAAAATTAAAAACATTCTTAAAATGTTAGGCTACAGAGTTCTCACTGGGTATTCATTATTTCGTGCTCACCTATACAGTCACAATTCCTCTCGTGCCGACCACTGCTCTAAACTCAATTAAACATTTTCTCTCTCTCGCGAATTTCCGATTTAATTTGAATGCGCGATTAGCACTCATCATCGTTAGACTCTCATCTATGTCTAAGCCATCGTTCACTCGTTAAATGCTAACTGTTGATCTTATATAAACATTACATAGTATCATATTCTGTATAAAGTTTATGTATAATTATAAAAGTAATTTATAGACATCGTACCTATAAAATGAGCAACAGTTGTCGCATTTGCTTCGAAAAAAGTGCACACGTATAATACAAAATGCATTACGGCATTTGAAGACTATGCTCAGGGTTGCTATTAATTGTTGGTGGGTCATTGACAGAGGCCTTCGTGGGGAATGTCGATTATTATGACGAGGGTGAGTCAAATCAATACATATGTATATATATTAAAGAAGTTAAAAATCATATTAAATATATTATTACTCGTACCTTTCTTCCAAACGCGTTCAGCGCATCCCGGAAAATGTACGATCAGTGAGACAATTATAATATCACCAGGTGAGACAGCGCATTCGCCAGACATTTGTGGGAGACTTACATGTGAAAACGAGAAGGGTCTCACCCAAATTTCCAGGTTAGTACAAAATTCTAATTTTACAACTAATGTTCTTTTAGTTCGAATGATATAAATCATATAGATTAGCATAATCCCATTGAGTTAGAATTTTAATACTAATTTTCTCATACTCATTTTTAGTTGTGGCGCTGTTGCTACACCAGATGGCTGCGAATGGGGTGATACTGTGAAGAAGAAAGCAACGTACCCGGAATGTTGTGAGCGTCAGTTGATCTGCAACTAGGAAGCAAAGGAATCACATTGATATTTGTTTAATTAAATGTGATAGTTATTTTTACGCTTCTTGTTCATATCCGTAAAAGACTTTGTATAGGAAGCAACAATTTATCGAAAATATCGTACATTGATTTTTATCGTACAATTTTTTTTCCGCACACTACTGATACCCATATTCTGCTCACCTTAACACAAAGCAGTGATAAATCAGATTTCCGTTAAGCTCACATCCGGTTTAAATTAACCTTTAGCTGTTTTTATGCAACCATATATTCTTCTGTATTCCTAAAAAATATCAGAGCATTTCATTTTAAGAGTGGAAAGCCTCTTTTACATAATGACAAAACTGGAATGCTATTTCAGAGAAATAAAGCAACATCTATGGAATTGAAAACTTTGCCGAAAATGCAAGTTATACGACGACAAGCACGAGTATAATACGGTCATGTGTAAAGTCAGCTCTAACACTACAAATTTGAAATCAAGATTTACTTACCAGATCCTCTGCGATTTTACAATTATCAATTACAATTCTGCATTGACTAAAGTGCCAAGTGAGAAGTGACTTCTAACTTTCTTCTGCGAAATTTTTTCTTTAGTTCTTTTTTCACAATTTACACTCCTACTGTCTTATAACTATTTTCTAAATTTATTTGACAATATTCATTCAATAAGCACTTAACACATTATAAATGAATTATAGCTTTGAATTTATTTATTGCAATTGCTCACAATTCACTTCCAATGTAAATGACAAAGTGTTATTAGCTGCGCAACATCAAATTCACAGGGTGCTCAAAGTGGAAACATATTACTGCTTAATTTTTTTTTTTGTTTATGAACTTATCTATTTATTTTTTATTTAATTTTCAATACAAATATAGCATATAGTTTAAATAAAATGTTCCACTTGATGATCTCTGCTTCACTATCTTTTCTTTGACAGCGCTTATTCAAGTTAATCACTCCAGCAGTTATGTTAATATGTAACGGTATTAGTTAATATAACTTGACCAAACGTAAATAATAACTTACGTAAATGCGGAATGATTTTTATTGTGAATTATATCCATTATTAATTAATAATAAAAATAATTTAATATAAATTAAGAAATTTTCTTTTTACTTTTACTGTTTGAAAAAATTAACACATGCATTTGAAGCACCCTGTGCGCCTGCTTACTTAAGCAACAGCTGATCACCGGAGCTGTCAAAGCGGAAACTAATTTGAATTTGTGAATTGAAGCTATAAATTTTGATATTCAAATAAAGTAATTACTTAATATATTAAACAAAACATGAAAAATAAGTGTTAAATATTGTGAATTGAGGTGATATTTATTAAGTGCAAGTGTTATATAAAGTTATGAAGTCAGTTACTGCAAGCAGGTGAGCAGGTTCTACTAAGCACAGCAGACGTGGAACTTCTTGTGGATAACTAATAACCAGTCATAGGCGGCGATTAAGACAGCGTAGTCGCACGTACATACGTATGTATGTATTAGGTCTACAACTTTGCTTCCGTCGTTTTTTTTTAATTTAAGGCTTATTTTGTATAAAAACGGTTACAAATATCGATGAGCCACAGCCGCACTTTTCTTGGAATTAAAAGTTAAGCAAAGTTGTAGACCTAATACATAAATGGTTGCATGGTATTTCTCGTTGTAGGGATATTGTAGGCGCAGTCTGCACAATCGAAGTTTACAATTTTTTTCCAGATAAGAAGTTAGCGTTGGTGTCGCAGTCTTGACAAACTGTTAATTAGTAATACAATATGCAAGTGTTGGGAGATGTATCTGAATTTGTATATAAAAGTACAAATAAGAACAGCATACCGAGCTTTTTGTTTACTTAAATTTATATAAAATTTTATTCACCTTGTGTGTTTAAACATTTATGTATGCTTAGTAGTTATGCGGAAAATCGTTATGGGGCTCGGGTAATTCCTGGACCGGTTTCACTCATTTTCACCATCGAGCTACAGTATATCCATGATTATACGATCACTTATTAATGCTATGATATCTCACATATTAACCGATATATGCGGTATAAAGTCCAGCGGAAGTTTGAAAATGCGTATAAAAGGTATATGAAGGCTAGAGGAAATATTGGTTCGATGTTGGTACATTTTTGGTACAGAGACACACTATTAAAAGAAACACATCTCTTTTGATTTTCTTCTCAATATCTGAGATTTTCCGATATTTTCGATAAAAAATTTGACAAAGGCTCTGAGGTCCTCATGTCCGATTTTTTTGTCGATTTCAACATAACCTTTGTATGGGACTCCTTCCATTTTTAGACTGTGTAACTCTACTCGTCATCCTGATCATTTTCGTATATATAACTCCATATCTAACTCGTTTGGTTGAACAAAACTTTGATACTCTCTTTCAAACTTGTTGCGAGACAGAGTGGTCCATCTTCTAGACGAATCCAAAAGAAACAATAACAACAGAATATCACTTTTACATATTCGTAAAAAAACGGTTTAACTTAATTTTTTAAATGGTATATTTGAATATTGAAAATTATTGTTTACAACCGAAATTCAATTTCCACTTTTTGGCCATGCAATGCTTTCTTTAAAGTCCAAATGATCAAACACTTTTGTTATCACATAAGGATCAAAATTGTAAGAATTCGTTGCTACAATTCCAAACAATTTATGTTTGGGGAAATTTTCTTGAACTTCGTATATTGGCATTGCAGAGTAAATGTTCGATAAATCTAAATTCCTACCACATTTTTGTGATGGTTTCAGGTGAGTACCGGTCTTATTAAAACATTCAACGTCTGCTACAATTTGAACTCTTCCGTATGGTCCCATCAAATCTATAAAAATATATACAACAAGTAAGGAAAGGCTAAGTTCGGGTGCAACCGAACATTTTATACTCTCGCAATTTATTGAAGAAATTTTATTAAGATAACATACAAATTAACCCATAAATTCGGCATAAAGTTTAATAGAATAACGAAAATCGTCCTATATAGTATATGAGGGCTGAGGTAATTCCTGAGCCGATTTCATTCGTTTTCATCAGCAAGGTACACTATATCCAAGACTATACGCTCACTTAATTTTGCTAAGATAGCTCACATATTAACCAATACATATATGCGGAATAAAGCTCACCGTATTTTTTGAAAAACCTATAATTAGGTATATGGGAGCTAGGAGAAGATACTTTTGAAAAACCTGCAATGATTTAATAATTTTTGGAACAGAGACACACTATTAGAAGAAAACAATCTCCTCTGAATTATTTACATTAAATTATCTGAGAGATTTTCCCATATTTTCGGTTAAAATTTATCCTTAGGCGCTGAGTTCAACATGTTCGATATCTGGGGCCTTGAAAAGTTATGGTCCGTTTTCGACAATTTTTTCACAAGTGAAGCCAGAAATGATATGCACTATTGCACTATTTGTGTAAAGTTTTATTCCGCTATCTTCATGGGTTCCTTATGTTTACATTATAAAGTGAAGGGATCAGATGGAATTCAAAATTGAGTTATAAGGAAAGTAGTCGTGGTTGTGAACCGATTTCGCCCATTTTTTGTCCGTGTTATCAGGGTGTCAAGAAAATATTATATACCGAATTTCATTGGAATCGGTCAAATAGTTCCTGAGATATGGTTTTTGACCCAAAACTGGGGGATGCCACGCCGATTTTCCATTTTGTAAAAAAATCTGAGTGCAGCTTCCATCTGCCATTTCTTATGTGAAATTTAGTGTTTCTGACGTTTTTCGGTAGTGAGTTAAGCCACTTTTAGTAATTTTCAACCTAACTTTTGTATGGGAGGTGGGCGTGGTTATTATCCAATTTCTGCAGAAAGCTTGGTTTATATAGCTCTATTGGTTCCGAGATATGTACAAAAAACCTATTTGAGGGCGGGGCCTCGCCCACTTCTCCAACAAAATTACATCCAAATGTGCCCCTTCATAGTGTGATCCTTTGTATCAAATTTTATTTTCATAGCTTTATTTATGGCACTTTATGTGTTTTCGGTTTTCGCCATTTTGTGGGCGTGGCAGTGGTCCGATTTTGCCCATTTTCGATAGCAACCTTCTTATGGTCTCAAGGAACATGTGTGTCAAGTTTCATCAAGATATCTTAATTTTTACTCAAGTTACAGTTTGTCCGTGGTTCATTTTCTAAACAAATCAAAAAGCAACAATAATAACAACGCACAACTTTTACATATTCGTAAATATGTTGAATAAACGGTTTACCTTTATTTGAATATTTGATTATTGAAAATAATTACATTCGAAATTCAATAGCCACTCTTCGGCCATACAATGCTTTCTATAAAGTTCAAGTGATCAAATACTTTTGTTACCATATAAGGTTCAAAATTCCTAGCCTCCGTTGCTACAATCCCAAACAATTTAGGTTTGGGGAAATTTTCTTGAACTTCGTATATTGGCAAGCCAGGGAAAGTGTCCTCATATTTCAAATTCTTTGCACATATTTGTGATGGCTTCAGGTGAGTACCGGTCTTATTAGCACAATTAGCGTCTGCTATAATCTGAATTTTTCCGAAATATTCCATCAAATCTATAAAAAAGTATAAAATAAAATAAAAGTAGATACAAATCAAATACAAAACTCACCCCTTTCTGGATTCACTTGGGATGTATATAAGCACATTGGATACGTTCCGGGAGTGTAACCCACATCACTTTCCAGTTCAATCAACGCAATATTGTTAAGGGAAGGTGTTTCTGAAGAGAAATCGGGATGTATGTGAACTGCCTGAAAAGTCGAAATCAGTTTAAAGATAAATTTGTTAAAGTTCTTAACTTATCAATTGCCTTTATTTCCTTCCTCACTGAATCCACTTTTACCTTCGTATATTTGTCAGTTGATACGTAACTTACTGCCGTTATTAAAAAACGTTTGTCAATCAAAGCGCCTCTGCAAAATTTAGGTTGGTTATCAGAATTATAAAGCCAGAACTGGAAGGAGTTTGGTATGCCATAAAACGTGGTCTCTCCAATCGATCGCAAATCATTAGTTATTTTTTCACAAGCTTAAACGAAATTAAAATACCATTAACAATTAGAACAAAAGTATGTTTTAGACATCGTTCATAAGATCTAAGTTTACAAGAAAAAGCACGGAATTCAAAACAATGCGAAACTTACCAAGTTCTGCTGGACGTTTCTGAGGTGTGGCAACGTTTGAGCTGTAAGTAAAGAGAAATTAAACAAATAGTAACGAAAGAAATAACGATAAAAATGCGTGAGTAGTAGTTTCTTGCAAAGAACTCTTAATTTAAAAGAAATCTACACTAAGCTGTTCGCCCGTTAACCATTTTTTGTAAGTACGGACTATGATCCCGCTATTCTCAACTACTTGCGAATAAAGTATCTGTTCTAATTGTCCACTCAAACATTCCACAGAGTTCACTTAACTGTTAGTGGGTTTTATTCATCCCATCGAAAATGGGTGTGTCACTGAACAAAAGTCTCACATGTGATTTTCAAAATCCAACTGCAAGTGTTTTTACTTATATAAACTTAGAAAACTACTGACTGTCTGACTGACTTAACAGTTAATCGATCTGAGTTAAAAGAATTAGTCGACTTTATGATTACATTAAAATACTTATTATACTACCTTTTGGCAAGCTGGCTGCTTAACTCAACTACTTTCTTATTCAAGCGTGTAATTTCCGCAGACATTCTAATAAATGAGGAAAAATTAACAAGTTTTATTATAATAATGTTAAAAACCAAATCGTTTTCATGATTAATGCCACCTTCCTTCCGTTGATTTTATCGCCTCTGACAATCTGAAAGTTACCAAAAATAAAACAAGAGTTAGTAGTAGCTCATATGAATATCATATGAATAGTTGGAGATATTTAAGTTCAAAATAAAATATTAATTACCGTTCATTCCACCTCTCCTCTGTTGCTTTGGCTTCCGCGGTCATTCTGGAAATTCCGATTTTTTTATAAAACAAAGGTTAGTAGTAGATTTTATGGAAATAGTTGGAGATATTTAAGTTCAAAATAAAATATTAATTACCGTTCATTCCACCTCTCCTGGGTTGCTTTGGCTTCCGCGGTCATTCTGGAAATTCCGATTTTTTTATAAAACAAAGGTTAGTAGTAGATCTTATGAAAATAGTGGTTTATCTTTAATTTTACCTTTCCTTTAATGCTTTTATTTCCGAAGACAGGCTGAAATTTTTGAAAATTTTCTTAGTGATATATGTACTATTTTTTATACTCTCGCAACAAAAGTTGCTAAGAGAGTATTATAGTTTTGTTCACATAACGGTTGTTTGTAACTCATAAAACTAAATGAGTTAGATATAGGGTTATATATATCAAAATGATCAGGGTGACGAGACGAGTCAAAATCCGAATGTCTGTCTGTCCGTCCGTCCGTCCGTCCGTCCGTGCAACGGATAACTTGAGTAAAAATTAAGATATCTTGGTGAAACTTGGAACATATGTTCCTTGGGACCGTGAGAGGGTTGCTTTCGAAAATGGGCAAAATCGGACCACTGCCACGCCCACAAAATGGCGAAAACCGAAAACACATAAAGTGTCATAACTAAGCCATAAATAAAGTTATAAAAGTAAAATTTGGAACAAAGGATTGCACTAGGAAGGGGCATATTTGGATGTAATTTTTTTGGGGAAGTGGGCGTGGCCCCGCCCCCAAATCGGTTATTTGTATATATCTCGCAAACTAATAAAGCTATATAAACCAAACTTTCTGCAGTCGCTTCTTTTAGTCATTTCTTAATACATTCCAAAAATGAAAGAAATCGGATAATAACCACGCCCACCTCCCATACAAAGGTTAGGTTGAAAATTACTAAAAGTGAGTTATCTCACTAACGAAAAACGTCAGAAATACTAAATTTTACAGAAGAAATTGCAGAAAGATGCTGCGCTTAGATGTTTTTACAAAATGGAAAATGGGCGTGGCGTCGCCAACTTATGGGTCAAAAACCATATCTCAGGAACTACTCGACCGATTCGAATGAAATTCAGTATATAATATTTTCTTGACACCCTGATGACACGTGTGGAAAATAGTTGGAATCGGTTCACAACCACGACAACTTCCCATGTAACTCAATTTTGAACTCCATCTTATTCCTTCACTTTATAAGATATACATAAGGAACCAATGAAGATAGCGAAATAAAACTTTACACAAATACTGTATATGATCTGTGGCATCACTTGTGAAAAAATTGTCGAACTCGGACTATACCTTTTTTCAAAGCCCCGAAGTGCCCCATGGTAATTTTTCACCGAAAATTTCGGTAAATCTCTCAGGTATCTTAATTTAATTTAGAGGAAATATTTCTTCTAATAGTATAACTTCCCCTAGCTCTCATATACCTAATTATAGGATTTTCAAATTGGGTCAAATTGTGTGTTATCTTAATAGAATTATATCAATAAATTGCGAGAGTATAAAATGTTCGGTTGCACCCGAACTTAGCCTTTCCTTACTTGTTTTTATTTCGGATTGGTTCTATTTACCTTTTCAGTGCATCATCTATTAGACTTTGCTTTTCTTCGATTGTTTTGGCCAATCTTAGGAAATTATTTATATCCTTTCCCGCGTCCACGTAAATAGTTAAAGACGCATCATCAGCGTCAGCCTCCTCCGTGCTCATTGCGTGGAGTAGCGCGAAGAAAAGTCCAAATAATATTAGATTATTTTTCATTTTACAGAATAACTTCAAATACCTGTGAATAGAAAAAGAAGAAAGAAGTATCCTTAATACATTTAATATTGTTATAACCGGAGTACACTCTATTATCTGGTTCTTACAATAAATAAAAATATTGAAATGAAATCTAACAAACATAATGTATTCAAAGTATAGCATCACTCTAGACCTAGTCAAAATCGGATCATAGCTTTACAAAACACAAGATGCCGAACATGAGGATCATAATGCATGTGACATCTATCGAAAATATCGGGAAATCTCTCACAAAATATCCTAAATAAATTAGGAAGGCCTCTTTCAATGAAAGTAAAGTGTCTCTATGCCAGGAATTGCTAAACTCAAGTACATAAGTACTTTCCCTAGGTACACCTAGATATTTTATATTAAAAGTATTGTAAATTAATTGAAATTTTGTTTGAATTTGTGCTTAATATATTGAGTGCGATCGAAATTCTCAAACAAAGTTCTTATATGCATAACGTTTTTGTGAAGAGATAGAATAAAAATGTACTGAAATATTGTATAAAATATACTTATAACTATATACACAGGAATTTATAAATGTATATTTAATGATTCGAATTTTCAACGATTTCTAAAATATATTGTTATGTTTTTCATTCAGATTTATTATTTTCTGATATTCACTTTAGCTCTGTTTTAACATTTCCATATAAAATATTGTTACTCATACGTCACGTCGTACTACATATAGGGATGCAAACATCGTGAAAGGAAACATCGATAGTTCGATGGTCCCATCGAAATCAAAAACATTGGCCATTAAAACATCGATACATCGAAACATCGATGTATTTTTGAACTTTTTTAACTTATTCTAAATTTTGTGTGAAAAGCTAAGTGATACAGAAGCAGAAGCCTAAATAAATGAAATGTAGTACGTCTTAAGTTGATACATTTTATTTCACTTAGCATTATATGTCTGTTAATGTATTTTCTCAATAAATAACAGAATTTCAAAACAACCACATAGAAATTTTTTTCACTGTTATTTCTTTTCGATTTTACTTCCGCGTGATAGTTGCCGTGGGTTTAGGCCACAATGTGTAAATATTAATAAGCCTATTTATACAACTCCGGAAACACAGTATTCATGTCAACCCAAACTCTATTGGCTTCTGATTGGTAGGGGTAACAGCCGTGATACATTTTTTCTTCAACCTTCCGTCCCTGTAATTGTAGATAAATTTGACAGTTTACATTTCACCTTTTGGTGGACCAAATGTTTATTCTGGTTGCAAATATCAAACGAGTATTCTGTTTCACACTCATCCGAAGATTCCGTTGTATCAGCGCGATTCTTTGAATTTTTTATGAAACAAAAAAAGTATTTCTTTTAGCCATAGCTTCTTTAAAATGCAGTAATTTGAATCTCTGGTCTAACGTAGTAGCCTACGCCAGAATTAAATTGTATAACTAATTCATAAAAGTAACCGCAGTATTGTCCAAGCGTATCCAAATAGAGGGTTTCAAGTTAAGACCCGAAAAAGTGTGAAGGTGTGAAGTCAAATTTTTATATAAAACATCGACATAAAACATCGTTGAAAGTGACATCGATGCATCGATGTTTTTAGATTCGAGACATCGATGGCTAACATCAAAAACAGCGATGTTTCAAAAATATCGATGCATCGTTTGCATCCCTAACTACATATAACAACAGGGATTTGGTTGGTATAACTCCTACCCAGTGCTCGCTGTTATAAATATTGATGATGTACCCACTTTTAAGTCGCCGACAATAAAAAAGTAAATAATTGAGAAACAATGTCCGTTATTTTGCTAAGTTCCGTTATACTATTAGAAGGGTTTGTGTCAATAATCACGTCCGTTATGTTTGAAAAATCAGCGTTTGGGTATAGAGCTGATTGCACTATTTTTATACTCTCACGACATGTTGCACAGAGTATTATAGTTTTGTTCACATAACGGTTGTTTGTGTCACCAAGAAATAAAAGAGTTAGATATGTGGTTATATATAGTATATATATATGATCAGTGGAGTTGAAATCCGGATGTCTGACCGTCCGTCTGTCGTCTATCCGTGCAAGCGATAACTTGAGTAAAAATTAAGATATCTTAATGAAACTTGGAACACATATTCCTTGGCACCCTGAGGAGGGTGCTTTCGAAGATGGGCGAAATCGGTTCACTGCCTCGCAAAATGGCGAAAACCGAAAACCTATACAGTGTCATAACTAAGCCATAAATAAAATTATGAAAATAAAATTTGGAACATAGGATCACATTAGGGAGAGGCACATTTGGATGTATTTATTGATTGTAAAAGTGATGAATTTCGAAAATTCCAAACCTGTCTCAATAAAAAAATCTTGATAGGAATCATTAGAATACTACATATATTTAACTTGGACTCTTTCACAAATATTTAGAGAAACGAACAAATTTCATATTGACATATTGGCTGTAAAGATATCCCGCTATCATGAAACTGTCCCCTAAGTTCCGTTGGTCACTTAACAATTTAGACGTATTTTGTTTCATATCTGTCCGCGCTCCTTTTTGCATAAAATATACTTTTATAAACCACATCCCTACTCATCAATCCAATCTGTAAACGTCCTCACTTCCATAGCCACTCTAAACTCGCCAACTAATATGTTTGTTGAACACACTGATTTTCGGTATAAGTCCACCGATCATTAACTAGTGGCAACACCGACAACAACAAGTGACAAAGCAGGCATTCCACTTAAGGTGTCAACAACATTTATATTATTAGTTGTTTGTCATCAGGCGTGGACAAACCCACAACCACCACTTAAGTGCCCAATAACTCTTGGGTGTACCATGTGCCTGTACCTGTCTATTATTTGTCCATGGCTTTGCATACCTTTTGTGCTGCTGCAATCCTTAATATTCATTTGCTTTTGTCACCTGTTGTCTACCACGTCATTGCCCGCACACTTTTATCACTTAGCCAGGGAATCTGTGCAGCTGGTGCGATTGCTTTCCAGCCGTGTTTGTCGTCAAATTAACCCAATTAAATGAAATGCAAATACGGTTGCTGCAGCATGCAGACGTAGTTGGTACAGTGGGTCGGGATGGAGTTGAAAAATAAATCTCAAGCCTCAGAGCTATAAAGTTTGATGAATATCGTGGTACCTGAGCGATACGTAAGGGAACCTTAAGTTCATAACCAAAGAGAAACCCTGACTTTGTGACGCTACAGTAGTACTGTAGTTCTCACCAAGATAATCTATTTTTATGGTTTCGACCTCAAGCGTAGGTTACTAGAAGAAGCCAACTACATTCACTTCCGAATTGATCGTAAAGGTAAGACTCCACTTTGATATTAATAATGAGCTATGTTAGCCGCTGAGTTCGTTGTCCGAAAGTTTCAGTTTAATGCTGGGTTGTCCGTAATCTTTCCTTGAACAAAATTCACATGGACCCATACATCCTACGATCTACAAGCCATAGTACTCAGTCTTTTCGTCGATTTACTCAGTATATCTAGAATCCCTGAGTTCCCTTGATTGTCTTGCTTGCGTCAACTAATCCACAATCCTAGTACCAATCCCATATGGAGACACGTTTGGGTTTCCAGTTTGGGTAAAATTTCGTTATACGTTGGATTTCGTATCGATAAGGATTCTAACGCACTATTCTGAAATTTCAGTTAATTTTCAGACTATACTGTTAATGGCTTCCAGTGAAAGATCAGGCTGGAGCCGACTTATCCGGATCCACGATATCTAATCAAAATTGACGTTATTTCGATTCCGAATTTGGTAGTCCGTTCATCTGCCACTGAAGCTTATAATACCTCTAATCACGGCCAGATAGGATACTATGTCCGCCCTGAATATCTCATTGCAATACATGACTCATAACTCTTGAGCTCGCCTTATTGTTGCTGGAGAAATATTGGAATCCTGTTCGCAAGCGAGATCGCTGTAATGTTGCTTAAGGAGAGAACCACGAAACCATTGCACTTCTGGGATATTTCTTTTTCGTAAAACTTTCAGTGTTTCTCGAGACCGGCACACTGTGTCGTATCAACCCATACCCATACATTATATGTATATCTCGCATACCAAAAAAACTGTATAAGCCAAACTTTCTGCAGTTCTTTTAGCCATATCCTTATACAGTCCAAAAATGAAAGAAATCGGATAATAACCACGCCCACCTCCCATACAAAAGTTAGGTTGAAAATTACTAAAAGTGCATTAACTCACTAACGAAGAACGTCAGAAACGCAAAATTTTACAGAAGAAATATCAGAAAGAAGATGCACTGAGTTTTTTTTACAAAATGGAAAATGGGCGTGGCGTCGCCCACTTATGGGTCAAAAACCATATCTCAAGAACTACTCAACCGCTTTCAATGAAATTCGGTGTATAATATTTTCTTGACACCCTGATGACACGGGTGGAATATGGGTGAAATCGGTTCCCAACCACGCCTACTTCCCATATAACTCAATTTTGAATTCATCTGATTCGTTTACTTTATAATTAGTAGTAATTAAAGGTATAGAGTCATCTGTAGACTCTAGTGAAATCAAAGAAGCTCTTGAAGAATGTGGCTTTGAAGTTAAAACTGTCGTAAACATCTTTAACAGAAACAAAGTACCACAACCAATGTTTAGAATTGAATTGATGCCGAATTCTAACCAGCTTAAAAAGAACGAAGTGCATCCAATATATAATTTAAAATATTTGCTGCACCGTAGAGTAACCGTAGAAGAACCACACAAAAGAAACGGTCCGGTACAATGCACCAACTGCCAAGAGTATGGGCATACCAAATCTTATTGCACTCTACGCAGTGTTTGTGTGGTATGTGGAGATTTACATCCCACTTCAAAATGTATCCTCAAGAAAGAGGATTTAAACAAAAAATGCAGCAACTGTGGAGGAAGTCACACTGCCAACTACAGGGGTTGTCCTGTTTATAAAGATTTGAAATCGAAGTTGTCACAGGGAATTCAAGCACGACGTAACCAAATGTTACATACTCCCCGTACTGACAATATAGATATCACAGACCATATTCCGAAATCTAGTAATATTAAAAATAATACTCTACAAGGGAGCTATGCCAATGTTGTAAAAGGCAACAATGTACAAATGCAACCACCGCAAAATCCTCCAAATAGTGGTATTGAAACTATGATCATAAATCTTACGCAATGTATGACACAATTTATGTCTACAATGCAAAACATGATCCAAGATTTAATAAAATCACAAAACCAAATGCTGCAAACTTTATTAAGTAAAAAATGAGCATACTAAACATTTGTATATGGAACGCTAACGGTGTTAACCAACATAAACTAGAGATTATTAGATTTCTGTCTGAAAAAAATATAGATGTAATGTTAATATCAGAGACTCATCTGACAAACAAAAACAATTTTAAAATACCGGGATTTAGACTGCATGTTACAAATCACCCGGATGGAAAAGCACATGGCGGAACGGCAGTATTGGTTAGAAATCGGTTAAACCACTTTACTCTGGGTTCTCATGCTACAGCACAGTTACAAGCTACAACAATATCGTTAAAAAATCGGAATTGTGATTTAAATCTAACGGCTATATACTGCCCACCTCGTTTTAAAATTACAGATAGCGAATTTAAAGACTTCTTTGGAACGCTAGGTCATAGATTTCTAGCAGGTGGAGATTATAATGCAAAACACTTGTACTGGGGGTCACGTCTTAATAATCCGAAAGGACGCCAGTTGTACCAAACCATTATGAACCACAATAACCTTGATATAATATCTCCTGGTAAGCCTACATACTGGCCCAGTGATCGTAACAAAATACCAGATTTAATTGATTTCGCTGTAACCAAAAATATAGATAGATCACTTGTGACAGCTGATACATGTACAGACTTATCTTCAGATCATTCACCTGTACTAATAAAGTTGTGTGAAGAACCCATATTCGTTGAGCCAAAGGTGGGTCTAACATCTCACAAAACGAACTGGTTAAAATATAAAAAATATGTGAGTAGCCACATTAATATTGATGTAAAAATAGATACAGAAAGAGATATTGATGAAGGTATAAGGGAATTTAATGATGTAATATCAAATGCAGCTGTCATAGCAACACCAAACATAAGCAATAAACCGATTATCCGCAGAAAACTCACTAATAATGAAATAGAAAAGCTTGTAAATGAAAAAAGGCGAGCTAGACGTGAATGGCAGTTAAATCGCTCCCCTTCTACTCAGCTGCAACTAAAATATGCTGTACGAAAACTAAAAACAGCGCTTAAACGTGAGGAAGAATACCACACTCACAATTATATAAAGAATCTGTGTCCAAATTCAAACAAAGGAAATTCTCTTTGGAAAGCCCAAAAGTCAATGAAGCCTCCAGTCGACTCCAACTTGCCTATAAGAGGCTTGGGTGGAAACTGGGCACGAAGTGACGAGGATAAGGCAAATTGTTTCGCAAATCACCTAGAAAAGGTATTTCAACCTAATTGCCCAAAGAACAGCTTTAAGCTGCCAATCATCTCCAATAGCGCTAACGAGTCGCTTGGGTCTATTCAAACGTCATCTTCCGAAATTATTAAAATCATAAAAGAGCTGAATCCTAAAAAGTCGGCAGGACACGATAAAATTACTCCAAAAATGCTAATTGAGTTACCAAATATTGCTTTAACAGTACTCTCCTTGCTCTTTAACGCTATTCTCAGTTTCGGGTACTATCCAAGTTCATGGAAAAAGTCGCAGATCATCATGATAGAGAAACCAGGTAAAGACTTGACACAGCCGTCTTCATACAGACCAATCAGTCTTCTACCCTGTCTTTCTAAAATATTTGAAAAAGTGTTACTATCAAAGATATCTCCTTTCCTCCATGAAAATAATGTAATACCAACGCACCAATTCGGTTTTCGTGCAAAACATGGCACTGTAGAACAAGTAAATAGAATTACTAACGAAATCAGAAGGGCGTTCGAGTATAGAGAGTACTGTTCTGCTATATTTCTAGATGTGGCTCAGGCGTTCGATAAAGTGTGGCATGACGGGCTTTTATATAAGATTAAAAAAAGCTTACCTTTCGAAATGCATAAAACCTTGGAGTCTTATTTAAAAAATAGAAAGTTTACTGTCAAAGTAGGAGACTTCATATCTGAAGAACGACCAATAAGAGCTGGTGTACCTCAGGGCAGTGTTTTAGGGCCAACTCTATACATAATATATACAGCAGACCTTCCAACAGCTAGTAATATTTTGACATCAACTTTTGCGGATGACACAGCTTTAGTGAGCCGAAACAAATGCCCAATTATAGCATCAAGAGTATTAGAAGATCATTTGATTTTTGTCGAAGAATGGCTAACCAACTGGCGTATAAATGTAAACGAACAAAAGTGCAAGCATGTTACATTTTCTCTAAGACCAAAAACGTGTCCGGCAGTTAAAATGAACAATATTTTAGTACCCCAAGCGACTGAAGTAACATATCTTGGTATTCACTTGGATAGAAGGCTCACGTGGAAAAAACACATATCGAGCAAAATAACCTGCATGAAGATAAGAGCAGCACATTTAAATTGGCTTTTAAATAAAAATTCAAAACTTAGCCTAGACAACAAAGTTCTATTATACAACGCGGTCATAAAGCCGATTTGGATGTACGGCATCCAACTGTGGGGTACGACCTGTGCAACCAATATCGATATAATTCAGAGATTCCAATCAAAAATGCTTAGAACAATCACGTGCTCACCATGGTATATGCGTAATGAAAATATCCATAAAGATCTTGGTATTCTCATGGTAAAGAAAGAAGTAGAGAACAGCAGAAATAAATATTTATCCAAACTCCGCGATCACCCAAACCCATTGGCTAATGCTTTATTACATTCTTGTAATCAATCACGTCTAAAAAGAAGAGATATGCCAGCACGCTGAGGAGCAACGTTTCACCAAAACAACTCAATCAATTGGTTGAGCTTGTCTAGTTTTAATTAGAATTAAGATTTTATAACTTATTGTTAGGCTCCAAAGAGCAGATTCAATAAATAAAGAATTATATGAAAAAAAAAAAAAAAAAAAAAAAATATATACATTAGGAACCAATGAAGATAGCGGCATAAAATTTGATATAAATACTGCATATCATCTGTGGCTTCACTTGTGGAAAATTTGTAGAAATCGGATTACAACTTTTCAAGACCCCGGATATCGAGCATGAAGAACTCAGTGCCTAATGGTAATTTTTCAACGTAAATATAGGTAAATATCTCTTATATTTTAATATAATTCATTCGCTCTGAATTTTTTTCTTATAACAGTTTGTCTCTGTACCAAAAATAATTGAAATCGGGGCATAACTTCCCCCAGATCCAATATACCTAATTATAGGTAATATAAAATTAAGTGAGCGTATAGTCTTCGATATATTGTATCTTGGTGGTGAAAACTAGCGAAATCAGTTTAGGAATTACCTCAGTCCCCATATGCTATTTAGGATGATTTTCGTTATTCTATTGAACTTTATACCAAATATATGGGTCGAATTGTGTTATCTTTATAAAATTACATCAATAAATTGCGAGAGTATAAAATGTGCGGTTGTACCCGAACTTAGCCTTAGCCTTCTATGTTATATTGCTTGCTAGGCTAACGGGAATTTGTTTGTAGTTCAAAAACATAGGTTCGTTGTTGTTGTTATTTTTCATGCAAATTTTTTTAATAATCTGATAAAAAAGAGGTAGACATTCGTTTAAACGCACCTTGGCAAAGAAGGCGAAAACATTGTTTTGATTGGAAAAAACTACTGCATTGCTTCGTAAATTAAATAATTGGTATCTTTAGGTAAATTAAGACTAAAATTGTTTTATCATTATATACATGTTTAAGATTATATCACGATTCTAGAGGGAAAATACCTCGATGACTCAAAAAAGTTCAAATCAATATTTGCAATAAGGAAGGTTATAGAAATCTATGGCTCGGACACAAAATTGACAAATCAGATGCAGTTGTGAGCTTTTTAAAAAAGAAATGTAAAAATTATGGTGTGAAAAATCCAACGAAGGACAATGTAAAACTTAATATTCGCCAGATAAATCAAATTAAACATCAAATCACTAAAAAAAATTTTAACTGCAAAAAAAATAAAAGATAATTTGGGTTTTCCAGTGACAACCAGGCATATTGCTCACATTGTACATTACAGAAATTAGTTAAAATGGAAGAAACCCGTGTGCAAGTCTGTTTGAAGCCTAACCACAAACAAGTGCACTCAGATTTCACCCGGAAACCCATGCAGAGGACAACTGAGATGGATGATGTTGTGTTTTCCGATGAAAAAATATTAAATTTAGATGGTCCAGACTCTTACAGTTGTTGCTGACGCGATTTGTCAAAAAAAACTTTGGTGGAGGCAGCGTTATGGTTTGGGAGGCATTTCAATCGAGAGGTAAAGCAAAATTATGCTTTATGTCGCCTCAAATGGACTCAAAACATACACCGAAGTGGTGGACCATGCTCTCATTTAATTTTTGGATGACAAAATGGATGAAGATACCATTTTTCACAAGGATAACGCAGCCATTCACATTTCTAAGAAGTCTTAAAAATGATTTGAGGAGCGCAATATCCCAGAGTGCAGACCTAATTAGAATTCAGTGGAGAACATTTAGGGGAATAAATCGCTCAAAATCTATGATCAAAAAGTCCAAGGACACCTTTATTGGACTGTATAAGAGCTCAAATTGAAATATTTTGATCATTCGAAACTGAAACATTTAGTGAACTCGATGCCAAATCGAACAAAAAATGCAAAATGCAACATCAATTAATTATTTAAAACTTAATAAATATGAAAATATGAGACATTCAGTTGATGCGTTTAAGCGAATGTCTAACTCTTTTTTATCATATTATTAATTGCATTAAAAATAACAACAACAACGAACCTATGTATGTTTTTGCACTACAAACAAACTCCCGTTAGCCTAGCAAGCAATATAGCATAGAATTTGTTTTAAGCAAGTGATTGATAAAAGAGAGAGAATGAAGAAGGCTGCGTTTAAACTAATGTCTAACACTGTATGTATAGTAAACCCGACACAGGAGAAAATCACTGTGTTAAATAACGGTAAGCTTCAAAATATTCAGAAGAGATCTCCAATTCTGTTTCTATAAAATTTGAGCTGCATTTTTACGCATTTCTATAATTTAGATAAAATCTCAGAGAACGTTATTTATTACCAGGAGGTCGGCTTCGCTCGGCGGAGAGGTCAATGAACTTTCAGTATAATCACTAAGAATATACAGAGAAGGTGCTAATTTAAAACCACATAAATGCTTCCGAATTACAGTATTACACTGGCTGGTACTGTTAGCACATACATATACCCTCCTCTGACGAGCTCATATATGTAAATATGTAAATTATTTTGATTCATTCCCATAATATAACACAAATTAATAAAAATGTGGTGATACTGGACCTAACCATTTGGATGTAGACTAATGATTTATTTGTTGTGCAATGTGATAAAGCTTACGCGCTATGTTTTATAACAGCAACTGTTGCTTCTGTATTAGCAGTTCGCTTTTGTGTTAAATTCGTTTCAGCAGTCCTGGAATTAAGAGGACTTGCTGACTTGTTGACATGATGTTGCCATGTAATCCAATGTTCTAAATATAATACAATTAAAGATTGTGGTATGTCCCACAAATACTCCCCTTGTTGGAGAATGTTATCAAAATAGTTGATACAAGAAAAATTGCGCTTCTTCGCGAAATCTGACGGGTCTTTTAGTAGACGGCGTAGAAATTTTAAATCTGATATTGATTTGTAATATGACAATAAAAGTCGGGTTGTCCGAGCGTTGTGTTGCTGTCGTTATCGTTGTCCTGCATTCCACCGTCGTTGAGGTGAGCGGGTTGTGCGCTACCGACTGTTGTGTGTTGTGATTTGGAGTTATGTTCCACCATTTCATTCGATTGTAGAAGAAAATTGGTCCATGTCTAATGTCGAAGAGACGAGCGAGAGCGTTACCGAGTATCTCAGACTGTTTTCTCTGATAGGTTGTGATCACGGTTGCCGTGTTGGTCCATTTTTTTCTCTTGGTCCATTGGGCCATCACTTTTTTAAATGGTGCATTTTGAATGTAATATTTCAGTAAATTTATTTTATCACTATCGATTCAATAATATTCAGTGGTAGCGTTGCTAATTGGTTTCACAACTGTTCTCGAAGTTATCGAATCTGCTAACACTAAACCGCTTTGAAATTTGGGAAAAGCTAAGCTAATCTAATTGGACTTTTTCGTGTACATATTATAGGAATTTTGTTGTGGAATGGAAATTGAATGGTAAACCAATTTCACTTATGAATTTTTAGAAGTGTAATCCATATTTTTCATCACATACTGCAGAGATCAAAACAAAGATCGCGAAGATAGCACTCATATATATTCACCTGCTGGTCATCGACATTTTACTTAGTGACACTACTCGAAAAGTCGATTTTTCACGAGAGCGGTTTAAAGTTTTCAAGTCTCTTATTTAGCAAATATAGAAAAATACTATACTTTTATTGACTAAACTAGTAAAGTACTGATAATAAGTGGACTGAAAAGAGTGTGCTAAAACTTTTTCTTAGGCATAAACATCTTCCACTTTTAATTATGGCGTTATTTATGAAAAAATAAATCAAATTCGCTGTCATAAGTTAAAAGTTTCATTATTGCTGAAAAACATTCATGATAAGAAGATTTTAATTTTCTTATCACCAATATCAATGTAACGTATAATAAAGTATGACATTCTTTCTGAAAAAAAACATGACTAATCCTGGCACAACTGAGATGTGTCTTTATTGTGGTTAAAAAAATAATGCGACATAACAAGTGGAATAACGACACATTCTTATCTCGACTGATTATTTTTTTACGCATTAGAATGCAGAATGCATTACACAATTTGGACAATGATATTACGCACATTTCTGCATACTCAACTTGAATATCGTGTTTTTTGAGTTATGACCCTATTCATGTAAATGGGCGATATTTATTTAATTTAATTTTTTCTTACACACTCCCCCACACTCTTCGGTTTCGAATCAGGTTTGGTCTATTTTTACTCTATTTGGTACACTTTTTGGTCCAGAAAGAAAAAGTCAAACGGCAACCGTGCACGTAATGTGTTCTTTTGAATTTCAATTGGAGACAAACAGCAGGATTCACGTCCACATTTAAGAGGAGAGTGAGAATGAGTTAAGAGAGAAAGAGTGTCTTAGCTAAATTATGATTTTAATGAGCGCGGTTAACCAATCCGTACCGCTAATTGCTTGAGAGTATGAAACCACAAACAAATCGAATTGACTTTTTATGAAAACGCATTTGTTCTTCTCATCTCTATATGGGCACTGCTACTATTTTGAACTCAACTGTATATATGAGTAATTAGGTACGTATGTATGAACACGCAGCAGAACACGAATGAACTGAGTGATCGTCGGAAATATGCTGATTCATTTGATTTTCATACATATACATATATAAGTATTTGCCAACCAGGTTGTTGCATAACAAAATATTACATCGCACTTTTCCATTTTTTTTTGGTTTCCACAATGGATTTTCACAAAACCTAGGACACCAACAAAAGCAATTGCGACTAGAAGTAATCACAACACAGCCCTATCACATTCACTTCATATTCAACTATGTTGATAAACGATCCTATTATTTATATAAAAAACACTCGGATATTTTCGCGTCACATTCTTTGAGGTTTTTCACTTTTTCATTATACAATAATCAAATGAGTTTACTTCACGAATTTATAAAACTTTTTCCTTAATATTTACAAGGAATTTAGCTGAGATCTTTCAGTATACTTACATAAATGAAAGCGAATCTTTCGGTGTACAGCGCAGAAATGAAATTAGGTTCATCTCTGAATCCCTTTATATTTAATCATTGAGAGTGATTTAGTCATATATTGGCAGGAAATTAAAAGTATAATTATTAGAGAGGCTTAGCCACTCTAACGACAGTACTCTGAATCGGAATTCTCCCAATCACACACAAAGAACATATCGAAAGCTGGGCGAAATCAAGGAGGGGAAACTGTGTAATGGAAATTAGTGGTGTCAGAGAAATGAAATATATACACAAATGTCAATTGAAATATACACTCAGCACATTTGTTTTCAATTATTTGTGGCACTCTTACTTTGTTGTTTTTGTTTTTTTTTTTTGTTTTAAAATTTTATATAAATTCTACGAATGATCAGAACAGAGATTACCACAGTTTTATTCTCTCGCAACATGTTGCTCAAAAATTGTACATATTTAGTATACTTAGTTTTGATGTTTGTTATTAACGGAAGAGTGTTCAAAAGATAAAGTTTTGGATTAAAACTTTTGATGAAAACGAGATGAAATAAGTGAAAACAGTAGATAATCAGTTTCAGAAATTATATGCATACATATATGGTACATAAGTGGAGCAACATTATTTGGATCCAAACTAAGAGTGAGAGTTTCTGGATCTGATGGGAAAACACTGCCTTCGATCGTAAACACAGCATAAAAACAGTCAAACATAGTGTGAGCTATATCTTGTTATTTGTTATGGGGATGCATTTCCGCCTCGGGAGTTGTTCTGATATATACTAATATAACGGAGAAGGTGATGCTTACAGAGGAAGAAATGGAAGAGGAAATATGGGAGTTCAAGTGGTTACAAAACTTTTCCAAAACCAAAAAATTGTAACTCAAAAACCGATTTGGTTGATAATTGGCGAAGCCTTTACTTTAGATGATTTTCGCGTACATGTTTGGGGTACAAATTTAGTTTTGACTTAAGGCTTATTTTTGATTCAATTGTACACTTTTTTTAAAATTATTGGTTTATCCTTTTCGTTAATATATCCTAAAAAAACACCACTTTAATTTATTTGTTTCGTATCAATGATGAGTGATAAATTGAGCAGTATGGCACCACAGCCATTTTGATATACAACATTATAAAATTACTTTTATAGTTAAGAAAGATTCACCAAAAACTTCTGTTGAAGTTTAAAAACAATGCAAATATTTTATCACCTTTGAAAATATTTTAGAAAAATTACCGTTAATTTTTAAATAAAATTTAATCAAATTAAAAATCATCTACAAACCCTCCGCTCCGCAATATTTTATCACTCACCTTGCTACATGATTTCTTTCTTTTAATTTTTATTTTGGTTATTTTCCACTTTCCAAGTTTTGTGTGAATTGAATGTTCGTCGAATATAATTTGCAGGCAAATTTGTTACTTTTTTCTTTCCGAATTTTCCCGATGGCGCACAAACAACATAAGCTAGGTTTAACTATTCCAAACAACAAAGAAAAAGCGGAGCATAATAAGGGAAATTGTAGAAGAAATTCAAAAATAGAAATTTAGTAGTATCGGTGCAGTCAAACACTCACACATATGTTCATTGAAATATATTCTCAGCAAAATATAAAAGCATGAAATTCGATATAAATTTTACGAACAATAAGAATTTTGATCACCACAATTTCTCTCTTATATTTATTTGGTTCTCTCACAGCATCTTTCTCACAACAACTAAGCAGAGTGAGCCTGCGAAGTAGGCACTTTCATGTACGTACATATGTACATTATATATGTACATATATATGTTGCATATATGCGAACAAAATTGTTGCTAGAAAGTAAATTTTATTAATTAAAGATCACCAAGAAAACTGCATACATACATCTTCTAAATACTTTGCACATTTTTGAGATGGTTTCAGGTCACTACCGGTCTTATTAATACAAACAAAAAACTCACCACTCTCTGTATTAATTTGTGTAACGTATATGCACAGTGGAAACATTTCGAGAATGTAAGCGAAAGTTTAAATATGCATAATGTATGCGATGTTTTTTCTTGAATTTATTATATGTAATGTGAACATTCTTCTAATAATGAATGTTTCAACTTTTAGGGGAACTATAAAAGGTGGATGTTTTTTTTTTTATAAGAGATTAGTTTTCATCCTCAAATTGATATTTTGCAGTTGTTTCTCTAGTTTCGGTCTCCAGCTCACATTGCTGCAAACGATTACTCTTCACCCTCTCATTAAATGACGCTGATACTATCCGCCCCCTAACCTCTGCTCCACATCATTACATTACTCACTTTGCTACATGAAATGCGTTCTTTCAAATTTCAATTTGAGATAAACAGCTTTTTGTTCTTCTCGGGCACTGCTACTATTATAAACACAACTGTATATATATCAGTATTTAGATACGTATGTATGAACACGCAGCAGGACACGAAGGAACAGAGTGATCGTCGGAAAATGCTGATTCATTTGATTTTCATACATATACATACATAAGTGTTTGCCAACCAAATTGTTGAATTCCAAACTATTGCGTCACACTTTTACAGTTCTTTTTTGGTTTCCACAATGGATTTTCACAAAACCTAGGACACCAACAAAAGCAGTTACGACTTGAAGTAATCGCATCACAGCCCTATCTCATTCACTTCATTTCCACCTATGTTGATAAATAATACAGTTATTTATATAAAATATACTCGAATATTTTCACGACACATTCTTCGAGGTTCTTCACTTTTTCATTATAAAATAATCAAAAGAGTTTAGTTCTTGAATTTATAAAACTTTTTCCTTAACAATGAATTTAGCTTAGATGTTCAAGTGTACTTACGTAATTGCAGGCGAATCTTTCTGTGTACAGCGTAGAAATGAAATTGGGTTCATCTCTGAATCCCTTTATATATAATCATTGAGAGTGATTTACATATATATTGGTAGGAAATTAAAAATATAATTAATAGAGCGGCTCAGCCACTCTACGACATTATTCTGAATCGTAATTCTCCCAATCGCACACAAAGAACATATAGAAATCTGGGCGAAATCAAGGAGGGAAACTCTGTAATGGAAGTTTATTAGTGTTAGAGCAATGACATACATACTCAGATGTCAATTAAGATATACACTCAGCACATTCGTTTTCAATTATTTGTGGCACTCTTACTTTGTTGTTTTTGTTTTTTTTTGTTTTAAAATTTTATATAAATCCTACGAATGATCAGAACAGAGATCACCACAGTTTTATTCTCTCGCAACATGTTGCTCAAAAATTGTACATTATTACATATATATGTATTTACATATACCTCCCATACTTAGTTTTGATGATAGTTATTAACGGAAGAGTGTTCAAAGGACGAAATAATTGAAAACAATAGATAATCAATTTCCGAAATTATATGTAGACATATATAGTACATACGAGGAGCAACTTTGGATACAACAAAGAGTGAGTGTTTCTCCTCTTTGTTTCTCACATGATTGTTACCTAGTGATTCAACCTTATATATAATGATATTCCCGAATACGGTCAGTCCTCATAACAGCACAGCTCCCCCATAGCTGAACAAACAGACTGTTAGCGAGGAACTATGCTCATTTAAAGGGTTTTTCGAAAGAAGAACGATACAAAAGTTTTAAATAAAACAAAAACGGGTTGGGATCACTAAACTTCTTTATTCCTGTGAAATTTCAGTTCTTGCCTCAATTTGATCTTGTAAGGATGTAGGCCAAGATTTTTTCGCAAAGGACTAATATGGGACTTCCTCAATTGATGCGCTAGCGGTAGCAATATTCTCGACACTGCGGGCACTTCTTTGTCTCACTGCCACGGGAACATTTTGTACTGTGCCTGTCGATTCATAATTTTTCACTAGACGCTCAATTGTTAATCTGACAAGACGATTATGGTGACCATAAATTGGACTTGAAGAGAAATGTCAAAAGAGCGGGACAAATGGCGTTGTAGCGTCTCTAACATTCCCAATGGCAGCTTAAATGTATAATATTCCGTTCGCGCGTTATCTTAGCAAGGATTTGTAACCATTCCCAGCATTTCTCCGACGATACATTGCATAACCGTCCATATCCGTGATAATATCATTTGTATTTATATGAGAGACCAACGCATGAGGTGCCATTGGGTTGACATCTCCAGTAATCTGAGGAAAATCTATCACATCGATACTATTTATCAAATATATGTATATATGTTTGGCGTGGGAACCGCTTTAAGCGATTATAGCCGAATCCACCAGAGCGCGCCACTCATTCCTCCTTTTTGCTTTTTGGCGCCAACTGGAAACACCAAGTGAAGCCAGGTCACTTTGCACTTGGTCTTTCCCATCCATTCGTACAACATGACCTAGCCAGCGTAGCCGCTGTCATCGTTCCATCGTCTGCGGTATTCGCCGCTGCCCATGTTCAGAGGACCAAAAATCTTATGCAAAACCTTTCTCTCGAAAACCCCAAGAGTCATCTCAGGACGGGAATAATAAGCGACTTGTAGAGTTTGGTTTTTGTTCGTCGAGAGAGGACCTTACTTTTCAATTGCCTACTCAGTCCAAAGTAGCACCTGTTGGCAAGAGTGATTCTGCGTTGGACTTCAAGGCTGACATTGTTGGTGTTGTTAACGCTCGTTCCCAAGTAGATGAAACTATCTACTACTTCAAAGGTATGACTGTCAACAGTGACGTGGGAGCCAAGACGCGAGTGCGCTGACTGTTTGTTTGATGACAGGAGATATTTCGTCTTGTCCTCATTCACCACCAGACCCATACGCTTCGCTTCCTTATCTAGTCTGGAAAAAGCAGAACAAACGGCGCGGTTGTTGCTTCCGATGATATCAATATCATCGGCGTACGCCAGCAGCTGTACACTCTTGTAGAAGATTGTACCTTCTCTATTTAGCTCTGCAGCTCTTATTATTTTTTCCAGCAATAGATTGAAGAAGACGCACGATAGCGAGTCACCTTGTCTGAAACCTCGTTTGGTATCGAACGGCTCGGAGAGGTCCTTCCCGATCATGACGGAGCTTTTGGTGTTGCTCAACGTCAGTTTACATAACCGTATTAGTTTTGAGGGGATACCAAATTCAGACATCGCGGCATAGAGGCAACTCCTTTTCGTGCTGTCAAAGGCAGCCTTAAAATCGATGAAAAGGTGGTGAGTATCGATTCTCTTCTCTCTTGGGACTTTTCCAATATTTGGCCAAAGCCACACTGGTAAGGTCCAATCAGGGCTTTAAGGGCCGGAGGGCTTTAATCTTTCACACAATACGCTCGACAAAACCTTATATGCGATATTTAGGAGGCTTCTCCCACGGTATTTGGCACAGATTGTGGGATCTCCCTTTTTATGGATTGGGCAGAGCACACTGAGATTCCAATCGTCAGGCATGCTTTCTTCCGACGATATTCTGCAAAGAAGCTGATGCATGCACCTTATCAGTTATTCGCCGCCGTATTATAATAGCTCGGCCGGTAATCTATCGGCCCCCGCCGCTTTGTTGTTCTTCAGGCGGGTGATTGCTATTCGAATTTCTTCATGGTCGGGTAATGGAACATCTGTTCTATCATCATCGATTGGGGAATCGGGTTCGCCATCTCCTGGTTTTGAACTTTTACTGCCATTCATCAGGTCGGAGAAGTGTTCCCTCCATAATCCCAGTATGCCCTGGACATCGGTTACCAGATTACCACCTTGGTTTCTACATGAAGATGCTCCGGTCTTGAAACCTTCGTTAAGTCGCTTCATTTTTTCATAAAATTTTCGAGCCTTACCTCTGTCTGCCAGCTTCTCAAGCTCTTCGTACTCACGCATTTCGGCCTCTTTCTTTTTTTGTCTGCAGATACGTCTCGCTTCCCTCTTCAGCTCTCGGTGTCTATCCCATCGCGCATGTGTTGTGGTCGTTTTCAACGTTTAGCTTTTATTATTATTGAAACATAAAATGTAAACCTTCGAATTAAAAATACATGTAAAATCATTTAAAAGCAGGAACATAAATATTCGAGAGACCACTTTGAATTTCCCCTTTAGTTGAGAAGTATTCATTGCGCTGTTGAAATGAACATGTACTCACGTTTTCGGTTCTAATTCTATAAAGTCCCGTTAGATTTCCAGATAAAACTGTTTTACCATATAAAATTTTGGTCATTTTAGAGACAATTCGCTTACATTTTGTCAAAATATTTTGCTATCAATTTTTTGATTTTTGGCCTATCGGGGGAACCCCTGTGCATTGCGTTAACATCTCCAGTAATCTGAGGAAAATTAATCACATCGATACTATTTATCGAAAATACAACAAAAATAAACGATAATCAATATAAGTGATTTTTTTTCTAAACAAAGCAAAAAACAACAACAATAACAACGCACAACCTTTACATATTCGTAAATATGTTGAATAAACGGTTCAACTTTATTTATATAATTTGAAAATTGAAAATTATAACATTCGAAATTCAGTTGCCACTCTTCGGCCATACAATGCTTTCTATAAAGTCCAAGTGATCAAACACTTTTGTTATCACATAAGGATCAAAATTGTGAGATTCTGTTGCTACAAATCCAAAAAATTTAAATCTGGCAAAATTTTCTTGAACTTCGTATATTGGCCAGCCAGAGAGAAGGCTCCAAAATTCGAAATTCTTGGCACATATTTGCGATGGCTTCAGGTGAGTACCGGTCTTATTAAAACATTCATCGTCTGCTACAATCTGAATTTTCCCGTCTATTCCCATCAAATCTATAAAAACATATACAATAAAATAAAAGTAGATACAAATCATATACAAAACTCACCAATCTCCGGATTCACTTGGGATGCATATAAGCACACTGGATACCATTCGGAAGTGTAAGCCGCATCACTTTCCAGTTCAATCAACGCAATATTGTTAAGGGAGGGTGTTTTTGAAGAGAAATCGGGATGTTTGTGAATAGCCTGAGAAGTCGAAATCACTTTAAATATAATTTGTTAAAGTTCATAACTTCATAATTACCTTTATTTCCTTCCGCACTGAATCCACTTCTACCTTCGTATATTTGTCAGTTGATACGCAACTTGCATCAGTTATTAAAAACCGTTTGTCAATTATAGCGCCAAAGCACCATTGCAATCCGTTACCAGAATTATAAAGCCAGAACACGGAGTAGAGCCTGTCATCAAATGTGGTCTCTCCAATCGATCGCAAATCATTAGTAATTTTTTCGCATGCTTAAAAGTAAAATTAAAATTCCCATAACATTTAGCAACAACAGTATGTTTTAGACAACGTTCATAAGATCTAAGTTCACAAGAAAAAGCAGGCAATTCAAAACAATACGAAACTTACCAAGTTCTGCTGGGCGTTTCTGAGGTGTGGCAACGTCTGAACTGTAAGTAGAGAGAAATTAAACAAATAGTAACGAAAGAAATGGCGATAAGAGTGCGTGAATAGTAGTTTCTTGCAAAGAACTCTTAATTTAAAAGAGGTCTACATTAAGCGAGGTTCGATTAACCATTTTTTGGATGTGCGCGCCATTAGAATCCTGCTCTTTAACTACCTGCCTTTAATAAATATATGTATTAGTCAGCCATTAAAACATTCTACAGAATTAATCTAACGGTAAATGGGTTCTATTTACTGCCGAAAGCTGCTGTGGCACTAGAACAGCGTTGTCCACGGCCTATGCGCACAATAGCGCACGGACAAGCCAGACACCTCACACCAACATGTCGCGTCAAGTGTCTGTGAAAGCACGACTGTGCTACTGTATTCAACTTCGTAGGCAAGCAAAGCAGAATTTTGCGATCAGTTGACGCTAGAAAACAGAACGCGCTAAAAATGTTCCAACAAATTTGGGAAATATGTTATTTTTTATTGAGAACAATGAAAAGCATGCAGAATGCTTAATTTGTTATAAAAAAATAAAGCGTTGTAGCAAACATGATATAAAAAGACATTATGAACGTTGTCACAAAAATCTTGTAAATATCGAGGGAGACGCCCGAAAAAGCCTTCTTGATAATTACAAAAGAAAATTTTATTTACAATTAAATTCTCAGCTATACTATCAAATAATCACATTTCTGATCTCATTAGAATTAAACAATATAATAAAGAAATAAATATAGATAATTTAGTTGACCATAATTTTTAAAAAGTACGTTTACTTATTTGTACGCACTGTTCCGTATTCGTGTTGTCTGCTCGTAGCTTTCCGAATGTACGCTAATAACCAACACAAGCATTACGTGCATACAGTCACGTTGGACAACACTGCAATAGAACATTGAAATTCTTAAGTTTACCGCGTTATTTTCCCTAAGTGTTTTTATTTAGTGCTTACTTAGAGTGCTTTAAGCTTATAAAACTACAGACTTTACAATAAATTGATCTTACTTAAAAGAGTTAGTCTACGTTATGATTACATTAAAATACTTATTATACTACCTTTTGGCAAGCTGGTTGCTTAACTCAACTACTTTCTGATTCAACTGTGTAATTTCCGCAGACATTCTAAAAAAATAGGAAAAATTAACAAATTTTGTTATACTAATGGTAGAAACCAAATCGTTTTCATGATTAATGCTACCTTCCTTCCGTTGTTTTTATCACCTCTGCCAATCTAAAAATTTTCAAAAAAAAAAGAGTTAGTAGTAGATCTCATAAATAATTAGTGATACTTAAGTTCAAAATAAAGTATTAATTACCGTTGATTCCACCTATCCTCCGTTGCTTTGGCTTCGGCGGTCATTCTGGAAATTTCGATGTTTTTGTAAAACAAAGGTTAGTAGTAGATCGTATGAAAATAGTTGGAGATATTTAGGTTCACAATAAAGTATTATTCACCGTTGATTCCATCTCTCCTCGGTTGCTTCCGCGGTTATTCTGAAATTTGGGTTTTTGTTATAAAACAAATGATGTTAGAAGATCTTGAAATAGTTGGCGATATTTAAGTTCAAAATATAATTATGCTTTCATTAAATTTCACCTTTCTTCCAATGCTTCGATTTTCGCTGACATTCTGAAATTTTCGTAAATAATTAGTGATACTTAAGTTCAAAATAAAGTATTAATTACCGTTGATTCCACCTATCCTCCGTTGCTTTGGCTTCGGCGGTCATTCTGGAAATTTCGATATTTTTGTAAAACAAAGGTTAGTAGTAGATCGTATGAAAATAGTTGGAGATATTTAGGTTCACAATAAAGTATTATTCACCGTTGATTCCATCTCTCCTCGGTTGCTTCCGCGGTTATTCTGAAATTTGGGTTTTTGTTATAAAACAAATGATGTTAGAAGATCTTGAAATAGTTGGCGATATTTAAGTTCAAAATATAATTATGCTTTCATTAAATTTCACCTTTCTTCCAATGCTTCGATTTTCGCTGACATTCTGAAATTTTCGTAAAATAAATCAAGTGTTAGTGCCAAGGCTTCGATTTTCGCTGACATTCTGAAATTTTCGAAAAATAAATCAAGTGTTAGTGATATAACATTTTATTTCGGATTGGTTCTATTTACCTATTCAGTGCATCATCTATTAGACTTTGCTTTTCTTCGATTGTTTTAGCCAAACTCATGCAACTGTCTCTCTCTTTCCCGGCATCTACGTTAATTTTCAATGGCTCATCGATTATGGGGGGATCAGGCTCATTCCGTTTTCCATACACTGTCGCTTGGAGCAGCGCGAAGAAAAGTCCAAATAATATGAGTTTATTTTTCATTTTTTAGAATAACTTCAAATAGCTGTGAATAGAAAAAGTAGAAACAAGTGTTCTTAATCTATTTAATATAATTATCACCGGAGTACACTCGAATATCTGGTTCTCATAAGTATGTCGCCTACATTAGTCCATTATGGACGCACTTTAACGAAAATCGTGCCGCTAAGCATAATTTTATTTTAATATTCTCGCAACTTTTTGTTTCTTCACCTAAAACCTATTTGTTCGTAACTCCCTAATGTAAAATCCCAGAAAAACAACATTTTAGATGTAAACCCATATCTGAGGAACTACTTGACCAATTTGATTTCGGTGATATATTGATGTTACGACGCCAACTTTGCATTTAACGTTATTTTGAATATCGTCTGGTTCCTCGTTTTACAATAAGTAAATTAAGTAGCAATAAAAATATAGAAATTAAGTTTAACAAAAATAATGTATTCAAATTGTGGCATCACTCTAGACATAGTCAAAATCGGATCACAGTTTACAAAACCCAAGATGTCGAACATGAGGACCACAGTGTATGCAACTATTTCTTTTATCGAAAATATCGGTAAATCTCTCACTAAATATCCTAAAGGAATTCAGATGGCGTTTTTCACTGGTAATAATGTACCTCTATGCCAGGAATTGGTAAACTCAAGTACATAAGTACCTTCCCTAGGTACACCTGGAAATATTTTAGATTAAAAGTACTGTAAATTAATTGAAATTTTGTTTGAATTTGTGCTTAATATATTTACTGCGAACGAAATTCTCAAACAAAGTTCTTTTATGCATTACTGCTTTTATAAGAGATTGACAAAAATGTACTGAAATATACACATGTATTCATAAATATATATTTAATTTTAATTTTAAGGGGGTGTTTTGGTCAACCAGGACGCACCTTTTTCTGAAGCCCCCACTCCACCGGCCCGTATTTCGACAATTTTTTTATATTATTAAAATCTCAATAAAAAACATATACAAAATGGATAGTAAAAATGTTTTTAATTTTTTTTTATCTTAGTATAAAAAATGCCCAAAATTCATGCGTCTACACCAGAATACCCCCTTGAACAATTTTTATTAAAAAAACCATAATTATTAGAAAAAATTAAACCGCAATCTTTTACTATATTAAATTTATATAAATATTTATCCATAAAAAATATTATTACTCATACGCCATGGCGAACTATAACAACAGAGATTTGGTTGGTGTAACTCCCACCCAGTGCACGCTGTTATAAATATTAATGATGTACAATGATGAAGTTACCGACTACGGTATTTATAAATATGTATATATTGTGATATTTCACGGTGGTTTACGTGCGAGACAGTCCGCATACTTGAAATGGTCAACACTTTCAAATATTCAAGAAATAAATAATAATAAAGTAAATTAATGATTAATCTTTAAGGTTGCCGTAGTGTTTCGGCGTTTCTCTCAGGTGGATTACCTGAGAAATCGCGTAGGCATTGCTTGCTATTTATGTTAGTTGTCCTTTTACTCTGGAGGGTCCCTTGGGTGGTGAATCGCAGAGTTGAACTTTAATTATAAAGAACCGGAGGGTCCCCCCGAAGGTGGTGAATCGCGGTTCTTGTTTTTAGTAAGTTATTGGCTGTACAAGCCTATATTTATTTATATTTTGAGTTTATAATTCTCTGGAGGGTCCCATGGGTGGTGAATCGCAGAGAATTTTATTATTTATAAGCTGGAGGGTCCCCCCGAAGGTGGTGAATCGCAGCTTTGATTATATTTTTTATTGGCTGTACGAGCCTGTTGAATTATTAAAATAATAATACAATAAAATATAAATTTTTATGAGATAACCGCATAGTCAAAATAAATAGCTTCACTAATTTTTTCACATCCTTATTCCTTATTTGACCAACAGTAATTATTATAATTAAATTATAATATATTAAATTCTGCACTCACCTTCTTCCTTAGTCCTTCTCCAAAGAGACGCAGCACAGAAATGATACTGAATTAATTTCTGCTTCGCTTTATATTCAGTCACTGATCGCGAATTGCTTATATATTGAGAGAAGAGCACGAGACAGCCACAGCCACTCTAGCGATAGTATTTGGAAAGCTAATATTACCGTTCTCACGAAAAGAAAAAAAAATTAAACTCTCCCAAACAAAAGAAAACCTGAGAGAAATTGTAGAAGAATTACTGAAATAGAAATTTGGTTGCGTCAGGGCAGTCATGCACTCACACATACATATGTTCATTCAAATATATTCCCAGCTAAAAAGAGAACATAAAAATCTACGAATGATAAGAATGTAGATCACCACAATTTCTTTGCGGCCTCTCTGTCACGGCAACTGAGCAGAGTGAGTTGCGCGAAGTGTGTTCTCTCATCTCATTATATGTGTTGAATATTTGCCAATGAAATTGTTGCTTAAAATAAAATTTAAGTAATCAACAATCATTGAGCGAGGATGGGCGGAGCAATATGTGTTTCAAGAGCGTAAGCGATCACACGTACTTTCTCTTTCAACAGCAAACGTAAAGCGAAAATGCGCTGTTACCATGGGACAAAGTACCAACAAATTCTTCAGAGAGCATCAGTGCCATGGTTCATAGCATCGTTGACGTCAATACGCTTGACATGTGGCGGATGAATGCTTCTGCCTTATCTTTATGTTCAATTCAACTGAAATTGCCAAATCATTCCAATTAATGCAGTATATACAGTTGCGTTCATATAAATAGCACTGCGTGCTGGAATATGCTTTAAGGCAAAACCGTGTGTTTAACTGCATATAACTGTTAACTACGAATATTAATACGGATTTTTTTTCAAAATAACAGTGTACCACACAAAGAACACACTGCTAAATGTCTCCCATCGTAAGAGTGTCTGAGGAAAATTACACAAGAATTTATGGTAATTCTAATATGGTAATGGAGTCGGGCAAAAGTAATGAAAGTAGGATCAGTCAGTACATTGGTGCACATATATTCCATGATATTATTTCAATTAAATATATTATCAGCACGTTTTGTATTATCTCTCACTCAGACAAGAAATTCAGAAACAAGCCAATCCCGACTATAGTTATGACGGAGAATAAGACTGTTAAATCCAGAAGAATTTATGTTGTTTTAAATTATCAACTTGTGTGTATAATTGCTGTGAATGAAAAATAATTTATTCTGGAAGTTTATTGAAACCTCCGTGCAGTTGATAGTAAAGTCGATCTGTTGTAAATAAATTACATTGTCTTAAATAATGTGTAATTTTTACCAAAGAAATGGGTAACGATGGGACCTTGAATTTAGATGGAAAATGTATTCAGAATACTTCAAATACTAAAGAGATTTAGCACAGTTTCGTAATATTGGTAATATCGTAAATAGTTATTTTAGTGGAAATACAAACGGTATTGCGAATGGAATGGCATTTTGCATTCAAGTAATTCCATCACACACTGCTATTAATATGAACACCACTGTATATTAAAATTTATTTTGAAATTTCGGTTGAATTGAATATATAGCAGTGGTCGGCACGAGAGGAATTGTGACTGTATAGGTGAGCACGAAATAATGAATACCCAGTGAGAACTCTGTAGCCTAACATTTTAAGAATGTTTTTAATTTTTTCATAAAACATGAATTTTTGTGCTCATTTATTCATTTTAGTTATTTTATTATTTAAACAAATATATTAGAACACAAAAGCATTAACTTTTCTGTCTTTAAATAGCTTAAAACCATAAATATAATACATAACATAAAACGACATTCATAAAACTAGGCATTTCGCGCAGGGCACTTATGCAAAGTGCCATAGCCATGAGCGATGTTTATTCGTTGCTGGTTCGACAACGACTGAATGATAGAGCGTAAGCGTACGTGTGACTTGAGTCGGCACATTTGTGGTATGGAGTGCCGACCACTGATATATAGATAACCTATTGACATCAGACATGTTTTTATGTTCTTTGTTGACATTTCCGATGCTGCGGAGATTGCGTACACATGCTCTCCGAAGAGCTTAATATCGCTTTCTCCCATGTTGAATGCTCTTTTCTCGCACTCTGTTCACTCGTGAGAGAGACTATCTCTGTAGGTGCGATCACTTACGTTCTCCAAGCATATAATAAGGCTCCGCCCATACCCACTCACAAATATGTGTTTACTCAAATTTTGTAAGCAACAATCTAGTGGGCAAATGGACATGTATACTTCTATACATACATAATGAATGACAGTGGCGAACGCAGGAAAAAAATTTGGGGGAGTTTTAGGTAAAAAGACAATGTTTCATTATTTTATTTACAAATTGAAGTCTAATCTTCTTTTATTTTGGGCCATAACATTTTAAATCTCTTCCTCCGTCACGTCTATATCTCTATGGATATTCAAGAGAGCCATTCCGTTCAGGCGTGTTTCTCCAGTTTTATTTCTTAAATATGTTTTAAGCCTGCGAAGTGAGGAAAACAAGCGTTCACTTGAAGCAACAGATATAGGGATTGTTGCTCCAATCTTTAAAAAACGATGCACTGTTTTGAAAATTTAAATTTGAAAAACAAATAATAAGTAAAGTTGTGTATCTAATTCAGACCAGTTTTTTCTGGTTGTTTTTATTAAAAATATAGACATTTTAGTTAAGACACTCAAGTATTTTTTTGCAATTAGCATAATTTTTTTTAATTTAAATTTATTTCACAACAGTTTGCTCATGGAAAGAAAACTGAAAGTCATAATAAATGAGTTTTCAGTTTTCCTGTGTTATGATTAACAATAAACTCTAAAAAAAATAATAGAAACCTTATTGGTGACTTTTCAGTTCAGAACTAATTTTCAAAAGAAGTCCATTTTCGACTCACAATTCGCCTTAAATCTAAAAAAATCCAGTTCAGCAGCCACAGAGTTATAAAGCAAACTCATTACTTTGAAGCAAATTAAAAAAATGTCTCTGTCCAGTTTATATTTTTCTGGGTTTCTTAATTGGCCTACATTCCCACAACTTTTTAATACTATCCAGATACAATAGGTTTGTTTTTAGTTTAACATTTTCATAGTTTCAAAAAATTAAATTCTATCAGCAGAAAAGTATCCAAATAGAACGTTTGTGAACAAAAAAATTATCAAATCACAAAATTTAGAAAAAAAAGTATCAAAAAAGAAACAAATGTATCAAAACGGCAACGCTGTTAGTGACTAATGTATTCATTTATTTTACATATTCATACATCGTCGGCAGAAAGATTGCTTTGAAAACAACAAATTACAATTTTTTAAATGGCTATGTAGAATTAAATTCTATTATTTAAAAATTCAATTACTTTGGGGGGGGGTTTAACACCCCAAAAGGTCCCCCCCCTGCGTTCGCCCCTGATGAATGAGCATATTTTAGCGCTGACACTTCTCATTGGATGATTTGTTCTTGTACATACATACGAACATTGATATAGATATAGGAAGCATTTGCTTACTAAGAATTAGTTAGCTCACTACATAAAAAACACTTGTAAGAAACAAAAAGGGAGGAGGCTCAGTACCGCCTTCTTTTGTGCGCTTCGTATGGATCCAAAGTAGTTTATATATAGCGACTGATATTAAGCTTTAATAGAGACAAGTAGATGTGGCTTCGTGGAGGTACAGTGGGTTCGTTTAAGTAAAAAAATGACATTTTATTTCATATATCATTTATTTCATCTCTCAGCTTTCACATTGATTCAGATATTAAAAAATTATAATTAATATTATAATTCAATTAAATAAATAAAAACACAAAAACCAAAAAATAAAAATAAATAAATAAAAATAAAATACTCAATAAAATTTCCATGAATCTATCTTTTTTCGCCAGCTAACAACTTATATTTACTGTCTAGCTAACAACTGATATCACTGTCACATTTGTAAGAATTAGTTAGAATATGCTAAGTACTTGAGAATTCACAATCCAACCTTAAAAAAAACCAATTTCCAATTATAGTTGAGTTTCAGGTATTTAATTTCGCTTCTCTTCCCAATTAGATGCGCTCACAAGGATGAGTTCGGCACGCAACGTGTGTACAAGAAGACTTCACCCAACTGTGTGCTCACACTGTATCTACCGTCGCGTGAGATCACACTCTCCGGCAATAATCCGGCCATATTGCGTGGTATAATCTATGTGGATCCAAAGGCGATACAAGGTTACAGGGTGTATGCTCAATTGACATTGACATTTCGGTGAGTACTATACTATTCTATACACATGCATGTGTAACGCAAAAAGAATTCCGACCATTTTGTTCGTATTACGAGAGGAGTAGATAGATTGGGATTCAGAAAGTCAGGTAAACTACTACTATTTTGAGAGCTAACAGTACTTAAATACGCTGCGTTCTTTTATAGTATAGTTGTTTTATTTTTCGCAAAGCCGATTTATTATATCGTACGAAGCTTCTTTATTTCACAAGTGCTCAAGAGATAAAACCTCATTGAATAAATCAGTACTCAGATTCTAATATACCTCTTTTTGGTCTTTAATTTATTGATACAACAACTGCAAAGGCAATTTATTGACGACAGAGCAAAGAGGCTCGAGTATATTATAGGGATCTTGTGTAAATGTTTTTCAGAAGAATGTCTTTCCATTGAGAAAGCATTTCATCTTTGCTTCAGCGTTTGATGACGTTTATTTCAGGTACAGAATGTGCCATTTTGGAACTACCGATGCTCTGTGACCTATTTGAAGACTTTCAAGATAAGCTCTCGATGTATTCTTACAATACCCAGACGTTAATTATACAGACATCCCTCCGAATTTGATTTCTTCTACCTAAAAATCCCTCAAGCTCGGGCGTTCATCCTTATAAATTATTATAGTCGTTCTTCATTTAAGAATTCTATAAAAATTTATTAATCTTCTTTTGTTTCTCCTCTTCATTTTATAGTTATGGTCGCGAGGATGAAGAAGTAATGCGTTTGCGTTTCTGTAATGAGGCTATAATGTCGTTACATCAAGTTTGGCCAAGGAATGAGGAGCCGGCGCGTGAGTCACTTAGTCCATTGCAGGTGAGTCGAACGCAATAAAATATAAAAAACCATAATTTGATTTAAATTTGCTGTTAAAATTGAGTTCAAAAGAGGATTTGTGGTTGTCTTCAATAGCAAATTAAATAGTTAGAAATAAAAGAGGTGTTTTTGAAGAGTGTTGCCACTTACTGAAAGATTATTAATTAAATGAAATTTATAAAAACTATTGCAATACAGTTAAATATAACTAAAAGAGAACGAGCGAAGACTAAAAATATGGTTAGAGTAAATATTTACTATGAGTGGGGTTGCCAATTAATAAAAGAGTGTTTAAATTAAATACATATGTAATAGGCTAAAAAAATATTTGCTTTGAAAATAATAAATATTCCAAAATATACACTGCAGATATTAGTCTAAAGAGATTCCGACAACTTTGGGATAAGAAATAATGTTTGTGAAGTGTTGCCACTGGTTTAAAAATATATAAAATAATCGAAATAGTTAAGAACTATTGTATCACAGTTATCAAAATAAAAGATTTTAAATACTCTTCGAACAGGGACTTTGAAATAAGGCAAAACATATTTTTGGTATAGGGTTGCCACTTTTTTAAAATATATTAATTTATAAAATCATATATTAACCACATATAAAATTAAGCAGATATAAAATTATTAAAAATATTTCCTGCTAAGTGTTGCCACATAGTTTGAAATATTAAACTTTAGTTAAAATAAATATAAAATATTTAATCATTGTTGAGTGAGAGATATCTAACTAATATGAACCGGAAAGTTTAACAAGTTTAGTGAGCAGTGTTGCCACTAGGTTAAATGAAATTAAATAAGCGAAATGTGTAAATGAATAATATTTACTACAAAACCACTTATTTAATGAAAAGATATGCATGTATATTATAGATATTAAACTAAATAAATCCAGGAAGCCAAAAAAGAGGTTGCCACCTCCTATTAAATATATTAATTGCACAGAATATCTAAGAATAACTTCGCTACAGTCATCAAATTGCAACTATAGCTATTATCAACTTTTCACATTCAGCTGGTATAACTGTTGATGTGTACCGTTAGATTTCATTGAAAGCCCAGAACTTTGCTAAACATTTGATATATGAATTTGCCTTACAAATTTTCGTATATCAAAAATACTAAAAATCAGTCTACCATTTCTCAATGCAGGAAGCTTTAGTGAAACGCCTTGGCGATGGTGCACACCCATTCACACTCACCTTAACGCTACAAGCGCCGCCGAGCGTGCAATTAGTGCCGGCAAAACGTTATTACGGTGCACCGATTGGCACCAGCTATGATGTGCGCTGCTTTATAGGTAAGTGAAAAATATTACAAATAAAAACAACAATAATAATGAGACCCGGAACATAAGTGGAACACGGAATACAAAAAGTGTGGAAAGCAAAAAGAGCAAGCGTTATTGAAAGCGGAATTAAGAAGCAAAATAAAGAAGAATTGTGCGCAGAAATGCTTTAGAGAATTTCGAAATGTTTGAGTTTTCAGAAATAGGAAGATTTTTTTTTTTTTATAATGAAAAAACATTCTCTAGAATGTTATTGCAAAAGTTATTATTGCCCACTTATTGCAAGGACACGCATAGACCATTTCAGATAATCATATTAAAAATACGCGCAACACTAACTGCATCAGATGCTTGCTACGTTGTGTGGTATGTACCATAGAAAATTGAAATTAGAAAGTGCACTCTTTGCCACAAGTAAACATATGTGCATTGCCAGAGATATTCAATTTCGTTTTCACTTTCACACTCACGCACTCACCAACACTTAAACATTTTCTATTGGTTTTTCCTTAGCGCAATTCCATTAAACCGGAAATTGAATATCCTGCGCGTTGGTATCTCACAACGGTGCAACAAGGCGAGCACATTTCTTCGCGCCAGCACAATTTCATGTGCGCCTAGTTGTATGCAATATTTATGCGAAAATCCGTTGAACTGCACCGCTAACACACACATACATGTACATTTCACACCTCACACAATGTTTCATATATGTGCGTGTGTTGTTGTTGTTGTTGTTGTGTGCTTACGCGTGAGGTGTGACATTTGTGTCAGCACTGACATTTTGCTGTCAGTAAACATAATAGAATTTGTTCACGACCCTGCTATGTTATTGTTAAGTGTTGTTTTTGTTGTTGTATGTGTTAGTTAATAGTTGCTTGCTTTTTCGCATTAGTGTTGGCAACACTAAAATCATTTTTATATAAAATATTTTCAGTTAACATAACAATTTGACAACAAAAGCGATTATGCGGGCGGAGCATGTAATCGGTGTTTAATCAACAAACTGCAATTAAGCAGACAGCAGATATAAAATAACTGAATTATTTATTTGTAATTCTTAATCACTAATATATGTATTTTACATTTTTTGTAAACGAATTCAGAACTTGAAACGTGACACCTGACAAGTGACAGAGCAAACATCTTTATGATATTGCTTTTTTATTTAAACTGTTGTTTCTTAATTACTTATACAGCTGTTTTGCACTAAATAGCAATAAATACGAACTTTTACGCGTGACAGCTGACAAGAGACAGCCCAAAAAATTATATTTTTTGGGATTTTTTATTATTTTTTTTAAATAAAAACACTATAAATGCATTTTTTCATGCTGTTTATTGGTGTTTATAATCATATTTAGCATTTGATAAGTGACAGCTGACCCGTGACAGATCATAAATAACTACAATTTTGGGTTTTTATTAAAAATACTGTTACGAAACTAGTTTTTTTACGACTAATTTTTAGCATTTTAAATCAAAATTCAAATTGAACAAGCGACAGCCGACAGCTGACATGTGACAGAACAAAGAACGATTTCTTGCTAGAACGTTAAAATGGAGGCATACGAGTCCAATTAAAGAGATTCGACGCTTTGTTTGATCTTGAAATATATCTTGATATAAAAAACTATATATAATGACAAAATAAATACAAGGATGGTCCCCAATATTTACTAGACATTAAAATATTCAATACGTCTTAAGTGTACTTAGTTTTTTTCAAAAGATTACCATCTATGTAGTCTTTGGAGCTTGCTTCAAAAAACCTTTAATTCTTGTCTCTTAAGGGGTTATATACAGTTAGAATTTTCAAAAAATCGATTTTTTTTTTTATTTCATTTTCTTAATGTACATATATTTAAGAATACACACAGAAAATTTCATATCGTTCCGGTGAATATTTTCTTTGTTACAAGCAAATGAAAAATTTGAAAAGGCGTTTCAGAGTGCTTGGAAGTAAAAGGTACAAACTTTAAACGCGTTTTTCTCAAAATGGTGTTTTCAAAGTCGGTGACCAACATTACTCGAAAACGGCTAGACCGATTAGTCTCAAATTTTAACACGACCTTCTTAAATATATTTTTTAGTAATTAATCGTGGATTTTTTCTCTCCGATAAATATTTTTTTTTTTTATAAACAATTTAAGGCCGAAATTTCGGTGAAAAATCGAATTTTTTTTTTTGAGAAACCGCCATTTTGTCAAAAAATTTTATTTTGCTTATTCCTTCGATTAATTACTAGATTTAACATTATTTTAACGAAATCTGTTTGGTTTTTTAATTTCGGATGATCCAGTTCCGAGATATAGTGGTCACCGCAAAACGTCTTTTTTGAGAGGAGGTCCTGGAGATCAGCTGTAGCTCTTTTTCAAATAAATATTTTTACTAGTACTAAGTCTTAAAATACAGTTAAAAGATACCATAATATGTGTATAAATTTTTGGATCAATAAATTAAACAGTTTTCTCAGAAAAAATTCTGGAAAATTCACTTTTTTTCGGCCGTCTAACTGTATATAACCCCTTAAATTCGGCCCAGACATAGACAACAAGTATGTTTCCGTCCACAAGAGCTTCTGAAAGGCTTATGAGCTTTTGATTAATGTTTCCAATTATCGTTAACTATGTTTGCTTTAGACCTCAATTTTAGAGTTCTAAGACGTCTTAAACCTTAACGGGAACGGGTCACAATTTGTTATATTTCATCTTCCACATGTATATCCGTCAAATATTAGTTGATGAGCTTTCCTTCACAGTTTAAACGGTTTGATAAACTTTCCCCTCTAATTCTAAAAGTAACGTTATCTATGACTGAAATTGTTTCAACTTTGGAAGTCGATATCAAAAGTCTTAGATCTCTTAAATCTCTTAGATCTTTTTAACCTAACCTAACCATACCAAACTCGAACTTACTCAAGCTTATTCCATCTCATCTAAAATGAACATATGTACCCAAACTGGCTTGTCCTACACCAAGTTAATCAACTATTTCGCAAATAATAAAATCCAACATCAAACCTTACTACCCTTTGAAAGAATAGTTAACACCACGGCTTATCACTGCACTAAGCTCCAAAGCATAAAAGGTCGGTAATTGATCAAATTGTTCACTGCGGAAAACAAAACAAACTTCAAATTTTGATACACATGTGAACATGTTGCCGATTTACCGGCATTTATATAGCACACAAACACAGTATAACATGTACGGGGACTTTCTGTTCTACCACACCTGTAACCACAACATTTCGAGGGAACGAGGGTGGTTGAAAGTAGGCACTCCCTAGCAATCTAGTTCAAAAGGGTTAACATCTGCTGTTGGTGGTGAACGCATGATGAACGTAAATCGGAACGTTGAGATTCGTTTCCTAAACTGCGCCTCTCGCCTTAGACTTTTCGCTCTAGCGATCGTTTTGGACGCAGTAAAAGTGAGATTGAGAAGTGTCCCAGTGATCCGTTCTACAATTATAGTAAATCGTTTCAGGAGGTGAGTAAAACCGTAATATGACAGTATGCTAATATCACAAAATTAAACTAACGTGCGAAGACTAAAAAACAGCGACGGTTAGTGAGTTAATCACAAAACAATATATGAGAGAATATTGAGGTCGGATATTAAAATTCAGAGCTAAAAGCTCGGTGAAGTCTGAAGTCTGCCAATGCCGCGTAAAGTTTGGAGCCTATAAATATTTTTGGAAACGAGTCCGTGGCAAGGTGTTCGGTCAAGGTTTTTTGTTGTCCGATGCTCTAGTATGAGCTTGGTTAATTCATTCTGTTCATGAGGATGTAAAACAAATGGACCTTAAGCCACAGTATACAGATTGTTGTTGTCTATATTTGAATGATCTTTGAACAGCAAATGATTTAAGAATGCTTAATACATCTCTCTCTATATCTTCCTCTGTCGAGAACTCATCTAGCGGAGTCGTCTCATGTGCCAAATAACTGCTCTTGAACTTAACATGAGAAGCACACTCGAATAGAATATACTTTGCAGTTGTAGTTGCCTTCTCCTTGTAAATGGACCTTGAAGGAGTTCTACAAATGTTATGCAAAATACCTAAGAACCTCCTAATATCTCCGATCAAACTTTAACTTGACCGTAGATCTTTTATCGAGGTTAAACACTTTGGAATACATTTCTTAACTCACCGAAGAACTCACCCCGTTTGGCTAATCTGTACTGTGTCTTTTATACAGTTTGAAGAGAGTGCGATGACCATCACAAGCCTCACATTCAAGAGCGACCGAATGTCGAAGTGACCAAATGGTTGTTCCATACTGACATACCTGGAGTAATGTCCAAGTCCTCGAGTGATGTTTTCTAAACTATTATTGTCGAGAATTTTTTGGAAATAATTCGGCATTCACTGAATGCATTCAATCTATTAATAAATTCAACATTGCTGGGTCACCATGTATATTTTAAAATCTAGCCTCTAAATCTCTTGCCTAGGACAGCAGCACCAATTAAGTACAATTGTAAGCGCTAATAAATACGAGAACACAAGCTTCAACACATAAAGAAAATAATGAAGATAGAGCCCAAAGCGGGTAAGAGGCTAACAAAAGCGCCAATCGCAGTTGAACTGAGCCAATATTTACCGACATAAGAATGAGAACCAATAAAGAATCAAAAGTAAACCAACATAGTACTAAGTCAACTTGCATGTATTTGTCTGTTGTCAGCAAATACCAAATGTCACTTTGAAAGGAGAGCGGACCGTGGACTCTGGACAGTATGTCGTACAGACAGAGGAGGGAGTGTAAACAGTTTAGGATGTCTACAAGTTGAAAAATGAGAATAAATAATAAACAGATAAACGAGGCATACTAATACTGAGCAATTAATCGAATTTCCTTTTCCATTTTCTATTTCTCTTCCGCAACAACTCTTCATAATAAAATGAAATCTCACAAATCCAACCGACAACAATCATTCCCTCACAGTACGACTGTACTACTATTGCCGGCGGCATCGGCGCATCACACAATGCCTCGCCTGGCGGCAATGCAGCATGTGCGCTCAGCGGCGGCGGCGGACAAGCCTTTCCTTCTGCAGAACGGACGTGTCGGCTTGCGGGCGAGCCTCGATAAGGCGCATGGCGAGGATGTCTGCGTGACGGTTAACATCAAGAATGACAGCCGCAAATGGTGCGCAAAGTGCGGGTGAGTACAAAAGCTAATATCAATGTGTAATGAATTTAAATAGAAACTTTCAGCTAATTTTCGCCGACAGCATTTATTGCATTTTTGTTGTTAGAGGCTTCAGTTGTGGAAGTTAATCAGGCAAGCGCTTATTGGGACAGTCATTGGTTGAAACTTCATTGCTAATCCCTTTTATATATAGTCGAAGGGAGTGCTTGTTGGCATAGCACATTGACAGATTTTCAACTGATACTATTTGCTACTAGTGCTTTGGTGTGGTGGAGTAAGCTACTTAATTTTCCTTTAAATTCGCAAATCTCTGCGTTCTACGACTAAATAGATACATGTTTGAATAACAATTTTCTTGCTAAGATTATCAATTTCAGTATGTAAAGATGTGCACACCGGCAAATTAAGCACTTATTCAAGTGAATAAATTGAAATTTGTTTACAAGAAATTGCAAGCACTTATGCATATAAGAGCGCTTGATTTGCATAAAAGCTGTGAAATCACTTAATGGCCGCCTCACAATTGACAACTGACTTCCAGACAGCAGTCAAGTGCCGCAATTCATCAGCTTGTCAGCAAAGAGAGATTACTAGAAGGAGCCTCTGTGTGCTTACATTCCTGGGGAATGCTTTATATCTGCATTATGGATCAACTAGTACATATGCATATGTGCTAGAACATAACTAACTGTCAGTTATATAAGAATTTTGCATAAAAAGCGCACTTCGCAATCATTCCACATCGTTGCACGATGTTTGACATTCCACAGTATGGCACTAACAATCCCAATAAATGTTAAGCAGTACAAAAAAGAAAAGTATAGAAGAAATGCAAAATTCCAACAACATTTGTGCTGATAAAGCGCTAACACGTACCATTGAACGCAATTGAGCAGCTGTTGTACGTGGCGTATGAGTGACATTGATTCGCATAAATGAAAATTACATTGTATGTATGTGTGTATGCGTTTGTACGTGCCTGCGGTCGTGGGAGCTTTGTAGTAATTGCTACAATTGCAGCAATCCTATTCAGTGTCGTGGTATGTTTGTAGTCAGCATTGATTTCATATTGAATGTTGCGTATACGCCCGGTGGTGTGCGCAGCGTAAGTTGTCCATGTAAATGTCCAGTAGTTGTCCATGTAAATGACTTATATAGCGTGTTAGTATATGTAGACATTTCATCCATTAAACTCAGACTGACTTTAGCCGCAGTTGACTACGATTCTTTTACTTTCGTCGGATTTATACTTTCTAACGAGTTAAATGTATGGTTTTATACACACTTCGGGTATTGAGGATTTGATTGTGATGTGATATGATTCTCTACTGAGTTATTAAAAAGATATTAGAGACGTTTTTTGTTCACTTTATAAATATTTAAGCCACTGTATTGATGTTCAATACTCAAAGGGACTTCTTCTAAATCCTTCATAACCCTTTATTATTAGTTTTTAATAACTCAAATGCATTTTTATTGTTCTCTCTCTAGCAATTGCAGTTTTGTTCTATATCTCTAACAAACTTTTATGCTCTAAAAGGTATTTTCTTAATTTTCATAAACTTCTTTTTCTACTTGTATGATTTAGGAACAACCAAAACATGGGTTTCTAAGGCAAACCGATTATCATATACTCAATTTGTTGGTTTGTTGATATTTTATATTTTCGGTGTTTTGATATAGAAGTTGCATAAAGTCGTTCTTTACTGAACCTTTACACAAAGAGAAATGTGATTCACATACTGACACACTTGTCAAATACAGTACATGAAAAACGTTGCAAAAATTATACTTAACGGGCATAGTTTTGAGAAATAATCTAAACGAATCGCATTGGAACATAGCGGAGAACACATATTTTGTTGTATTTTATAATTTGAGTTATATGTTAAGTTTTTACTGATTTTTAATTGCTATGCAACTTTTTCGAGAATAAAATGAACGCAAAATTATAAAAATATCTCACATTAGAGGTAAAAGAACTCCGATCTTGAGACCTGAACTATCTACTTATATTTTATGCGGACGAAATACTATGGGAATTACGCCAGGCCTTCAAGTCACAGGGGTAATCGTGTTGAAATGTTACTTGAAAAAGCAACCCTGCTAATAACAATGCATATGTTCGATTTCGAATTCGTGCATAATTACATGCAATATATTGTTCCATTTTCATTCTTTCTGGTACTTCTAAATAAACTGTTCAATCGTTAAGACGTGCGCGTTTCATTTAAATCCTACAGGTTATGGGCCCAGGCCCCGCTATAAGTAACGGTGAACAAAGTAAAGTTATACATAAGTTAGCAATATGAGTGCTATGTACCAGATAGAGAAATTGGATGAGAATAATTTTGATTCTTGGAGTATCCAAATGCGAAGTGTATTGGTACATGCAGAGCTATGGAAACTTGTATCGGGCGAGTCCCCAAAGTCAGAAGCAGGCACCGAGGGTGAGGCTGTGGCGAAGTGGACGGCGCAGGATGAGAAGGCACTTGCGATGATTACACTCAGTGTAAAACCCTCACAATTAAATTATTTGAAGAACTGTAAGACGGCAGCAGATGCATGGGAAAGGCTTAGGGAAGTGTACCAGCCAAGCGGTCCTGTTAGAAAGGTGTCATTGTATAAGAGGCTACTTAATCTCAAATTGGTTGAAGGTGAAAAATTGGCAGTGTACTTAAATGCGTTTACCACGGCCAAAGATAGGTTGGCTGAAGTGGGCATTTCGCTCAATGATGAGCTTATTGCCATACTATTACTATCGAGTCTTCCGAAAGAGTTTGAAAACTTTGTCATTGCAATGGAAACGCGAGATATTCTGCCAACATTTGATGTTTTGAAGCTGAAACTTCTCGAAGAAAGCGAACGTAGAGTCAACATGGGCGACGCAGTCACAAAAGTTGAAGGTAGTGTTCAGCAGGCATTTGCAGCGAAGTCGGCGCAGGGCAGCGAAAAGAAATTTGCAGGCGAACAGTCAAAAAATGTCATTTGCTTTCGTTGTGGACAGCGTGGGCACATAAAGGCAAATTGTGTTGCTAAGCGGAGCGAGCAACAAAACGAAAAGTTGAAGCAACAGAAACAGTATTCATTTACTGTGTTAGCAACATCGGGCTGCAACATGTTTAACGGAACGAAGTGGTGTTTGGACAGTGGCGCAACAGCACACATGTGTTGTGACCGCAACATGTTCTCGAACTTTGTGGAACATTCTGAGTCGATCACGTTGGCAGGTGAGAACAGTTTGCAGGCAGAGGGTAAAGGCAGCGTGAAGATTTTTACAGACACTACTGTATTGACATTAAACGATGTGTTATACGTCCCGCGTATGAGGGGAAATTTTATTTCGGTCGGTCGTGCCGTTGAAATGGGATGCGATGTCAGTTTCGCAAACAAGCAAGCTATAGTGAAAAAGCATGGTGTTGAGATTCTACGATTGAAACAAATAAACAATTTGTTTATCTTCGAAAATAAACGCAACAGCTGCTGCAGTATCATTCAGAATAGTGCAATGCTTTGGCATAATAGGTATGGGCACCTGAATTATGCGAGTTTGGCAGAACTTCGAAATAAATTGTTGGTTCATGGCATGGATGGAGTGAATTTTTCTCAGAAGCCGGCATGTAGAACATGCATGATAAGCAAAATACAAGCACATCCACATCAAAAAGCAACAGAGAATAGATCAAAGAACGTGTTAGAGTTAATACATACAGATGTATGTGGGCCGTTTGATACACAATCGTTGGGTGGATCAAAATATTTTCTGACATTCATTGACGATATGTCAAGGAGAATTTTCGTGTACTTTTTAAAATCAAAATCAGAAGTATTTGAGTAGTTTGTGACTTTTTGCACTATGGTAGAAAGGCAAACGGGCAGAAAAATAAAAGCAGTCAGAAGCGACAACGGTCGTGAATTTATCAACAGCGCATTTAATGAATATTTTGAGAAAAATGGTATTGTAAGACAATTGACGGTTCCCTACACCCCACAGCAGAACGGTGTAGCGGAACGGGCGAATCGAACGTTGGTTGAAATGGCCAGGAGCATGCTGGTACATTCGGGCATGAATGCGGCGTTGTGGGCAGAAGCAGTAGCTACGGCGGTGTACTTGCGAAATCGTGCATAATAATTGCGAATTAGCATAAATTAATAGTCTTTGACTTTTACAAACGGTGAGAAAAAGAGTACATTCAAAAAGGAATAATTGAGTTTGGATTACGTTTTATAACCTTATAACATGATTTTCATACAATTCGTGCTCAATTCATTTTCGCTTAATTCAGTTCAATTCCATTTCGTTCCGTTTCATTTTCATTCCGTTCCGCTCCATTCCATTTCGTTTCCTTTCATTTGATATGTTTATATATCGTTGTTTTACTTACTCGGTTTAATAATTTTACTTTTTTTATTAAGATACTAATAATATTAATTTTTTCCTGAAATTGCCCATAGATTCTATGTATATACTCACACATCTATTGATACTTGCTAATTTAGGTATAAAAACCCAAACGATTACCCACCTCCCGCCCAACCTACGCGTGGGGCGCAATCCGCAAACGAGCGGAATTTGCCGAGTCATGAAAGGCAAGTATACAAAACTTATTTACTTAGCCACTTATCGATTACGATTTATAACCACTATAATAATCGACATTTGTCAGCAGCAACAATAGTACTGTTAGACAGTATACAAAACATACACACACATATTTGCACATAAGCAGGTTAGTAGACATAATTCTACACTTTCATAAAGGAAATCGCTTATCAGTGCCGTGTATTTCTTGTATTTGTAGAAGAACAGTATCAACTAGGTATGTGTGTGAGTGCGTGTATTATATTGAAGGCCATTTAGTACAAAAATAGCAAATATATAGCCATAAAATTGCATTACGAGCTTTCAAGCGACCGAATGACAAGTTGATTTGCTTGCCAAAGCGCCAATGCATAACCTTAGATTTTCTCATGAACGTAGCTGTAGCAGAAATGCAACTAAGAAAGTGTAACCGCTTACTCATTGTACATATTCAAACACACAAGCAAACGTAATTTTTTACATATTCTCACACACACATACACATGTGTATATACCCACCCTACAAGCCAGCGTTAAGCACATTATTGGCTATTTTGCGTGTAAACACAATAAAAGCGTTGAGTAAAATTGAAAATCAATATATTTATACTCACTTACCTGTGTACAATGTATGTATACACACAAGTATGAATAGTTAATGTGCTTGCGTTTTGCATTGAAGGAGCCACAACAACACTTGAGTAGCCACATGTATATCGCCTAGTAACAGGACACTTTTGTGTCTACTTAGCGCTTAGTTAAGTTAACTTTAGTCTATTTTAGTGAAGTTTCAAAAATTTTTACAGCGCGGCAAACTTGGAAATATCTCACTTCATTTAGGAACTTACACTGAAAAAAAAAACTAGTAAAACCAAAGTATTCTGCATTTGCCACAAATACTTTTTGCATTAGAAACGTGCCCAAATACTTTGAGTATTTGTTTTAAAAGTGCGAGCACTGTTGAAGTAAATGCGTCAAGTATTTAAATTAACAGTGGAACACTTTTGATCGAAATACGGGGCACTGTTGTAGCAAATACTTATACATTTATGTTAACAGTAGAAGTATTTGAGATTAACAGTAATTGCTCTTGATTCAAATGTAATCGTATTTGTTTTATTGTTGTGTTTAACACCCCCTCCCACCTCTCTCCGCCCACTTCCCTATGCACAGTCAAAATTTCAATATCAATTTACTTTTTTCATAAAAATTATATTTTATTTGAGAATATACAGAGTAAAGTTTACAAAAGTGACAACTACTACTACTACTGCTTAAATACTTAAAAGTAATTGGAGTTCGATGTAAAATCTTAAGATGGTTAAAAAGATTTTCAAATAATATAAATTCATTTCCGCATATAGAGCAAGTATGTGTGGGTCTTTCTTCAAGTGCATTTTTATTGAACATTATTTAGCTTGTTTAAAATATTTTCAATTTTGGGAAATTTTTCCTTAGAGGAAATATCATGAATATATCGTTGAAGGAAAATCCACACATATTTGCTCTTTACGGAATATTCAATGTTGAATACAAAAGACATTTTTACAACTAAATCTATAGCCCTAATTAAGCTACCTACTTTATATTTAATGTTGTCAACACAGACATAGAATTCCTTCAAGTTTTGAGGACTCTCACCAACAACAAAAACTCTAGGTTGCAGAGTTAATCCCTCGTTGTGAGCGCTTTCATTTAGCTCGTCAAGTTTTTGCTGGAAGTTATTAATATTTATAGGATGCACCATCATATCCATTTGTGCATCTGTAATGGAGGGCTTTATGTTTTTATTTACTCTCGGCGGTGTTATTACTGCATGTAGTAAGTTTATAAGATAATAATGCCTGCAATCTAAATAAAAAACCTGAAATTAATAACAAAAATCACACAATAGCAGAAATCGACATTACTTGCATCAAGTGCTCCAAGCATAGCGTCGTAATACGTCAGGTTCAGTTTATCCACAATAATGCGAACTATTGCAGATTGGTCACTTTCTTGGAGGCAACCACAGTTTTCGTACTTCTTTATTATGTCGTTACCTGCTACTGTTTCTTTTAAAACCTCTTCGACGTTGGGTTCGTTGTTTGGGGATGTTGAAGGTGTGCTTGCAGAGCTCAGCCAGCTTCGAATGGATGAAAGGTTTGTTATAGTTCTATCACCACTACAGCACGTGAGCATATCGAACTAGAAAGACATTAATATAAATAATTTATAAGCGTTTTGTCCGCAATTAGTTCTCTGGCATTAAAAATTTCGTCAATGTCGTGGGAATGGATCATCTGCAAAATTGCTACACTCTTTAAACCACATCTATTGAACTGTATCAATGCATTTGACGACAAATCCCACGAACACAATAAATTAATTAACTGTTCATCACTATCCAAAATTACTACGAACTCATTGTCGACATTTTCCGTTGTAGGGGACTCATCTCCCAACGGACATTGCTCGGCAAATAACGACAGCTCAGTTGATGGTTGTTCATAGTGTAAACTAAAATGCACAAAAATTGTTTTTAAACACATATTTTTGTTGAAATAAATGTGTATATAAACCATAACATACCTGCAGAGTAGACTTTTCGCAAATGTCGTCTTTTATATAAAAAAAATCTGTGGAAGTCCCTTTTAAACAGCCTCCGTAAGCAGCGGGCGATGCGGCAGGCACACTAATGCAAATGCAAACTATGTAAGCTCCTTTTGCGCAGCTTCACTAAACGCGAAATGTCTTGAAGTAATCACTTTCACTTAAATTAATACTTTCAGCACATATATTTACCTATAAAACCCAAATTAAAGTACTTGCGCACGCAACACGTGTTTCTGTTAGAATGATCGATGGAAAAATGTAAGCGTCAACTTCTCTGTCATCGTATGGAGAAACAGTAAAATTAAATGCGAAATGGTTGTGACAAATACTTTTACATTTAAAAAACTGTAATCAAAGAAAATTAAATACGAAACCTTTAAAACAACTATTTTTATATTAGATTTTAATAAGATGATTTTTAAAAGCACAGCCACTTTTGATTCAAAAGTGCCGCATTTAAAAAAAGTATTTGAATCAAGAGCAAAGTATTTCCGTCAAGAGTTTTGCTGTTGAAACAAATACTTTTGTTTTACTGTACTTTAACTGCAAAAAGTATTTGATTTAACTGCGGGGTTTTTTTTCCGTGTAGGAACGCATAGATGCCATATACATAGTTGGCCGCTTGCTTTTTCAAATAAACTTTCGCTGGCTGTATAAGTTTACACAAACAGCATTAGCGGGCTTCTTATAACTAATTTTTTGCAAAAAATTGCTTGGAAATATTTTGCATCACCACTTAATGGAGTAAAATGTGGTGCACCATGTCGTATGAGTAACGTGCACATTAGTGAGGTTAATGCTATAGATAGGTGTTTGTAGCAACAACAATGGCAAAAAGCAGTAGGGAATGTATCTGTGCAAAGAGGTCATATAAAGAATAGTGAAGAAACGATATGGAATGGAATGGTATATATTGAAATGAAACGGAACGAAAGGGAATGGAACATATCAATATGTTATAAATAATATAAAAAAAGTGTGGAATGCATTAAAAAACTTAAATTATTTAAATTGGTATTAAAGTGGCTTCTACGCACTAAAATCAAACAAATTTTCATTTCGAATACTCTAGTTACATATTACTTTCTTCAGCTGCAGTACCTTCAGCTTTAGTCGTCCCACATAAAATAATAATTTGTGCATCTTTTGATAGTTTAAGATTTCTATCCACACTTTTTAGCTTTATAACAACTTTTTTGATGCATTGAAAGCTCAATTCACTTGTTCTAGTGCAACTAGTTCGCTTTAAACCACTTTCTAACTAGTGGAATTTAGTAGGAGTAGTCATATAAATATATTTGGTTATCTTTTTAGGGTTTCATGCTGGGTTTTCAGGCAAAATTATTGCTGCAGTAATGATTTTTATTGAAATTTTTGAGATTCTTTGCTTTCAATGTCGCCAAAATACTCTAAAATAATCAAAGTACAAAACATAAATGCACTCACAACACATGTGTAATCGACAATTGTACTGATGTTCAGTTCTCTTTTACTATTTTAATACCTATATCGCTGTATTTAGTTAACATGGAACGCATTTGGACTAGCTCAAAAAAGTAGTATGTATATTCACTACAATCTACTTCATTATTTAAGTTCTGTTAAATAAAAGTACATTTCATATACAGCACTTACATATACATCACCTGCTTGGAACTAAAAGAGCGTAAGCATGAATGAAATCCTTGAATTTCACGAACACTTCTCAATTTCATTTGATTTATAAATATTCAAGTTTACTACTTCGCTGGATTAAAAGCTGTAACAATTTACTTACGTCAGACAACAGCAATCGAACAGCCCCTACGAAATTTTGAGTGTTGCAACATTTTTATTGTTACTTGGCTACATTTAACTTATATGACTTTAATTTTAATTCATTTAAACAACATACATACATATATATGTATATGTGGGCGCTTAAAATATATACAGAAATTCATCACAAATACATACACACTCACACACAATCACGCACTCGCTCAAAGGTATCACACTTTTTACGAAATCCTCACCACCACACCATATTGATTTGCTGGCATTGAACAAATGTTACGTATACGCCACAGCTGGCATGACACACTCACAGCAGAGCACTCGCTCTGACAGTGTGACTTCAGTAAAATTTAATGGTGCGTAAGACTTGAGATGTTATACGATTGTGACAGTCAATTGTTGTAGTTGACATTGTGTTGCTGGCAATGGTTGTTGTAATTGTTGCTGAAGACAGGTGAAGGCTCGTAAACACAGTGGAAAAAGAATCAAAAAGTGAATTCTAAGGTATATATTTAAAATTCTTTATGGTATTAATCGCTGGTGTGTGCACATTTTTAAGTTTAAATGAAATTTTTAAAATTTCCTGATTCTCCAGAATGATATCTGGTTAAAGAGTTGTGTAGCTGAGTGCTTAATACTCCGTATAGTCTAACTATTGTCATATAAAATCATCATTTTATACAAAAAGCGATACAGAACCAAAGTAATTACTTTAAAATGAACCCTTGACTTTAGTACAGCATTAATCTAGTGTTGCACTTACACTTGTGAAAAATGATTTTTGACCTCTTATAAAAATGTAATGAAAATTTGTGTTCTCGGTAAATTTTTAAGAATTATTTGAATGAAAACTACCTAAGCTCTTCTCACGTTTGCTATGTTATAGCTTCTAAAAATTTTACAACCACTCTCGTCGCTATTAAAAATATAGAAATTTATTAAAATTCCCAACTGCGCTAAGGAAAGAGAGCTGCGGCGACATAAAATTTATTTTGGCAGCAAGTGAGGTTATGAAAAAGTGAGGTTTACGTATTTGGCTAAGCACTAAAATGCGAATACTTTTCATTAACATTTTTATGCCGCAGCCACACTTTCACTTTCACAAAATTTTTTGTTACTAAAATCTCACACCCTCTCTTTAACTCACGCTCTCACTCTCGAACTGTTTTTTCGCCAAGTATGCTGATACAAAGAATTCAAAAAGTCTTATAATTTTCTAAGTAACATGTGATATTTAAAGATTTAGCACAACAGGCGGCACAGAGTATGCCACAGTTTATATTATATTACGATAAAAACTGAGATAAAATATAATGTGAATTTGTATGACAATTTGTAACTAAAAGATTATAATATTCGATAATTGTATCGAATAATTCTTCTATAAATATATAGAATATATGAATTAGTTACAAATGCAGTTTTCCATTAATATTTATTCCTAATTGCTTTCAAATCTTTCAATTTTTTCAAATGCGCCTGTAAGTATACCTCATACAAAACAGCTTACAAGACAAATGGTAGCAACAAAATATTTTTAGTTATTAATTTTGCATTTAGAAACATTTGAAACAAGCTTATGCATGTTTTTTTTTCCTCAACTTATTTAGCAACTTATTTAGTTTTGCATCCTCTTTAGCTTAAAATTGATTTTAATGACTTTGAATTATACAATTTACTTCATATGTACAGTATGTCAAGAAACAGTTTACACATAGAAAATAAATACACTTTTTCACTTTCCGCAGCCAAATTTTTTACTTTTTACTTCAGTTCAACATATTTTTTGAATCAGGGACGGTTACTTACAGTATTTCAAGAGATGTGATGCAAAAAAAGCTGCGAAAGCAATGCAAAAACCAACCAAGAACAACAAAAAACAAAAGTCATTCAATTTTGTTAGTGTCAAGAAAAACTTTACACACTTCGATTATTTTACTTGTTAAGCACGTGTTATACAGTTAACCGTACTTCACCGTTACCTATTCTTCGTAAAGGCATTTACAATGAATTTGTCAATTAGTTGGTGATTAATTTTTGCTTTTTTTCATATCTGAAGTACCCATTATTGTCTTTTTAATATTCCATGCAAAGGGTTTAGTTTGAAGAGGTCCAACTATTGCCCCATAATCCCCAATGGGGTAAAAACGTTTGAGATCTAACGGCAATGCCTTCTTTAACCCTTTAAATAGTGTATAGAGGCTAAAATTGATCGGAAAATATGGAAATACAAGAACCAAAGCCAGAAAAAGGCCCTAAATAATAAATAAGTGTACATGTGCAGTGCTTAATGTCTCGAAAACTTGACCAAATTCCAAAAATTTCGATCAGTGTTCATACGAAATAGTTCTAGGAAAAATGCAACATTCAGATTTCTCATGAAACTGCGTGCCAAAACATGCTATGACATGAACATGCACGAAGATCTGCCAAAAAAAAATGCTGTATGCACCAAATGTAGAGAAACGTTTTTTGTTTGCTATTATTAAGTATATTTCTGAACCTGGGAACTACTGTGATGATGTCATATAATGGGACGAGAACAAGAAGATGTTATATTTCAACAATTGGCTAACTAAAGTATGACACAAGGCATTATTTTCATTAGAAAGACACAACATCATTTCGATTATTTTTTATAGCACATCTTGATACATATGTATTCATGTCGTAGCATGTTTTGTCGCGCAGTTTCATGAGAAATAATAAATAATGAGCATAAATTAAATTCTAAATTAGCCTAAATGTATGCCTCAAAAATTAGTTAATATTACTTTAACATAATAGCCTTTTCGCACAGGAGCTAATTGATCAATTAACTGAATTTTGTTCGATCAATGTAATGATTTAAATCGATTTGCCAAAAAAATAAAAATTTTATTTTTTATATTGATTTTTAATAGAATTTTGTTCACACTGTAAATTTGGCTACCTTTTTGATAAAATAGCAGTAGCAATAATACTACTCGACAGTAGATGTCACTGCTGGAAATAATTGTAGTGGTTATCGAGAAAATAGCAATCAACTGTTTAAACTTAACAAATTCTTATGAAAAGCCAAAACAGAAATGTGTAACAGCTGATCGTTTATTGAGTTGCCGGCAATGCGAAGTGCAAAAACTGGTTCTCAATTAAAATTTTAATTGATCAATTAATTTGGCTGTGGGAAAAGGCTATAACAAGTTCCTACCAGCAGAGCATGTTGCTTAAAAAATCCTAGAATTTGCAATTTTTAAACACAAATTATCAGTAAATTTTATATTTTATGGTCTTAGCGCCTGAAAATATGTCTGCATAAGAATTATACAAAAGTACAATCATAGGCATTTCAAACACCTTTTTTCCTGTTTTACACACTTTTAATACATTTTTTATTCTTATAAACCCAGCATTAATGTCAAAATATATTTCAATATTCACACATTTTCAATTTTAACATTAAATTTCAAAATTTTTTGCATACTTTTAAACGTGCTAACATAATTATGCTTCCATATTTTAATCACATTTATAGAAGTTGGAGATGATGCTGCTAGCAATATATAAATTCATATTGTTGGCATCCATGCTCTTTCATTATTTAGAAGTTTCCGTTGTTTGATTTATTATGTGTACTACAAAGAGTTAGCATTACTATACTTATTTTTACTAAGTGTGCATAGGAGTGCACCTAGAACTCATTACAGTTCACAACAAAAACAGAAGGTAATTAAAGGAAATGATAAAAGTGTGCTTGCGCTCGTAAGTATGCAGCATAAACTATTCCAGTAGTAGGCGAACGGAAAAGTTAATTCGTTTGTTATTGTGATGCCATGCAATTAAAGTCCTAAAAGTATGCAATAATTCAGCGCTTCTCAAAGATTTTTGTTGCATACCTTTAGGGTTACAATAATATTATCAGAATATGCAATTCGAACGGCATTCTATGAAATATTATTGTCTTCTACCACCATTTATTAAAATAATTACGCCCATAAGTAGGCATATCCGCGCAGTATGAAACACACAATCATATCAAAGCATACCAACGCAAAAAGACACAAATCACTCCTGCATGATGTGTACAACCATAACGATGACTACATAAATCTAACCGCTCAAACATATGCTAAACTAATTTTTAGCCTTTGAAGTTTTAATTTAAATTAAGTACACACACTTCCTGCTTGGCCCGTTTACCTATTACTCGAGCAAATGTCCGTGCTCTGGCGCCTCATGATATGCCATAAACCGCGTGAACGTTGATTTCCTTGAGTTTCCCGCAACGCAATTTTCACAACGTTTGCAAACACTTTAAATAAAACGCATTTCATTCAACATTACGGTGTGAGTTGAGTTTATTAGTTAGACAATGCGTGTCAGCAGAAAGTTTGCTGAAACATCAAGCACGGTCTCACTCCCAATCTACGCATACGCCATTTTGGAACGCCTTAAACGCGCTGAGCTGCGTTGGAAAACTACATTTATTTGAAAGCGGTGGGTGGCATTGCAAAGTAGGTAGCTAGCAAGAAAATTAATTATAAATGGTATAAGTCCACTGGACGCTTTCTATCTATATAAGATCTCTATAAATAGAAGCATTTTTGGAATTAATGAGCAGTTTCCTATGTATTAATTTCATTGAAATTAATTGCTTCCTCTGGCTTCTTTGCCTTGTAATCTCAAACGTTTTATAAATACACCGAAACTGATTGGAATGTATATTTCACTGTCAAATTAAATGCTGGCTTTTAGGCACTACTTCGCAAATCAATTTATTTTTTGCATGGAATGTATTAGTGTGGAAATATTTAATAAAAATTACAATTTTCTCTACAAAGTACTACTAGATTTCAAATATATTTAATATTAATTCCACCGTAAAAGTATGTTACTTTATATAGCTTAGATGATTAAGAAACAAATTAAGCATTTTAATCGAAAACAAGGTATACATATATTTGAATAAAAAATATATAACCATACAGTAGAAGAAAAATATTTTCAGAGCATTACTTCACTGATATGGAGGAAAGTAATTAATTTTCTGCTTTTAACCTTAGAATTCGCTTTTGAACTTTCGGGATGTGGAACATTATAGCTAGCTGTAGACTATGTATTTTAAAATCGCGAAATGGTGGGTTCGCGAAAAAAGTCTCGGCATTAATAAACTGTACCCTTTGTAAAAATTATTACATTAGATAATGAAAACTGTATTAAATCATAATATCTTAAAACGTAGACCTCGGCCACGAAATAAGCGCCATAGCGGCGAGCAGCTGAATGATGAGTCGCTACGATTAAAACATATGAAATGCTATGTGAGCGACATTTTTGAGAGACAGAGCGGCGCCGCTCAGAAATAAACCCCTTTAAGAATGAACCGCTCAGAAATGGCGCTGATTAAATATCCACATGCCGCTCAGCATGCATACGAAGCATTTATGTATGTATATGGAAGTAATCAAATTTCTCCTTCTAACAATCTTAAGAATCATTTTTGAGTTTTCGGTATACCGAAAAAATGGACGTTGTAGAAATAAATTTGTAATTCAATTGATTACTATTACAAAATTCCGAAATTTGTATTAGTATAATTACGACACCAGGGCGTATGATTAACTTTTGAAATTTCCTTCAAATTATATTTCACATTTTCTCTAATTAACGCAAACCATTATACAACTTTACACAGTTTTTTTAATATATAACATTTGTTGGTAGGTAATTTTCTTCACTTTTTGGCTTTCACACACTTTACATTTCATATTTCAGCTTATTGAGGTGCACCTGCTAAGTTAGTTTTTAAGCAAGTTATGGTTCACAGAAAGGCAATTTGTCTTTAGATTTAATATTTTCACTATTTTTTTGGTATAAACTTTTTAGAATGTAAAATTTTATTAGTCTGCCATCATTAAGAGCATTAATGAAACTACCACAGACTCTATCACAAACTTTTAATTTGTTTGTTATGTTAAAAAAAAATATTTTTTTATTATAACAGTATTTTGTTCCACTAATTACGCCACTGGATATGAGTATTACGAAATTTTATTTTTCACATTTGGCTTTTTTTATCTTCGCCATTTTTTCTTTTGTTCGCCTTTAGTTTTTTCACAAAAAAACATAAATATACATTCTCCCACCTCCCAAACTTGTTGTACTACGAAAATATACTTTTTGCCATTGTTGCATAGTTTTTCATACTCTTTCCGCCACTTGAAAGTGCTCCAATGTAGTTTGTGTGTGCCCAAAGTATCCGTAAACTTGGTGAGTGCTAGTACTCTTATTACTACCGCTTGCTTTGCTAAGTTTGATGTTTTTTTTGTTACTTTAAAATTTTGCCGCTCCAGGCATTGTGATGTTTGACAACGCGAGCGAATATTGTGAAGATGTGAAAATAGATACAAAAAACTAAGGAAAAACGAATGGAAATTTCAGAAAATATAATAAATTTAAATATGGAAAATAACACAGTTTGCCAAATATGGTTCCACATGTCTTGAAAATAAAATTAAATATGCACAAAAAATATGTCTTAATAAATATGTTTAAACAAATTGGTATAAGATTTTCACAAGTTCTTATAAATAGTAAATTTCTTAACATTTGTAAACTTAACATAATTTGAATTGGTAATTCTAGTCTAAAGTATTCAACAATTGTATGAAATATACTAGAGTATACCTTTGCAACCCATTTCGGGAAATTTTACTTAATTATTTATCTACAGGTGCCAACCGAATATTCCAAAAATATTTTTTATCATAGCTAAGGAAAATAATAATAATATAAAAAATTAATAATATTTTATAAATTAACATTATTTTCAAATATATTTTGTTTATTCAAATCCCTATATTAAAATGTAATTTTAAGTTGGCAACATCCTTAGTACACATGCTTTCATAATTGACTCTCTAATAGCATAACTTCCGACGCCACAAACATTTCTTTATTATTCGTAGTGGAAATTATTGTTTCTCGTTTTCATTTCTCATTTGTAGTTTGATGTTTGCCGAAAGCACATAGCAAACCATTTTTTTTAAGTTTTATTATAACAATGGTTTCCAATTCAGTGATTGACACCAATGAAAAACAGCAAAGAAAAATATCAATAAAATAGATGGCAGGCTGTAAGTCCTTGAGTATGTGTATGCCGTGTGTTGGCACGAACGTGAAAAACAACAAAATTATGAGTAGAGCAAGCAAAGATATGTGTATATTTGCTAATAATTTCCTAATATATTCACTCAATAATTTTTAGGATTCTGTGGATAGATTGTCTAAGAAAAGTTCTAAAAAAAGGTAAAAGGAATATCTAAGCTGATCTCTTAGTGGACATTTAGACTAGAAAGCTTTTACATTATGTTGAAATTTTTTTGAATTTATACAGTTGTTTACTGGATACCTCATAACAGATGGATTTCTGAATATAGTGCACACCTAGAACTGTAGGGAATATATAGAAACCAGCGGAATTAAATTTTTCTGAATTGCCTGAGTCCAGTCGGTGTATTTTCATTAAACACAACAAATACAACATTGGCACAGCACACATAGGACACTCAAGTCAAAACACAAATCAAATCAATTCCATTGCGATATTTTTTTTCCAATTTTTATTATTTATGCTTTTACTCATAAGCTATGCAAAAGCAATTTAGGAAGCCAAATCGTGTGTGTAATAAATGTAGCAACACGGCGAAAGCAATAAATAAATACCACGATAAATATGGCTCGCCGTCTATTCCCTGAGTGGAAAAATCAAACGGCGAGAAAAATGTCAACAACATCTACTGCTACTAACAACAGGTTATTTCAGTGCAATACTCTCATATACTAAGGTTAAGCATAGAGTATAAAGTAAAACAACACGTGGAATCACAATTGAATTACATCGACAGGTACATATACATATATATTCAAAGATTGCGAAAAAAAGAGCTGAACCTTAGATTTCATTGTATAATACAGTTTCACTTCACTATGTGCTTAGCCTAAAATTTTAACTAATAAAATACGAAGATTTCCAAAGTTTACGAAGTTTTAAGCAAAGTCAAAGTTTCTTGATCTAAACAAATTGTCTGCTAATATTAGATTAAATTATATCGAAACTCTCAAAAAAATATGTTGGTTCAAACCAATCACTCTTTACCACCTTGGGCTAAGCAAATATTAGAACATGGAATAATGAGTTTAACTAAAGTTATTGTATAAGTCCACGTCTGTAAAATACCATAAGAAATCATTTCATTTTTTTTTTTAATTGTGCTTCACTCCACTCTGTGCTCAGCATAAGGTTTTCACCAAAAATATTCGCTCTAAAGTCATATCTTTTCCTAAGCAAATCTTGTTCAAATATTTACTTGAATGATATTTAATACTGACAACCTTTAAGTACTAGAAATTTGGTGCTGAGATGTAGAAAAAATATTGTCACTAGAAGGTTCTTTCACCATAGGTAATTGAATCTCTTTTTGTATTCGAATTCGGAGATTTCTCGGCAATAATATTCTCCGGCTGAAGTAAAATACAATTACTACTTGGTTCCATCATTAGTGGTAATCAGACTTTGTAGTTTATCAAAATTCATTATAGTGCTCTAATATTCTCATTCTTAAATCGCTTATGGTACCACAGATGATTAAAAAAAAATAAAAGGACTTCATTTTGAGTTGCATTATATATTTGTAGTTGATTTACGATAAAAACTGTTATTATAAAAAAAATAATCAAAATTACATAGGCTCTATAGTTCAACTTTGTTAAAATTTCTTCGAAATTTTTGACTTCGATCGCTGATGGAATAAATATTTTTCTAAAATTCTATATTTCAGCAGGATTTTGAACCCATGACAGCTCAAGTATTAGTCATCCACATAATAAACTCTATGACCGCATAAAAATCAGAAGCTGAAAATTCCCTGTCGGGTCATTTGCGTTTGCACACGAGTATTTGTATAATCGAATAATTATAGAATCATTCGGAATTCCGCAAAACTAAGCGGGCAAACCGAAATTGAGCTTGTCGTTGATGTTTGTTGATTTGCAAATTCTTTTTTTTCTTCTTTCTCTTGATTATTGCGCTAACATGTTAAGCACACACACAGGCTTGCATTGAACGCTGGCATATGTGGTTAGATTGCAGACCAACGTAGTTTCCTATAGTGTATATACATTTATATTGTTTTTGTGACCACGACTTATATGTGACTGTTGTTCGATTTATTGTTGTTGGTTTTTATTTCTATTTATTGAAACTTTTTTAATATATTTTCATTAGTATTGTTTTGAAAACACTTTATTTATTATCTGACTTATGCTTGCATTTGCGGCTTCGCTGCTATTATTGTTGGTCAATTTTGAGGTTATGTACATATGTTGTCAAGACACGATTGCATCATTTTGGTGGATTAATTAATGTTGTGTCATAGCAATATGAAACTTGTTCCAAATGAAATTGGATGTTATGTTTGCATTTTGAGGTTAGGTTTGTTGTCAGAACCCTCAGAATATATATTTTGATTAAATATTGTTATTTCAGCAAATGATTTGAGATCAATCAGATGATTTCCTTTATAAAACAAGCATACCAGCAACAAAATCACATGCTTAGACAGAGTCTGAAACTTCACATACTACTTGAATGTATTCTACTACTTATCTTTCTTAACAATAACCATCTGGCCAATAAGATCGAGTTCACATAAGCATAATGGGTAGTTTTGGTTTATTTTAATGAAGCATCAAACTAACCCAAATCCATTTCTATAACAACTATTCAATTCTTAGATATCATCCACAATCCATTTCTTATCCACCGGATCCATAAGCAGAAAACTGAACTTCAGAGTAGAGTTTACAGAGTAGATTCTGGCAGAAGTTTAGACTGTGAAACAGGAACTTATTTATTTAAGAATGGGTAGACGGAGGTTTTCGTAAATAGTGGTGAATGTAGGAAACGCTTGTAACAAATTTTGCTCTAAGAACTTAAAAATAAATTGAAGTCTAAAGTCCTTCTTATAAAGCAATCCGTTCTCCTATTTTAAAATTTAAGCTTTAAGCTGCGATTTACTGGCCCCAAACATTTTACTTAACCACCAACTTCTAATCTCTTCTATTTCCAGGTGTGCGCCATACAACACGTCGACGTCTGCATGTTCAACAATGGCAAATTCAAAAATATCGTCGCCGACTCGGACACCAGCTCGCCTGTGGATCGCACAGTACCGCCCGGTAGCACATTAAACAACACAATCACACTCAAGCCACAACGTGGTCAAACGAAAAATTGGATTGCGCTGGAAGACACGCTGCAGCGCAGCACGGAGACCGTTGAGATTACAGACGTCATTGCTGTCTCAGCGATACGCCTACCAAATCTTATACTAGCGCCCGGGTAGACAATGAACCACAGCCCTAGTCCAGCTGCGGACATACCGCAATCGAGCGGTTATCATGGACACGGTTTGTCCGGCGTGGAGAGTGACGACCGTTACGTATTCATCATTTATGTGTCCTATTATGTGAGGTTAAGTTAACTTTGAGTGACATGGGTGGGGAACTGTCACTGAAGCTACCCATCGTGCTCGTGCATGTTGAAGAACCAAAAGTGGAGCACAAGTTTGAGCGGCTGGCTATGGAATATGTGTCGACTGGCAAACGCAGTGACAATAAAACAAAAGGTAATGCTGCTACGCCTTCGTCCGGCGTAACAGGAACTACACCACGCAAGGATGGAAGCGGATTTCGGCATCCCCAGCACCTCGATCGCACCGAATCGGTTGACGATGAGTTACGATTGTCGAAATCGGAGACTGCCATGTCAACTACTGCTTTAGCTGTCACTGGAAAGCGTAAGTTGGTGAGAAGCGAGACTTTAGCGAAAGATTTGGATGAAGAAATCGAAGAGCAAGAAGAGGCAGAAGTGAATAAAGATAGTATTAGTGCCGAGGAGAGTTTGACGAATGAAGGTGTGGAGCTGGAACAAATGCATATGGTGCAAATATACTCACATGGAGCGGAGAGTACTGAGGAAGAAGCGTTGGAATGTCAGCAAGAGTGAAGAAAACTGTACAGCCGGAAAAGTCATAGAATGATTTGAAGCCACAAGGTGAACCAGCAAATGATGACGAAGCTGCCGCTGTGGAGATGGAAAGGTGAAGCCGATCGCGGTGAAGACCCGGGTTTCTGAGCGGTATGGTTCATCAGAAATTAAATTCTAAGTAAAATAGTCGTTATTTAAAATGAAAATATAGAGAAAGTATGTTTTTGAAAGAGAAGAAGAGAAACGTAGATGGTTAGAAGTGAACGTAAGAAAGCAATGTTTTTGAGTCATCAGGAAGGATCTGTAATAGAAAATACTTATATATGAAAACTAATTCTAAAAGTAAGATACGATAAGAAGCTTTAAAAACAAATTCACATTCTTAGAATTCCACATACAAATAGTCATATTAAGATTAGAATAAAATAATTACTATAGTTGTTCAGTTCAAGCTATCTAACGCAAGTAAGTAAAGGATTTCCAGGAAGATCTCATAAAATTTATATCGCGTCACAATAACAATACTTGATGTTAGGTAAAGATAACTGGAAGATATGAGTTCAAATCAAATCAACTGATCCAGATAATATAGATACAAGCACATAGATCACTTCAAATTTGGACTCTTAGGTAGGTGACTTGGAAGATATAGTGAATGTTAGCTCGGTAAGTGGACATTTAATATTTCATGGAAATATATGAAGAGAGTTGTGCAAGTTAGATAGAACTGAAACTAGCACCCATATTTAAATATGTACTATGTGGTAGGTCAAGTGGGTAATTCGGTGTATCTATCGATTTCGTTCGACAAGTAAAACATTAACCGACTATTAAGCTGCTATCTAAAGAACGAATAATATTTCAGAGAAGGTTTTCAAGGTTCAAGATCTATTCGGTAATTCGATATTTAGCATGCTGTCGCGGTTTTTGAGTGAGATCGTGCTTCTGGTATCCGCTACTTCAATAAATGTACTTGTGTTTAAAGGACTGACTTTTGATGTATGACAATAATAATATATAGTATTATTTATATACTTATTTCGAAGGCGCCATGACTCTTAAATGAGCAACAATCTATCGATGAAGCTTAGTCGCCAAAAAGGAGTACACAGGCAGACTACATAATGAAGTACGCTATCTTTTGGCTATACACAAGATTGCTATTTTTTGCTGCTGAACCGCTGAGGGAGTTTTGGATATCGACAGGTAACTATTGCATACGGAAAATTTAAATATTTCAAGTCCATTAGCAACAAAATTTGTAAAAAATACCTTCTGGTATTGACTTCAACTTGAAGTAATTCCTTAATCCAAATAACTTTAAAGAATTTTGTGAAATTAATTCACTAAATTTTTCGCTTTCTCTTTTTTAGTGGTGGCGCTTTGTGTAGCAGAGAGTTGAAAGTGCGGTGTATATGTGAATGTGGTTACCCCTTTGCAGGAATGTTGCCCGGTCCTTGATCCGTGAAAGTGGCTTGACGGATGAAACTCGACTTTATCAACAAAACATTTGGGACATGTTTTCATGCAGTTTGAAAAATGCTACAAATGAGTTAGGAACGAAATGCTTAAAGAGGAGTAATGGTAGTACTTTTAATTTATTTAATGTAATGTTAAAGTAATGACAAGATTTTGTATATATTCTATTTGTTGAAAAAAGAGATAATTTATTATTGTTGTTAAGAATTGGAGATTGTAAATTGTTGTTTTTAAATAAATAAAAAGTTAAGTTAATTGATTAAATAAAAGCGAAAATTCAAAAAAAATATATATATAAATAAATCGTCAAAATAGTTTGGAATTCTGTGAAAGAGTTTAATGGCGTAAAAATAAGCAAATTAAGCCGATAAAGAATATAGTTTGGTGCATATTGGATGCATCTTGCACTAATTTTAACCTGGCTACTCCACAAATATTTATACTACACCACTGAGTTTGGTAGACAAATTGAGAACGTTAAACAGCAATAATCAATAGTTTCTGTAGCTGAAAAGCGAACGAAATAGGAGCAAACACTACAGTAAGATTAATAGGTCACAAAATGACAGGACATTGTTTACGATTTCTTTTTATTTGTTTTAATAAATCGCAGATTTATACGCAGATTTATTCGTATAAGCCCACTGAACACTGCTTTAGAAGTCAACATGATAACCATGATAAGAAAGAAGACGAGAAAAATATTAATGATTTTCGATTTATTTAATAATTTATTTAATCTCTTGAAAGGATGTCCTCAATAAAAATAATTGTAAAAAACGCTGCCTAGTTACCAGGCATTTGTTCGGAGTACGTTCCGTAACGTAAGTACTATTACATTTTTTACTGAAATAGCCCAAGCGATATGTTTAAACTGCATATGGTATCAGGTATCTCTTCTATTAAAATATCGTACGATCTCAATCGACTATTATGGATTGTGAGAGTTCGTTAAACACATTGATGAACTATTTATTTATTTTTATTTAATTTGGATATATATGAGGCCAATCCTTGAGCTGTCTGCAATGCATCATAATTCGAAGACGACCACTATTTCAGATATCATTTTCCCTACTATATTTGAACTCCATAATCGAAATGAATACGTACATAAATGGCGCTGTGAAAGATGTATTGTGACATAATGTTTCACAATTTCATTTTTAATCTATATCTCATACAAAGTGTAATATTTCATCAAAAGTAAGAAGTATGTTTATCTCAAGCAAATCACCTTAACCTAGCAAATAGCTTGTTCACACAGGCTGTGGTTAACCATATATTACATTTACTAGCTTGCCTAGATACTCATACTTTGGTGAAGAAAAATGCGTTAAAATCTAGTATATGCCAAGGTTCAAAAAGTAAGTAAGTACGTATGTAAAATAGAAATGGCAAATCGCATAAACTCAGCAGTTGAACAATTGGAAAATTTGCAAAATTCAATTTCCTTGACATATTCAAGCGTACGGTATATTGTAAAATCTGCGAATCAACAATTGTACGAGGCGGAAAACAACCAACAACAAATGTCATACCTTGAATAATCCTAAGTGTAGTATACATTGAGGCGCATGAACTAAAGAAGGCGTTAAAAACCGATAAGTGTGTGCGTGTGCGACAAAATGTCGCATTGAGCTGACAGCATATTTCAATGTCAAGTTGAGGCAAGTAAAAAACTGGTAAACACATCGAGAGTTTGATAAGAATTCAATACACTTGTGAGCAATGGTTGTAAAGGTTATTATTATGTTTTGTTTGTCTACGATAGTGTAGACTGCTGTACACTAGTCTGCGGAAGTAAAAACTTGTTAGAAAAATATGTGTGTATTATTTTGGTATATGGGAAACTAAAGGCGGGGCCAGAGAAATAATTTTTTCTGGAAAATTACATTGAACACGTACATACATATATACGTTACATATTCTATAATTTAACAAGTAAGGAAAGGCTAAGTTCGGTTGTAACCAAACATATAATACTCTCGCAATTTATTGCAGAAATTTTATTAAGATAACACACAAATTTCCCCATAAATTCGGCATAAAGTTTAATAGAATAACGAAAATCGTTATATATAGATATGCGGGCTGAGATAATTCCTGAACCGTTTTTATTCATTTTCACCAGCAAGGTACACTATATCCATGCTAATATATTTCACAGATTAACTGATATATGCGGTATAAAGCCCGCCGTAATTTTGAAAAACCTATAATTAGGTATACGGGAGCTACTTAGGAGATGTTATGACGCGATTTTAATAATTTTTGGAACAGAGACACACTATTAGAAGAAAACGATTTCCTCTGAATTACATTAAATTTTCTGAGTTCAACATGTTCGATATCTGGGGCCTTGAAAAGTTTAAGTCCGTTTTCGACAATTTTTTCACAAGTGAACCCACAGATGATATACACTATTTGTGTAAAATTTTATTCCCCCATCTTAATTGGTTCATTATGTTTACATTATAAAGTGAAGGAAGAAGATGGTATTCAAAATTGAGTTATAGTCGTGGTTGTAAACCGATTTCGCCCATTTTTTATCCGTGTTATCAGGGTGTCAAGAAAATATTATATACCGAATTTCATTGAAATTTAGTCACACCCACTTTTCAAAAAACATATATAGTACATCCAAATGTGCCCCTCCCTAATGCGATCCTAGGTTCCAAATTTTATTTTCATAACTTTATTTATGGCTTAGTTATGACACTTTATAGGTTTTTGGTTTTCGCCATTTTGTAGGCGTGGCAATGGTCCTATTTTGCCCATTTTCGAAAGCAACCCCCTCAGGGTGCCATGTGTGTTCCAAGTTTCATTAAGATATATTAATTTTTACTCAAGTTATCGCTTGCACGGACAGACGGACGGACAAACATCCGGATTTCAACTTCACTCGTCATCCTGATCATTTATATATATATAACCCCATATCTAACTCTTTTATTTCTTGGTGACACAAACAATCGTGTGAACAAAACTATAATACTCCGTGCAACATGTTGCGAGGGTATAAAAATAGTATATGAAATGCTGAACTGCCACAATCTCATCTGGATTCCTTTCCGGCAAATTTGTGTGCTCTGTGAATGACGAACAAGACCATCAGAACAATTTCTCAATGGAGAAGCACTATCAAGGGAATACTAGCAGACAATTGCTGGAGACTTGAAAAAACCTTTCAGCAGCCAAATATTCACGAAAATCTTAAGATTTAATAATCATAATTTAAATAATATTAAGCAATAATTCCCTAAATGTAGCCAACATTTATAATTTTTAAGAAAATGTATGTTTCGATGTCAAGAGAAAATTTGACGTGTCAATGCTTTTTCGTTCAATTATTATTGCTTAGTGGCCTTAGTACATTCAAAATTTTATATGATTTTTCATGTGACAAAAAAAGCTAAATATTTTTTAACCAGTGTTATATTTTACAATTTTAATCATGTTATCGCAATTAAAATTTTACGCTTAACGCTCTTTGTTGCACATTCTTTTGTTTGACAGCGCTTATTCAAGTTAATCCTACCAACTGTTGTTATACAGTTTTCTTTGTGTAGTAAAAAAAAGGGAATTCTACAAAGAAGAGAGATTATAATAAGCAAACGGTGTTAGTTACAATTAACGTTGCTAAAGCGAAAGCGTGTAATACCAAACATTAAAGAGGTCAGCTGTTATGAGTTTTGAATTTTGCCTGTTATTAATCAAAAATAATAATAATATCAAATAAATAAAAATATTTTCACTTTAGCTTTTGAGTTTGAAAATTTAATATCCATTATGTGCAAATGTTATGACACCAGAAGCTGAAACGCCAAGTAGGTGAGCAGGTTCTACTAAGCACGATTAGAGGAGTGAGGTGGAGCTTAATAATTTCATTAAAAAAAAAATCATTCGTCTACATTAATGTTGTCGCCTTTAAAATAGGCGTTTATGCCAGCACTTCGTTTGAGAGTAAAACGAGGGCGCTTTCGGAATTCTCTTTGTTTATGAGTTATTTACATACACTCCTCTTTGCGCTTTTAAAAATACACAAACCAACTAATTGAAGGATTTATTAAGGCTAATGAGACACTATTACAACTGGTACTATCAAAAGCTTTTTCTTGTGCACTATTCCTCAGCTATTGAAATATAGTTAGTATCCAGTAAGTAATACAAATACTCATACTCGCAGTTATAATTCATTTTAGTACACATATTCATATTTGAACTATCGTTTATATTCGAGATATTCTTCTTTTTTCCATATTTTTAGCCTTCAACCAACAAATGCTCAGACTTGTATTTACACTCATCTTTATACTCATACGCATATTCATAATAACCTTCTAAGAATGTAGTTCTTTAATCAGCTAGCCAATATTTTTATATCATTAACTTGTGAAAATTAATTTTATCCTCTGAAGTCCAATTAAAGCAACCATTTGAAAAACAACTGTTTATCAAAATTTGATTACAACAAAGTTCTTTCACTGTTAATTTCTATCCATCTTCATTTTTAATTAACACTCAGATGAGCTTAACAAACACAAGCCATATCTATAAATTCACTTACATATTTTTAGCACTAAAATATTCTAAATAAGTATAAACGCAGCATCTTAGTTCGTCTTCTAGTCTTCTGGTTATCGTCATCAATATCTCTTGAAGAGCTTTAGCTAAGTTAAACAATTTGTTAGCAACTTTTGCACCAGTCGCTACTTAGTAACACCTACGTAAAGGACACGCCATTCTTGTTTCATGTTTGTACATTCATACACTTCTATATACATAAATATGTATCGTATCGTATGTCACAGGACACAGCTAATCGAGTCATGCAGTTCAACATATAATCTCTAATTACTTCTTCACGTTTTTAATCAAAGTTTGCTCTTCTCACCCACACAATCTATTGTTGTATGTAGCTCCATTTTCTCATACATCTGTTACGAAAGTTGATAAATTCGATACCTGAAAGAGTTCAGTAGAACTTTTAGCTTAACAAATCATTCGCAGTTATGTCTCTGCTAAACCACACTGCTCACAAAATATTGGAATGACACATGCGGTCTACAACTTTGCTTCAGTCGTTTTTTTTTGTAAATTTAAGGCTTTTTTTTGTATAAAATGGTTACAAAAATGTTATTCAAAATATTGGCCATCGCTAGCTACTCGAGAATGTCGAGAATTCGGCTCAAAAAGTGACATTTTCAGTTGAGAATAAGTTTGGGATGCAAACAGATCTCTACAAATATTTTGTTGGGTTAATGTTGATACAAATGTCCAAGATCGATATAAAACGATTTAATCGATTTAATTGACCAGTGCTTGACCCTAGAGACTTCCATTGGAAAACGGCGGAAGCAAAGTTGTAGACCTAATATCTTCTCATAATAATGGACGTCTTTGGAGACTTTAATGTGATCAGTGCCAACATGGCTTCTCACAACATACCCTGCAGAAACTAGGAATTTCACCCTAGTCGTAATTTTTTGAGAAAAATAGCGTGTGTCCAAAACAGTTGTGTTCCTCCGAGAACCAATCATTTTCCAACAATTAAATCAAACCCCTCCGTCATTTGATTTTTTTATCTTAGAATCTGAAATAAGGCTAAAATATTTGTGAACGTTACACTGATTTATTTTACAAAAGATTTGAGAGTAGCTTAAACACCGACAATTTATCGATTTCAGTTATGTTTGATCGTTCAAAATTCACGTATACGATTAGATTTAGTTCTACTCGATATTACGCTAAAAAATCAAAGTGTTGGATGGGAAAAATTTTTTGGTAGGTTTGTTTTTCATACTTTGGTTGATGGCAACATTTGGTCTAAAAGACCTGTTTCTAACCTACCAAACCGTGGTAGTCATCTTAGAGTACGAATTAGCAGGTAAGTCTCCATTTGGTCTTCATGATACAATCTATGACCATACATAAACTAGCTAGGGTCACGGTGAAAAATCCTGAGAGTAGTAGAGTTTGCATTCAGTCAGAATAAATTCCATAGTCCACATAAAACATTTAAAAAATAGAAAATTTGCTGTAAAAGTAGGTGATTTTATATCTGATGAACGTTCAATAAGGGCTGGAGTACCACAGGGCAGTGTTTTACATCCAACTCTATACATCATATATACAGGTGATCTTCCAACTGCTAATAATGTTTTGACATCAACTTTTGCGGATGACACAGCTTTAGTGAGTCGTAACAAATGCCCCATTATAGCATCAAGAATATTAGCGAAGCACTTAAGTTCTGTCGAAGAATGGCTAGCAAACTGGCGTATAAATGTAAATGAACAAAAGTGCAAGCTTGTTACATTTTCCCTAAGACCAAAAATGTGCCCGGCAGTAAAAATGAACAATATTCTAGTGCCTCAAGCGAATGAAGTTACCTATCTTGGTATTCACCTAGATAGAAGGCTTACGTGGAGAAAACATATATCTAGTAAAATAACGTGCATGAAGATAAGAGCTGCAAATTTAAATTGGCTTCTGAATAAAAACTCTAAACTTAGCCTAGACAACAAAGTGCTTGTATACAATGCGGTCATAAAGCCGATTTGGATGTATGGCATTCAACTGTGGGGTACGACCTGTGCAACTAATATTGATATAATTCAGAGATTCCAATCGAAAATGCTTAGATCAATCACGTGCTCACCATGGTACATGCGCAATGAAAATATCCATAAAGATCTTGGTGTCCCTATGGTAAAGAAAGCAGTAGAGGACAGCAGATTGAAATATATATCTAAACTCCGTGATCACCCAAACCCATTGGCTAATGCTTTAGTACATTCCTGCGATCAAACACGCCTAAAAAGAAGGGATATGCCTGCGTACTAAAGAGCAACGTTTCACCAATACAGCTCAATCACTTGGTTGAGCTTGTCTAGCTTTTAAATAGATTTTAGATTTTATAACTTGTTGTTAGGCTTAAAAACAAGCAGATTCAATAAATAAGGAGATATTGAAAAAAAAAAATAGTCCACATAACCACTGGCTTTTTAGTCTCAAAAGATGGTTGCTCGCATAGATCATATCTCTGGTTATACCCAAAATCAGTTCATCGAATACATAATATTAACTGGATATTATAAACGGTTTGGAAGTGGTATTTTTGGTACCATATATAGTAGAATTAGTTACAAACTTATGGACTGGTTCTCTATATATAGAAAGCATTTTTTTTTACATTTGAGAAGTTTTAGAAATGTCCCGGCGCAAACAATTACTATTAGTGAAATCGATGTTCCGTTAGTTAAAATTTAGATTTCCCCATTTCGTTGCACAATACTGTAGAATTCGTCAGCTGAAATGTCATAAAGGATCTTATTACTAAGTCAAGCGAAATTCTCTTAAATTTCCTCAAGCCTTATCTATCTGCTGGTTTACCTTAAATAAACTGTTCTATTTTTATCGAATTATTGCGAGACAAGAAACCGCAACAACTACATAATGCCACTAGCATCACGTACCAGATTGACTATTTCTTTTCAACTGAAGTGGGTATACTTATATATTTATGCAAATGTTTTCAACCCATTTTGGATTCATTTGTTTAATTTTGTCTTCATATACAAACATACGCATATGTGAGTTTCTATACATATGAAATATAACAGTACATAATTATACCATTTACCGGCACATGCTTCTATGCCTCTAATCAAACTAATTAATTGGTTAATTAAGTGAATCACTTCATTATCTGGCTCATATGTTAGAGACAAACACATTTTAGCGCTTTGATAATTGATAAGAGGTTAGCCAGTGATGAGTGTTACACATACCTACATATGTACACTTGTATGTATGCCTGCACATATATTTGAGTGTTTATTAAAATAAGACAAAGGTTAAATACAAAAAAATTAATTTGTAAGTTAAAAAAACTTCCAAACAATTTTTTTTTAATAATATTTTTTTTTGTTTTAACATTATCATATCACAAAATCAAATAAATTATTGTTTTAAATTTTTTACACTTAAAAACTCTCAATAAAAACAAAAAATATTTTTCCAAACAATGTGTATACATTCCACTCGCATACTGTTATTTCTGATTAGTAATTTCGTATATTTACAAACCCTCTACTATGCGTGCACGTATAATACTTCCAAAGCACTCTTTACATATAGCCATTAACATATTTATTCGTACATGCATATATAAATATACGCCTCTATGCTGTCAACATTGAACCAGAATCTGTGATGTGCGTGCCATTGTAAATCCTGAATAGCATTTGTTGCTTTTAAACATATTCCTTTTTAACATTTCAAGTTTAACAGGTGGCCTTTGCGCATTAACAGAGTGTCTGCAAACTGTTAACAGTGTTTACATTCGGCGATTTTCGGCCGCTGTTTACTGCTGTTGATAACATTTTTCGTTAACAGTGACATGTTAGTTTGTTTAACAGCTGTTTTTCGTGGACCAGCAGAGAATAGCTGCTCAAATTATGATTCAGAAATTAAAGGATGTACGTTGGAGATCATGAATATATGCTTTGACTCTTTGACTATGAGCTTATACTAACTTTTTCAGCGAATGCCGGGTCTACATAATCAAAACGGACTTGGATTTTACCGTTAGAGAGAGAACCATTTATAAATTAGTTAAATAGACAAATATCTCTTTTTCACTATGTGAGCGAATTCTCAACCATATTATCCTCAGAAATCATATCTGTCAATTGTTTTAATATTAGATATTAGCTTTTATAAATCGCTGGATACCACTTGATTGTACTGTTTAAGTAGAAACATCAACTCCAACACTAGAATTTGACATAAACTCGATTTGGATGGTATTTCAGGGATCTCAGCGGGTCACTCGAAATATTGAGATGTTGTCTCACTCATTTTCCAATTAAATTACATTTAGTTAGACAGCTAAAGGAATCATGTAAAGCGCATAAAGTTTTAAGCAAGCTCAATGTCTCGTGCTCACTTAAAATAACACAAGCTCGAACGGATGAAGTAGTATATACATCATATTATATAGCGAGATATGGATCCAGTGTACGAATTCTAGTGTATTCGCAAAGCCATGAGTTCAGACGAATCATTTAGGACTAATACACATATACTAAAGCATGAGCATAAGAACCGAAATTCGGATAAAACCCCTTAAAAAGTTGTTATTGCTTTGTGTCTCTTCGATCGGTCGTTTTTGAGACTTGAGTGTATTTCATAAATGAAAAAGTTTCTTACTTAGCATCGGTAGTTTTTCAGAGATGCCAGCTTTACTAATTTATTGGAGGTTGAAATAAAAGTGTAGTCAAAGACTGAACATCATCTTCCATAGATAAGGGATAGTATGTACTCTTTCCATACTGTCCACTGTTAAACCTACCGCTACTAAATGCTTAACTACTAACCTACTAACCAGCCTAACTCTTTAATTCGCTTTTAGCAAACTCTTGCATGGATTGGACTGCTCTTCAGCTGGTATACGTGGAAACATAGAATATATATATGTATATGCATATATCTATCCATCCTGCACTGCTGAGTTCGCGAAATCCCACACCACGAAGTATGTTGTTTCTCAACCGCCGTTTGACCTCCACGAAAACATCGCCGCCACTAACGAACATCCAGTTATCCAGCCAGCGCTGTTGCGCATCTTACTTCATAACAGCGAAATGTTAGTTCAACAGTCGGTCTGGCCATAAATAACAACATCGCCGATTTTCCGAACTCAGTTGCTGTTAAACTCGCGCCGGTAACGGTTGTACAACGGAGAACGAACGCTTGTGGTTTTTTGAATATTTGAGAAAAAAAAGGAAAAAATAAGTCAAAATAAAAATAAAAGTGGTATATGGAAAGGCTGTAGCGACAGCGAATATGTGAAAAAGTGAAAGTGTGCACAAAGAGAGCACATTTGAAGAAAGCTTTCAAAATATGAAGCAACAAGCGGGAGTATTTCAAATGCTTGGACATCCAGTAGTTGTTAGTGTAAAAATACTGCGACGAGCAGAAAAACATTAATCCACCAGCTGCTCTCAAGCGTGTCTAACTCTCAGCTTTTTTCATGTTTTTGTTTATTTTGAAGTGCGAATGCGTGTACATACATACATACATAATTGAACATCATATCAATTAGTGTGGCAATTAGCCGTTTAATCAGCGCTTAGATAGTGCACAGAATTCATAGCCACTGATAACGGTAAATATATATGTACATATGTATGTATAGGGCTGTACTCATCAATATATTTTCGTCATGAAATAATTTTCGGTAGCAAAAAACCGATTTATCTGTGAATGGCAGCTGGCTTGCTTCAAAGCAAAAGGTAAATAAATAATGTGTAATCAGTTCCAAATCGAAAGGCCATGTGTTAAGTTAGAACGTAAACTTTGTTGGCGTCAAGTGCGACTGAGTGCGTGTTAATTTATTTTATAAGCATGCACAATTTATTTGTTTATTTGTTTTATAGACATTGTTGTGTGGGTATGTATAATATAAAATAAAATAAAATAAAATAAAATAAAATAAAATAAAATAAAATAAATAAAATAAAATAAAATAAAATAAAATAAAATAAAATAAAATAAAATAAAATAAAATAAAATAAAATAAAATAAAATAAAATAAAATAAAATAAAATAAAATAAAATGAAATGAAATGAAATGAAATGAAATAAAATGAAATAAAATAAAATAAAATAAAATAAAATAAAATAAAATAAAATAAAATAAAATAAAATAAAATAAAATAAAATAAAATAAAATAAAATAAAATAAAATAAAATAAAATAAAATAAAATAAAATAAAGTAAAATAAAATAAAATGAAAATTAAAGTATTGAAAGGAAGTTGGGTGCTATATTACAAACGAAAGTCTTTTCGCTTGGCTTCATTAGAGATAGAGAAATTATTTCAAATCATAAAACTTCTATAACGTTAGAATATATTAGACTTTCAGTCCAAAAAACTGAAAAAAATCATGATTAATAGTGTATAAAAATACGTTATTTGAATTAATTAGAATTATTATTTTTTTTTATTTTTTAGAGAATATTTGCCATTTATTGAAAACGTGGTATTGATTATGCATTCTTTCAATAAAAACTCTCGATGTTCAATAATAAATACCACCTTTAATTGCAATTCAATATTAAATTTCAACACTTATGCCACAATTATGTAAATTTTATGTGGAAATCTGAATTAATTTTTAGTCGCCATGGTTTTAAAGCATAGGTTAATCTACTTGATTGAATTATTTGAATATTTTATTTATTATTAATACATTCTGACAGCTCTCAGCAGCTTCCGTTTACACAGAAAACCATAATAAATAGTCTGAAGAGTATATCAATGACAAGCAACTATTTATGCAATAAAATTAAATGGAGAAAAAAATAAATAAATATTTTTAGAGAATTTTCAAATTCACAAATCTACAATAACCATCAGCACCCAATGCGAAAATCACAACAAATTATATATACTCCCACAATACTGACTAAAAGAACATCTACACAATGTAAATAAAACAACAATAGCAACAAAAGCATAACGGAGATACTAGAAATATTTAGACTCAATCAACATTGAAAGCCACAGCAACAATATGCCAGGCGTTTACTTGGAATGTCCACGGACCAATGTGCATATTGTGGGCGTAAAGGCGTGGTAGACAGGTGTATATCATTTTATTTTGTGAATGAGAGCAACAACAACAGTATAGAGTATAGTAAACAGCAACAGCTTTGTAGTACACCCACACAAAGCCATGCTACCAGACCAACAACATACACTCGTATTCGTATATGTGAAGACCTCCAAACCACACCTTTTGATTGTTTATGTAGTTTATCCGATCACAGGAAGGACACAATGAACAGGATGCGATTAAGTAAAGCGAGTTTGCACACACAAACATACACAAATAAATCTGATATATATATATTTTTTTGAGCATTATAAGTGCTCAGACAGTTTGAAAAAATATAATTGACATGCATAAAGAAGATAAGTAACGACAACAAAGCGTAAGGCATGTCGATTAGACAAGGAGTGGGCGTTTGTTGTTATCACGCAATTTGAAAGTACATATTTGCTGCGTCAGATAAGACGTCCTTAGTGGTGCGGATCACTGAGTAGAAGGTTAAACTAGAGTACATTGAAACAAATAATATCTTTGAATATTGACTGAGCAAAACGTAAATCCGTTCGGCTCAAGCTATCACAAATTACATAAAGTTAAAGATATAGATAGATTTAAGCTTTTTTTTAAATTATTGAGTATTTTCAGTCATGTCATGTTAAGTTAAGTTAAGTTAAAAAAAATTGGAGAGTGCTCTAAATTTAGTCTACTTATGTACTTATCAGTTAAATTAGGTAATGTCAAGTTAAGTTACGTTAAGGTATGTTCAATTACATTAAGTCAAGTTAAGTTAAGTCAAACAAAACGAATTTTATAAATACTTCGAAATTATTGTTCAATTACTTCAGTCATTTCAATCGCGTAATGTTCAGTTAAGTTAAGTTAAGTCAAGTCAAGTTAAGTTAAGCTAATAAAAAATGACCTAGACCTTTAAATTTAGCTTACTTATTTACTTTTGAGTTAAATTAGGTTATGTCAAGTTAAGTTATATTAAGTTATATTCAATTACGTTAAGTCAAGTTAAGTTAAGTCAAACAAACAAAATTATAGGAAATACTTCGAAATTATTGTTGAGTTATTTCAGTGATTTAGTTAAGTTACGTTAAGTTCAATTAAATAAATTGTGATAAATTAATTTAACTTCCTAAAGTATTTTCAGTTTCATTAGGTTAAATTTAGTGAAGTTACGTCGAGTTAACTTAAGTTACCTTCCGTTTCATAAGCTTCCTTAATTTTATTTAGTATTCTGAGTTTAATACGTCCAAATGAAATTCAGAGCTAAATATAATAATTAAAATTCTACATCACTTTATAAGCATACCGCACACGTTCATTATGCATATGAGTACCCATAATATAAATACACGTATGGCACGCATGAAGGAAGGAAGGAAGAAAACTATAATATGCAAAAATTAACGCAAACCGTAGCAGCAATAAAAGCCAAAATAGACAATAAATAAGTGTAACGTTGCCACAGTATGGCAATAAATCAAGTTCTGCGCCGCAAAACACCCCCACTTAACGATGTGTGGTGTAAGCGGTGGCAGCAGGTGGTAGCATGTTGCTAGATAAGTGAAAGTGAAAAGTTATGTAGTTTATACGTTGCGTTTGTTTTGTTCTTACTTGATTAGTTACGAGTTTTGTGCCTTTTATGAGCATCCGAGCTTTTGTTTTTATTATTACATGCTAATTTTTTCCACTTTATGTTGGTATTTTTTTTTATTTCTGTTAGTAACACCCTCTTTATTATTGTTATGTGCAGTTTCTTTTTGTTGTTTTACATAGAAAATGACCCGAAAGCATTTATTGATATTGAAATATTTGGGTTTTTGAGTTGTTTACCTTCTCTCGTGTTTCTGTGAAGCACAAATCATTTTTTCGCTCGCTTTTGATTACACATTTTATTTTAGCATTGCCTGTTTTATGTCTTTTAGTAAATTATGTGACCCCAGCGAGTATCATATTAAGGAGAAGTAGAGTCTAGACAATGTTGTTTAAAATGAATTGCAACTTTTTCTCATGATTAAATAAAGCATATCCTCAATTTATTTTGTCTGACTTTGTTTTACGACTACGAAATTATAACGGTACAAGTCGTTAGAAATCTAAAATATTAAAGAGAGAGTTGGAGAATAGGAGAACAGCAGCTAATATTTCAATTGTTGTTCGCTATCTGCAGCAACTGCGACCCCAGTGTTCGAAAAACATAGTGTCCTTAGTAAACACGGTTGAACTTCCATAACTCGAACTTCTATAAATCGAAGTCCTCCATAACTCGAACCCTTGAATCGGCAATAGAAGTCAAATTTCATACAAATTGCCTTCCATAACTCAGAGTCTTTCCAATTCGAAGTTTTCTTGGATTATGTTGATTCGAACTATGGAAGTTCAACTGTAGTTAGAATATAATTCGTTTAATGTATCGAAATTTACTCAAAGAACTCGAAGTTAGCCATCCGTTGTACAATAACAGCCATGAAAAAATCCAAAATTCTTGAAATAGTATCTTCTAATGACCGACGTTACTTAAAAGACAGTGTAAACCATTTAGTGGACATCTGAAACCAATACAATTCAAATTAATTTCATCATGGATACATCATCCAGCTGTCGAAGTTAAAACTACCGTATCTACCATCTATTCGCTGAAGAGTCAACACTAGGAAATGTTGTTTAAGTAGCTACATCTTCGCAATCGCTACTCTGAAACCACTCAAATAGAGGATGCTCATAAGAATCATATTGGTTTTATTAATTTTGAACTTTAAAGCCATATTTATATCTGCAATAAAGAACTGTAAGTTCTATGAGCATAGTGTTAGTCTGTACTTGAACTGTAACGATATTATCTTACGTTATATTCCCTAGAAACGATTTTGAAAACAATGGCTCTTCAATTGTCAAGATCTTACCTCACTGAGGTTTTTAGCTTCAAACAAAAAACTCTTGAAGGAGATCTTGTATGACTCAAGCTTTGTTACGACTACCAGGAAGTGAATTTATTTAATATCTTCTTAGTATCTTTAATATTATATGTATAGCTATCTTAACTCTGAAGGTGAATAAAAACGATTGATGATATGTGGGCGTTAATTATGAAAACTCGTTAATTTCAAGTGATTATTAAGTACTCTTCCGTGTTTACAATATAACACATTGGCGAATGCACGCAAATGCATTTATGAACAGTGTGTGATGAAAGTATGACTACACTCGTAAAGGTTTCCTAAAGTGTTCTTTTCTAAATACTTCACTCAACAAGTAGCTCGCAAATTGTTTAAACGAAAGTAAATCGTGCATCAGTCCAACCTCTTCTTAGATCCTACCTGATTTAGACTGAGTGTGTTCTTAATATTTGGATAAAAAATAGCTATGACACAAACCACTTCATTTAGAAACATACCTTTTGATAAACTTTAAAAAGCTGCTGGCTCCATAAATAATAAAACTTTAGACAGATAAACTTTGTCGGATAGAAGCATATACTTAGAGCTCACTGAAAATACTGTAAGGCCTATGAGTTAAAACGGGAGTTATAAAGTTGGTTTCGTCTAGGAAGTTGGTTTAAAGTTTCACTTCTCCGTATAGTTCCTTAAAAGCTGCGGATAAAGCTCGAAGGAAGCATACATGAAGGCTTAAGTCCACAACTCTATTATATTGTAATCTAAGCTTTTCCCAATTTTTTTGAAATCATTTACATATCTTAAATTCTCTGCTTCTGTGCGATTTTTTTTACTCACTCTGCTATGAACTTGTTTTCGCGTGTTCAAGTGTTCGCAGCATTAAACGAATTACATGAATGAGCAATTTGCAGCTGCGTGCGTACATACATATATTCCACACAAATTATATACAACTACAACAACAACAAGTAAGGAAGGGCTAAGTTCGGGTGTAACCGAACATTTTATACTCTCGCAATTTATTTATTTAACTTTATTTATATTATATAATACACAATTTGACCCACATATTCGTCATATATATTATATAAGGTCGATTTGGCCTATTTTCGCAGCATAGCATTGGGATGTAAGGAAACTATTACAAACCAAGTTTCATTGAAATCGGTCGAGTAGTTCCTGAGATATGGTTTTTGACACATAAGTGGGCGACGCCACGCCTATTTTCCATTTTGTAAAAAAATCTGAGTGCAGCTTTCATCTGCTATTTCTTATGTGAAATTTAGTGTTTCTGACGTTTTTCGTTAGTGAGTTAACCCACTTTTTGTAATTTTCAACCTAACTTTTGTATGGGAGGTGGGCGTGGTTATGATCCGATTTCTTTCATTTCTGGACTGTATTAGGAAGTGGCTAAAAAAAACGACTGCAGAAAGTTTGGTTTATATAGCTCTATTGGTTTGCGAGTTATGTACAAAAAACTTAGTAGGGGGCGGGGCCACGCCCACTTCCCCAAAAAAATTGCATCCAAATATGCCCCTTCATAGTGCGATCCTTCATACCAAATTTTATTTCCATAGCTTTATTTATGGCTTAGTTATGGCACTTTATGTGTTTTCGATTTTCGCCATTTTGTGGGCGTGGCAGTGGTCCGAAAGCAACCTTCCTATGGTGCCAAGAAATAAGTGTGCCAAGTTTCATCAAGATATCTTAATTTTTACTCCAGTTACAGCTTGCACAAACGGACGGACGGACAGACAGACATTCGGATTTGAACTCCACTCTTCACCCTGATCACTTTGGTATATATAACCCTATATCTAACTCGTTTAGTTTTGGGTGTTACAAACAACCGTTATGTGAACAAAACTATAATACTCTCTTTAGCAACTTTTGTTGCGAGAGTATAAAAACCAATTCAAATAACAATATGTGTGAGTATTTATGAAGTGGCGAGTTATTTACTACATTTTTAACTCCTTTAAGCGACATTTAACGCAATTATGACCACAAAACGTACACAAGAGTACATACCTAAATATATATGGAGGAATGTGTAGAAGCTGAATAAGAGCTACTAAGAGTCCCGTTAGTCATTTAAATACTCATTGCGGTTATATATCCTTATATTTGTGTATATACATCTCATTAAAAAAGTGTGACTATTCACAGAAACTTGTCTGTACGCGTGTAAAACAGAATTTAAATCATAGACACATATCCAAACACTTTCGTATATACACTCATCTACACTCTGCCTACTGCAAAGTTTACTCACCAAAGAGCAGGAAATGGCAAGAGTGCGGTTCATTTTATAAAAAAGTTTTATTGCTAATAACCATAAATATAATAACAACAATGAGAAAAACAATGAAAATGTTAACAAAAAATCGAGTTTTCTATTATATTAAAAAATAAATGCAATTTGTGAAATGAAAATTGAATGGAAAAGTTGCAAACTAATTTGCAAAGCTACGGGGAAAAAAGTATTAAAATCATATAAAAGCAAGAAGAACAAAGTAGAAAAATATATAAAAACAAATTTCAAAACTTTTCTACTCTTTAAATAGAAAGAGATGGGTCGTAGAGATTTAAGTTCATCAAAGTGTCGAAAGTGACTTAACCCACAGACACCTGATGAACGGAAGACGCTCAATTATATATATCATTTTAATAAATTGCAAAATATGATACATTAGAGTGGGTCAATTTTATATTTTTATTTGATATTATTAGCTTCAGACATGGCAAATAGCAAAATAATTAAATATATTTATTTATATATTTTGTTTTCCAAAGCGCACAGAGTGTACTACATTTTTAAGAATTCAGTGGAGTTTTTAAGACAATTTAAATTAAAAAATTTGCAATAAAGGTAAAGATTTTTACATAATGATTACTTGATGAATATAAAAATAGTATGTCACTCTATAAACCCATTGGCATCAAATTTTCTATTTGGTGGGTAATTTCATATGTAGTGAGCAACCACATTTTGTATTCCATATAGAGATAACCTATAGTGGTATATAATATTTTTTAGCCATAAACCTGTTGAGAATAATTTTATTACTAATATCGTAAAGGTTCAGATAATATAAAAAAATGCATATTTTGACAACAAGAGGTTTATGGCACCTCTTGAGAATTTCAAGCCTGAGTGGCAATTAAATGAAAATATATTATTAGAACTTGTATAGACAAGAAGGCAATAATAATTTCTGACAAGAAGAATCTTTTTACAAATATATTTTTTACTTTCGGAGTCATTTCGAAACCTCGAAGTCAACTTTTGACGATGCAAACTGATTTCAATTCCACGTTATAGATTCTTCTTCTAATAATCAAAAATATTCATGACCAGAAACCGCTCAACATGTTTCCATGTGGGATAAACTTTTAAAGCAAGGTTTATAGATATTTTCGTTAGGTATAGCAAAGTTCTGAATAATCGATTTCGACCGTAATGGTTACGTTATCTTTAAGGGGTTATTAGTAACAACATAGTAGGCCTTCCATTGGAGAACATAGCGAATTTATGAACATCTGTAAGGCACAAGGATGCTTCTAAGTCATTTGATACATATGGGAAGAAGAAATTGCTTCTGAATTAGCTCAGAATATTTTTTAAACACATCTACATCAACCCATCTTGTTCTTCATTTAAAATTTGTTGTCTATATTTATAATATAATGAAATGTATTCCGTTGAACTCGAAGAAAATTAATAAAACTCAAATACTTTTTATAGTCGTTTATTGCCGTGAACTTTGTGTGGCGCACAGACAGTTCAAATGCCTGAGGTGAACCGGTTAAAAGAAAGAGAACAAAAGGTTTGACCTTCTACACAGCGCGAAATAAATTAGTAATTGAGAGTGGGTAGTGAGTGGGTAGCAATCACTCTGAGTGTGAGAAGGAGTAAAAGCAGAAAAGTGAACTTTAGACAATTAATATATTTGATATTTTTATTTGATAAATGAAAATATTTTTATAAATACTTATTTAAAAGATATTGCACTTATTTTTTTCGGACTCAGAACTATACATTGGACTTATGGCACAGATAGTAGAAAACAAATAAATAACGAAAAGTTCTACAAAAAAATTTTAACAAAATATTAACATTTTTTTTTGCATATTTTTAAATTGTTTTTTTTTTTATATATATTTAGTTCGTTTCACCATAATCATATTCTATAATTACAACACCACCATCAATATAATTACTAAGAACTAATGATACAAAAAAAATGTTCTGCATTTAACTCTAATGTTAGAGGAATGAAACAAGAACCCTTGTAGGGGTGTTAACGGGACACTGTCTGATTGGGAGACTCGCCAGCAGACTGGGGCTACCTTTAAATGATTACTGCAGGAACTGTCAAGAAGTAGAAGAAGAAGAAACGATTACACACCTTCTTTGTGAATGCAAGGCTCTGTACAGAAAAAGAATCGGAACTATTGGACGCGGTTTTCTCGAGGATGTGGGTGAAGTTGCTCATGTCAAATTGTGTGAACTTTTTCACTTTATCAAGACCACAGGGTGGTTCAATGAGGACTCGATAGTGTGAGGGATCTCAGTCCCAGTGGTATCACAATGGGCCTCCCAAAGGCCTAGGTGCGTCGTTTGACAGCCACTTAACCTAACCTAACCTAACTCTAATGTAGCAAAGAGGCCCGTTGTGGCGGATTATTAACAATATGTAATTGTAATGTAATTTAATATGTAATTTAATATTTTGTGTAATTTTCTTTTTAATTTTCATTAAAATTTTATTTTAAAGCAAGTTTAGTTGGCAAGGAAGTATAAATAGTACTTTTTTTACTAAAATATTAATATGTTTAATAAATAAAAAAAAAATTAAAAAACAATATTAAAAAAATAATATTTCATAAAAAGTTATTAGAATTTATTTATGTATATATTATTAAAAATATAATATTAAAGTTACAATAAAGTTACATTTAATATACTCATTTATTCATTCCTGAATTTTATTTTTTTACAGGCATTCAAAGGCAGCCTTTTAAAATTCGAATAACAAGTGATACATCGTTTTTGAGAAAAATAATTAATCACTTTATAATTAATAAAGAATTATGTGAGCTGAAAGGATATTTAGAAAAGAGAAATTCTTAAAAATAATTATATCGATATTTCAATTAAATAAAAAAATATAATTAATTAATAATTTGAAAATAATTTAACGTTTATAAACCATTTTTATATTAAAACGAGGTGCTTAAAGTGAAACAAGTAAGGAAGGGCTAAGTTCGGGTGTAACCGAACATTTTATACTCTCGCAATTTATTTATTTAACTTTATTTATATTATATAATACACAATTTGACCCACATATTCATCATATATATTGTATAAAGTCCATTGAAAGTTGGAAACCCTAATATTAGGTTAGAAGCACCGAGGTCCTCGTGTTCGATGTATGGGGCCTTAAAAACCTATGGTCCGATTTCGGCGATTTTTAGAATGGGGCTGCCACACTATAAACATAGTATTTGTGCAAAGTTCTGCACCGATATCTTCACAAGTACTTAATTTATACATTGTAAAGTAAACTATTCAGATCGTCTTCAAAGTTCTGGTATATAGGAAGTAGGCGTGGTTGTGAACCGATTTTGCCTATTTTCACAACATATCATTGGGATGTAAGAAAACTATTACAAACCAAGTTTCATTGAAATCGGTCGAGTAATTCTTGAGATATGGTTTTTGACCCATAAGTGGGCGACGCCACGCCCATTTTCCATTTTGTAAAAAAATCTGAGTGCAGCTTTCATCTGCCATTTCTTATGTGAAATTTGGTGTTTCTGACGTTTTTCGTTAGTGAGTTAACCCACTTTTAGTAATTTTCAACCTAACTTTTGTATGGGAGGTGGGCGTGGTTATTATCCGATTTCTTTCCTTTTTGGACTGTATTAGGAAGTGGCTAAAAAAAACGATTGCAGAAAGTTTGGTTTATACAGCTCTATTGGTTTGCGAGATATGTACAAAAAACTTAGTAGGGGGCGGGGCCACGTCCACTTCCCCAAAAAAATTACATCCCAATATGCCCCTTCATAGTGCGATCCTTCATACCAAATTTTATTTCCATAGCTTTATTTATGGCTTAGTTATGGCACTTTATGTGTTTTCGGTTTTCGCCATTTTGTGGGCGTGGCAGTGGTCCGATTTTGCTCATTTTCGAAAGCAACCTTCCTATGGTGCCAAGAAATAAGTGTGCCAAGTTTCATCAAGATATCTTAATTTTTACTCAAGTTACAGCTTGCACGGACGGACGGACGGACGGACGGACGGACGGACGGACGGACAGACAGACATTCGGATTTGAATTCCACTCTTCACCCTGATAACTTTGGTATATATAACCCTATATCTAACTCGTTTAGTTTTGGGTGTTACAAACAACCGTTATGTGAACAAAACTATAATACTCTCTTTAGCAACATTTGTTGCGAGAGTATAATAAAAAATATATAATTTTAAGATTAATTTAGCTGCAAATAAAAATCAAATAACATAAAAAAAAATTTGAGTAAAAATAGCATTTCTTGGTTTAACAAAAATTATGTGAAACAGATAAAAATTAAATTAATGTGAAAATCAGTCAGCATTTGTCGAAAGGCTCATCAGTAAAATAGACAAATTACGAAATTTCTGAAAACCTGTCAAATGCATTGAAATGCGTTGCTCATACGCCCCGCCCAACCAGCGGCATACATATGATAAATTACCAACAGCATAAAGAAAGAAGGCATAAAAACTACAAAAAGTGATTGAGTGATATTGGCTATAGGCCACAGCATACACCTGTAATACCAGTTCAAAGAGTGATTGCAAATTATTCAAGTGATTATTTAAGCGCAACAGCGCCAACTAATTAAATAAAGCTAATTTGTGCAAGTGCGTGAGTGTGGCTTAAACGTAATTAAATAAAAATAGGTGCATAAAAAATACAAAAAACAAATTTTATACAAAACAACAATAACAACAAACAGTTTAAACGTCTAGCAATCGACAGCATGACCGAGAACCAGGATAAACACGCCGCCAGCAGTGGCGACAGCACAGAAATTGCCAGCAGTCACAACAACAACGCACAAGACCAGAGCACAACTGTCGGCGGCGATGGCAACAACATCAAACCGAAGGATAAGAAAAAAGACAGCGAAACGACAGTCGCGCTGGCGGATACGCAACATGAAGAAGAAAAGGATAAAGCGCCGCATGACAGGTGAGTGCGAAAGTGTGGCAAATGAAAGAGAATGATATACAAAATGACTATCTATAGCACGCGACACACATATAAACATAACTGTGAATGATAAATATTTAATCATGTTGTGTGTATATAAATATACAAATATATATTTACAAAGTGCTCTTGGTATATGCATACATATGTACCCGAATGTGTGTTTGTTGGCCTGCCGTCTGACTGCACGTTGTTGTTCATATAAGTTGGGGGAAATCGTGATGTACATATGTACATATTTATATATTTTGCGATTACATATAAGTAAGCATCAACAAAAGACAAATGACTGCCTTGTCTAAGCCAAGTGATACGTTTTAATAAACTTATCTGCGTAAGTGGCTTTATTTTGTGTATATATCATCTAAGTCTACATAGATATATTATATAAAGAATATGTGTATTGTATGTAGAAGATTTATAGTTGAAAAAAATTAATTTTTTCATTTAACTTCACCTCAAATTCGCGTTGTGCCTTTTTTACCCACGCTGACTCGCAAAATTTATAAGAAAATTGTTTACAGGCACGCGACTAGAGTTCGTCTTCTGAGTGGATTAACCTTGGTTGACATTAAGTAGCATCAGGGAAAATAGATGCAAGGGCAGGCGCAAATTGCAAATTGATAAAGGAAATAAATAAAATTGATAAAAATTATATTTTAAATGGAGAATCGGTAAAAATATTTATTTTAATGCATGAGGTTGTTGTGGGGCGCATAGTAATCATGTGGCACGTAAATTGGTCTATGCTTGCGCTGAATTTGCTGTGAAATATAATTAAATACATTTTTGGTACTACTGAAGAGCCTTAAAAGCGTGAATTTTAAATATACGGTGGGACTTCCAAAACTCGAACTTCTATAACTCGATGATCTCCATAACTCGAACTATTGAATTGGCAATAGAAGTTAAATTTCATAAAAATTTCCTTACATAAAACGAACATAATACAGGACATAATAAAATTTAAAATTTCACTATCGAGGCAGAATTTCAAAAGAGTCACTCTATATCGTATGGTGGCGAACAAAAACTATGATATTGCACTTATGGATTTCATAAATTATCTTTTTCCTATCTTTTTAATCAAAATATTATATTTTGAAATTTTTTAGTTCAAAATAATTTCAAATGACAGCCCAAAAACTTTTAAACAATAAAACATTGCCTACATTTAGGGTTCATTTAGCGAAGTTGAATACCTAGCAAGCAAGTTTTTATGAAAAGTTAGATATATCCACTCTTTAACATATGACCAACATTTTGTATGACCAGCTTTCGGTTCTATTCATTATGCAAAAAAAAAAAAAAACGGTGTACAAGGTTAGGCTTATATTGCTCAGAAACATGTAGGTATTTATAGGAGTATAAAACTTCGCCTTCTTTGAACTTTAAGAAATTAAGTGGCTTATGGCCTTATATATTTTTTTTTAAATGTATATATAATTTTAATTTTCTATATATATTTTTTTTTTAAATGAAGCTAACATTTTGATTGAGTTTTTATTAAACTTTATTATACTATACTCACTTATATAATAGTAAAACATTGACTACATTTAGGCTCAGTTTAAGCGAAGTCACATACCTAAACCGATATTAAAATCGTGACTGTATTGTTTAATCAACACAGTTATAGCAAACCCGAAAGTATGTGAAATCTGATCAAAGAGAAATTATTGCTTGCAAGTAGTATTTAATTGTTAGAAAATTCATATTTTTCTGAAATACAATTTAATTTCTCTCAAATTAACAAGCCTATTCTGTTACTACTTTTGCTGAAATGTTGTAAATCCCATTTTGTATACAGATGTCTACATATCTTAGGCTTTCAATTTCAACTGCAATTAAACAATGACAGTGAAACGTTGCCTACATTCAGGCGCATTTACCAATGTCACATACCTACAATGATATTAGCAAATAATGTATTTTAATTTACACACGAAATTCCAATGTGTTTTCTTATTCAATTTAGCATTAACTAAGATTTAATTGCTTAATTAAAGTTTAATACCTAGACTATTCACTACAATCTTGAAAAAAAAAATGAAATACTAGTATAATTATAATTAATAGCAAAAAATGCATAGCAGTCATATTAAATTTCAGTTTTTATATAATTGCTTCATTGCTGAGAGCTGTTGTTATTTAATTAATGAAATTATTTAATTAGTACGCAATCATCTACTGCTTGGAAATTCGGTGAAATAAAATAATATAGTTGAGCAATAAAAAGGCAATTACGCCATTATTGTGGTGAAGTAGAGAGTAGAATGCGACAAAAAAATATAAAAAGAAATTATAAATTATAGAATATATGTATGTATTATGGTAAATATGACGTGATTTAAACAGCAAACACAGAAAAGCATATTTTTAGCATATTTCAACAAATATTTGAAAAATTTCGCAGTTTAAGTTTTATGAAATTCAAATTGGTTTTAATGAAAATTTATTCTACTCATCAATTTTATATACCAATTTGGGTTTAAGTGATTAAATTTCTAGTAGGTAACGGTACAAGCAATATTATACAATTGATATAAATTGATATACACTCTGAAATATACGCTCACACACATAATTAGGCATCCTAAATTAGCATCAATAGCCAATAAATAGTAATTTCAGTTCCGTTTATGCGTTTATTTGTGATATATTATACTTATACATAAACAACATTTACATACAGGTTTATTCATGTTTAAATGATTATACTTTTGTATATCTACATACATATATCATTTATAAATTTCTACACAATACCCACACTATCGGCAAACATGTATATTAATTATTTGCTAAAACGTTGGCTTTGTTCTTAAGTCGCCTAATCTACTCGACATTAGCAATATTTTGATGAGTGGAAATTAATAGCTGCTAATGTCATAAAGCCAAATATGCTGGTTAATTAACATAAACTCAACAAACGGTTGGTTAAATTTAGCTAATGGAGAGTCAGTAATCAATTGATCAACTTAGGAATTACATACATATACTCGTATATACAATACATGGGAATATATATGGGGATAGTATAAAAAAGTTGTCTTGCCTGTTTAGCATCTGGAAAAATTTGTTAAAATCTATTGGCTTTCATAAGTATTAATGAGTACTATTCCGATGACCTTGAAACTATACGTTTCTAATCATTTTACACATTTTAAGATTTTTCAATGACTCTGTTTCTATTTATTTATGAATTAAATGTCCTAAATTAATTATATATTTTTTGTTTTGCTTTAGTTTTTCACCCAAGTTTAACTTACTCCATTATTTATTTTATTATAAATTATAAATAATAAATTTATTTCAGTTACTTTAAGTGCCCTAAACCCATGCTCCTTTTATAAACGCCTTCCAATACCCAATTGTATCCATTAAGTTCATTTTTTCCCTGAATGCTATTAAATATGCTCTTTAATGCTCAAACTTATAGGCGAGTCAGCGACAGAAAGTTATTTTTAATAAAAAATGATTTTCGATACAAAAGCTTCATTTAAAATTCATTAATACTTATGAAAGCAAAATGGATTTGCTCGTCTAAAAAAAGACTTATGAAGCAGCATTACCGAATTTTATAAATTTCTTCACCCACTTAAAATGGATCTCAACTACAACAGACACATACAGTTACATGAGAATACAAAGCATATAATCCGCATAGCGGCACTTATTCGCTCTGTTTGTGTTGTGAGGGCAGCACGTGCGGTCGTAATTGGCAGCGCACTAAAGCTTTCGTTTTATTTCGCTTTAAACTATAACTTTGCTCCTCGTGTATATGCGTGAAGAACTTCTCCTCCGCAAATCAGCTGCGTGATTAATCATAATCAGCCAAATTTTGCTGGCTTCCGTGTATCGAAGCTTTCGAAATGCGAAAAGCCATGTAGGAAATATATCCAGTGATTATAACCCCAAGAATGAGACAGAAGTGGAAAACGATATAATTTCTCGAAATAATGAATCTACTTGACACGTCATAGTCAGAAGTCCTATCACAAGATCATATTAGAGTTACAACAATAATAGAAAAACAATTTTTAAGGGAACAGCTTCTGAATCTCGATATGTCGAAGAACTGTTGTATTAAATTGAACTCAGTTCATAGCATCGAGAGGAGAAGATGTTTTTAGAGATCCATCTATCACTACCTATTCATCCTTATCTATTTAAATTGAAGCAACAAACTCGAAATAACATTTCTAAATTTCTTTTTACAGTTCACATTATTTTTTGTGAAAGCAATCTATCAATCCTCAGCTGAGATATTGCAAAAATATACTTTTTACAGTGGACGATTGAACAAGAACTTCAACAAACTTTCTTTTGTAAATCCACTCGAGTTGCTTCGAAGTACCATTTTCCCTCCAGATTAATATTATATCACCTTTCTAGCATTTTCGATATCGTGAGCTATCTTCGAGCTAATTTACAAACTTATGTGAAATGCAGTATAAGTCTGTTGATCATATAGAGAGGGTGATTGAACTCGAACCATTGGTACTGTCAGTTTGGAGCCTTAGTAGACCCCAGTGGACTTTATTACTGTATATATTTTATTTATGGAAGGGACTAATTAGCTTCGTTTGGCACCACTACTTCGAAAGAGCATCTTCTTTGCGTTCAAAATAAATGATCTCTTGACGTGAAGTTATACATACAATAATTTGTAATATTTTATCGAATATTTATTACCTCATTATCAGTATCGAGTTCTAGTAGCTAGTAGTAGAATCTCATCTTAACCTAGTGAGATTATTTATAAAATACTCTCGGAACTTTTTAAATCGATTTTACCCTGGATTTTTGCCGTAAAATATCATGCGTTCTAGTTGACTTGCTTTTGTAAGACCTCGACACTCTAAGTGAGATTTAGTAACACGAATGTGAATAGTAGACTCACATATTCTCTGCCAGTACTCGAAAGAAATATATAAAGATAGTTTCATTTATTCGAGAGATGAATATGATTTCGACCAATCGAAGGTAAACATTTTACTTGTTATTACTCTTGGGATCTCATCTTAGAAAGGAAACTTATAATGTAAAGAATGTAAATTTCCTAACGACCATCTCTTCGTATGGTCGGACAGAAAACACTTTTCATAAATCCTCTTTCTTTCCGATAAACCTCAGAATTCTACTGAAATTTTCTTTGGACGAACACTTCCAAGAAATTTATAGAATTCTTCGAGCTTTTAATTAACACTGAATGTAGTATATTTTCAGAAGTATCGTTCACTTTGCCTTCGAACCATTTAAATTTGTTGAGTTTCTCATACGGAATAATTTCCTTTCCTGTCTGAGCACTTTAGAGCTCTCGGTATATTCCTACAATCAATGTATGTACAGATGAGCGACGAAATACGAAATCGACAAGAAAGGAAAACTAACAAATTTTTAATGACTGCAAATGCTGTAACAACAGAGAAAATGATGGAACTAATGTAAATAACGTGCTGATTGAAGTCTACTCAGGGTTGTAACAGCGAAAAATTAAAAATACAAAAATCAGATAAATTAAATTTAAATAGTACACCAGATGGTAAGGTTCTTCGATGACAGTATACTAGTAATTAATATTTACAGTAATTAACTCCGATTCAGCTAGTTTTAAATTACTAATTTAAGGATTGAAAGCTAAGCGAAAAGTCGAGTTGAATTAATTTAAAATTATATTGGTTGAGCTTGACTGTCAAAGTGGAAAGAGGAAAATATTATTGGAGGTTACAAAAACGATCGAAAAATAAGTCTCGAGCGTGCCTCTATAGTGAAGTTAATAGATGTCTTTATATTGTTTCCACTGCAGGTTGTGCTAAGGTTTTGATGGCATGAATGTGATAACTATGTTGCTATATAAGGTGTCCATCCTTCCTTATGAGAAAGTAGTGCCGTATTGACAGTCTTTTCCGGATAAGTATCAAGATCTGTTCCGCTTACGTAGAACCGTCTGTTAAGAGTATGTTAGGCTATCAAATTGTTTGTGGGTTATTGTAAGTCTCCATATCTCTCTATACATTAGAGTTTTATAAAGCGGAATTGCACATCGTGGTCACTGCTGTATCTATTTATCTAATAGGTGTTCCCTGAAAGTAAGCACAGTGAGGATTTTGATGATTTATTTATCGGATGACAAATTCTTGCCTTGATAAGGAAGTTCTTTCTGAGACTTTTAATTTTCTACTACTCCTCCTAGATTTCATTTGTTTCTAAAGATGACTTTGCTGATCTGCCTGCAAGCTCTTTCCCACTCTCTGGGTATGAAATTTTTTCGGTTTTATTATGGTTAGTACAGTGATCCCCGCTTAAGTGACCCCCCGTTTAAGTGTCTTTCTCGCTTAAGTGAACATATTTAGCGACAGCGGGGATTACTGTATAAAAAATTCGGCAGATTACACTAACAGAACCTTAAAGCTTGTCGTAGGTCACTGAGTATTTAAGCAAAAATAAGTTGTTTTAGAAAAAATTTTAACTGTGATTATGTGAATGAGTTTCACTTTAATGCTAGGAACATATACTTTAAAATGGAAACAAAAGTCACCACGAAGGGATATTTGGCAAAAGTAAAAAAATAATATATGATTACAAGAAGGTCGGCATGAGCTTAGCATATAAATTAGTTACGGTAAATTGAAGAAGATTCAAGAACAAAGCTCTGATGATATGTGCAATTGATAAGTTAAATGTAAGCAATGAGAAAATGGATGCCGCGGCGTGCTCATGTAGGCTTATTGGTAAAAGGAAGTCAAAGGAATTATAAACTCAAACTCAGTTTGAAATGACAGCAAAAGCTGGCTGTTGACAACAAAAAGTGGTACTACATTGCTGAGCAGTCAATTTTAAACCTAAACGGACCAAAGCACTTAACAACTCACTAAGCATGTTGCCGGCCGAATACCCAAAGAGGATGTTAAAATTATTGACAAATTTGCTGAATTCACTGTAAATAGACGAGGGTATAATAAATGCAAGGAAATGCGATTATAAATGCCAGTAGCGTACAAGGCTGTGAAATTCACGGAAATCGAGACGAGCCGTTACAGTTATTATCATAAAATAGAGAAGAGTTAAAGGAAGTGAAGGTGAGCAGATTAGAGCGGTTACCAGGCCATATAAAAGCGAAGTCTACCGAAGCAGAGTCTGCCAATGAAGGGACAAAACGGCAACTAAAATTGCATTGAGATGAGTCTAGGAATAGTAGAATGGAAGACGAAAGCGGTGCGTAGGCTTTACCGTTAAGCCTGCAAATGAAGGACCAAAACATGTGAAAGTTCTAGCGAACATATAACGGACCAAGAAAAGGTATGAGTACAAACAAAAAGGCTTATAAGCAGGCAGTGAAGTGAAAATGTACACACAAAGCGCTGAGTGCAAAGTCCAGTGACTTGTAAATTGTGGGAGACAAAGCGAAAATGTATGAAAAATGTGTGGGATGATGCAAAAAAAAACAAAACAAAGCCGAAGGAAATCAGAACACTTGAAAAGTTATTTTCGTGAGCAAGGCGGGCACATACTATACTATATACCTATATCTGATGTACTCATTAGTCACGGGTGGGGTAATTTCTTAGTGGCAATGAATGCTCTCCAAAGGACTGTGTTAGAACAAAAAGAAAGTCAAAAGCATGTCGAAGATAAATGGTGCAGACAATGAAGTGATAAGATGGACTCGCGTCGTGTGGCTAAAGGAGTGGATGAAAACGGGTTAAACGACATGCGGCGCATAAAAATATACAAGGAACTCGTGTCAGACACAAGAGGAGACCACGGTTGTGTGAAATTAAATTCAATTGAATTGAGCGGCGCTGAGCTGAGTCGAGTCCCTCTAGTGGCTGCCAAGTACACAGGCTTGTTAATTAGTGAATTGTGTGAGAAAAATATTTTATTTTATTTAATTAGCTTGTTAACGTCATTGGCAGGATGGAAGGTTGAAAGAAAGAGCGCAAAGGATTGCGGTGAATTGATGATGGCGGTTGTTGTACATGGTGATAAAAGAAAACATAAAAGAAAGGATATTGTCTTTATAGCTTTTGGTTTTGTGTGAACGAAGGTAACAAAAGTATAAAAAAATAGTTTGAGAGGAGAGGGCGATGGTGAAGGAAGTCTTAAGCACAAAATATATAGCTTTTTCGTTAACTTTCTTTGTCACTGTTATTTACTTACACTTTGACTCTCACTTGTCTGATATAAATATATTTCGCCTTTTCCCTACCTCTGTATATCCATTTAAGTAAATACGTATATACTGCTATAAATGTTAATTAAATTATCACTTCGACACAAATTTCTTAGTTAATTTGTTCTTTTTTCCTTCATTTTCCCTTGGCACTCAGAAAGTTATGGTCTAATGGCGTGCTAATGATGCATTAATTATCCTTTGGGTGTTTAGATATGAAAACTTTTTTCACAGTCAATTAGAAGATGAAAATTAAAGACGAAATTATTGGACTTCTTGAATAATATAAAACTTAAGACAAAATTAGTGACGTGCAAAATTCAGGATTTTCGGTATTGTTTTATGATTTTGAAATTTAACCCACATTTTCAGTGATTTGTTTGATAATCCTTTAATGCTTTTCATCAACCTCTGGTCATATTACGGTTTTATTTCGAGACTACAACGGGTTTGGAAATATTAACCTTTCCACAACTTAATAAACTTGTCACGATGTTATTTATTGACTGTTTCGTGATTTTAAAATTTTATAATTCCCACATTTTTTTAATGTTTTCTTGTAAATATTTTAACGATTTTTAGCCATTTTTATGTTTTATGTTTCATGTTCATATTATTATTTATTTATTTCGGGAAAATACCAGGTTTTTGAATTAATGTTTTGTTTATATTTAATGAAATGTGTTTGAAAACAATTTAGTCGCTTTCACATATTTTTTAACAAACCTTATATGTGATTCTTCCGGGACTATGTCGGAATTTTATTATTATGAGTTTATGATATTTTCTTCCGATTTAATGAAACTAAGAACTTTTCGTACGCTTTATTAACTTTCAGCTTCGATTTATACATGAGTTGCGATACTTTTCGGGACTATATACGAGGTTTTTTTTCAAATTTCATTTTATTTTATTTTTAATCTTATTAATTGTTTAAAAGGTGACTGAAATATCCGACCAAACCATTACGTCCAAAATACATTTCAAAGTCTACACATGAGAGTTCAATCACAGAAAGCTTCATCGCGGTGATAATGTCTTGTTACTATTTTCTCTCTCTCTTTATTGAAGTGGTATGCAATAATAACATAATTTTTCACATTATTTGCCACTTTTTCATCTTTGTAGTTTCTCCTTTAACACTTCATTTCTCACAGCTGTCACTACGACAAGTGCTTGTTCCACTTTGAGTATCATCTTATTTAAGTGCATTTGCCGCTAGCCATACTTGATACTGTACAACAATAACAACAGCTTACATTGTTGCAATTTTTAGCACAACATATCTTCTTATAACTAGTGCAGCTGCACTGATTCTCTTCCACTTCATTCACTTCTCCGATAATAAGCTTCTGCGTTTTTTGTTGTGCTCCATTTTGTGGACAATAAATGTGTTTCGGTTATTGCATGGTTTATGGCGTTGCATTGATAAATTGACTGCACTTGAAGTAGAAAAACTGATAAATTGCGTTGATCAATTGGAGGAGGAGCATTGAATGGTTAGTGGGTATTTGTATTGTCGCCTTATAGAATAGTATGTGTGCGTCGATGTCAATATATGGCTATGCAGTTGAAAATGCCTCTAATATATAAAATATTATTTGTATTTTTTATTGATTATTATTTATAATTTATAATTTATAATTTATTTATTTTTTTTTTGTTTTATTTTTTTTAATAATATTTTTTAAAGTTCACTTTATTTCATGTTATTTTTATTATTTTAATAGTTGAATAAATTGAACTATTTATTTATATTTTATTTAAATTATAAATTTGATTGTTTTTTTCGGAAACATAATTCTGGCAATTGTTATTTTTAGTCACATACAATTATTTTAGATTAAAAAAAATATGTATTAAAATAACTTTTAATTGAAAATTTACAAATATTCTTTAAAAATTATGTTAAAATAATTTCTTTTATTTTTTCTATTTATATTTTTGATAAATATTTTTTTATTATAATTTATCTAATCTGCTTTTGATGATGGCATATTAGGAAAACATTTTTATGTAATTCCAAACATTTAAGTTTTGAATATTGGAATTGCTTTTACTTTTTATCATGAAAAATATCTAATATTATATAATAATTATTTTCTTTTCTTTACTTATTTTTTTTAATATTTCACACAATTTTCCCAATTTTTGATTTTTGAATATTAAACACTATTTTGTGTTTGGAAAAATCTATTATTTGCTGTTATTATTAGATTTATATTCTTATTAAGATTTTCAATATCTTTCACTTCTTTTTCAATTATAAAATTTATTTTTATTAATTTTTCATTGTATTCGTAAAATCCATTTAATTTTCTTGATTTTGCTGATTCTTGATTTTCTTGATTTTTCTTTATTTCAAATTTTACTTTATTTTCGTTTAAAATAAAATAATATTTATTTAAAGATTATTACATTTTCAAATATATTAATTAATATTTTTTAAATTAATAATTAAATTTTCATTTTTAATTAAAATTTTGGAAATTTATATATTTTTATCTTTTTCCAGCCATGATTTCTTCTTTTAATTATCCTGCTCTTCAAAGACACATTGCTAATATAAATAACTGAAACGTTAAAAATAAGAGTTCAAAAGTCGCGCCGAAATTTGTTTATCAAAAATATGTAAAAACAATTTTCCGCCATATCAAATACATGGATATATCCTCTCTATATATACCTACATACATATATATTTACTTTCCCACAACTCGTCGTTTTTAAGGCTTTTTATGCGCATATTTTTCTACCATATTTACTAAGTAAACCTTGACCCTTTTTCGCTGAGTGTCGTAACTTTTATAATAAGACTTTTTATCCGCATTTTTAAAATACTTTTAACATTTTTATTGTTGTGATGATTGGGAAGTTACAGTTTCCCTTTGCTGATGACATCTAAATGCTAGTATATATACGTCAGTACTCTCTATCATTATACCATTTATAAACGATGGATACTTGTCTTCCTATTTGAAACTCACTCGTGAGATTTATAAAGTTTAAATTAGAAATATATTTTTGAGAACATTAGTATATGTTTTTGAGGGTCTTCTCAAGTTTACTCTTACACTTCAAATACACTTTCAATGATTTTTCGAATGAAATATAGTATTTTTCTATGATTTATTAGTAAATTGATTTTCGTGTTTTTGTTAGGTAAAATCTCTTTGAAATTTTCGGGATTTGACGGGGCTTAAACTCGAGATTGGGTAAACATTTTTTCAAAAATTTCGAATTCAATAATATTTTCAATAGAAAAATGAATGTGCTTTCATTTTGTAAAATATTTTTGGGAATTTTGGAGATTTTAACAAAATTATTTTGTTTTTGAGTTGATTTCTAATATTTTTTTTGTTAATAGGATTATTTCATTTATTATGACAGTGAGTAAGGAACTTGATCTAATTAACTCATACCATCACTAATATATTTATGTATCTATATTCACATGCATATACAATGTATAATTTTACTTGTGCTTCTAAATTTTATATTATTTATTTTCATAATAAAATATGGTTATAGAAGGCGTATGGACTTGTTATAACTCCATAAATATTTCACTATCCATCACTAACGCTAACACTATTAATCATTTAACAAAAACAACTATGTGCATCTGTGTTGTAGTTGCGCACAGACCACCGACCGATCACCGAATGCTTACTTGGCTCAACAGGGCGTATGATTACTGTGCGCTTCTAATATGAGTGTCAAGCACTGCATAGCAATGAGCATAAATAGTGATTGAGCGAGCAAGTGAAAGTGTGGCAATGAGCGTGTATTTATTTATATCTATGTGTATGTATGAATAGTTGCTTCACGAGTGAGCTGTTGCTGTGACAGTTAATGTTTTACTTGATTTCCGCTGTGTGCAGTGATTTAACTGCGTTGGTTAGTGCGCGTTTATACTGACTTGGTCTTTGTTGTTGGTTTAGTTATAAATACAAACAAATACACAGACAAATAAGAGAGCACATTGTTGTTGTTGGTATTTTTATTTTAAATATATCTGCATTTTTTGCTTCGACAACCAAAGTCTACAGGGATATTAAGCGTGTTTTATTAAACATGGAAAAAGAGGCATAAACGCCAGCAGCGGTGCCTTTAGTAGCTTGTTAATAAATAGTGGCGCTTTGTAGCTGGTGTGATGGGAATTTATGACAGTTATGCGGAAGTATCATTTGAGGATTATAAAATTTGCAGCTCGCTAAGCGTTTTTATTTAGCTGTCTTCAGCAGATATGAGGGACGCATTTTATGTCTGTCCATAAAGCTCCAAGCCACAAATTGTGAAGTGTAAAAAATCAAAATTTTATTTTACTGTGCTCCACTGAGCTGAAATAAATCTTTGTTCTGTAGTTTTTACTGAAAATAGTTTAGATGGGATCAGAAATAGCAGTTTCACGCTGGTTTGCAGTAGTGGATAAAATTTTATAAATTATTTTATTCTATTTAATATTTTCCTGTTTTCAATATCGCAATTGGTTTTTACGAATCTATTTGGTTCTGACACATGTCAACAAATCAAATATTGTGAAGCTAATTTTGAATTTTATAATTTTTTCTAAAAATAAAATAAAGTGGTTCGGTGTACATTGCAAAAAAATTATTTATTTTGTCAACGATAAAGTCTTTAAAAAAGCTTTTTATTTACTCAATTCAAAAAAAGCACAAATATTAGGTTATCCTAACTTTTTCAGAAGGTTTACTTAAACTTATATTTTTTTAATTATGTCATGAAATATATGTATCTATTTGTAATAAATTAATAGAAATCTAATAGAATCTCATATACAAAGGTAATTAATAAATTATAATTATTATATAAATTATTATTATTGCATTAATTCTTATTTATTTCATTTTATTTTATTTTATTTTATTTTATTTTATTTTATTTTATTTTATTTTATTTTATTTTATTTTATTTTATTTTATTTTATTTTATTTTATTTTATTTTATTTTATTTTATTTTATTTTATTTTATTTTATTTTATTGTATTGTATTTTATTTAATTTAATTTAATTTAATTTAATTTAATTTTATTTTATTTTATTTTATTAGAAAAAACGCATGCTCATTGTGAAGGCGTACTAGGCGTATGAGCAATATTATTTTTCATACCTGTAATATATTAAGGTGTACCGGGCGTATGAGTGACCTCTTTTCTTTAAGCAGACGAACAGCATGATATGTGAGAAGAATGTAAAATATGAAAACCTTTAAAAGACATATAAACTAGCTAAATGCTATTTCTAATAATTCTCCTTATTATTTCATCATTTTTCTGCAACTGAATTTGACTTTTAATAACAGAATTAGAATCAGCATCCACAAATATAATTTGATTTCCGCTTTTTGATTTTAATTTGCCAAGTTTGTCTTTTCTCAAATTCATTGCACTTGAAGCTGCATTCATCAGCAATTTCTTTAGCACTACAAAAGTAGTCGAAGTAAAGTAAAAGCAAAAATGTTGTTTCAAAGGTTGAAATTGGACATCCAGATTGCATAAAAAACTATTCCGTGTTTGTCATACAAGCTGGAATATTGTCAAAGTGTATGCTGCTAGCGTATGCGCCTTAGCGCACCTATTATTTGCATGCCACTGGTGAATACACACATATTTGGATATATTTACAAAATACAACAATAGTAACCTCTCAGGTGGCATTCAGCTGACTCTGGTTATACGACGGTGTATACATATACACAAGAGTACAAAAATACACCTTTGTGAATAGAGTATATATAAAAATAAAGTATGAGAAAAGTGTAGTCCCTGTCAGGCGCTGAATGTTCAGCTGGGATAATTGTACTCTTAGTTGTCCTACCACTGTATTTTAAAGAAGACAGACACAAAAAATGTTAACCACCTTTAGCTAGACGCTTCGCTTCGAAAAAGAATTCAGAAAATTATTATTGAAATATTTCTACAGATTTATTCAATTAAATTTCTTTGTTAAAATATTTGGAAGCCCTATTTATTAAAATATACCTTTTAGGCATAATATTATGCGGAGCCTGTGATAAAAATATTGAAGACAAGATTGGTCACATAAAACAAGTTGGTAACTCTCTCTTCTGTAACTTACTGTTTATCAAAACAAAGGCAGCCCGTCAAACGCAAACTCCCACAGCTAAGTAAAGATAAAGACGTGCCTCAAAGCTATGGAATTATTAGCCCACTAAGCAACCGATCCCGTTTATTATGCACTTCTAATCTTCCACACACATACACGCAACTGATAATGAAATTTAAATTGTTGAGTGTAGGAAACGTGTGTTTGTAAAAGAAAATAAAGTTAAATAATCCGTCTACCATCGTCTAACGTAGCGAGCTCAGCTCATCAAAATGCTGAAAAACGTACGTTGCCGTAAATTAGAAAACTTGATTAAAAATAACATTTTGCTGGCTAAGCTACGGCACCATTGGGTATTCGTAGCGTTTGTTGTGTATGTGGGCATACTAATATTTGAATTTGGTTGCGCCGTGTATGCGTCAGTGTGTGTGTGTGTGCCCTTGTCCTGCGGCGTGATGTGTTGGTCAAACACCGGGTTCATAAATTATTCTTTGAATGATAAGCTTTTACGACGGTGTTACACACAGCGTTGTGCATGCAATTGGAGACAGTTTGAAGAATATGAATTTTTAAATTATTTGAGGAATTCTTTTTTTTGTTAACCTTAAATCATTAAGAAGTTGCGCAATGAAAGTTTAATATATTGTGGTGAATGAAAGTGATTTGACGATGTGGGAAAATGGTAATAAACTCATTTAAGCAAAAAAATGCGAGAAAAGTTCAAATCAATATTGAAACCGCGATAAACAATTATAAACAAGCACAAAGATGTTTTAGATCTCACATGATCTATTTAAAAACAAATTAGTACTCTCTTAGAGCCTGTTGAGCAGAGAAAATCGGAAGAAATCCAGACCAAATTCAATAAAACTGAATGAAATTCTGATAAAATCTTCCTAATTACAAACATTTGGAAGTATAACTGCCACTAAACGATCTTTTAGATTTCATAAGAAACTCCTTAAGTGCTGTACTTAATATTTCCATGAAACGCTCTGTGTCAAGACGTCTTAAAGTACTCCGAACAAACTTACTAAAGCCACATAATAATTAAATTGAAAATAATTTATATCATTATTATGAGTAAATTGCCGAAGCCAGTTTTTTCACAAATTTAAAATTAAATTAATGGTATAGGAAGTTAATTGGGACTTAATTTAGAACGAACGTTCCCTTTTACCTTTACTTAAATTGACTGGACTAAACTTAACTTCATTAAAAATTACTCACTTATAGTCTTTTCGCACAGCCAAATTAGTTGATCTATAATCGATCAGCAGTAATGCATTGCTTTTCATAAGAAGTTGGTAAGTTTGATCAGATGATTGCCATTTTATTATTTGTTGCCAGCAGCGACATCTACCGTCGAGTAATGTGAGCAAAAAGTACGTAATTACAAATACGTTCTTTGTTGAAGGGTTGTATTTCATTTTCAACTCGATTATAATTCGATTAAAAATTAAAGTCAAAAAATAAGATTTGTATTTTGTAAAAATTCATCTCACTGCAACCGCTTCCGCTTTAAAACTCATAAAATTTATAAATACATCGAAAAATTTGCGTTTTCATTGCCAAGCAGAATTCATCAAACTGGCGTCCGGTCTTGGCACATTTCTGATTGCCGCATACATTCCACCAATAACACTCCACCAAACCCTACAACTTCCATCGCTTTGCCATTTCTACTGAATAGAAAGCAACAAAAATTAAATAATCGCACACCCCACGAGTGTTTCGTACCGAAAAAAATAAATTATTTATTCAAAGGCCAAAGTGTTAATACCAAAAAATATTGTTGGATTTCATAGGTCGGTTCACAAGCCTCTATTGTTGAACTGTAGAGCGTGGGAGTGCAGTGTGTGTAACTGTTTGCAGTGTTAGGGTGTCTTTAGCTGCTGTAGCTGACAGTTTAACCAGGCCAACTCTTCAAGTAGCTGGTTGCATGTGCGTGAGTTGCATTCAAGCGGCGCCAGGGTGTTTTTTTATTGGAAAAGTATGCAGTGTATTGCTGCAGAGTGACAGCAGTATGTGGGTGTGTGAGAAAAGCGCGAGTTTGTAACTGACAGCTAAGATTACCCGCCAACTTACTGGCGATATTGGAATATAGCGCCCTTTGTCTCAGCCAAGTTGTGTGGCTACCTACTGGAAAAATATTTATAAGGGTTTGTCTGATGAAATTGCTGGTTTCATTGTATGCTTTGCCGAAAAAAATATTCAGTGGATGTCTGTTGATTGGCCACTCTCAGATTAAATATCGGAAGGCTAAATTTCTTAGTTACGATCTGATTTTCTCCCAGTATAATTTACTAGTTGTGGCTTCGGCTGCTGATCGTGCATGAGAAAAGAAGAGCTACAAAGCTGACTACCGATCCCATACAATTCATGCATTCGTAATTCGTTGATAGACTTTTGTCATAGAATAATACATACCTATATTGGAGTTAGGATTGAGTAAGTCCCCGCCGAGCTTTTATTGAACAGCAGAACTGGAGTATTTGACATTATTATCGAACATCTTTCGCCAAATTAAACAAACTTTACCAATATTCGGTTCATTCAATACACAAAAACTACCAATATAGGTGACTTTGGAATCCTCATAGAACCTGGACCCTTTAGAAAACATCATATAACAAGAAAGTGAATTTCGAAGGGTTAATTTATGAAGAAGAAGAAGATTTTAATATAGGTTCTATATATAGATTTAATGGTAAATTTACGAGTAATCTATAATGATATATAACAATCGGGTATCCATATTCATACAGTATCCTGATTTATAAACAGCTAAGGACTGTTAACTGACCAGTATTTATGTATGAAATATACGAAATATGAAATCAGCCACTACAACAACAATACGGCTTAGAAGATCTTCAGTTTTTGAGTTCCGTTTCGAAATATAGAAAACATATTAGGGTTGTATGAAATTTAATTCGTGGAAGTGAACATGTATTTTGGATAATTCTTTGTATACTATATGAGTGGATTTATTTTAATTTTTGGGAATTTCATATAACTGATTATATACATATACTAGGGTGGTCTTTTAAATATGAAGTAAAAGTTGTTTTCTGTTACTCCCGCGGAAGTATTGCCCCTCAGTCGAAGATGTCTGTAACATAAATATTTTTAATAACTTTGAAGGCATGGAAAAAATAAAAAATAATTCAAACAAAATTAAAAATTTTACCATGAAATCACCATTTTATAAAGTTCAAATTGGGTTTGCTAAGTAAATAGCCTTTTGAGGTTATGTACAAAAAAGAAAACCAAATATGTTGGTCACGAAAAAATAAAAAAATAATGAATTAAAACATAAATCAAAGAGGAAAGCGCAAAATCCATGCATTATCATTCATTGATATTAGTAAGCCAGCAAGCTTAAGGACATGTGTTTCAGAAAAAACGCTGCCTACATACAAGAATACACGCGAAATCGGGCTTAATCAATATGTACAATGCCATTTCTATGCAATATATACAATACATATGCAATTTTTTGCGAGCATTGCGGTTTTTATGAGCCAGAGGTAGTACGTATGTTGCCATAAGCGTAAAAAATATAAAACAATACTCAAAAAACACGCAAAGTAAACGGATGTGCAAACGTATACTAACAATACGCATATTTACATGCATTAGGGTGTTTGTCAAGACTTGAAATTAAATATAATTGATATTACTAACAACACTCGTCGTATTATTCAAGTCATTCATGTTCAAGATAGAAAGAAAAAAATTTTTTACCGCTTGGGATGGTTAAGGCGTTCCTCAGCTAACACTAAAAAATATAAAAAATATTTAGTTTGTTTAAAATATAAAAAAATCGACACTAATATAGCGGTAGACTCTCTATATAAGCTGTTCTCCTGCCTTAGGATGTTTAACCTGCTTATTTTCTAAACAAAAATATTTTTTTTAATTTCAAATATAAAAAAATTGGCACTGCTTATATTATTATGCCTTATATTGCTCCAAGCTGCTTAGTCTTCCTCGCACGACCTCTATTTTCGAACAGCACCCTACATATGAGAAAAAAATAATTTGTTTGTTTAAAATACACTTCTATGGTCGAATAGCCAAATGAACTCTTATATTGCCCAAACATGATTAAATTGTCTAATGCAACTTCTTTTCTGCACTTAAGTACCACCCTAATATGCACAGCTGTAAATAAAGTTGCTTTTCATGCATTGCAGCGCTTATTGACATTGCCAACAATTCTACGTGATGCTCCGTCCGCAACGTGTATTAATACAATTCCCAGCTCTGATCGCCCTTGAATGTCCTCGCTGAATTCCGTGTAAAAGAAAACTAAAAGTACCACATATGGAAATGAAAATTTTCAGATGAATTTTAAAATTCATGAATTACTGTGAGCGAGTCTGTGAGAGGCAAAGACAAAAGCTTGCTTTTTGTTGTATACTATTTTTAAGTACCGCAGTCCAATAAAAAGTGATGGAGTGAAAGAAATTAATTCAGAGGTCGCACGCTCTTTTTATAGAAAACCGGAATACAAGTATTTTTATTCTTGCAAATACTATACTATTTGAGTATAGTTTACAACCTCAAAACTATAGTAGGAATATACGTCTTTAAAAGCCTCCAACCTTTACTTAAGGGGTTAGGGGTAGTCAGAGGCACGAAATTTTGCTATTAAATCATGTTATTTTACAAAAGTAATAATATGTCAATATTATAAAATGTTTTGACTTAAAGTCACGAAAATTTGTAAAAAAAAATTTATAATTTCCTAAGTTATAACTGTCTGTGTTGACCCAGTTTTAAAAAAAGGTCCTTGCGGTGACAATCATAAGTCCTTGGAGATTCATCTAAAATCAATCGGATAAAAAATATTAGTTTTATAAATAGAAAGTCCTGGGTTTTTTTTTTCAAAAATAAAAAAATAATGGCGGCCTCAGGAAATTTTTTTTTAGATTATCGGGAAAAAATCAACAGTTAAATGGTCTTAAAAAATCGAATTAAAAAAAAATCTTTGTTTCAGGCCTGAGTTTATTATGCATTCTACGAAAATACAAAATACGAAAATGCAAAAAAAAAATTTGATTTTTTGAAAATCCTGACTATCCCTAACCCCTTAACTGGAGGACGGGCAATCATCAGATATATACTAAATTCTGTATACAGAAGTGAAATATGGACTGAAGACTAGAAATATAGCAGATAACTCAAAAATCATCAACTTGTGTTCAACTGGTATATGTAAGACTATCCATAGCACCCTTAAGGACTATAAATATCATTCCGACAAGCATACCTGTAAAATAAGTGAGATAGTAAGTGTGTGAGAGTTTGTGTGCCTTAGAATTAGCCACCCGTACATTTTCTAAACTAAAAGCAAAATATGTAAGTATCAACTTAGCCTGAAGTGCTGTCCAAAGTGCTTTTAAAGCTTCAAGCGCCTTTGTGTTATAAGTAGTAATATCCCTATGGTTGTAGGTGTGAAAATAGACATACCGGTCACTAATATACACACTTAAGTGTATTTAATTTTTGTATGCTGCAGCCACTTTCACGTGAATCGCATATTCATGTGCTTTATGCGCCTTAAAGTATGCTTCATTGTATTTGTAATTGCGCTTTTCCACTTACTCCGGTTAAGTGTCATTTATTACTCACTGCTACCTACTACAAAAACAACAATACAAAAAACAACGAAATAATAAATAGAACCTTGCACCACAACAACAACACATACTACTATTTACAACTTATACTCATCGTCCTTACAGCCATTTGACATTCACTTTTCCTTCATACATTGTTTACACATCTATATTTGTTTCACATTGTGTTTGTATATACGTATGAATATGTCAAGCTTGGATGCAAATGCGCTGGTTATGACACACCAGGGTGTATGGGCGCTCTTCAAGGCAGGTGTATATGCATTAAAATGCAAATTGTTGCTGGGGAGCAAGTATTAATGTATCCCATATCCAGATAAACTTGTAGCGAGTGAGAGAACAGAATCATTACGGCAAAAATATGTGAGAAGTATGGGAATAAAGAAGAGAGTGTGCTAATATTGTCAACATTTACAAATGCTTGATATGATTTTCAGAATGTGGTTAAGGTAAAATAATTTATTGTTGTTGTAGCAAAAGGGTTTAAAACCCGCACTCATGTGTTTTGGACACTTAGTAAGATATATATTAGCCTTTGTCACCTTACTACACTTCATGCTTTATAAGAATACTAACTTTAGACTCAGTCATATGAATACTTGTTGTTGTCGACTTTGTTGTTTGCCATCATATTGGCACTCAAGAACTAGTAAGTTTCGTTAAAATACAAAACTTCATTGAGCCGGTAAAGTAAGTAGAAGAAGACTGGTTTCTTCGAGAGATTCAATCCTGGACTATCGGATCATTGGAAAATAAATTGTTGTTTTTGTATAGGAAGTACAACACTTAAACTGTCTCAAAGGACTCTTGAAGCTTTATTGTTTTCTTTTTCTGACTAAAGTGCTGAACATACCCTTCTTTGAACTTCTCTGGAACACTTCGAACGGCTATGGACGCGGAGTCATCTTGAATCATTATCGGCATTTATACAGTGCTCCCAATGCACACCTCTGGTATCGGATTCGCAAGTTATACTATCCTCATCCCTCGACTCCTTCCGCTCGAAAAGAAAAACTACTGCCGTTGACTGTTTTAAAGCCGCAAAGGCTGTGGAAAAAAGTAAAAACTGTTATTTCTCAAATTATTCATATGGAGCTCCGTAATGGAGACTTGTTCACAGCGTGTTCTTACTTATAAATACCAACGAAAATGGACTTTTTCTGAGTATTTAATGAATTTTGCGTTCTCTGTGCAGTCATCTACAGCCGGTTGAAGTGAGGGAAGAAGGGTTTTTACATTTTAAGTATGTACAAGACGGCTCGATCTCGCTACTGAGAGAGGCAGTAGAAGCGACTTGTGATATTTGCCTTGATATTTATCGAGGAGGGTCTTCAGCTTTCCACGCATTGTTGGATTTTAAGAAAAAAGGCTTGTGAAATAAAACATATGTGATAATAAACACATAAAAACCGAAAGAATTTACTTTTCCCAACTGGTAAGCGAACTCACAGGAAGTCAACTGGCAGTTGGGTACTCAACACATTCGACTGCAGACTCACTTGCACTCGCTGCTCACAAAGCTTGCATGTGTGGCATTGTTTAACGAGCTTAAGCTCATGACAGCAAAAAGCGAGTATTTTTATACTCTCACAACCTGTTGCACAGAGCATAATAGTTTTGTTCACATAACGGTTGTTTGTGTCACCAAGAAATATAAGAGTTAGATATGGGGTTATATATACATAAATGATCAGGGTGACGAGTAGATTTGAAATCCGGATGTCTGTCCGTCCGTCTGTCCGTGCAAGCGATAACTTGAGTAAATATTAATATATCTTAATGAAACTTGGAACATATGTTCCTTGGCACCCTGAGAATGGGCAAAATCGGTCCACTGCCACGCCCACAAAATGGCGGAAACCGAAAACCTATACAGTGTCATAACTAAGCCATAAATAAAGTTATGAAAATGAAATTTGGAACATAAGATCCCATTATGGAGGGGCACATTTGGATCTAATTTTTTTGGAAAAGTGGGCGTTACCCCACCCCCAAATAAGTTTTTTGTATATAACTCGCAAACCAATAAAGCTATATAAACCAAACTCTCTGCAGTCGTGTCTTTCAGCAGTTTTCTTATACAGTCCAAAAATGAAAGAAATCGGATCATAACCACGCCCACCTCCCATACAAAGGTTAGGTTGAAAATTACTCAAAGTGCGTTAACTCACTAACGAAAAACGTCAGAAACACCAAATTTTACAAAAGAAATGGCAGAAGGACGTTGCACTGAGATTTTTTTACAAAATGGAAAATGGGCGTGGCGTCGCCCACTTATGGGTCAAAAACCATATCTCAGGAACTATTCGACCGATTTCAATGAAATTCGGTATATAACACTTTCTTGACACCCTGATGACACGGCTGGAATATGGGCGAAATCGGTTACTACGTCTACTTCCCATATAACTCAATTTTGAATTCTTTTGATTCGTTCACTTTATAATACATATATACATTAGGAACAAATGAAGATAGCGGAATAAAACATTAGACAAATACTGTATTTGAGCTGTGACATTACTTGTGGAAAAATTGTCAAAATCGAACCATGACTTTTCAAGGCCCCTGATATCGAACATGAAGAACTCTGTGCCTAAGGGTAATTTTTCACCGAAAATATAGGTAAATCCTTCAGATACTTTTATGTAATTCATTCCCTCTGAATTTTTTTCTTATAACAGTTTCTCTCTGTACCTGAAATGGTAAAAATCGGGTCATAACTTCCCAGATCCCATATACCTAATTATAAGTAATATTAAATTAAGTGAGCGTATAGTCTTCGATACTTTGTATCTTGGTGGTGAAAACGATTGAAATCGGTTTAGGAATTACCTCAGTCCCCATATACTATTTATGATGATTTTCGTTATTCTATTGAACTTTATACCAAATATATGGGTCGAATTGTGTTATCTTTATAAGATTACATCAATAAATTGCGAGAGTATAAAATGTTCGGTTACACCCGAACATAGCCCTTCCTTACTTGTTCAAGCTAACAATCTTGCAGCAACCGATGCGAAGTATAATACAGCGGCACATATATCTAAATATTTGCATGTGTGTATGTCACAACACAGTTGTTGCCTGCAACTGTAACTGCAACTTAGCAGTGCAAATATTTGTTTTTGTCAAATTGCTTGTGGAAATTCAATATAAATAAAATACTCATAGCTCACTCAAACATATAAGATAACACATAAGCGCAGCAGGTTTTCGAAAGCACGTACACATTCACACACGAATGTGCGAAAATGGCAAGCATGCTTATGGTATTAAAGACTGTTAGGTAACTGCTACGTCAAAGTTACATGCCACATGTTGCTCACATATTGTTGCAACACATGCATATGTCCGTTATGATGTGCGAAATTGTGTGCATATACTGTTAGCACTATTTAGCATTTTTCGGACTGTGGACAGTCTGAAGGCAATTTAATGTGTATCAGTGTATGTTTTGTGTATTCTTGAGAAGACAAATAACAACAAAATAATTTAAGCAAATAAGAGACCCTGAGATCAGAGCTATAGGATATGCGAACTTTTGTTTGTCTAGAAAAACATAAGGATCTTGTGATATTCCTGACAAATCCCAAATGTATAAATATTGAACGGTGTAGAATTCTTTACACAAAAGACTGTTGCTGATGACTTCTATTCCATTTCCGTAACACAAAAGTCCATTACTGATGCGTTCTGCTTGTGCAGATGAGTCAAAGATGTACTCAGCTCCCAAACGGTAGGTAGAGCTTCTTACAGCTTCTAAATAAACCTCCTTTCCGATCTACCATTATTTGATCATTTACTTTAAGACTTTCACCGAATATCACAGAGATGAAAGAGGAAATTGACTTGACTTCAAGTCAAGAAAAACAAGAATAAGTTCCTCGAGTGATCTTAATCATTAAAAATGGATCATATTAACAAAGACGAGTCATGCTGGCACCAGACGAACACAATACTACAATCCGTTCGTAGATTAGGATTCAGTCAAAAGGTAAAGTCACATTCGGAGTTAATTAGTGTGGAATAAAGGAAATATATTCAGAACTGGATCACTATGACTTTAATATAAGGTTACTCAGTATATGACTTTGAGGATGAACCAACATTATGTTCTCAAAATAAAAGTATCCAACCTTAATGCTTTAGCGATGGCTCGTTCAGATACCTAAAGTGTCGTATCGCAATGTTAACAAAACGAATCGGTTTGATGGGTCGCAAATTAAATTTTAGCAAGAATGTTAAAATGCGCGAAGGACGTATAGATTGTTGAATCTATCGGAGTGCCAATGCTTTTTGAAGTTCTAAAACTGCATTTATATAAAGGTCTCTTGTATGTTGGGAAGACTAACTTAGTTGTGTATTGCCAGAAATTCACTGAAATTCTACAGTAACTCTAACAATAACAACGTCGAATAAATGTCGGATGATTCGCAAGAATCTATGACAAGAATATTTCATACTTTTTATGCCGTTACCCCAATAAAGAGGCCTATCAAAAGGAACTTTCTTCTATGTTAACTTATTTCTGAAAACTTTGGAGTAAAACTTATAGAAGATAAGGTTAGGAACAGATTTTTGTAACATCATCTGAGCTAAATGAACGGATAAAAGCTTGCTGCTATGTTCTTTAGCTACATATAATTATAATGTACCTTCACAACGAAACAGCTAGAACTGAACTGAACCAGCTTACACAATGATCGGCATGTGGAATATGGGTTACATTAGATCCATCACAACTACAGGTCATTTCGAATTGCGTGCTGTCAATGTTGAAAGCCATAACTTATTCCTGGAACTCTTCAACAGCAGCAGCTGTAGGTTTCCAATGATTGCGGATCGCTCAGTGGAGTGGCCTGAAGGTCTCGTATTTGCTATTAGTCGAATATTTTTGTTTTGTAAACGCCGGACTTGATGGGGAATCAAACCGAAATGGTCCAGATAAAGTCGTTGGAAGGGTATAGTGGAATTTCTATGGATATTGGGGAACAGTCATAGGGCAGAACAGGGACGGTCGACCTACTTTCGACTCTACCTTCAAGTTCCTTTTATACATCTATGCATAGATGAGGTGTGAGTAAGTTAAACTTTGGTTACTTTTAGCGATTAGCGAATTCAGGAAGAACATTATTACTGAATTCCGTAACTAAAAGAACATCATTATACCGTCGTTACGTAATAATATGTAATATCTGTTCTCCCACTTGCTTCAACTCAAATTCAACAAATGCTCATCAAACAAGTAATATTTGCCATCATTAATAAATCGCAAATTCCTTACTTATTCCCGCATAAATATTGTCCAATACATAAGTAATTATCTGTATGCGTTTTGATTACCATTTACATTTGCGAAGTACTTATATGCAACTGCTGCTGTTCCCACCACAAAACTTCGACTATTTGTAGACCGAAATCTCTATTTTGCTTTTAATATATAGCATAACTCAAATGGAATTGCTTGTCTCACTTTGATTTGCCTTGCCTTTTGCTACTCTACTGCTGTCATTTGCGAAACAACAAAGGACTGCTATGCCTCTAATCGCCAACAAATATGTCTAAAGTTATTCAGTTAATGACTTTACACACCACTTCGTCTCTCATACGCCCTTAGCACACACACATGTTTATTGATTTTGTTCAAACATTTGCCACACATATGCCTCACTTTGGTTGAAATCCGATTTTCTATGCTTATGCTCATACACCATTTGCCGCTTTGTGGCTTCGACGGCGTTTTAATACGTGCTCATGTGATCGCTTTGCTGGGTCAACATGGCGTATACGTAACCCAAAGGCACTCACTGGCACACATGCTCCACTTCAGCACACTACTCAACTTGGTTGAAAGTGACGTTGAGGCGGTCAAGTTTGTTTTGTGCATTTACGTTGCTTGCTTTGTCATTTGCTAACGCACAAACAATAACAACACACACATAGCTTTTCCAGTCAGTGTGTTGCCTTTGATGTGCGCTGTTAAACGCCTGTTGGTTGTTCGCTTAAACACAGCGCATTGCATAATTTATGGTTCAAAATGTGTTGCTGTTATTGTTGTTGCTCGTTTTAGTATGCAGTTGCCTTTACTCAGCTTTATTCAGCTTTGTGGATTTTTGCTGTGTGACGCAATGGCCGCATGGGGCTTTGACTTTGTTTGACTGAGTTAGACTCTTTAGTTATGCGCATTTATTAGACTCAAGTTGTCTTCGGTTCTAATTACTTTTATAGGCGATTATGATTAATGAATAGTGGCTAATATCATTGGCTTTGGAGCAGTTCGTTGTCTTTAAGAGTTCAATAGAGAGCAAAATGAAAATAATGCACAAAAATGAATATATAAATTAAGAGAGAGACAAAAATAATGCTTAAAAATCTAATTTTTATTCATTTTTCAATATTGGTCCTTGACCACGCCCGTCATCCATATAACGGTATTATTGAACCAAATGGTTGAAATTGGTCAAGATATTCCTCTAGCCTCCTTATACCCAGTATAATGATTTCCTAACTACTGACTGACTTTATACCATAAATATCGGTTAGTGGTGGAGGTGTGGCTAATAATATTTGGTCACAACTTTTTGCTAAGTATAGCATGACAAAGTACCAAAATGTGTGAACTAGTTGCATATGTTTAATAGACCTAAAATAGCTAATAGCATGGATATCGAACTTTCGATTGACTCTATAAACTACATTTCGAGCATTACATTAGATGTCTAATTCAAATTATTTTAACATATTTATTTTTAACATTTTCTACTCAGCAGAAACCCATCTTTCTTCTAACTACCATAAAAGTTCTCCAACAATTACTTATTATATTCCGTGCGCTTATAATTCATTCGAAGCCGTCACTTATCTGCATCATAAACTTGTAATCTTTTTAAATAATCAAATGCTTGGATGCTGGCATACACTCAGCCATAACTTACAAATCGCTATAATGCACGTATTTCGAATGTTATGCAATGTCGGCTGACGCACGCATGTATTTGACAATTTCGGCAGCTAATAAGGCGCTGGCAGTATTGTGAACATGACAACTTATTGCATAATATGTCATTACTTACATGTGATATGTAAAGTATATGCATGGAATTACACATAAGTATATGTTATGGTGTGTGTTCATATATGTATCAGTTTGTGCGCTACTCACGAGCCTGTCACACCCCATCTGGCAACTATCGCTTTTGTAATTTTCGTAAAGCCAGTCAAAATCACGTGTCCACATACCACTTTCCTTGCGATTGCATATCATAAGTATATATATAGCTACATATATATATAGATTTATATATATACATTCAACTGTAATGAAATACCCACACTGGTGTTTTTCTTGCGGCACCACAAAACGCTGTTTTGTCAAATTGGTTTTGTCAGCATTAATGTCTTCAAGCCTGGCAATTTTATTACAGAAATTATATATGCGCAATAGTGTTTATGTATATATAATGTAGCCATACGCCTAACTATATGCTTATGTATAAATAATTATATTTATTTCCAAATGCACACATATCATTGCATGTCACTTGTCATAAACTTGTCATACACACAGCTACATACTTCAGTGTGCAGGATAATTTGATAGTTTTCGACCATATGCCGGTGGCACACAGCACATATGACTATAAATCTGATAAACATACACTAAACATACCCAAAAATTCGACTCGACATGTAGTTGTTTGTGTTTAGAAAACGTGTATGCATAAGTTAATTGACAAGTTGTCACATAATCGGCCTGCTTACATCATACTAATTTGCTTAAGTAGCTGACAATATATGCAATTTGGTTTTTGGTGTGCAGCTTAAGCCATGAGTTAAGAATAGAAATCTCTTTCAATTTGTTCGTATTTTATTACCTTTAAGTAATTGTCACAATAATTTTAAAGCATCAAAAATATTATCATATCTTTTTAACTTAACAACATTTTAGGCAAAAACAATAACTACTACATGTCAATAGTGATAAGTGACAGTTGAAAATGACAAGTGACATATGACAGCTGGCATAATCACTTAGAATTAATTGTGACAATATTTTTGTAATACCAAAAAATATTATAATTTCTTCATTAATAAATATACAACATTTCTTCATTATTTAAAAAACCACAGTACTAAACACCGACGGTGATAACTGTGACAGGTGACAGCTAATATACTCCTCTATAATCTAAGTGACATAATCTTTAACTATGTCGAATCTTGTAATTGACATGTGACATTTTTATTTCATGTACTTTTATGACAGTTTTACTGCATATATTTTTGTGACAGGAGACAAATCATTCGGCCATGTTACGAGCATTAGTTGAGAGATGACAACTTTCGTTCACAGACTTTAAATATTATAACTCACATATGGTATAACGCTATAGCATTCTCTGACGATTAATTGAATTATCTTAGCTGAATTAGTTCTGATAAGCAACAAAATATTATAAAACTTTATATAACCGTAAGTGACATTTGACAACTAAACGGCTGAAACTTATATGTGATTCATGACGCATGACAACTTGTATAACATTTAAACATTTAGATATATCTCAATGAGAATGTATATGAAAGGTGATAAATGACAGCTGACTTTATTTTTTAAATTTATGAACACAAAGTTACTCGTGACAATTGATTTAGTTTTTACCCTTTGTAATTTCCAAGGTATGATAAATAACAGTTGTTTGCAACCTAAATGTTTTTTGAAAGAATCACGACCAATAAATGATAGAAGACAGCTTCTAAAAATTTTAGTAGAAAGTTGAATTCCGATAGTGTCAACAAATGTTTAATCTTCTGTTAATTGTCAGTTGTCAGTTGTCAGCTGTCATATACATTAATACTTAAATATTTTATTTATTTAATAAAGTTTTCAAACAAATCAATCCTTGGATAAATTATTTTAAGTTATTGTTGCTGTCTTTTAGACTTTATATATCGTCAGTTGTCACCTCTCATCTGTTGGATTCAGTAATCAGAAGCCATTTTCTGTATAATACCTACTGTCATATCCTTACTGTAACTTGATATATCACTAAAATTAAAATTATACCATCTGTCAACTGTTAGCTGTCGGTAGACATAACAGGAATTATTCATATTAATTTTATTAACAGCAGCACCTCATGCACAAATAACTGAGTATCTGACAAGCGCAAAATTATTATATTCAATATCCTTTTATAAAATCTGCGTCCGTAGCCTGCAGAATTCTATGCAAGTAATTCATACATGTACTCTTATCCTTAGCTGCACCTACTCAATGGTCACATTGTCTCATTGCATAACTTAAGGCGCGCTAACAACCACTTTACGATTGAGACTGAGTAATTTATAAATTTCCGAAAATATTTAGTTTTACGAGACTACAAAGTGCAGGCGAAGTAGTCCTGTTATACCGCGGTGTTGCCATTGGCAGCGGCAATGGAAATTTTATTGATTTACTGAAGTAAACATTGTTGGCGGGTCGATGTCTTTGAAATGTCATTAAGACATGTATAAAAATATATTTTTAGTGAGTATGAAAGATAGTTGAAAGAGCTACAAAATATAACGGTTTCCTTTCGTGCTCAAATCAAAGTTTATATACATTTTAGTAGCATCATTTTAGGCGCAATAAATTTAAATTCAAATAAACATGCAAAGTGAATAAATATTTGAATTTTAAATATGAAATTATGTGGCCATTGATAGCTACGATCGTAAAATAGCATTTCAAGCGAAAGTATTCCTTGTTTTCGTATTTAATCACTGCCTACATTAAGGCGCCGCCCTTAATAAGTCAACAGCTATTAGCTGTCAGCTTGATTAAATATTATCAAAGGCTACTTAAATATTACTAATGCCAGTAAGATGTCATAAATTTCATCACTTAGATTTTCACCAAGCACAGCCTAGTTACGGGCACAATTTCAACTTCTTGTAAGTGTCAACTTATATTCACAATCAATGTACTTTGACTAACTAGCTACAAGTAGCATGGCTTTTGATAAATTTCCTTTTCTGCACTTTGTTTGTCTAGCTTTTGTTTGCCATAAATTAAACGTCCGCCACACAACAACGATTGGCATACTTTTAGGCGCTCAACAGTTGTTAGCATAAGTTTTAGTTACACATCAAGTGCCTTAAAGTGGCAAATAGTTGACAAGAAGATACACATTTTGTTTGGGTAAATCTTGAGAACGAAGAGCGTACAAAAAGTATAGTATACCTTTAGGCGCAGTAGAGTTATATTATATACAATTTACAGTGCATACTACTTGATGTAAATAAATAACTTATACATGTTATTACTTGACATTAAACTGTTTATAATTTAATGCGACAGGGCCAATCTTGGTATGATATAGAATAACTAATAACTAAGTAGACAAATAACAAGGCAATGTATTCATAATTTATATGAAAGGCATAATAATTTAAGACTGAAGGCAGCCAAGTCACAAATTTCGTATAAAAATTCATATTTATATGCTTCCTAATCACAACAATGCTGACAAGATATTTGCAAACATTAGTGTTAAGTTGATTTTTTTTTTAATAATGTATTATTCTAGAAATGTTATACCAAATTAAAGTATACATTGGTTTTTTCGGGTAGTATATATTGATATTTTATAACTTATGTGACATGAAAATGTATTAAAGGACGTATAGTTAAGTTTAATGGTCATGACAGCTGACACATGACTAATGACAACAGTCTTGTAAGATACATATAATCGAAAAGTTGGGAGCTGAAACGAACACAAAATAAATAGAAATTTCTTGCTAAAATCAATAAATGGCATTTAAGTGGAGAGAGTAGGAATACATATATATAATTTGATATAGTATTTTTTTTTACAAATCATATTTTGAAGAATTTGGTTTTTACGACAACTGACTAATGACAGGTGACAAATCAAGAACAAAAAACAAAACTCATATAAAAACAAAATTTGACAGCTGACAAGTGACATAATACAGTTGGTAAGAATAAATTTCATGCACTAAAAGTAAATTATATGAACATATTATCGATTTCATTAATTTTTTATAACATATTTTAAAAACCCGTTTGCATTTATTATTCAACATTTTTCTTCGCATTTATTTTATTATTGTGCTACAAGTAATTGTACAGGCGTGTATTGCTAGAAATAATTTAAACAAAGCATACCCATAGGCGTTTAATGGCATGTACTTACATATAATGTTGCTGCATTATAACCCAGCTACAACAACGACAACAAACAAAGCAATGTTGACTGAGTAAGCAGCAAATGATATATTGCTTACACACACGCACACATGCACACTTAAAGAAAGCAGTTATATGAACAAATGTGTCTATGTTTGTATATACTATGTCCTGATCTGCATATATCTTCTCATTCGCATGCTAACGTCTTTATCTTATCATAAAAGTTGAAGTGTACATTTCAGGATTTTCTATGTGTGCAAAGCAAACGAAGCGTAAAAATACTTGAAGCCAGTTTGTGTAGCAAAATTAAAAAATTTTGTCATTCAAATTTGACTGCTGCGAGATATAAACACAATTTTTAAAACTTTCAAATTCAGTTTCCTTCAATTCGCACGAAATGTTACCTTTGAATACCCATCTCATGCTGTGCTCAGAAAAATATTAGCATAGCGCCTGAAGGTAGGCAATAAAAAGACTTTTATTTACCTTTCGTTGGCTGCGAAAAGCGCAATTTCAGTTTCATTTAATTTCAGTTAATATATTTTTCTTTGCGATTCTGCCTTAAGAGTATGCAACTTTCTTATTTATTATCTTTGTTGTGCGCCTTAAAGCATGCTGGAGCAAAAAAGTTCAATGAGTATATAACAAGAATTCTCACTTTTATTTTTGGGCCTTTGAAATTACATTGTAAAGTATCTCCTTGAATTCTTCCTTACGTCTTGCTCATATGAAACATGCTGCTCCTAATTACGAAAATCTAGTGAAGGAATCCGCTTGATCAACGGACTGGTCAATATTGTGCTCGTCATAAGTGCCATTATAATAATTATACTAGAGACAGTTTTTCGAACCTAACCTCAAAAAATGTTTAATAATAAAATATACATATATTTTTGGTTTATAGGCACATAGAACTGCTTAGAGACTAATAGCCTTTGCAGAAATGAATTTGATGTAATAACAAATTGTATTGTATTGTATCTAAATTGCTATCTGCATTGACGTGTTTGTAGCAATTAATTTAATGTAGCCTATTTTTAGGTATTTCTCCCAGAGCAACTTTATTACCTTCACATATGTAAAAACATAATCTATGCAGGCGTTGATGCTCGAAGCTTTATACTTAATACTGTTGAACTAAGTGCATTTGTTGTTGATTGCCACGAGAAGAAGGGCATTTAAGTGAAGAATAACAATCATTTCACTCCATTATGCCTGTTTATGTCTGTTTGTAATGGGAAATGATATCTGTATGCAGTTGTATATTATGAGTACTTAAATGTGATAAAAATTGTAAGAAATGTAAATACGATATGATGTATGATAACAGTCATATAATAAAAGCAGGATAAGCGATAAAAGTGTTTGTGTATAAAACAAAGGTTGTTCGTAACTCCACGCAGACTATTTTTGTAGCAATTTTCTTTGTAATTTCAAACCTTGAGTCAACACTAGTATTTTTATTTTGGCGCTTTAAAAACTTTTTCAACTGACAATTCTAAATATTCTTAATGTGTATTGTATTTGGACACTTAATCTTTTAAGAAGTTGTGTCCACTGAAATCACCGAATTTAGTGTGGATATAGATTAAGTGGTTAGTTCGATTATTTTTAATTTTTTTAGGATCACCCTATAATATACATAAATTCAATCGGTCTCTTGGCGATAACTATTTTTCCTAAATAATAAAAAATATATATATTGTAAATATATAAAGAAATATGTAAATACAAAGATGAGTTTATATATTTTATGAAAATATTTTCAAGCCGTTTTTCTGCAAGCTAAGAGTGAAAATAGAACAACTCTTTGAAATTTTGGCAAAAGTCTTATTTCATTTTGTAAAAAATCATAAAATTCAAATAAATATGTATGTTACTTGAATTATTGCCTGGCATGCGTAAGAAACATCAACATACAAACTTATGTACATTAGTTTAAAGAAAATAATATATATATATATACGCATATATATACGGAAATTGTGATTGAGCTCGTTACGTGGACTTGCATGGAATGCAAATGGTGAATTTGAAATTGAAAACAAATCACACGCGCATTTGAAATCTACAAAGCCATAGAGATTTGCACGCTGCCACACGTACATTACAACATATGTGTGTATGTGTGTGCATGAGACACAAATACAGTCAAAAAGTGAATTTCCAAATGAGTTTGGGTACTGAAATATTTCATTACATTTGTTTTCATTGAATATTAAATTCCAGTCACAGAATCCGGCGACTGACACGTTTGTTAACGGATAAATGGGCCACGCATCACACGCAACACACGGCCGCAGCAGTTGGCGGCACCGCAGACGCGGCCGTGATGAATGTTGGTGGTACTGCCTCACCAGCTGGCAGCGGTGGCATGATGGCCAAAATTAATGCGCGTCACTGGCTGCATCCAACATCCACGCACTCAACTGCGCACTCGCCATCGGTGACACCACCCAGCGCCACGCCACTAGCGACCACGCCCATTATGCCGCTGGCCGCCAGTGCGACTGGCCTCTTCAGTCCCACCACGTCGGCTACAACACCGACGCCCTCAATCGCCTCGTCGGCCTCTTCATCCTCAGCGTCGGTCACGGCAACAACACTGTCGTCTGCTACGCACTTGCAACAACAATTGCAGCAGCAGCAACAACAGCTGTTGGCCAGCGAGGAGTTGCGTCGCAACACATTCTATCGCACGGTCTGCGCGAGCTTTCAGAGCGCCATACTGCTGCTGGACATGGACACTGGCGAAATAAGCGACTACAATGAAAGGTCAGAGCAGCTGGTGTAATGCATGCCCTTGCATGTTGTGTGTGTATTTAAATGTGTTCGGTTTGCAGGGCTACACAATCGAAAGAGAGGCTTTAAAAAGCTAAGTTCAACAAATATTAAAAAAATAGTACAGTTGATAGCAAATTAAAAAAGCGATTTGGTCGATCAATACAATCTTTAACTGAAGAAAATCCAACAAATTTAATATTATTCACACATTCTGAGTAACAAGCACCCGAACCTGTACTATCCTGCAACGATTGTTTTCTCTCCATAATATGTCTGCCTTGTTGTCGCTGAAACCACTAGAAAGACTTCGACAGTCTTCAGAGAATAAATCAGACATTTCTTAGTTCCAAACGTAGACTAAAATTCCTACTTCTCTGTTATCAACAAGCGGCATAGCAGTGAGGAATCCACTATTTATAGCTGGGCTCACGTGGAACACTCTCAAAGAGTTCAAAAACCGTCTTACTCCTCTCGGAAAAAAAGGAATCCTGATGCCATTTTCGTAGATGTTGCTCTTCTTCACGTTCCACCTCTTCTTCACAATAGCGACGTAACGAGAGACTATATTTGATCTGAAGCTACTGTAGAGCCAGTCATTCGTTTTTACCAACCAACTTCCACTGTCACTTGTCCAATTTGTTGAACATCTAACGACTTTCTAATACTTAATATACCACATCATTAAGGAATTACAAGCACATCAGGCTCGCCTCACCGATGCTAAAGCTCCAAAAGTTCAAGAAGTTTTTTCACATTAACTACCACTTCGGTCCCTATCGTGGGCTTAAAATATTGAAGCCAATACTTAAACCCTCCTAAAATAGAGTAGTAAAGTCTGAGAACACACAAATGTCTGTGAAATCATCATCCAATCCTTCACAAATCCTATATCTTTTTCGAATTAACAACCTACTGTTATAGACAACTCTCGCATGCAACTTTGAACTCAAGCAGATTGATATTGCTATTGATTTAGAGTCTCGTAGCAAGGCCAAGTACATATCTACCAATGGATCAGGAGAGATGGGAACAACAATAAACACCTCCAAAAAAATAATACAAAATTTGCTAAAAGAAATATTGCGCCCGAAGAACATACGCTCAAGTAGGAGTGTCAGTCGGAATATTCAGTTGAGCTCTTATTAGTTATTAGAGTCTGGTGATCGATATTCTTCCCCCTCTCCTTCTGTATCCTCTATTCCAATGTGATACTGGAGACAAGACCATAATTCATCTCAGAATGATGCAAGTAAATTTAACACAAAACCGACATAAGTCGGAAGTGGGATGCATTCAACTTATCTGCATCGAAATATAAATCATATCAATAGTGTGGTCTGCAGTTTGTTAATTGCAATGTGATCTCGATTCCGCTGCTGAACCGGTTTTGATCATAAGTCTTAGGTCTTGGCTTAGTGGGATTTCCGAAACTGACTTGGTGGGAAGAGTTTAGTCGCGCAGTTTAATATCCTTAATGGATTCCCAGCCTTTCGACAGTTCTGTCCGTGTCCCCCAACCTCAAACTAATGTTATGTCTGAAAGTAAGTCGTTTTAAATACTTGTTTGAGATCCAGAGCTTCAGACTAATGGACGTCTCTTACAAACTGAAATAATACATGTAACCTGAATCCATACAAAACTGCTGATGTGTCTATTTGCTAACGTCAACTACCGACACATCCCGGTCGGTTGGTGCCTGACTGTCTTCATTATGTGTAAAAGGAATTCGGGAGCTCGCAGCTGTAGTAACTACAGTTTGTCCGCTGTAGTAGATATGTATGTCAAACTTAATTAAAAGCTATTTGGAATCATCTTAATTTTGAATTATGAATACGTAGAAGTCTAAGTACAGTTATTCGTAGTTAGTTAAACTTTTCGCTTTGCTACATAATTTTGCACTTCGCTACAATTCCTTAGATATTGCTTGCCCACCTGCCTCGTCCGCCCACCACTTAAATAACTTTCCATCTTCATTTCCCAAATTTCTCAACTTATCTGATCAAAAACGAAATTTACTGTAAATTACATAAGTGCAGCAAATGAAACGCTAAATGCGGTGATAGGTCGTTTGAGAGGAGCCTTCGCTGGCAGTCCCTAGAGCAGTCACATTGAGCGCAGGAATATTGTAGTGCGAAAAACACAAAAGAGAAGAAGAAACAATTTTATACGAAAAGAAGAATTAAAAGTATAATGCAAATGTGTAATAAGCGAAAATTGTGTGAAACCAAGCAGTGTTACGCGAAAAACTCAAAATGTTCTGATTTTTGTGAGTATTATTAACACTTCCAGACCAGCAAATTAAGCGCATTATAGTGGAAATACAGGCAGTGGTGCCTGACTGGTGGTCAGTGGTCAGATGTGAGGAGGCTGACTTGTTCAGTTTATTCTGAAACCGGATTAGTTCTTGTAAAAGCTTGCCTAACAAGTGAAAATATTGACTATATTGCCTCTACATTCACATGCAACCACTTTATCAAAGGCTGCTAGATAAAAGGCTGATGGATAAAGTGGTTACTTAGATCCACTGCTAAAAAATGATTCCTTTTTCTTTCCTTTCTTAACCTCGGATCTTAAATATTTTCAGCTCTATCTTATACCTCTGACCTACACTTGTTATTTAGTACATTCACTTTTAAATCCTAATGTCACAATGACTTCCACAAAAAAAATGTTAAAAACATTAGATATTTAAATCCCGACTACCAAATTTGATTCATTTGATTCAGCTGCTTTCCATAAACCTAATTACTGAATATCTCAACTACTACAAACTCTATCGAACAAATTTGGCTGATATTTTCCTTTCTTTGCCCAAATGGGAGTCATAGATATGGTACTTTGAGATTAGCCGATAACAGCGCTATCTATCGATTGAATTATTGAAGAAGACTATGCATTTTAATCTTAGATATTAATTACTTCTCGGATTTATAATCTTCAGACTAATACAAAATATAAACTTCGTACAACCTCTTATACACTTAAGAGTTTTGAATCGAAAACTCTCGAATTAGGAGTTAAGAATCTGATACCGGAATTATAAGTAAAAATAAATTATTAATGAAAGTCTTGTTTAGAGAATTATTATTAATTATAGTTTCTTTATAAAAAATGAAGGCATTTTTGACCTCAAAATTTAATAAATATCACAAGAAAATTTTCTGCATAACCAAGGGAGCAAATATTTTATTTTTTTCTTTTTGTAATAATTTATTATTTTTACTCTTAAGAAAAATGGTTTAACCAAAAAAGTTGAACTACCGCGTGTGTTAATTTATGAGAGGACGCTGTTACCGACATTCTGTATGTCATGTATTCGCTTGCAAATGCTTCATACACTTATGTTTTAGTTCTCTTATTTTCACTCTATCTATTTTATTTAGTTCCTTTTAGTGTCTTCAAATTACATTTTTTGCAAAATTTTATGATTTGATTTTGGATTATTCTTTCAGCACTTGATATGTGGGTCGTGTGCTTCAGCTTCCAGGAAAATCACTTAAGCTCACTTTCTGCTACTCGCAGCAGACAATGTTGCCGTACTTTCAATATCATTTCTCATCTTGAAATACAAATTAAATATTTCCAGGCGGTTTTTTATTGCTTTTAATTTCCCCCCCCCCCCCCCCAAAATTTTCCTTCCAAATTCATTTTATTTAGACTAAGAATTTCGTCTTTATTATTTATTATTTTCTTCACCACTTCTCTTACTTCTCCATTTTTATTTCGCTTTTCATAAACTTATTCGGTTTTTGTCTCAAAGCTACAGCTTCCCATGCGAATCTCTATTAATTTTTATTATTTTGTTGTTCAGCTTTCATTTTGTCACTATTAAACGCGCCTGACTGGCGCTTATTGCTGACAGCATTTTTTATTTTACTTATCAGTTGAGTTTATATCTTTACAATACCCACTTAACTTTTCTTTCAAGATTTCTACAATCATTTTCCATTTTATTTCTGTAATTTTCCCATGTTTTTTCGACTTTTTTTCCCTTAGTGCTCAAGTATCCATTCAAGCATTTCGAGTTTTTATATTTTGTCACGTTGTTTGTCCGCTGCGCTTTTGCACGTATTCCCCATTCAATTCATATCTCCTGTGTTAATAAAGAGAGCAAAAGTGAGTATTTGTAGAGTGGAAATCTTGATTGAATTTTGTATCGATAAAAGAAGACGGTAGATTGACAGTCAAATACATGTACCAGTGATGTACGCCCTCTCTCAAATTAACAATTCATAATAATGTTGTTAATACCGTTATCGAGCAGCTGAGTATACTGGCTTTGATTATGAACTTTCAATCAATATTTTAAACTAAAGTATAGTTCCGGAAAGAATCATCTCCAGAGAAATGATCTCAAGTCTTTCGAGTATACTTCGAATTTGAATATGCTTCTCTATCTACAGAAATAGCGATTAGCTACAGGTTCATTAAGATGGTAAAAATCCTTCACAGACTCGTTAAATCCAACCTGTAAGACAGACTGTCAGTGGCAGTCATAAGATTGGTTCTTCCCCATTTAGAATATATATTCATTGTTCCAACTCTGGCTTCATAAGATTTATTAAAGCCACTCAAGTAACTGTAAAATATGTTAGATATTTCAACTGTTACAATCTTGGTTACAGAAAAGTAAAATCGTTTATTCTTGATATCTATTAAATCAGATCTTTCATCGTATCTTCTGAAGTACACTCGAACTTATGCTATGAATAAAACAGAACGAGAATAGAAGAACCGCGGGATCCGAATTTTTGACTAATTAGTATTGATTGAGTTTTAGAATACTCATTAAAGACTACTTTCAAGGCACAACCTCAATTATGTGAAGCTGGAAAGATTTTCCGTTTCCTACACTTAGAATTACGTACCAAACGAAAATGGATTAAAAGTCTGTTCCTAGTCCCAAACAAAGCTCTAAAAGCAATCCATTGTGAATTCACATCAACTCTTTGATTTCCAAAAATCACAAAAACTTCGGAAGCTCTTGCTCAATGAATGCAAAGTCTCATTCATTACCATTTAATTAGCGCACAGTATTCTCGAAGTTTTTAAAGCAAATTCTCAACTTTAGCTGAAACTTTCTCGAGCTTAGAGGTTTCCATATATTTTTTACATTTTTTTGTTTCAAAACTTCCACCAAATGCCATTGCTTCTGACGTAATTTCCGACAACGTACATAAATATAAAATCGATACACCTGGCTGCTTGGCTGACTGTCACCTCGCACGCACCACACAAAAGCCAACAACTGTGGAAGACAGGCGAACTTTGAAAAAAACAGAATTAGAAAAATCTGTAGAATCAAATACCAACAACAACACAGCAACACCGCAACCATACAGTCAATCTGGGTTGCTTGGTTCGCTGAATCCCGCGTTAACAGCCAGCAAGATTTCTTTCAAGTGCGTCAGCTGTTCTTCGTTTTCCCCGAGTGCGTGTTCCCCCTTCCCCACAATGCATTTATGTTTAACACTCTTTTTCGGTGTATTTTTAGACACCTTCCTTGGTTAGCTATTTTTAATGTCAAAACTTTTCAGCTACCGCCAGTGTGTATGTCACAAAGTGGTTGAGGTGTTCATGCTACAAAACTTCTTTATTAAACGACTAAAGCGAGCGTTGGGCAAACAAATAGAACTGTTTAGGAGAGTTGGGAGGTCATTAAGGATACAGATATAGACAAACAAATGCACCACTGTGGAATGCGCGTTAAATTTCGTAGGAGTTTCTTAAAATACATCCACTTTGAGGTTAGAACCTGTTTGTTCTGGAGGCATTGTGAGACAAAAATCAATTTGACGACGCCATTTTTGGAAATTATTAGTAAATTTAGTAAGCATTAGTAAATTTAGTAAGTCCTTATAGATATTGCACAGTTTTTCCGAGTTTAGCTGAGCATTTTATCAGCTGAATATTAAAAAAAGCAAACAGCGAGCTGGATTGCTTTAAAAAACTCTAAGCTTTTGAAATCTCTCTATATAAATACAACTACAGAACCGGCAGTATCAATATTCCTCTGAACTGGTTTTGAGGGATTAAAAGCCGCTTATTTGAAAAATCGATGTTCGATTCAAGATCTTTTAATTTAACCTAACGGAGTGGTTTGGTTCATTTGTGAGAATAGGCGCTTTAATGTCTTCTAAAGACTCGAACTCCGGTAAGGGAACACCGAGCTTTCGAAAACCATTGCAAGATCCAACATCTATCATATTAGTATTCTGTAAAAACGCTTGTAAAGCAGAAACGAACATATCGAAACCTGAGACATGCAAAAGTTTCAAGTTTTATTCAGTCTCCTAATAAGTAATTTCGTCCGTTCCAAATTATTATTAAATCTGGGCTTCATTAGCTGATTGGTGGTGTTGAAGACTTCCCTGTGTTTTACAAATTCGTAGGCATTTAAGCCATCTACAAACATTTAAAGTGCTTCTATCTATGTACATCTAGAGGTTTCGAAAGGAATTAATGGAAGCCCCAGCGTATAAGTACTCTGTACAAAAGTTTTTTTTTTACCACGGCATACCTTAAAACAGATTTTGCTGGACTTCAGTACTTCATCTGAATTCATTAGCAATTATGCTCTGTTGGCTGGTCTAGACCAAAGGTTTCAGCGTCTAATACTGCAATGATATAAAAGGCGGCCTTGAGTCTGAATCGATTAAAAATTTAAAGTATTTCAAATTTTGTATATAATAGGTAACACATTATTAGTGCCTGCCAAATTACATGATTGCCACCTGTGTAGAAATAAAATATAATAATATTTTAAATTAAATAATGAAATTGCCGTCAATTATTATAATATTTGGTAATTTTTGTAGGAAAAATAACATTTTTAAAATTAATTCTCTAATAGTGTTGCCACCTAAGTGTGACAATTAAATATTATAAACAGTTAACAGCATAAAACGCAATTTTTCTGAGTCAACCCGGGGTACTTTTTAGTAACACTAATTGAAACTTTAGTTTTTCTTACATTTTTGCAATTATTTGTAGACAAAGTTGCCACCCATTCATAATTTTTCACCAAAGCAAATAAAAAATTAGGAGAGTGAGCATTTCCGCTAGCTAAAACTCTATATTTTAGTGTTTCGATAATATTGTTTGTTTGATGGTTGCCAGACTATTAGCTTCTGTATCAAATAAACATATACAAAATTACTAATTTTCTATTTTTTGTAACATTTTAGTAATTAAAAAAAAATTAGTAAATAATTTATTGTTTTTGTAATTAAATGCATAACATATATGTACCTACATATGTCCTGTATACCCCCGTCGGCCGCAGTTCCGCTTCTGCAAACCAGTCAACCAATTATGAACGGCGATTTTTGCGTGGAATTTCCATCGCATTAAGGAATGTATGAATTCTTGCACACATACTGAAATTCAATAAATATTGGAATACAAATATTTATTGAATTTCCGGCGTATATTCATTAGAAATTCATTTCCAGGTGAATGTCGTTATTATTTACATAAGTATGTATATGGCGCTATTTGTTGTATAAATAATTGTGCGAATAAATTGCGTACTTAATTGAGCAAAATTTGAAAAATTATCAGATAATTCTCCGAAAAAAAAATTAAAATATGATTGAAAATACTTTCGGAAAACTGCCACTAATATTAAAAGTTTTAATTTATTTTAGTTGCGGATTGCCTTCAATAAATGCTTAGCTTATTATTAAATTTTTATTATAAAATTTAAATTCAAATATTGAAAAAATTAAATCTTTTTTTATAATTTTTATACTCTCGCAACAAAAGTTGCTAAGAGAGTATTATAGTTTTTTTCACATAACGGTTGTTTGTAAGTCATAAAAATAAACGAGTTAGATATAGGGTTATACATATCAAAATGATCAGGGTGACGAGACGAGTCAAAATCCGAATGTCTGTGTGTCCGTCCGTCTGTCCGCCCGTCCGTGCAACGGATAACTTGAGTAAAAATTGAGATATCTTGATGAAACTTGGAACACATGTTCCTTGGGACCGTGAGAGGGATCGGATCACTGCCACGCCCACAAAATGGCGAAAACCGAAAACACATAAAGTGTCATAACTAAGCCATAAATAAAGTTATAAAAGTAAAATTTGGAACAATGGATCGCACTAGGAAGGTGCATATTTGGATGCAATTTTTTTGGGAAAGTGGGCGTGGCCCCGCCCCCAAATCGGTTATTTATACATAACTCGCATACCAATTAAGATATATAAACCAAACTTTCTGCAATCGTTTCTCATACACATACACTGTATATGATCTGTGGCATCACTTATGAAAAAATTGTCGAAATCGGACTATAACTTTTCAAAGCCCCGAATACCGAATATGAAGAATTCAGTGTCCCATGGTAATTTTTCACCAAAAATTTCGCTAAATCTCTCAGTTATCTAATTTAATTTAGAGGAAATATTTTTCTTCTAATAGTATAACTTCCCCTACCTCTCATATACCTAATTATAGGATTGGGTCAAATTGTGTGTTATCTTAATAAAAATATATCAATGAATTGCGAGAGTATAAAATGTTTGGTTGCACCCGAGCTTAGCATTTCCTTACTTGTTTTTATTAAAAAAAATAATTTTTTTTAACAACTTAAACATTTTCTTTAACTATATACTTGTTTTTGTATAATATTTGATTTTTGCTGTTTCCTTCCTTTTACAAATACCTCAATGCACAAAAATCTTTTACTTTCTTTCAAATAAAAATATTTTTTTACAATCACTTAAATTCAAATTCAAATATTTTCAAAAGTTATTTAAAAAATTATTTCAATTGCAATATAGTACAGTGGTAACACCATATTATTTCCTCCGACTTCGCTCTTAATACTCTCTGTAGATTTGCCAACCTTTCAATTTGATTTAATGGAGTTGCCACACCAGTTCTCTAGTTTACAAAAATTATTTCAAACGAAATTTAGCACCACTTTCTTCAATGGTTACCAAATACCACAGACTGACACATGCAACTGTTTACCAGCGCTATTTGCAAAACCGTTAATTTTCCGACTATTTGAGCAACGTCAACAGTGAATGGCATTAATGACGAACTCAGCACACCACTCTTGCCACCACTAAAACAGAGTTCCTATATAATTTCGATTATCAATTTATAGGTCAATAGAAGCACGGTCCACATTTGTGGCAAATCAACTGCAAATAACACCAAATACACAAATCATATACACATATATATTATAAATGTACATACTTATATACATATTTGTAAGGGTTCAAGACCTCCTCCAGTCAGGATGTGATTTGGGTGTTGCAAGCCACAATGACGTGTGTATTTTGCTGCTATTGCACTGAGTATTATGTTTGTTTATTTGATTGAATCACTGGGTAAGTTAATCGGATTTTCACTTCCCATTGTTAAACTTTGGTAGGCAATACGAGGGGTGTTCGATAAGACACGGTGGTAACCGAACCGGAAATCAGCAATAGAAGTATTTTAGGGGTGTGAAATACTTGGCGAATGTATGTGTTTGAGTTGACGGAGTATTTAAGAGTTCACAAAGGAGTGGTTACTTGAATTTACTTGACAATAACTGACTGGAGAGAGGCTAGAACACTAGAATCACTCCACAATCGTGAAAGCAACGCACAGCAAGAGAGGTCAAAAGCGAACTCGGAAATATTGATTTTTATTGGTTAAAGTAACTGCCGTCCAAATATTGAACCAAGATATCAGAGGTAAAAGAAAATACCACAAATTGGACTACACAAGCTAAGCTTTCTTAAAATGAGCATCTGTCGACCAAAATCAATATATTTAACTAGTGGTACATTGTTATAAGCTCGAAAAAATGCAGATTCAGCCTAGATTACGAGATACCGATATTGAACATGTGAAACCATTGCCGGAATAGTACTCAAAAACATTCAAATGAAACATGCAATTAAAGCGGTGTACAAGCACGGATGAATCTTATCACCAAAAAGTGGCAAATCCAATGCAAGTTTCTTGAGATGCCTTTTAACTGTTTACAAATGGATTTCATATAATGCGACCGAGGTCATAAATCATACAGACTTCAACCACAGCAATCTAAATTGAGATTATCTGTCAGTGAGTGTCAATCTTTACAAATTTCGAAAGATTTGATTACATTTGAGAACATTGGACTAAAATTGAACAATTCATTAGAGATCACCAAAGGTTCACAATTTCTTGAATCGACTCTATAGAAAACAACAAAGAACCAGGAGAGACTAGATTAGAGCTGAGAGTGAGGGCGTCCAACAAAATTTCTTCGGCTGAACTTGCAGCCAATAAAGCTGGAATGAAACGAACTATGAGGCAGATCGAAACTCAGGAAAGCAGAAATTGAGGCCTTACGATACTTCAAGCTAATGTAGTTGGTATAAGACCTAGGTAAGTTCCAACAGATAGAAAAGATACATGAAGTATCATGGACCTGTTGGATCTATCCACTAAAAAGCTTCTCACAACAAGTTTTCTGTTGTCGTCAACTATGCTTGTGGATTTTGCTGATACATACGTGGCGTTGAGATAAGTGCGAAAGGACAGATATGACAAATATTGTTGCTATTGTTATAAATATTTTAATTTCTTTCATGCTATTATTAATTCTTATTAACACTTATTAACTCGCGCTGCAATTGCCGCGCTTTCACTTCACACACTCTCTACTTCACACATTTTAATTCTTACATACGCCAGTACTCTCCAAGTAATTCAATTGTGTGCTTATTTGTTTTGGTTTCATTACTTTTTTTCTTTTTTTTTTGATATTGTGTTTGTTATTTCATCTATCATACTTGTATACACACAAATTTTTATTTACTCAGCTTTGTGCGCTCTCATACCAGAGAACATAAACGCCTTCTGTCCATCTTTTGACTCCTAGTCACGGTTTCTTACCAACGCCAGCCACCACTCGCAACCAATTATGTACATTGTTTCAGTGGCGCTCTTTTTTCCCCTCTCCCTCATTTTGTCGTCTACTTTATTATGGAATATTGTTATGTGAGTCCCTGAAGCACTTTGTTTACGTTGTTTGTGGATGCTATTTAGGTTTTGCAGCGTTTAATTGAAATTAATTGAGAGTAGTGTTGCAATTAAAATGTGACTTAATTGTGTTTTAGTAGGGATGTGGAAGGTGCGCGAGAACTAATGGTGAATGTCAATCTCGCTCTTTACAAAATGTGAATCAATCTATGCTGTTGAAATAAAGCGGTTGGTGGATAGTGCCCTAATTAATTATAAGGAGTAGTTATACGAGAAGTCGCAGAGACTAATTAATGCGGAGGTCTTGACATTGACTATGTTTTACCAATTATTTAATGTATATAAGCCGGGTGGCGACTACCATAAACAAAGAAGCCAAACATATGGTAGATAGGGATCAATAAGCAGCTTAACACGCTTAAAACTATCAGAATATTTATCGAGGCTTCAAATCGAACTATTCAAATCGTGTACTAACATGTTCCTATAATATATGAAAATGGAACTACAGTAGAACTCCAATTATCCGAATTAATGGGGACCGGGACCCATTCGGATAATCAAATATTCGGATAATCGGATTTTTTTTAAAAAAATTGCCATTGGAGAGAATAAAAGCTACGTTTTGATATTACACTATTTTTTTATTGAATTAAATGAAAGAAGCATGAAATTTTCACATGTTTTGAATATAAATAAAATGTACTTATGTACAAGTTTAGAAATAAAAATCATTGCTTTTTAAACATATCCGTCAATGTAACCTGTTTTGCGGTCTTCAACCGTTTTCGGGCAGCCAGGTCACGCATTCGCTTGAGCAGTTGCAAGTGGTCACACTCGGGCTGACGCTCCATCCACTTCAAAGCAGTCTCGAGGCCGGCAAATGCTTCACTAGCTGATGGTCCAGCGTCTACTTCAACATCAGCAGAAAGTTCTTCTTCCACTTACACTTCAACATCTTCTCTCACACTTACAACAATTTCATCGTCATTGTGAATTTGAAAACCAGGGTCAGACGTGTCACAAGCCATGATTTCGCGGGGGGAAGTCAGTGTAGGCACAACGGCAAGTTAAGACAAGTCAAGTCAAGACTTGACGCGCAAACACTGGCTTCGCGGGGGGAAGAATAATAGCGCACTTAGACTTTTTTTGGACAATTTTTTGTGATTCGGATAATCGGCGATTCGGATAGTCGGAGTTCGGATAATTGGAGTTCTACTGTATATTCATTCGAGGTTTAACCTTAAAATGTGGGGAAAGTCAAATATTTGAAGCACCGAAATTTTATACTCTGCAAAGTACTTAAACCAGTCCGAAAATATTCAAAACTAAAAAAAAAAATTAAGCACTTCCTCTCTTCAGAAGACAAGGAAATTATCTCAAATGAGATAAATATTTAGAGGAATATGTGATGCAAATATTGAATAAAACTGCTTAGTCTACGTACATTATATCGTGAATGTTTCCCAGGAGAGACAAGTATTCGCTACACTAGTAGGAACTCGAATTAATTTTCAGCTATATGAGGACTATAACCGGAACATTGTTACTCTAACAGTAATCGAGAAACGAAGTTTAAACCTGTAATATTCAGGATCTCATTTACGACCTAAGAACACTCATTGGGAGAAGTTCAACGCACTGACCAGCACTTAAGCGTTCTTTACAATCAACTAAAGGCTGTGACAACAACAACTAAACAATATAAAATAAAAACATAAAATTTTGAAATACCTTCAACTACACTTTTCTCGATTTCCTTATTACATTAAATAAATATTAAATAAATGTAGTAAATAATAACAAACAGAAATTATAGGTTGAGATTGGGAACAAGTACTTGAATATATAAATATAATATATTAAATATAATTATCTTATAGTCTGCCAAGGCTTTCAGAAATGATTTTGACTCCATGAGGCAAACTCACTGTCTTCACAGTTATTTTTTCATGTAGCCATAACCATCGGTTTCCATTGTTCTTCAATGTTCATACAGCCTTTTACATCTCTTCTGAACATTATGCGTGTTGACTTTCCCCTCATATCACCCTTCTATGTATGTTTCTACTCTGACCATACGCTATTCATATCACCATTTTGAACAGTAAGAAGTCGATATTGCTGCATACTTAAAATAGTGCTTTTTGTATTGTCTTGTAGTTAGTCTTAGCTTTTGATCTAAACTGATCGTTTTAGTCTAGAGAACTTCAATGAACACTCAGAACAAGTGCAGTCTCTGTAGGAAGGTTGAAAACTAACTTTTCTCTTTTTTTAAGGTTAAGTATCTGAGACTCATTTCGGTACTTATGCTTATTACTTTTTGTTGTAGAGCCAAAATAAATACCTTCAAAATTCTCTAGGAATACTGCCGAGTTGATAATACGATCCAAATTAAAATTATTTCAGATTTATTCATTTCGTCATACATTCCAGCAGCGATCTGTTGTCATTAATCAGATATCAATGACGAAAATACAACACTTTACTCCTCCCGATACTGAATCTCTCATTTTATACGGATGGTTGAATTACACGAACATAATACCAGTGCCCTTCTATCTGACAATGTTCGAGATCTGCTATCTGTTAGTTATTTATACCAAGAAAGTTCTCAGTTGTCTTTTGAATCGCCAACATCTGTCATATGTTTAGCTATAATTACCACAGTTCACTTACTTATTTCAATCACGCCTAAACGCACCTCAATATCAATTTTTTGGTTACCTGATAATACTAAGCATTTAAATCGATTATCAACTTACCACCAACATCTCGTCTCCTCTGCACTCACCAAAAATATTTACAATGAATGCAATGCCACAATTGTCAGCACATAGACAAACGTAATTGTCATTGGCATACTTTTAGGCGCTTAAACCGAATTTCACCTCTCAACTCACAAATGATTTGTGCTTCTGCTCATCACAACTCAACTCTATGTATGGAATAATGTAAATTATACGCACGTGTGGCAATGCAATTGCAATGTGTAATCAACATCATTATCGCACAAAATGCCTAGCATACTTTTGTGCGCGCAAATTACCACGCATTTGCGAAATGACGCCCATTAAATAGTAAAGCGGCAGAATGCAATGCACAGTTGACAGTGGGTGAGGGATTGAATGCTATGCAAATTACGCACAACTCTCACATAAAATTGAATACGTGTGTACCAAGACTATACACACACCTAATGTTGATAAGTTATTTCACCTACTAACCGATATACATATACGTACAGAGCCCACCGGATGTTTGAAAGTCCTAATTGTAGGTATATGGGAGTTAGGCGAAGTTCTGACCATTTTGTACAGTGACTCACTATTAGAAAAAAAATTCTCTCGGAATTTTCATAAAATATCAATATTATACTCTCACAACAAAAGTTGCTAAAGAGAGTATTATAGTTTTGTTCACATAACGGTTGTTTGTGTCACCAAAATATAAAAGAGTTAGATATGGGGTTATATATATATAAATGATCAGGATGACGAGTGGAGTTGAAATCCGGATGTCTGTCCGTCCGTCTGTGCGTGCAAGCGATAACTTGAGTAAAAATTGAGATATCTTAATGAAACCTGGAACACATGTTCCTTGGGACCGTGAGAGGGTTTTGTTATATATAAAGCAGGCGTGATTGTTAACCGATTTCGCCCATTTTCAAACTATACCATTGGAATGTCAATGAGATGGCATGAACCTTAGTACGTTGAAATTTGTGGAGTAGTTCCTGAGATATGAATTTTGACCCATAAGTGGGCGACGTCGCACCCATCGTCCAATTTTTACGAGTACATCAATCTTAGTACAGCTTTTCTCTACCATTTGTAAAAAAACGGTTAGGTATTGGATGTGTTTAGTAGCTCTAGCTCACTCTAACGACAGTATTTTGAATCTGAATTCTACCAATCACAACATTCTTCTCTCGCAACATGTTTCTCAAAAATTGTATATACGCACATATTTATTTATTTACATTCACAGTGTGGCTTACGACGTCGTCCTGTGGTTCCACAAATTCTCCATGTGGACAATCTCCAATTCGGGACAAAAATAGTCGGTTATTAGTGAGCGGTAGCGATTGCTTTCGAAAGTCTCACCATTACATTCAAACGCATATAAGGCGTTTTACCACCCAGTGATTGTCAATTAGCACTTTTCATAATTTGTCAGTCGCTTTGAAAATATGTGATCACCATTCTCAGCAGTTCTACGACGAGACATTGCATAACCGTCCATATCCGTGATGATATCATTTGTATTTATATGAGAGAGCCACGCATGAGAGGCCATTGGGTTAACATCTCCAGTAATCTGATGAAAATCTATCACATCGATACTACAACAACAATAAATGAAAATCAATATAAGTGAAGTTGCGTATACGCCATCGTGGTTAATGTTCTAAACGAAGCAAAAAGCAACAATAATAACAACACACAACTTTTACATATTCATAAATATGTTGAATAAACGGTTTAACTTTATTTATATATTTGATTATTGAAAATGATTACATTCTAAATTCTACATTCGAAATTCAATTGCCACTCTTCGGCCATACAATGCTTTCTATAAAGTCTAAGTGATCAAACACTTTTGTTATCACAAAGGGTTCAAAATCGTCAGAATCCGTTGCTACAAATCCAAACAATTTATGTTTGGTGAAATTTTCTTGAACTTCGTATATTGGCATGCCATAGGGAAGGATCCGAAATCCTAAATTCTTGGCACATATTTGCGATGGCTTCAGGTGAGTATCGGTCTTATTAAAACATTCAACGTCTGCTACAATTTCAACTTTTCCGTATGCTCCCGACAAATCTATAAAAAGTATACAATAAAATAAAAGTATATAAAAATTAAATAGAAAACTCACAACTCCCTGGATTCACTTGTGAAGATAAACACACTGGATACCTTTCGGAAGTGTAACCCACATCACTTTCCAGTTCAATCAAGGCAATATTGTTAAGGGAGGGTGTTTTTGAAGAGAAGTTGGAATGAATGTGAATAGCCTGAAAAGTCGAAATCAGTTTAAAGATAATTTGTTAAAGTTCTTTACTTCATAATTACCTTTATTCCTCTCTCCACTGAATCGTACCATACTAAATTATACGTAAATTTGTCAATTGAGACGCAACTTGCTGCCGTTATTAAAAAACGTTTGTCAATCAAAGCGCCTCTGCAAAAATTACGTTTGTTATCAGAATAATAAAGAAAATAGCCGGAAAGGGGGATGTCATCAAATGTGGTCTCTCCAATCGATCGCAAATCATTAGTTATTTTTTCACAAGCTTAAATCAAATTAAAATTCCATTAACAGTTAGCAACAACAGTATATTTTAGAAACCGCTCATAAGATCTGCGTTTACAAAATAAAGCAGACAATGCAAAACAATGCGAAACTCACCAAGTTCTGCTGGACGTTTCTGCGGGGTGGCAATGTCTCGACTGTAAGAAGAGAGTAATTATACACATAGTAACGATAGAAAGAGCGATCAAATTGGATGAGTACATAGTAGTTTCTTGCAAGAACTCTTAATTTAAAAGAAGTATACATTAAGCGAGGTTTGATTAACCATATTTTGGAACCGGACCATTAGGATCCTGCTATTCGAAACTACCAATGTATACACAATCTGTCTTAATTATCCACGAAACCATTCCACAGAATTAATCTAACGGTTTTACTGCCGAAAATTGCTGTGGCCTAGAACATCGAAATTCTTAAGTTTACCGCGTTATATTTAGTATTTTTACCTAGCGCTTACTTAGAGTGCTTTAAGTTTCTTAGTTAGAAAACTACAGACTTCACAATAAATTGATCTTCATTAAAAGAGTTAGTCTACTTTATGATTACATTAAAATACTTATTATACTACCTTTTAGCAAGTTGGCTGCTTAACTCAACTACTTTCTGATTCAACCGTTGAAATTCCGCTGGCATTCTTAAAAGTAAGGGAAAACATTAACAAATTTTAGTTGTCCATGTTATAAAAAGTTTAAAATAAAATCGTATGTATGTTTAATACTACCTTCCTTCTGCAGTTTTCATCGCCTCTGGCAATCTGAAAGTTTCCAAAAATAAAATAAAGTTTTATAATAGATCGTATGAAAATAGTTTGTGACATATAGGTTCAAAATAAAATATTATTTACCGTTGGGTCCATCTCTCCTCGGTTGCGTTGGCTTCCGCGGTTATTCTTGAAATTCCGATGTTTTTATAAAACAAAGGTTAGTGTTAGATAATATGAAAATAGTTGGTGATACTCAAGTTCAAAATAAAATATTATTTACCGTTGATTCCACCTCTCCTCTGTTGCTTTGGCTTCCGCGGTCATTCTGAAATCCCGATTTTTTTATAAAACAAAGGTTAGTAGTAGATCTTATGAAAATAGTTGGAGATATTTAAGTTCAAAACAAAGTATTAATTACCGTTGATTCCACCTATCCTCGGTTGCTTTGGCTTCCGCGGTCATTCTGGAAATTCCGATATTTTTACAAAACAAAGGTAAGTAGTAAATCTTATGAAAATAGTTGGAGATATCTAAGTTCAAAATTAAATATTATTCTTCTTTAATCCTACCTTTCTTCCAAAGCATCGATTTTCGCTGACATTCTGCCAATTTTGAAAAAATAAATAAGGCGTTAGTAATTTGAAATTTTTTTTCGGTCTGGTTTTATTTACCTTTTCAGGACGTCCTCTATAAGACTTTGCTTTCTTTCGATTGTTTTTGCCAAAGCTAAAAAACTCTCTATGTCCTTACCCGCGTCCACGAAAAGACCCGTCATCAGCGGAAATGTCAGAGTCAGCACCCTCCACACTATACGTTTGAAACAGCGCGAAGAAGAGTCCAAACAGTATTTTATAATACAGTTTATTTTCCATTTTACAAAACAACTTTATTTGGCTGAAAATAAAAAAGTTTAAATATTCTTAATGTATGTATGTATGTGTAGTCTTGCCAACAAGAATTTTATTATTTTTATACTCTCGCAAAAAGAGGGTATTATAATTTTGTTCACATAACGGTTGTTTGTAACACCCAAAACTAAACCAGTTAGATATAGGGTTAAATATACCAAAGTGATCAGGGTGAAGAGTGGAGTTCAAATCCGAATGTCTGTCTGTCCGTCCGTCCGTCTGTGCAAACTGTAACTTGAGTAAAAATTAAGATATCTTGATGAAACTTGGCACACTTATTTCTTGGCACCATAAGAAGGTTGCTTTCGAAAATGAGAAAAATCGGACCACTGCCACGCCCACAACATGGCGAAAACCGAAAACACATGAAGTGCCATAACTAAGCCATAAATAAAGCTATGAAAATAAAATTTGGTACAAAGGATCGCACTATGAAGGGGCACATTTGGATGTAATTTTTTTGGAGAAGTGGGCGTGGCCCCGCCCTCAAATAGGTTTTTTGTATATATCTCGCAAACCAATAGAGCTATATAAACTAAACTTTCTGCAGTCATTTATTTTATCCGTTTCTTAATACAGTCCAAAAATAATCAAAGAAATCGGATAATAACCACGCCCACCTCCCATACAAAGGTTAGGTTGAAAATTACTAAAAGTGAGTTAACTCACTAACGAAAAACGTCAGAAACACTAAATTTCACATGAGATGTGGCAGATGGAAGCTGCACTCAGATTTTTTTACAAAATGGAAAATGGGCGTGGCGTCACCCACTTATGGGTCAAAAACCATATCTCAGGAACTACTCGACCGATTTCAATGAAACTTGGTTTGAAAGAGTTTCTTTACATCCCAATGATATGTTGTGAAAATAGGCAAAATCGGTTCACAACTACCCCTGCTTCCTATATACCAGAACTTTGAAGACGATCTGAATCGTTTACTTTACAATATGCAAAGTAAGCACTTGTGAAGATATCGGTGCAGAACTTTGCACAAATACTATGTTAATAATGTGGCAGCCCCATTCTAAAAATCGCCGAAATCGGACCATAGGTTTTCAAGGCCCCATATATCGAACATGAGGACCTCGGTGCTTCTAACCTAATATTAGGGTTTCCAACTTTCAATGGACTTTATACAATATATATGACAAATATGTGGGTCAAATTGTGTATTATATAATATTAATAAAGTTAAATAAATAAATTGCGAGAGTATAAAATGTTCGGTTACAGCCGAACTTAGCCCTTCCTTACTTGTTATTTATAGTTTAAGTTAACTTATTAAAATACAGTGATCGTCAAATATAACGATTCTTATGTTGCACATGGGCGCGGTCTCCAGCTCTTAAATTGTCAAACGAACAGCCACATTGACATTGACAATGATAATTTTCCACGCCCTCAGGAAATGCCGCTGATTATATGCGCCTACCGACGCTCTGTTCCACAATATTACCTTAATTATTTTTCTACATGTAATGCGTTCTTTTGAATTTTAAATTGAGATAAACGCTGGATTCGCGTCCACATTTAAGAGGAGAGTGAGAATGAGTTAAGAGAGAAAGAGAGAAAGAGTGTCTTAGCTAAATTATGATTTTTAATGAGCGTGGCTAACCAATCTGTATCGCTGATTGTTTGAGTGTATGAAACCACAAACAAATAGATTCAAAACTGAAATGCCCTTATATATGACAACGCATTTGTTCTTCTCATTTCTATATGAACACTGCTACTATTTTGAACTCAACTGTATATATGAGTAATTAGGTACGTATATACATACACGCAGCAGAACACGAATGAGCGGACTGATCGTCGGAAATATGCTGATTTATTTTAACTACTACTAACTGACAACAACAATAAACGATAATCAAACTTCACTTATAGAAGTGGTTAATGTTCTAAACGAAGCAAAAATCAACAATAATAACAGCACACAACCTTTACATATTCGTAAATATGTTGAATAAACGGTTTAACTTTATTTGTATAATTTATTATTGAAAATTATTACATTCGAAATTCAATTGCTAATCTTTGGCCATACAATGCTTTCTATAAAGTCCAAGTGATCAAACACTTTTGTTATCACATAAGGATTAAAAAGGTGAGTATCCGTTGCTGCAATTCCAAACAATTTATGTTTGGGGAAATTTTCTTGAACTTCGTATATTGGCATGCCAGAGGAACTGCGTCCAAATTTCAAATTCTTTGCACATATTTGTGATGCCTTCAAGACAGTACCGGTCTTATTAAAACATTCTGTGTCTGTTAAAATCTGAACTTTTCCGTATTTTCCCATCAAATCTATAAAAATATATACAATAAAATAAAAGTAGATACTAGTCAAATACAAAACTCACCACTCTCTGGATTCACTTTCGATGTATATAAGCACACTGGATACCATTTGGAAGTGTAAGCCACATCACTTTCCAGTTCAATCAACGCAATATTGTTAAGGGAAGGTGTTTTTGAAGAAAAATCGGGATGTATGTGAATAGCCTGAAATGTTGAAATCAGTTTAAAGATAATTTGTTAAAAATCTTAACTCCATAATTACCTTTATTTCCTTCCTCACTGAATCCACTTCTACCTTCGTATATTTGTCAGTTGATACGCAACTTGCATCAGTTATTAAAAACCGTTTGTCAATTGAAGCGCCATTGCAATAATAAGCATAGTATTCAGAGTGAAATTTCCAGAACCTGCTGAATTTGGTCTCCCCAATCGATCGCAAATCATTAGTTATTTTTTCACAAGCTTAAACAAATTAAAATTCCATTAACAATTAGCATCAGAAGTATGTTTTAGACACCACTCATAAGATCTGCGTTTACAATATAAAGCAGACAATTCAAAACAATGCGAAACTCACCAAGTTCTGCTGGACGTTTGTGAGGTGTGGCAACGTCTCGACTGTAAGTAAAGAGAAATGAAACAAATAGTAACGAAAGAAATGGCGAAAAGAGTGCGTGAATAGTAGTTTCTTGCAAGTACTCTTAAATTAAAAGAAGTCTACAGTAAGCGAGGTTCATTTAACCAATTTTTTCTCCAATTTTTTATTCGAAACAACCAATGTATACACAATCTCTCTTAATTATTCATGAAACCATTCCACAGAATTAATCTAACGGTAAATGAATTCTATTTAATGCCGATTGCTGTGGCACTACGACATCAAAATTCTTAAGTTTACCGCGTTATATTCAGTATTTAATTGCAAGTGATTTTACTTAGAGTGCTTTAAGCTTAGAAAACTACAGACTTTACAATGAATTGATCTTCAATAAAAGAGTTAGCCTACTTTATAATTACATTAAAATGCTTATTAAACTACCTTTTGGCAAGCTGGTTGCTTAACTCAACTCCTTTCTGATTCAACCGTTGAAATTCGGCTGGCATTCTTAAAAGTAAGGGAAAACATTAACAAATTTTAGTTGTCCATGTTATAAAAAGTTTAAAATAAAATCGTATGTATGTTTAATACTACCTTCCTTCTGCAGTTTTCATCGCCTCTAGCAATCTGAAAGTTTCCAAAAATAAAATAAAGTTTTGTAATAGATCGTATGAAAATAGTTTTTGATATATAGGTTCAAAATAAAATACCGTTGATTCCACCTATCATCCGTTGCTTTGGCTTCCGCGGTCATTCTGGAAATTCCGATCGTTTTTTAAAACAAAGGTTAGTAGTAGATCTTATGAAAATAGTTGGAGATAATTAAATTCCAAATAAAATATTATTTACCGTTGATTCCATCTTTCCTCCGTTGCTTTGGCTTCCGCGGTCATTCTGGAAATTCCGATCGTTTTTTAAAACAAAGGTTAGTAGTAGATCTTATGAAAATAGATGGTGATACTCAAGTTCAAAAGTAAATATTATGTACCGTTGATTCCATCTCTCCTCGGTTGCTTTGGCTTCCGTGGTCATTCTGGAAATTTCGATTTTTTTTATAAAATCGTAGTAGTAGATCATATGAAAATAATTCGAGATATCTAAGTTCAAAATAAAGAATAAATTACCGTTCATTCCAGCTCTTCTCGGTTGCTTTGGCTTCCGCGATCATTCTGGAAATTCCGATTTTTTTATAAAACAAAGGTTAGTGGTAGACCATATGAAAATAGTTGGAGATATTTATGTTCAAAATAAAGTATTAATTACCGTTGATTCCACCTCTCCTCGGTTGCTTTGGCTTCCGTGGTCATTCTGGAAATTTCGATTTTTTTTATAAAATCGTAGTAGTAGATCATATGAAAATAATTCGAGATATCTAAGTTCAAAATAAAGAATAAATTACCGTTCATTCCAGCTCTTCTCGGTTGCTTTGGCTTCCGCGATCATTCTGGAAATTCCGATTTTTTTTATAAAACAAAGGTTAGCAGTAGATTTTGTAAAAATTGTGGTTTAACTTTAAAAAATAAAATTTATTATTCGTGTTTAATTTTACCTTTCCTTTAATGCTTTTATTTCCGAAGACAGGCTGAAATTTTTGAAAATTTTCTTAGTGATATAATATTATTTTCTATTTCAGATTAGTTCTATTTACCTTTTCAGTGCATCATCTATTAGACTTTGCTTTTCTTCAATTGTTTTGCCCAAAATTAAAAAGCTATCTATTTCCTTTCCCGCGTCCACGTAAATTGTTAAAGACCCATCATCAGGGTCAGCCCCCTTCGTGCTCGTTGCGTGGAGCAGCACGAAGAAAAGTCCAAATAGATTATTTTTCATTTTACAGAATAACTTCAAATAGCTGTGAATAGAAAAAGTAGAAACAAGTGTTCTTAATATATTTAATATTGTTATAACCGGAGTACACTCCAATATCTGACTCCCATAAAAATGTCGCCTACATTATATTTGAGCAGTAAGTCCATTATGGACGCACTTTAGCGAATATCACGAAAATCTTGCCGTTTAGCATAGTTTTATTTTAATATTCTCGCAACTTGTTGTTTCTTTACCTAAAACCTATCTGTTCATAACTCCCTCACGCAAAACCACAGAATCACAATATTTTAGGTGTAGACTTATATCTTGACCAGTTTGAACGAAAAGTGTTATGAAACATTTTCGTGGTATATTGATGTTACCACGACAACTTTAAAAATAACGCTATTTGAAATATCATCCGATTCCTCGCTTTACAATAAAAAAAGATATTGAAATGAAGCTTAAGGAAAATAATTTATTCAGAGTGTAGCATCACTCTTGACATAGACAAAATCGGATCTTAGTTTACAAAACCCTAGATGTCGAACATGAGGACCACAGTGTATGCAGCTATTTCTTTTATCGAAAATATCGGCAAATCTCTCACAAAATATCCTAAAGGAATTCAGATGGCGTGTTTCACTGGTAATAATGTGCCTCTATGCCAGGAATTGGTAAACTCAAGTACATAAGTACCTTCCCGAGGTACACCTGGAAATATTTTAGATTAAAAGTATTGTAAATTAATTGAAATTTTGTTTGAATTTGTGTTTAATATATTTACTGCGAACGAAATTCTCAAACAAAGTTATTTTATGCATTACTGCTTTTATGTACTGAAATATACACAGATATATATAATTTTAAGGGGGTGTTCTGGTCAACCAGGACGCATCTTTTTCTGAAGCCCCCACTCCACCGGCCCGTATTTCGACAATTTTTTTATATTATTAAAATCTCAATAAAAAACATATACAAAAGTGGATAGTAAAAATGTTTTTAATTTCTTTTTATCTTAGTATAAAAAATGCCTAAAATTCATGCGTCTAGACCAGAATACCCCCTTGAACGATTTTTATAAAAAAAACCATAAATATTAGAAAAAATTAATTATTTTTTTGTGGCAAAAACCGCAATCTTTTACTATATTAAATTTGTATAAATATTTATCCATAAAAAATATTATTACTCATACGCCATGGTGAACTATAACAACAGAGATTTGGTTGGTGTAACTCGTACCCAGTGCACGCTGTTATAAATATTAATGATGTACAATGATGAAGTTGACGACTAAAGTATTTATAAATATGTATATATTGTGATATTTCGCGGTGGTTTACGTCCGCATACTTGAAATGGTCAACACTTTCAAATATTCAAGAAATAAATAATAATAAAGTAAATTAATGATCTTTAAGGTTGCCGTAGTGTTTCGGCGTTTCTCTCAGGTGGATTACCTGAGAAATCGCGTAGGCATTGCTTGCTTTTTATATTTATGTTAGTTGTCCTTTTACTCTGGAGGGTCCCTTGGGTGGTGAATCGCAGAGTTGAACTTTAATTATAAAGAACCGGAGGGTCCCCCCGAAGGTGGTGAATCGCGATTCTTGTTTTTAGTAAGTTATTGGCTGTACAAGCCTATATTTATTTATATTCAGAATTTAGAATTCTCTGGAGGGTCCCATGGGTGGTGAATCGCAGAGAATTTTATTATTTATAAGCTGGAGGGTCCCCCCCAAGGTGGTGAATCGCAGCTTTGATTATATTTTTTTATTGGCTGTACGAGCCTGTTGAATTAATAAAATAATAATACAATAAAATATAAATTACTGTCAGTTAACCGCATAGTCAAAATAAATAGCTTCACTATTTATTTTTTCACATCCTTATTCCTTATTTGACCAACAGTCATTATTATAATTAAATTATAATATATTAAATTCTGGACTCACCTTAATACTTCTCCAAGGAGACGCTGCACAAAAATGATACTGAATTAATTTCTGCTTCGCTTTATATTCAGTCACTGATCGCGAATTGCTAATATATTGAGAGAAGAGCAAGAGAATCACAGCCACTCTAGCGATAGTATTTGGAAAGCTAATATTACCGTTCTCACGCAAAGAATGAAAAAATTTCAAAGTAAATGCTAGTCAACTGAGAGAAATTGTAGAAGAAATACTGAAATAGAAATTTGGTTGCGTCAGGGCAGTCATGCACTCACACATACATATGTTCATTCAAATATATTCTCAGCAAAATTGAGTACATAAAATTCCACGAATGATAAGAATGTAGATCACCACAATTTCTTTGCGGCCTCTCTGTCACGGCAACTGAGCAGAGTGAGTGGCGCGAAGTATGTTCTCTCGTCTCATTATATGTGTTGAATATTTGCCAATGTAATGTTGTTTAAAATGAAATTTAAGTAATCAACAATCATTGAGCGAGCATGGGCGGATTCTTCGTGTTACAAGAGCGTAAGTGATCGCTCAAACGAGTTGTCTCTTTCTACAGCAAACGTAAAGCGAAAATTCGCCGCTACCATGGGACAAAGTGACAACAAGCTCTTCAGAGAACATCAGTGCCTTGGTTCATAGCATCGTTGACGTCAATATGCTTGACATGTAGCGGTTGAATGCTTCTGCTTTATCTTTATATTCAATTCAACTGAAATTGCAAATTCATTCTTATTAATGCTTATATACAGTTGCGTTCAAATAAATAGCACTACGTGCTGGAATATGCTTTAAGGCAAAACAACGTGTATTCAGCTTCACATAACTGTTTACTACGAATATTAATTCGGATTTTTTTAAAGTAGCCGTGACTTTCACGCAAAAACACTCTGCTAAATGTCTCCCATCTTAACATTGCCTGAGGAAAATTACACAAGAATTTATGGTAATTCTCAAATAGCAACGGAGTGGGCACAAAATAAAGAATCAAGGATCAGTCATTACCTTGGTGCTCTTATGTATATTCCATGATAATATTGCAATTAAATATATTATCAGCACGTTTTGTATTATCTTTCACTCGGACAATAAATTCAGAAACAAGCCAATCCCGACTATAGTTATAACGGAGAATAAGACTTGAAATTCAAAAGAATTTGTGTTGTTTTCAATCAACTTCTGTGTATAATTGTGATGATTGTTGGGCCCTTGATTTATTAAATTTAAGAATCTATACTGAATGTACCCTCCGTGGAGTTGATAGTAAAGCCGATCTGTTGGAAGTAAATTACGCTATCTTAAAATGTATGTAATTTTTACCAAAGAAATGGGTAACGATAGAAACTTGAATTTAGTTGACTTCATGTAGAAGATGTTTAAGTACCGTTAGTATGAACTCTATGTTTTTAGAAACGAGATAGGAAATGTATTCAGAATACCTCAAATACTAAAGAGATTTAGCACATTTTCGTAAAATTTGTGATATCGTAAATAGTTATTTTAGAGGATATACAAACGCTATTGCAAATAAAATGTCATTGTGCATTAAAAAATATTTAATCACACACTGCTATTAATACGAACACAACTGTAGATAATATATTAATTAAAATATATTTTGATATTTCGGTTGAATTGAATATAAAGATAACCTATTGACATCAGACACGTTTTTATGTCCTCTGTTTCCGATGCTGCGGAGATTGCGTACACATGCTCTCCGAAGAGCCTAATGTCGCTTTCTCCCATATTGAATGCTCTTTTCTCGCACTCTGTTCACTCGTGAGAGAGACTATCTCTGTAGTTGCGATCACTTACGTTCTCCAAGCATATAATAAGGCTCCGCCTATGCCCACTCGCAAATGTGTGTTCACTCAAATTTTGTAAGCAACAATCTAGTGGGCAAATGCACATGCATACTTCTATACATACATAAATGAGCATATTAGACCGCTGACACTGCTCATTGGATGGTTTGTTCTTGTACATACATACTTACAATGATATAGATATTGAAAGCAATCCCGTATTATGAATTAGTTAACTCACTACATAACAAACACTTGTAAGAAAAAAACAGTGAAGAAGATCGTTGCCGTTTTCTATTGTGCGCTTCGTGTGGATCCAAAACATTTTTTATATAGCGATTTTTATGTTTCTGCTCTCAAACTTTATTAAAGACAATCCTTGTACTTCTTTCGAATGTCCCTTAAATCAATATTTTGTTTTTTACTTTTTTATTTCTTTAAAGCTTGAAATGTGAATTTTTGAATTTATGCTATTTTCACCTGTTAAAACACAGTCTGATTGATATTGGACTGAACTAATTATTCCTTGCGATAATAATATAAAGTTTAGTATAAAGATATTATTATATTTGCATTAAAATGAAAGTTGAAGAGGTCTGTTGAGATTTTGAAAATACTTTTATAATGGCACTGTTATAGAAGTCTTGGACAGTCGATTTTTAAAAGTTTCTCTTCAAACGAATTTTTCACAAGCAACATCATTCGCCGTGGAAAGGAACAATTAATAAACACTAAATGATTGGTCTGGAACATAAGGTGCATGTAAAAGAACCCTCCAAACAAGCTCCCGAAATTTATATCGAGTCTTTATCAATATCTCTTCTCCTATTGTCTGACCGCTTGGCCACCGTTTGCGCAGTCTCGCTGCGATTCTACTACTTGACGTTTTCGTTAATGAACCACTTTTCATCAACAGTAGATGGTTACTCAAGAAATGTATTGATTTGGTTACGATTCTGCCGCGAGTCGCAGATGGAAAATCGGTCGATGAAGTTTTGCGTAAACTGGTGTGACACCCATCAATGCTTCATCATAAAAAATATCGATCGCACTTATTCAGCACGAGATACAAATTACTGAATTCGTCTCTTTGAAAATGAACGGTTTTTTTCTATTAGAACTACTATTTTTCAAATATATGAGACTCAAACCTTCTATTTGTACTTCAAGGAGAAATTGATGGGAATAACAATAAAAATCTTAAATTTACCGTTATGTTTTTCGCTCAAAATTTTTGGAACTCTATTTGCTGCTGTACTAAATTTGTAGTTGTGCAATTGAAACACTTTTAATGTTACCCAAAACATGACAAGCGTTACTGAGTACAAGGCGCATAAAGTGAGACAGCTAATTAGACACATTTGAAAAGACGAAATATTCGACACATTATGCTATTTGTGTAATAATATCACCGATTTTTAGTAGGTATATACGTACTTTGTATTTAAAATTTTTTTTCTTTAATATTTTTATTCGGGAAAATCAGCAGCTGTACTCTTGCCATGCGCCTGTCAGTTTTTGACCTTCATTCTTAGAAAATGACCTTCATTCATTCAACGATAAATTCAATTCAAACATATAGTCACACTGTTTTTCTCATTATGAATCGTTGTTAATAAAGACGGTGGACGACCGAACGGCTGCTGGCATACCATTATAGTTAAGTGGTAAACTGGATATTAGAAACTAAATTCTCGATCTACAATAGCTAAATTACATTAGATTATCTTGTAGTCTATGTTTGAGCATTCGTCTGTTTGCACAATTCGGTGAAATATGGCTCACGTCATATAGGCCGAGACCAAGCCCATGATGCGCTTCCGTACTAAAATTCTCAGTATCATCAAATTTGATTTGATTTGAGTTTAATTTCTAGTTTTGTGTGCACTCTTTTGGATTTCGCTTGACTGCACTTTGAGGTCATTGCAATACCTCGATTTCGTCCCACCACCAATCCTTCCATAGTACCAAGGGTTAATCAAGTTTTGTTAAGACATCTAGATTTTACTTAAGTCATCGCTAGCACGAATGGACATTAGTCATCGCGGCGTCTGTTTGAGATATAAACCATGCTATCTCTCGAGTTTAATAAGACAGCTCCATTGTACAAAATATCAGTGAAATCGGTTCAGTAGTTGAGGAGTGTGTCTAGTGTGATATGAAATGTATGTATATATATACAGATTTGATTTATTATTATACTGAAAGAACCTAGACTTTTGAATTGAATTTCAATTTAAAATTAATTTTCAATTTCTTAAGAAATTATTTTCTTTTTATGAAAAAAAAAAACGTTCTATATTTCTATAACTGTATTTATTTTATTTAAGGGCTTTGTACCATTTTTAAAATATTTTTTTTTGTTTTTACTTCAGTAACTAGCAGACCACTCCGGCTTCGCACGGGCTTAAACAAACATTTCAAAAGTTATAAGATGCGAAGATATTGACTTGCACGGAGTCTTTGTGACACCCTCACCCTCACCTGGGAACTATTTCCAGAAAATTGAGATTCTAGCAATAAACATAGCCTATGTTACTCGGGGTGAATGTAGCTTTCCAATGCTGATAGAATTTTTTAAATCGGCACAGTAGTTTTCAAGTTTATTCGTTACAAACATACATACAAATCTTTCCGCTTTATAATAGTAGTATAGATAATAAATTCACCAAAATCCAAAAATTTATTTTAAAGAAGAAAATATTTACGATTAACACAGCCATCAATGCACACAATTTTATAGTAAAAATTTAATTCTTTCAAACGAACTGCACTGGCCCATATCAAAAATAAGAGAATTAATTTTGTAGTTGCCATTAAATCAGAATTTGAAAAATCCCTCACAGAGATGTTTCATTTTTAATTACGAAATATTTAAGATTTCTAAATTTCCTTTCCTTTTCAAATGTTGCATTTAAATACGCAGAACCTACTTAATTGCCTAGCAGCCACATTTTGTATAAAATTTCTGTTAAAATATTTTTTTAAATAAGAGAAAATTTACGGCAAAGAGAAAATATATTTTCGAACACAAGAAAAATATAAAATTATGATAAATTTCTTTTATCGATTGAACATTTTTTTAGTTCTGCGTAGAAATTAAATTTTCATACAATTTTAATTTTTTTCTACCAAAAAAAAAATAATTAATTTAAAAATTATTATTAAATTATATTTTAAGTTTGTTGAAAGAAATTGCCGAACAAATACAAATATGATTAGTAGCTAATTTACAATCGGACACTGAAATTAAAACAGTTACTTTCTGCTTGCACTAAACACTTGTCTGACGCTATAGTTTTATCTTGCAAAAATTCACGACCGAACTGCCGTATTTTTCAACAGTTTGCATTACCTGTCGAACCACTTCCAAAAACAATCACACTTTGGGGAAAACCAACACAAGTGAGTTCGGTATGAAACCAGCCATAGTCACATCTGGAGTCTAGCAGAATAATTGTTCTCTATTTATATAAGAGACGCACGAAAGAAGGGTCATTGGGAATTCAATCACATCGATACTATTTATCGAAAATACAACAACAATAAACGATAATCAATATAAGTAAAATTGCGTATACGCCATCTTGGTTCATTTTCTAAAGAATCAAAAAGCAAGAATAATAACAACGCACAACCATTACATATTCGTAAATATGTTGAGTAAACGATTTAACTTTATTTGTATATTTGATTATTGAAAATGATTACATTCGAAATTCAATTGCCACTCTTCGGCCATACAATGCTTTCTATAAAGTTCAAGTGATCAAACACTTTTGTCATCAGAAAAGGTTCAAAATTGCTAGTCACCGTTGCTACAATTCCAAACAGTTCATGTTTGGGGAAACTTTCTTGAACTTTGTATATTGGCACGCCAGAGGAAGTGATCGGAAGTTCTAAATTCATTGCACATATTTGAAATGACTTCAGGTGAGTACCGGTCTTTTTAAAACATTTAGCGTCTGCTACAATTTCAACTTTTCCGAATGTTCCCGTCAAATCTATAAAAAAGTATAAACTAAAATAAAAGTATATAACAATCAAATTGAAAACTCACCACTCTCTGGATTCACTTGTGATGTATATAAGCACACTGGATACCTTTCGGGAGTGTAACCCACATAACTTTCCAGTTCAATCAAGGCAATGTTGTTAAGGGAGGGTGTTTTTGAAGAGTAGTTGGAATGAATGTGAATAGCCTGAAAAGTCGAAATCAGTTTAAAGATAATTTGTTAAAGTTCTTAACTTATTAATTACCTTTATTCCTCTCTCCACTGAATCCACTTCTACCTTCGTATATTTATCAATTGATACGCAACTTGCTGCCGTTATTAAAAAACGTTTGTCAATTAAAGTGCCTCTGCAAAATTTAGGTTGGTTATCAGAATAATAAAGCCTGAGGGCGGAGTAGGGTATGCCATCAAATGTGGTCTCTCCAATCGATCGCAAATCATTAGTTATTTTTTCACAAGCTTAAACCAAAATAAAATTCCAATAACAATTAGCAACAACAGTATATTTTAGACACCGTTCATAAGATCTACGATTACAAAATAAAGCAGACAATGCAAAACAATACGAAACTCACCAAGTTCTGCTGGCCGTTTCTGCGGGGTGGCAATGTCGCGACTGTAAGAAGAGAGAAATTAAACACATAGTAACGATAGAAAGAGCGATCAAATTGGATGAGTACATAGTAGTTTCTTGCAAGAACTCTTAATTTAAAAGAAGTATACATTAAGCGAGGTTCGATTAACCATGGAAGTACGGACCATTAGGATCCTGCTATTCGAAACTACCAATGTATACACAATCTGTCTTAATTATCCACGAAACCATTCCACAGAATTAATCTAACGGTAAATGAATTCTATTCACTGCCGAAAATTGCTGTGGCCTAGAACATCGAAATTCTTAAGTTTACCGCGTTATTTTCATTATTTAATTGCAAGTGACTTTACTTAGATCGTACTTAGAGTGCTTTAAGCTTAGAAAACTAAAGACTTTCCAATAAGTTGATCTTCATTAAAAGAGTTAGTCTACTTTATGATTACATTAAAATACTTATTATACTACCTTTTGGCAAGTTGGCTGCTTCACTCAACTACTTTCTGATTCAACCGTTGGAATTCCGCTGGCATTCTTAAAAGTAAGGGAAAACATTAACAAATTTTAGTTGTCCATGTTATAAAAAGTTTAAAATAAAATCATATTTATGTTTAATACTACCTTCCTTCTGCAGTTTTTATCGCCTCTGTCAATCTGAAAGTTTCCAAAAATAAAATAAAGTTTTATAATAGATCGTATGAAAATAGTTTGTGACATATAGGTTCAAAATAAAATATTATTTACCGTTGGGTCCACCTTTCCTCCGTTGCTTTGGCTTCCGCGGTCATTCTGGAAATTCGGATTTTTTTGTAAAACAACGGGATATTAGTAGATCAAAATTAAATATTATTCTTCTTTAATCCTACCTTTCTTCCAAAGCATCGATTTTCGCTGACATTCTGCCAATTTTGAAAAAAATAAATAAGACGTGAGTAATTTGAAATTTTTTTTCGGTATGGTATTATTTACCTTTTCAGGGCTTCATCTATAACACTTTGCTTTCTTTCGATTGTTTTAGCCAAAGTTAGGAAACTCTCTATTTCCTTACCCGCGTCCACGAAAATGGTCAAAGACCCATCATCAGCGGAAAGGTCAGAGTCAGCACCCTCCACACTATACGTTTGAAACAGCGCGAAGAAGAGTCCAAACAGTATTTTATAATACAGTCTATTTTCCATTTTACAAAACAACTTTAATTGGCTGGAAATAAAAAAGTTTAAAAATTCTTAATGTATGTATGTATAGTCTTGCCAACGTGAATTTTATTATTTTTATTTATAATTTAAGTTAACTTATTAAAATACAGTGATCGTCCATTATAACGAATCTTATGTTGCACATGGGCGCGGTCTCCAGCTCTTAAATTGTCAAACAAACAGCCACATTGACATTGACAATGATAATTTTCCACGCTCTCAAGAAATGCCGCTGATTATATGCGCCTACCGACGCTCTGTTCCACAATATTATCTTAATAATTTTTCTACATGTAATGCGTTCTTTTGAATTTTAGATTGAGATAAACGCTGGATTCGCGTCCACATTTAAGAGGAGAGTGAGAATGAGTTGAGCGAGTAAGAGTGTCTTGGCTAAGTTATGAATTTTAATGAGCGCGGTTAACCAATCCGTAGCGCTGATTGCTTGAGAGTATGAAACCACAAACAAATCGAATTGACTTTTTATGAAAACGCATTTGCTCTTCTCATTTCTATATGGACACTGCTACTATTATGAACACAACTGTATGTATATGACTAATTAGATACATATGTATGAACACACAGCAGAACACGAAGGAACAGAGTGATCGTCGGAAAAATGCTGATTCATTTGATTTTCATACATATACATATATAAGTATTTGCCAACCAGGTTGTTGCATAACAAAATATTACGTCACACTTTTACATTTTTTTTTGGTTTCCACGATGGATTTTCACAAAACCTAGGACACCAACAAAAGCAATTACGACTTGAAGTAATCACAACACAGCCCTATCTCATTCACTTCATATTCAACTATGTTGATAAACGATCCGATTATTTATATAAAAAACACTCGGATATTTTCGCGTCACATTATTCGAGTCTTTTCACTTTTTCATTATACAATAATCAAATGAGTTTACTTCACGAATTTATAAACCTTTTTCCTTAATATTTACAAGGAATTTAGCTGAGATCTTAAAATGTACTTACCTAATTTGAAGCGAATCTTTCGGTGCACAGCGCAGAAATGAAATTGGGTTCATCTCTGAATCCCTTTATATTTATTAATTGAGAGCGAGATACTCATATATTGACATGAAATTGAAAAAATATATACTCTAACGACAGTATTCTGAATCGGAATTCTCCCAATCGCACACAAAGAACGTATAGAAAGCTGGGCGATATCAAGGAGGGGAAAGAAACTCTGTAATGGAAATTTAGTAGTAGTGAAATATATACTCAGATGTCAATTAAAATATACACTCAGCACATTTGTTTTCAATTATTTGTGTCACTCTTACTTTGTTGTTGTATATAAAATATAAAATTCCATATAAATTGTACGAGTGAGCAGAACAGAGCTCACCACAGTTTTATTTTCTCGCAACATGTTGCTCAAAAATTGTACATATAGTATACTTAGTTTTGATGTTTGTTATTAACGGAAGAGTGTTCAAAAGATAAAGTTTTGGATTAAAACATTTGATTATAATAGGACGAAATAAGTGAAAACAGTAGATAATCAAACAGTAGGTACATAAGTGGAGCAACATTCTTTGGATCCAAAGTAAGAGTGAGAGTTTCTGCTATTTCTGCTTGAAGTAATCACATCACATCCATATAATTCACTTCATTTTCACATATGTTGATAAACGATACGATTATTTCTATAAAAAATACTCGAATATTTTCACGACACATTCTTCGAGTCTTTTCACTTTTTCATTATACAATAATCAAATGAGTTTACTTCACGAATTTATAAAACTTTTGCCTTAATATTTACAAGGAATTTAGCTGACATCTGCAAGTGTACTTACATAATTGGAAGCGAATCTTTCGGTGTACAGCGTAGAAATGAAATTGGGTTCATCTCTGAATCCCTTTATATTTAATCATTGAGAGTGTTTTACATATATATTGGCAGGAAGTTAAAACAAGTAAGGAAAGGCTAAGTTCGGGTGCAACCGAACATTTTATACTCTCGGCACTCTTAGGCACTGAGTTCTTCATGTTCGATATCAGGGGCCTTGAAAAGTCATGGTCCGATTTTGACATTTTTACCACAAGTGATGTCACAGCTCAAATACAGTATTTGTGTAAAGTTTTATTTCACTATCTTCATTTGTTCCTAATGTATATATGTATTATAAAGTGAACGAATCAGAAGGATACAAAATTGAGTTGTATGGGAAGTAGACGTGGTTGTGAGCTAATTTCGCCCATTTTTCACCCGTGTCATCAGGGTGTCAAGAAGGTGTTATATACCGAATTTCATTGAAATCGGTCGAATAGTTCTTGAGATATGGTTTTTGACCCATAAGTGGGCGACGCCATGCCCGTTTTCCATTTTGTAAAAAAATCTGAGTGCAGCTTCCTTCTGCCATTTCTTATGTAAAATTTGGTGTTTCTGACATTTTGCGTTAGTGAGTTAACGCACTTTTAGTAATTTTCAACTTAACCTTTGTATGGGAGGCGGGCGTGGTTATTATCCGATTTCATTCATTTTAGGACTGTATAAGGAAACGGATAAAGGAAACGACTGCTGCAAGTTTGGTTTATATAGCTTTATTGGTTTGCAAGATATATACAAAGAACCTATTTGGGGGCGGGGTCACGCCCACTTTTCCAAAAAAATTACATCCAAATGTGCTTCTCCCTAATGCGATCCTATGTTCCAAATTTCATAAATTTAACTTTATTTATGGCTTAGTTATGACACTGTATAGGTTTTCGGTTTCCGCCATTTTGTGGGCGTGGCAGTGGACCGATTTTGTCCGATTTTGTCCTCCTGAGGGTGCCAAGGAACATGTATTACAAGTTTTTTTAAGATATCTTAATTTTTACTCAAGTTTTCGCTTGCACGGACAGACGGACGAACGGACAGACATCCGGATTTCAAATCCACTCGTCATCCTGATCATTTATATATATATAACCCCATATCTAACTCTTATATTTCTTGGTGACACAAACAACCGTTATGTGAACAAAACTATAATACTCTGTGCAACAGGTTGCGAGAGTATAAATATAATGAATAGAGAGACTTAGCCACTCTACGACATTATTCTGAATCGGAATACTTCCAATCGCACACAAAGAACATATAGAAAGCTGGGCGAAATCAAGGAGGGGAAACTCTGTAATGGAAATTAGTAGTGTCAGAGCAATGAAATATATACTCAGATGTCAATTAAAATATACACTCAGCACATTTGTTTTCAATTATTTGTGGCACTCTTACTTTGTTGTTTTTGTTTTTTTTTGTTTTAAAATTTTATATAAATTCTACGAATGATCAGAACAGAGATCATCACAGTTTTATTCTCTCGCAAGATGTTGCTCAGAAATTGGACAAATGGACATATATATACACATATACCTCCCATACATAGTTTTGATGATAGTTATTAACGGAAGAGTGTTCAAAGGACGACATAATTGAAAACAATAGAAATTATATTGTATATATAGTACATACGAGGAGCAACTTTGGATATAACTAAGAGTGAGTGTTTCTCCTCTTTGTTTCTCACGTGTTTGTAATCTAGTGATTCAACCAAGTCATTACCAGCGAGTGCTTCGCTCATCTTTACGCATAGGTATATATATTTACATATGTATATATATAATGAAATTCCCGAAAACGGTCAGACCTCATAACAGCACAGCTCCCCCATAGCTGAACAAACAGACTGTTCAACTGCCAATACTATTTTCCATTTGGACCGTACCTTAGCAAGGATCAGAAAGAAGGATTTTAGAAAAGTTTTACCATTCCTAATGGTTATTATCTTCTATCGAATGTCATTGTATCGGCCATTAACTGTTCTAAAAAATTCAAAAAATGTTGATACACGCAGGTGGTGTTATTGCGTTAGGTTATCAACTCCAGTAATCTGAGGAAAATCTATCACATCGAGAGTATTTATCGAAAATACAACAACAATAAACGATAATGAATATAAGCGAAGTTGCGTATACGCCATCGTCGTTCATTTTCTTAACGAAGCAAAAAGCACCAATAATAACAACGCACAACTTTTACATATTTGTAAATATGTTGAATAAACGGTTCAACTTTATTTGTATATTTGATTATTGAAAATTATTACATTCGAAATTCAATTGCCACTCTTCGGCCATACAATGCTTTCTATAAAGTCCAAGTGATCAAACACTTTTGTTATCACATAAGGTGCAAAATTGAGAGATCTCGTTGCTACAAATCCAAAAAATTTATGTTTGGGGAAATTTTCTTGAACTTCGTATATTAGCCAGCCAGTGAAAGTATACGAAGATTCCAAATTCTTTGCACATATTTGAAAAGGCTTCAGACGAGTACCGGTCTCATTAAAACATTCAGCGTCAGTTACAATCTGAACTCTCCCTTTTAATCCCGTCAAATCTATAAAAATATATACAATAAAATAAAAGTAGATACAAATCAAATACAAAACTCACAACGCTCTGGATTCACTTGGGATGCATATAAGCACACTGGATACCTTTTGGAGGTGTAATCCACATCACTTTCCAGTTCAATCAAAGCAATATTGTTAAGGGAAGGTGTTTCTGAAGAGAAATTGGGATGTATGTGAATTGCCTGAAAAGTCGAAATCAGTTTAAAGATAGTTTGCTAAAAATCTTAACTTCATAATTACCTTTATTTCCTTATGCACTGAATCCAATGCTACCTTCGTAAAATTGTCAGTTGATGCGCAACTTGCTTTAGTTATAAAAAAACGTTTGTCAGCTAAAGTGCCAGAGCACCATTTCAAATTGTTTTCAGAATTATAAAGCATGATGGTGGAGCCGGGTATCTTATCAAATCTGGTCCCTCCAATCGATCGCAAATCATTAGTTATTTTTTCACAAGCTTAAATCAAATTAAAATTCCATTAATAATTAGCAACAACAGTATGTTTTAGACACCGTTCATAAGATCTAAGCTTACAAGAATAAGCAGGCAATGCAAAACAATGCGAAACTCACCAAGTTCTGCTGGGCGTTTCTGAGGTGTGGCAACATCTGTTCTGTAAGTAGAGAGAAATTTAACAAATAGTAACGAAAGAATAGGGTGCGTGAGTAGTAGTTTCTTGCAAGTAATGTTATTTTACATAAAGTCTTCATTAATCGAAGTTCGATTAACCATTTTTTGGATGTGCGGGCCATTAGAATCCTGCTCTTTAACTACCTGTGTAAAAAATATCCGTATTAGTCAGCCACTAAAACATTCTACAGAATTCATCTAACGGATTATAAGCTTTATTTACTGCCGAAAATTGCTGTGGTACTACAACATCGAAATTCTTAAGTTTACCGCGTCATTTTCCTTATTAATTGCGAGTGTTTTTACTAAGAGCTTACTTAGAGTGCTTTAAGCTTAGAAAACAGACTTTACAATAAATTGATCTTCATTAAAAGAGTTAGTCGACTTTATAATTACTTTAAAACGCTTATTTTACTACCTTTTGGCAAGCTGGTTGGTTAACTCAACTACTTTCTGATTCAACCGTGTAATTTCCGCAGACATTCTAAAAAATAAGGAGAAATTAACAAATTTTGTTATAATAATGTTAAAAACGAAATCGTTTTCATGATTAATGCTACCTTCCTTCCGATGTTTTAATTGCATCTGCCAATCTAAAAATTTCCAAAAATAAAACAAGAGTTAGTAGTAGAGCTCATAGAAAGTTGGTGATACTTAAGTTCAAAATAAAATATTAAGTATCTACCGTTGATTCCACCTCTCTTCGGCTGCTTTGGCTTCCGCGGTCATTCTGGAAATTCCGATTTTTTGTAAAACAAAGGTTAGTAGTAGATCATATGAAAATAGTTATATAGGTGCTATTTAACCCTTTATAGCATCATGTGACAGATATGTTACAAACCCTTTTAGAGGGTACAAAACGTAGGAAAATTAATTTTTCCCTTTCTAGTATGATATTGCAGCACTATCACGCTCCGTATTTTTCAATTTTAAAATTCTCTGGTTTTTTATGTATTGGCATTACTTATAAAACGGTACTTTCTTTTTCGCTGTGGTAAAGTTAGTGAATGCACGTGCTTGCAATTACCGAAAAGATAAAAATAAGAAAATTTTCAGTGTTTTAATAAAATATTTAGTGGAAAAGTCCAGGTAAGTTCACTATTATGTTTAATTTCTATAAGATAATACGAAAAATGTTCACTAATACAATATATAGTGAAGTTTAGGTTTGTACCATTTCTGTAACATTGAGTAATAAGGGTTCGTCTCGCTCGTCTATTTTTTCACTTTTTAGACCTTGCAATGTCTAATGCTTGGCTCTTATACAAAAGAGCTCATAAAGAAAAAAATTAGAGGGCAAGTTGTCATCTGCTGATTTTCGTTTAGAAGGTGTCACGGTGTTGTGCAAATTAGGTACAAAGTCCCCTATGAAACGAAGAGGAATTGAAGCGGAGATACAATCTTAAAAGCATAAGGACCCAGCCCAACATGTTCCTCCTATGGCAGTTAGGCAAGTTCAAGTTGGACACTGGCCGGTATGGGCAGAAAAACGAATTCGTTACAAGCGTCCAGGATGTGTTGGAGTATCACAAACGGTATGTGAAAAATGTGGTGTGGCTTTATGCTACAACAAGGAAAACAACTGTTTCAAAGAATTTCACATTTCTTAAAAAACATGTAAATATTCACGAAATACAAATATTATTATTTAATGAGCTTAGAGACGTTTTTACATAACGTGACATATCTGTCACATACCCTTTTTTGTTGTTTTTCACCCAAATAAAAAAAAAATGTTTAAACTATAAAACACGTATTTCATTTATATCCGAAATCTATTAGAAACGATACAGTTTTTCCGTTTTTACTTAGTTGAGTTATAAAGGGTTAAGTTCAAAATAGCAGTAGGTTTTGTAAAAATTGTGGTTTAGCTTTAAAATTTAAGTAAGTTATTATTCGTGTTTAATCTTACCTTTCTTTTAATGCTTTTATTTCCGAAGACAGGCTGAAATTTTTGAAAATTTTCTTAGTGATATAATATTTTTTTTATTTCGGATTGGTTCTATTTACCTTTTCAGTGCATCATCTATTAGACCTTGCTTTTCTTCAATTGTTTTGGCCAAAGTTAAAAAACTGTCTATATCCTTTCCCGCGTCCACATAAATTGTTAAAGACCCCTCATCTGGGTCAGCCCCCTTCGTGCTCGTTGCGTGGAGCAGCGCGAAGAAAAGTCCAAATAATATCAGACTATTTTTCATTTTTCAGAAATTCAAATAGCTGTGAATAGAATAATTAGAGAGAAGTGTTCTTAATATATTTAATATTGTTATAACCGGAGTACACTCGGATATCTGGTTCTCATAAGTATGTCGACTACATTGCATTTATTTGCAGTAAGTCCAATATGGACGCACTTTAGCGAAAATCACGACAATCTTGCCGCTTAGCATAATTTACATATAACAACAGCGATTTGGTTGGTGTAACTCCTAGCCAGTGCACGCTGTGATAAATATTAATGATATACACACTTTTAAGTTGCCGACTACCGTATTTATAAATATGTACATATATATTGTGGTTTACGTGCGAGAGAGTCCGCATACTTGCAATGGTCCACACTTTCAAATATGTAGTTGTGAAAAGATATGTACACATATTTTATAAATTAAATAAATAAACAATAAAAAAGTAAATAATTGATAAATCGCGTAGGTTATATGTCCGTTATTTTGTCAAGTTCCATTATACTGTTAGAAGAGTTTGTGTCGGGTTTTGAGCCGATTGCAATATCTTTATCTTTCTTGTTTTGATATTTTTTTTTCGTTTTTTTAACAACTCCAGTTGTGATAGTCGTTAACTGCTCCATATTAAAATTATTGGAATAGGAAAAGGATGGTTCCTGAGGAGAACTAGAGCTCAGTTTATAAAATTTGAGTGTCACATATTATTGTTTTTATATGTTTATATTAGTTGTCCTTCCACTCTGAAGGGCCTATGGGTGGTGAATCGCAGAGTTGCACATCTATACTAATATTATAAAGAGGAAAGGTTTGTTTTTTTGTTTGTTTGTCTCGAATAGGCTCCGAAACTACTGAACCGATTTGAAAAATTCTTTCACCGTTGGAATGCTATACTATCCCTGAGTGACATAGGCTATATTTAGTTAAAAAAATAGTTATAATGAACCGGAGTGTAAGCCCATAAGTAAAAATAACTGTTTATATAATATTTCTTCCACACTGAATTCAAACTATGCACATTTGCTTAATACATTCAGTCGAATATATATATATATATATATATATATATATATATGATATTATATGATATTATATATATATATATATGATATTATATATCCACCAGAGCGCGCCACTCATTCCTCCTTTTTGCTTTTTGGCGCCAACTGGAAACACCAAGTGAAGCCAGGTCACTTTGCACTTGGTCTTTCCACCGGAGTGGAGGTCGTCCTCTTCCGCGGCTTCCTCCAGCGGGTACTGCATCGAATACTTTCAGAGCTGGAGTGTTTTCTTCCATCCGTACAACATGACCTAGCCAGCGTAGCCGCTGTGTTTTTTATTCGCTGAACTATGTCAATGTCGTCGTATAAATCGTACTGCTCATCGTTCCATCGTCTGCGGTATTCGCCGTTGCCAATGTTTAGAGGACCATAAATCTTGCGCAAAACCTTTCTCTCGAAAACCCCAAGAGTCGTCTCATCGGATGTTGTCATCGTCCACGCTTCAGCGCCATACATCAGGACGGGCATAATGAGCGACTTATAGAGTTTGATTTTGGTTCGTCGAGAGAGGACTTTACTTTTCAATTGCCTACTCAGTCAAAAGTAGCACCTGTTGGCAAGAGTGATTCTGCGTTGGATTTCAAGGCTGACATTGTTGATGTTGTTAATGCTGGTTCCCAGATAAACGAAATTATCTACAACTTCAAAGTTATGACTGTCAACAGTGACGTGGGAGCCAAGACGCGAGTGCGCTGACTGTTTGTTTGATGACAGGAGATATTTCGTCTTGTCCTCATTCACCACCAGACCCATACGCTTCGCTTCTTTATCTAGTCTGGAAAACGCAGAACAAACGGCGCGGTTGTTGCTTCCGATGATATCAATATCATCGGCATACGCCAGGAGCTGTACACTCTTGTAGAAGATTGTACCCTCTCTATTTAGCTCTGCAGCTCCTATTATTTTTTCCAGCAATAGATTGAAGAAGTCGCACGATAGTGAGTCACCCTGTCTGAAGCCTCGTTTGGTATCGAACGGCTCGGAGAGGTCCTTCCCGATCCTGACGGAGCTTTTGGTGTTGCTCAACGTCAGCTTACATAGCCGTATTAGTTTTGCAGGGATACCAAATTCAGACTTCGCGGCATAAAGGCAGCTCCTTTTCGTGCTATCGAAGGCAGCTTTAAAATCGATAAAAAGATGGTGAGTATCGATTCTTCTCTCTCGGGTCTTTTCCAAGATTTGGCGCATGGTGAATATCTGGTCCATTGTAGATTTTCCAGGTCTAAAGCCACACTGATAAGGTCCAATCAGTTCGTTGACGGTGGGCTTTAGACTTTCACACAATACGCTCGACAAAACCTTATATGCGATATTGAGGAGACTTTTGCCACGGTAGTTAGCGCAGATTGTGGGGTCTCCCTTCTTATGGATTGGGCAGAGCACATTAAGATTCCAATCGTCAGGCATGCTTTCTTCCGACCATATTCTACAAAGAAGCTGATGCATGCACCTTATCAGTTCTTCGCCGCCGTATTTGAATAGCTCGGCCGGTAATCCATCGGGCCCCGCCGCTTTGTTGTTCTTCAAGCGGGTAATTGCTATTCGAATTTCTTCATGGTCGGGTAATGGAACATCTATTCCATCGTCATCGATTGGGGAATCGGGTTCGCCATCTCCTGGTGTTGTACTTTCTCTGCCATTGAGCAGGTCGGAGAAGTATTCCCTCCATAATCCCAGTATGCTCTGGACATCCGTTACCAGATTACCTCCTCGGTCCCTACATGATAATGCTCCGGTCTTGAAACCTTCTGTAAATCGCCTCATCTTTTCATAAAATTTTCGAGCGTTACCCATGTCGGCCAGCTTTTCAAGCTTTTCATACTCACGCATTTCGGCCTCTTTCTTTTTACGTCTGCAAATGCGTCTCGCTTCCCTCTTCAGTTCGATCGCAACGTTGCGAGGTAGGCAGTCTGTTTTCTCTCCACTGCGGAACGACAATTCTCATCGTACCAACTGTTTTTTTGGCGTTGCCGGAGACCAATTGTTTCGGCTGCAGCGGTATGCAATGAGTTTGAGATGCCGTTCCACAGCTCCCTTATATCGAGATGCTGATGAGTGCTCTCAGAGAGCAAGAGTGCAAGTCGAGTAGAAAATCGTTCGGCTGTCGGTTGTGATTGCAGCTTTTCGACGTCGAACCTTCCTTGTGTTTGGTGACGGGCGTTCTTTGCTGCACAGAGGCGAGTGCGTATCTTTGCTGCTACTAGATAATGGTCCGAGTCAATGTTTGGTCCTCGGAGCGTACGCACGTCTAAAACACTGGAGACATGTCTTCCGTCTATCACAACGTGATCGATTTGATTGCGCGTGTTTCGATCAGGGGACAGCCACGTTGCTTGATGATTTTTTTTATGCTGGAATCTGGTACTAGAGACAACCATATTTCGGGCCCCAGCGAAGTCGATCAGCCTCAGGCCGTTTGGCGATGTTTCGTCATGAAGGCTGAATTTTCCAACTGTTATGCCAAAGACACTTTCTTTACCCACCTTAGTGTTGAAATCGCCAAGCACGATTTTGACATCGTGGCGGGGGCAGCGCTCATAGGTGCATTCTAGGCGCTCATAGAAAGCATCTTTGGTCACATCGTCCTTCTCTTCCGTTGGGGCGTGGGCGCAAATCAGCGATATGTTGCAGAACCTCGCTTTGATGCGGATTGTGGCAAGACGTTCATCCACCGGGGTGAATTCCAGGACTCGGCGACGTAGTCTCTCTCCTACCACAAATCCAACACCAAATTTGCGCTCCTTTATATGGCCGTTGTAGTAGATGTCACAAGGACCCACCTTCTTCCGTCCTTGTCCCACCTCTTGGACGGCGGTGAAGTCAGCCTTTAGTTGTATGAGGACATCAACCAGCTGGGCAGAGGCACCTTCCCAATTAAAGTCCGGACATTTCAGGTGCATGCCCTCAAATCATGATCCTTAGTACGTTTGCAGGGGTCGTCATCAAAAGGGGGGTTTCTCATCCGAGGCTCGGTGTTTGTTTTCATTGGGGAGGTTTTTTTATGTGGTGGGTCCCAAGCCCTACGCACAACCGCAGAAGCGGGCTTCGCCTTCTCACTTTAGCTCGCCTCCAAACGGATGTCTGTTAGCTACACAGGGGATACTTGGTCTAAAACCGGAAGTCGTGAGCTGCTTGAGTCATATGCAAAAGAATCGTTCCTGGCCACTCCCAAGTGAATGGCAATCAGAAACATTCCTCACTTGCGTGAACTTCTACATATGACCCCATCCCCCATTAGGAGCAAGTCAACCATTTATGTGCGTTGAGATTTTTATATGCACCTCTTTGAACGATTTATACCAATCGTAAACTTGAGTTTTCGACATGATTAAATCACCAAACGTTTTTTCAGCATTTCCAACGTTTTGGCACAAGAAATTTCGTTTGGAACTCAAAATTTCACACAAACTCTTGGTTCAATATTTTTATCCATTTAGTAAAATGAGACTTTATTTGACAGAGTAATTCACACCGAAGCTAACTGCACAAATGTATATATGTATATTCACAATACTTCTTCACTCACTTTGCTATTTTGATTAATTTCCAATTTTTTAGTATATGAAATATTCACCGAACACAAATACAAGCACCATTCTCTTCTTTATGATTACTTACCAAATCTTGTGAGGCACAGTGCAGTAATAAGACTGATTTTGTCTTTGGATCCCTATATATAGTCACTAAGAGAGAATTACAAATGCATATTTGCATAAAATCATTTTGTTGTTGAGAGTTAAGCAAACATTATTGCAGTTATAATGAGTAGAGTGGAAACAGCCACTCTACCGACTGTATTTGAAATTTGAATATTCTTGATCGCACACAAAGAACATATGCTAAATATGTCACAATGAGCGAATGCTTCTCAATTCTAGTAGGCACGAGAGGAATCGTGAATGTGTAGGTGAGCACGATGGTAAACATACCCAATGAGAACTTTGCATTATTATATTTTTATACTCTCGCAACAAAGTTGCTAAAGAGAGTATTATAGTTTTGTTCACTTAACGATTGTTTGTGTCACCAAGAAATAAAAGAGTTAGATATGCTGTTATATATATATAAATGAACAGGATGACGAGTGGAGTTGAAATCCGGACGTCTGTCCCTCTCTTCGTCCGTCCGTGCATCGGGTAACTTGTGTAGAAATTGAGATATCTTAATGAAACTTGGAACACATGTTCCTTAGGACATGAGAGGGATGCTTTCGAAAAAAAAAATGGCAAAAACCAAAAACTTATAACGTGTCATAACTAAGCCATAAATAAAATTATAAAGGTAAAATTTGAAAAAAAAAACGATCGCACTAGGAAAGGGCATATTTGGATGTAATTTTTTTATTATTATTTGGTTATTTGTATATATCTCGCGAACCAATGAAGCTATATAAAACAAACTTTTTGAAGTTGGTTCTCTTACGTACCCCACTACACACCATGAAAATAGTCGAAATCGGATAATAACCACGCCCACCTCCCATACAAAGATTATGTTGAAAATGACTAAAAGTCTCTACCAAAAACGGTTAAAATCGGGTCATAACTTCCCCAAGATCCCGTATACCTAATTATAGGTAATATACAATTAAATGAGCCTATAGTCTTCGATATATTGTATCTTGGTGGTGACTAGTGAAATCGGTTCAGGAATTACACCAGTTTCCATATAATATTTATGGTGATTTTAGTTATTCTATTGAACTTTATGCCGAATATATGGGTCGAATTGTGTTAAAATTAATGTTCTTTATAAATTTACATCAGTACATTGAACATGTTGAACATGTTTTTTTACATGTTGTACCACTTTAACAACAGGTCCGATAACATGCGTTCAGTGGATATTATACAAACGTCAACTGGTTGCTTGCAAATCCTTTTTGATACTAAATTAAACCTTCCAACAGATCTTCACATCTTCATTTAATAAAGTTTCAGAGAGCGTAATTTATTTGTAATAGGTCGGCTTCGCATTCAACTCGGCATGACATCAATGAACTTATAGAATGATTTTTTTTTATTTTATAAAGTCAAAGCGCACAATAATCACTAAGAATATACAGAGAAGGTGATAATTTAAAACAACATAAATGCTTTTGAATTTTACAGTATTATACGCCCTTATCGCCACTGCCGTGATTTGCTTGGTAATGCTTGTTTATGAATTTCTTGGCGGAGTTAAAAAAATACAAATCGTATAATTCCAATTGAACTGATAATATATTTAAAAGAAAGACTTGCATGATATATGTATACGGATACACTGGCTGATACTGTTAGCACATACATATACCCTCCTCTGAAGAGCTCATATATGTAAATATGTATATTATGTTGATTCATTCCACTACGCTTTTTTTCAAATGAATATTTTCTTATTTTTCACATAATATAACACAATTTAATAAAAAATAAACTAAATTTAATTAAAATAAATAAAAACTAAAAATAATTCAAATAAATATCTGTGAATGAATGATTATTTGTATGTTTGTATGTATGTGTCTTAAAAATATCAGAGATGCGTCAATAATTAGGCGAAACATAAGTTTTATAACGATGAAAATTTTAGAGCTGAGCCAAGATATCATCTCGCAAAAGAAGAGAGAAGACAATGATTGATTACGAAAATCAAGATGTCTACAATCTTCATACTAGAAGATCAATTCGCTACTAATTATGCTCTCGCAACAAAGTGGCTAAAGAGAGTATTATAGTTTTGTTCATATAACGGTCGGTTGTAAGCCCTAAAACTAAACGAGTTAGATATAGGGTTATATATACAAAAATTATCAGGGTGAGGAGTAAAGTTCAAATCCGGATGTCTGTCTGTCCGTCCGTCCGTGCAAACTGTAACTTGAGTAAAAATTGAGATATCTTGATGAAACTTGGAAGACGTAAACCTGACCTTAAATTTCATTATAAAGATGGTACCGAAGAACTGCGCTCAAAATGGTATACACAATTTTAAATGGGCGTGGTTCCACCCACTTATGGGCCAAAAACCATATCTCCGAAACTACTCGACCAATTTGTGGTATGATATGTTGCGAAAATAGTGCAAATCGGTTCACAACCACGCCAACTTCCCATATTCCAGAACTTTGTAGTCAATCTGAATAGTTTACTTTACAATATTTAATGTAAGCACTAGTGAAAATATCGGAACAGAACTTTGCAAAAATACTGCATTTAAAGAGTGGCATCGCCCTTCTAAAAATCGTCGAAATCGGTCCATAAGTTTTCAAGACCCTATATATCGAATATGAGGACCTCAGTGCTTCTAACAATTTTTTTACCGAAAATATAGGTAAGTCTCTCAGTTATTTTGAAGAAATTCAGAGGGAATATTCTACTTCTAATAATGTGTCTCCGTGCCAAAAATTATTGAAATCGGGACATAACTTCCCTATCTCCCACATAACTAATATTAGGGTTTTCAAAACTTCAATGGACTTTATACTATATATATGCCGAATATATGGGTCAAATTGTTTGTTATATTAATAAAATTAGATAAATAAATTGCGAGAATATGAAATGTTCGGTTGCACTCGAACTCAGCCTTTCCTTACTTGTTGTCTATAATGCAGTTGCAACATTTGGCAGGATCTTTTTCTGCTTTGGTGCATTTAGTTGTAGGATGTTTACCTCCACATTTCACACAACACGATGGTCTTTGGTATGTTGACGATGGTAATGAAGATTCCGAATACGGCAACGCCATCAAGCGAAAGTCAAAAAGTCAACCTGAAGCACATAATCGTACACTATCCACTTTGCGTGATATACAGGATTCATTAACATCCTTTAGTGGGTCGGGTTCTCCTTTAGTCGAGGAATGGTTAGAAGATTTCATTGAAAATGCAGAAGCAGTTAACTGGAACGCATTATAAATGTTTATATATGCTAAACAGTTACTAAAAGGTGCAGCAAAACTATTTATACGCAGCCAACGGGGCGTTAGTAATTGACAGCCAGAGTTTGGTAAGGTAGTGTCACCCATTGAGGTACACCGTATGTTACGAAATCGTAGAAAACGGCAAAATGAAGATTTTAAAGAATATCTGTATAGTCTCATAGAAATAGGTAAGCAGATTAGCATAGATGCTATAAGTCTAATTGAATATTTCATAGACGGTATTCGTGATACGCGACAGCAAAAACATTATTCGATTTAAAAGAGAAAATACGGGTTTACGAAAAAGTTCGGGCTGGCCGCCAGCAAGCGACTAGTTTTGAACAATCCAGAATCAAAGAAATTAATTCGTAAAATCAAGGCGGACAAAAAGAAGTGATCAAACGTTGTTTTAAATGCGGCCATAATTCTCATTTAGCAAAGGATTGTAAGCAGACACTATTTAAATGTTTTAAATGGGGACAACCGGGACATATTGCAGCAAATTGTCCAGGTACAAACTCACGTTCAAAACGGAAACCGGTAGAGTAAATACAATAACAAATCAATTGGTTCAAAAAACCCAGGAAATTGGAAGATGTATTTTTAAAAACTTGACTTATAATCGTGTAACCTTTTCGGCTTTAATCGACACTGGATGCGATATCTGTTTAATACGATATGATACTATATTAATTTTGGGCGGAAATATATAATTAAACAACGATAAGCGGTGCTTAAGGGGTATTAGCGGTAGTGTGCTTTACACATTGGGTAGTTTTACTATTCTGGTTCATGTCGACGAGTTAGAAATTGATGTAACTTTTCATGTGGTTAGAGAACGAGATATGGAATATGCGGCAATCATTGGCAATAACATCCTTAAACAAGTATAATTAATTGTTTCAGAAGATTTGGTAGAATTTAAACAGAAGTGCATAGTAAATGGAATTTTTTTGTTAGAAAAAATTGACACGAGATTGCAAGATATTGAAGAAAAGAAAAATCTGAATAATGGACTATTGGAAGAATTTAGAGACTTTTCCCTAATAGCCGGAAATGATAAAACAACTGAACCAGATATAGGCTTTGAACGCAACAACTCTTGACTTAGTTAACGGATTTTTTCACGTGCCGTTATACTTTATTCGTAACCTCCAATGACAAGTTCGAATTTTGTTATGTTCCATTTGGAATTTCTAATTCACCGGCGGTATTTTCACGATTTATTTTTGCGGCTCTGAGAGACATGATACAAGACGGAACAGTTGTGGTTTATATGGATGATCTTATTATTCCCTAAGGATGTATATGAAGGTATTCGTAAACTTAAGGTAGGGCTTCAGAATATAACATGAAAATTAAATGGAGTAAATGTAGATTCTTGGTACAAAAGGTGGACTTTCTAGGTTATTATAACGGTTGTTTGTGTCACCAAGAAATATAAGAGTTAGATATGGGGTTATATATACATAAATGATCAGGATGACGAGTGGATTTGAAATCCGGATGTCTGTCCGTCTGTCCGTGCAAGCGATTACTTGAGTAAAAATTAAGATATCTTAATGAAACTTGGTACACATGTTCCTTGGCACCCTGAGGATGCTTTCGAAAATGGGCAAAATCGGTCCACTGCCACGCCCACAAAATGGCGGAAACCGAAAACCTATACAGTGTCATAACTAAGCCATAAATAAAGTTATGAAAATGAAATTTGGAACATAGGATCCCATTAGGGAGGGGCACATTTGGATGTAATTGTTTTTGAAAAGTGGGCGTGACCCCGCCCCCAAATAGGTTTTTTGTACATATCTTGGAAACCAATAGACCTATATAAACCAAGCTTTCTGCAGTCGTTCAAAATCCAAAAATGAAAGAAATCGGATAATGAACACGCCCACCTCCCATACAAAGATTAGGTTGAAAATTACTAAAAGTGCGTTAACTCACTAACGAAAAACAGAAGGAAGCTGCACTGAGATTTTTTTACAAAATGGAAAATGGGCGTGGCGTCGCACACTTATGGGTCAAAAACCATATCTCAGGAACTACTGGACAGATTTCAATGAAATTCGGTATATAATATTTTTTTGACACCCTGATGACACGTGTGAAAAATGGTTCACAACCACGACAACTTCCCATATAACTCATTTTTGAATTTCATCTTATTCCTTCACTTTATAATATATACATTAGGAACCAATGAAGATAGCGGAATAAAACATTACACAAATACTGTATTTGAGCTGTGACATCACTTGTGGAAAAATGGTCAAAATCGAACCATGACTTTTCAAGGCCCCTGATATCGAACATGAAGAACTCAGTGCCTAAGGGTAATTTTTCCCCGAAAATATACTTAGGTAAATCCCTCAGATATTTTAATGTAATTATTCCCTCTGAATTTTTTTCTTATAACAGTTTCTCTCTGTACCTGAAATGGTAAAAATCGGGTCATAACTTGCCCCAGATCCCATATACCTAATTATAAGTAATATTAAATTAAGTGAGCGTATAGTCTTCATTGTATTTTGGTGGTGAAAAAGAGTGAAATCGGTTTAGGAATTACCTTAGTCCCCATATACTATTTATGATGATTTTTTGATTTTTGATTTTATTTGATTTGATTTTTTTCTATTGAACTTTATACCGAATATATTGGTCGAATTGTGTTATCTTTATAAAATTACATCAATAAAGAGAGAGTATAAAATGTTCGGTTACACCCGAACTTAGCCCTTCCTTACTTGTTAGGCTTAATATCATACTTTAGAAGGTTTATAGAGGGTTACGCTGTAGTAGCCAAACCACTCACTGATCTATTAAGGAAAGACTCGAAATTTGAATTGACAGATGAACATTTGATAACATTTCAGCAACTAAAATCAGCTTTAGTAAAAGTATCTGTGCTAAGGTTGTTCAATCCTAAAGCAATTACTGAAGTACATGCGGATGCTTGCATATATGGCTACGAGGCTGTACTAATGCAAAAGAATGTAGATGATCAAGAATACTATCCCGTGCAGTACATGAGTAGAAAGTATAAACCGTGTGAACAAAAATATCATTAATACGAGCATGAAGTGTTAGCAATAGTAGAAGCACTTAAAAAATGGCGATTTTATCTTATGGGACTAAAATTTAAAATTATCACAGAAATGAAAAAACGGGACATTCCGGTAAGAGTATAGCGGAGGGTCATGTTCCTTCAAGATTATGACTATCAGATAGAGCATTGTAACGGATCGAAAATGAGACACGTAGACGCTTTAAGTAGGATATCTCATGTTTGATTTTAGAATACACTGTAGTTCATCGGTTGAAACAAGCCCAACAAGGTGATCACTTTATAAAAAAAAGAAGGGTTTCTTACACCCATACAAAATGAAGATAGACTTTTAGGCACTTACCATGTAGATCGTCATACGTCTACCTATTCGTTGTAGTAGACGCTTTCTCAAAATTTGGTTGGCTATACCCTACCTGAACTACTGCGTCAGATTTAGTAATAGAAACGTTAAAGCACCAAGCATCTATATTTGGAAATCCTAGACGTATTATATCAGACCGAGGTACTGCTTTCACTTCAAATAGTTTTAAAGAATATTGCGAAATGGAAGGCATCGAACACCTTCTAATTGCTATGGGTGTTCCGCGGGGAAACGGGCAAGTAGAACGTATTCACAAAATCATAATACCAATGTTGTCTAAGCTATGTACAGAAAACCCAGGTCAATGGTACAGACATATCGAGCGTATCCAGCAAACAATCAACAATAGTCCACCAAGAAGTACTACCTATACACCTTTTAAGCTTTTAACGGGTATTGAAATGCGAGTAGGTACTGACCCTAAATTGAGTGAGTTATTAGAAGAGGCAGTTATAAAAGAAATCAAGCGGAAAACAGCAAAACATTCGAAAAGCAGAAGCCATTAAGCGAACACAATTTGGTTCAAGGTTAAAGCCAAAGCCAAAATTCTTAGGTCCATATAAAATTAATCAAATTTTGCCACACGGAAGATATGAAGTACAGAAGGTAGGTAACCATGAAGGACCAGGTAAAAACATTTCAAACGCCGAGTATATGAAAAAGTGGACACCTTCAGTTGAGCCCGAGTCATCATTCGAGCCGAATGAAGCGTGAGGAGGGCCGAATGTAGGCAGGGAACATAGAAGCGGACAGAAATACTGATACTCACTATTACAACCCTGACAGACTGACCGAACTTGACGAGACGCCGACACGGACACTAACAGGGACGACAAAAGAAGAACAGAAAAAGAAAAACGAATTCAGTCTTGGTATAACTATAGCGTAAGATAGATCACGCTAAAAAACTAAACATTATCTTACAACCCACTGTAACTAAAAACTTATTTATTAATTTAATTTACAACTAAAAATGTAAAATTCCGCTTGAAAAACGCTCCAGCAATCGGGAAGCCTGAAACTAAGGTTGATGCGAAGCTCCCGACAGTAAACTCCCCCGCCAACCTTTTCCGCCAACTTCGACCCATCCGTGAAGGAGCTCACCACGCCTCGCCTCCAACGACTCCTTCCCGCCCATACGTCCCTTGAGGGAATAAGAGCAGAGAATTGGTTGCCAGGGCTAAGCTCGGCGGCATGGAGATGATCCAATGACCTCGGGATGAAGCTGAAGTGTGTGAAGATATTTGAGTGCCCAGGCACGCACTCGTTTGTAAGCTCGGATTCGCTTAGTCTAACAGCAGCTTTCGCGGCTAAGAACCGTCCAGCAATATTCACGGGTGCTATATGCAGTAAGGCGTTAAATGCCAAGGTTGGTGTCATTCGGAGCGCGCCACACATACTTACGAGAGCCGCTCGTTGAACTTTTACTGGTATATGGCTAGTGAAGCCTTTTCAAGAGACTTCCACTACACGAGTATCCCATAGAACATAATCGGCTTCACTACAGTTTCATATAGCCAGAGAACCACATCTAAGAGACAACATCTTTTTCCGATGGCTCCTCTGCAGCAATATAAGGCAACCGAGGCCTTCTTAGCTCTCTCCTCTATATTAGCTTTCTATCCAGGATGAGCCCTATGTACTTGACTCTATACGTTGGACGGAGACTAGTTCCGCCCATCAATGGCAAGGGCGCTTCCGGTATTTTGTACCGTCTTGTGAACAGAACCATTTCAGTTTTGCTTGGATTTACAGAAAGGCCACATTCTGCAGTCCATTTCGTTACTATGCCAAGATAACTTTGTGTAAGTTCATACACAGTATCTAGGAATTTCCCCTTAACCATGAGAGCTACGTCGTCAGCGTAGACTACAACCCCGTAGCCCCTCTCTGCAAGCTTCTCTAGCAGATCGTTAAGGATTGCTCGGAAAGTGAGCGTCAAGGAGCAGCTTGAGGGTCTCCTCGCTGCTTAGAGTCCACTTTCCATTGCCGTCATTGAGGTACCCCAAGAGGACGGGGAGAAGATTCCCGACATTCTTCAACCTTTTGACAAAAGGCTCTCCAGGAGGACGTTTGAGCCTTCCTAATCTCGGACTCGTAAACCGCGAGTCCACTCTTATACAATATCCATTCACCTGCAGACCCGCTTCTGCGAGCCTTCTGCTAGATGCCCTAATTTCAGAGAGCTCCGAAGTTCACCAGGAGGGTTTCCCTCTGCCATTCGATGTTACCATTGGACAGCAGATCTCCAAGGCATAATTACACGTGGATCTAAAGAGAGAGTAGGGATTCCTGCTCCGACGCATCTGGTAGAACAAGTCGGAGTCTCCTATCGTAAAGTTCCGAGTTTGTCTTCCTAAAATTCCTATAGATTTTGCTGGGAGGAATTGCTTCATCAAGACTATACGCGATGTATCTATGGTCCGAGAAAGAGTGGTCCTCTAGAACCCTCCAGCCCGAGATCATAGGTCCAATCGTGTTTGAGGCAAAAGTGAGGTCTATGACCTCCTCAGTCACGATGAACTCAAAAAGAGACTCACCCCTTTTATTTGTATCCGAGCTGCCCCAGATTTGATGTCTGATTCCGGCTTTATCCGCCTCCTTTAGGGTCCTTTTTAGCAACATGGGGAGTGGATCCACCTCATCCTCATGAGACATATAGGCTGATATCAACCAAAGTCCAACTTCACCACTCTTCAGCTTAGCAGTCACAACGTCTTCATTTCTGTAATTAGGCAAGAGGAACACTTTTAGTTCGTTTCGAACTAGCATATATGTTCTGATTCTACCTGATTCATTCACCGCTAGCAGCTTATGGCTCTTCGTCCTCAATCCAGAAATGCCGTTACAGCTCAGCCACGGTTCCTGGATGAGGACGACGTCGACTCCGTCCCGTTCCAGACGAAGTAATAGCTCTGCGGAAGCCGCCTTTGCATGTTGGAGGCTAATCTGGAGAAACTTCTTTCTCCGGACGCTCCTCCAAGAGCGCTAATTAAACGCTTGGGCTGATTTCGCCCTGCTATGCGACGAATAGCCGGTCCAGGCCGAAAACAGACTCATCAGCCGACGAGCCGCCTCCATTACTGTCCAGGTCTGATGGAGCGTGTTCTACCTTCACGGTTGTTTGACTATCCGCTTCCTCCCTCTTCTCCGCACTTGGAGGTTGTTAGCCATCCGCCTTGGGATCCAAAGATAGGATCCTTAGAGCCACTCTCGTAAACCCATAGCTTATGACTCCCTTGGAATCGTTGAGAGGAACGAGAGACTCCGCATTTAGCTGAATCAGCGCTTGCCGATAAGGTTCCTCGGTCTACTCAACCCGTACTACCTGCTAATCGTGCGTTGACAGCGATCGACCGAATGATCTCCTCGATTTCCCCCGGGGATGAGGGTTCGGCAGACAGCCATACACGAGCCCTAGGGCGTAGCGGCAGATCTGCCTTATCCACGGCCTCCAGCTTAACTACCTTCCAAACCTCCCCCACTCGAGAGACTCGATATTGATATTGATTATTGATATCCCTAATGGGTATTATCAATCTATCGTTTGGTCGATAATGCAGTTAGGAGTAAACATTTTTATTTGGCTTGTTGTCATAGATCATAGACTTGAAATAGGCCCAAATAGTCTAACGGCGCCTTATCTCACAACCGAGGTGGCCAATTGACTGGACCATTTCGTGAGGTAACGCGTTTATCAAACTTGGTTTTCAATAAATCGATTGTGACATTCGCTGTGTGGCTCCTGTTGGAACCACGTATTCTTCAAGTCCATATCATCCAATTCGGGCCAAAAATATTCGGTTATCAGTGAGCGGTAGCGATTCCCAATCACAGTAACGTGCCGATTTTGATCATCCCGGAAGAAGTACGGCCCAATGACGCCGCTGGTCCATAAAACGCACCGAACGACCACCGGGAAGCAATGTGACTCATGGAGTACGTGCGGATTGCTGCCTGACCAATAACGCATATTTTGCTTTTTAATTATGTCAGAAATAAGCCTGATCGCAGAAAATCATTTTTCGATGGATATCCGGATCATTTGCAACTTCTTGTTCAGCCCAATTACGTCGATTCTGGTGGTCAAGCGACTTCATTTCTTATTCAATTTGATCTTGAAAGAATGTAGGGTAAGATCTGCCCACGGAGATGCCCAACGCTTGAGAACGACGTGTGAGAGACTGATTTGGTTCTTCCTCAATTGATGACACGAGAACATTTTGTACTGTGCCTATGGATTCAAATTTTCCCACTAGACGCTCATTTGTTGATCCGACAGAACGATTATGACAACCATAAATTGAACGTAGCGCGTTTAAAGTTGAGGCCACTGATTCCGAATTTCGGGAGTAAATTTTAATAAGTTCGACTCGTTGTTGGATTGGTTCTCTTTCCATCATGAGATGACAAACCTTACTGAAGAGCGGGGAAAAATATGGCGTTGTAGCGTCCCTACTGAATAATTCTATATTACATTTTTCGTTTGGCTTGTTTAGAAAAGCCCAATGGCAGTGTAAATGAAGAATATGCCGTTCGTCCGCCATCTATTAAAGTGGGCGCAATGCCCGACGATGCAACTGTCAATGCTATTTTCCGTTTTGACCGTATCTAAGCAAAGATCAGAAAAGGACGATTTTATTCAAGTTTCACCAACCCCAATGGTTATTGTCGTCTATCATTGTATCGGCCATTAGGTTAGCCGCACATAGACCTATTTAGGTCCTTTGCGATACCAGATGGAGTGCCGTCACGTCGATACCTCTTCCAGATTTTCATATTGCGAGGACCCCAAGCAGCGAAGTCGTTGCCTTGACAATGCAGGGCAGGTACACAGAAGATGCTTCATTGTTTCTATTGCACCTTGCTGTTGACATTTCCTGCAGTCATCTCGATCTGTAAGTCCCATTTTGTAGGCCTGTGCCGCCACCAGACAGTGTCCTGTGAGTATTCCCACCAAACTCCTACAGTCCCTTCTATCGAGTGACAGAATGAGTTTGGTGTACTTCTGGTCTACGGTTTTGCACATGGCTTTAGCGCTTTTACACCCCGGTATATTAGTCCAACGTGTTAGGATTTTTCTTTCCATGCCCCTATGCAGAACATCGGACAGACAGTGCATGGGTTTGCCAATGTCGATCGCGTTTCCGGAAGACAGTTTTACACCATTCTAGACAATTTCGTCCACAATCTCGTTTCCTTCAATGCCTTTATGTCCTGGCACCCAGTAGAAGTGAAGACACGTGTTCCTAGCAACTCTCTCCACTGCCATCCAAAGTGTGTCCAAAACACTTTTGGCCGAAATGCAAATCGAGGTTGTTGCTTTGATTGCTGCTTGACTGTCTACGTAGATATTGACTTTGGAGTAGCCGGCTGCTGTATTGAGGGCTAGCTCTGCGGCTTTCCCAATAGCAAACACCTCCGCTTGAAAAATACTGCAGTGGTTAGGAAGTTTTCGGCCATTAATTGTTCTAAAAAATTCTAAAGATGTTGATATACGCAAGGTTAACATCTCCAGTAATCTAGGAAAATCTATCACATCGACAAAAACAATAAACGATAACCAATATAAGTGAAGTTGCGCATACGCCATCGTGGTTTATTTTCTAAACGAAGCAAAAAGTAACAATAATAACAACGCACAACTTTTACATATTCGTAAATATGTTGAATAAACGGTTTAACTTTATTTGAATATTGAAAATTACTACATTCGAAATTCATTTGCCACTCTTCGGCCATACAATGCTTTCTATAAAGTCCAAGTGATCAAACACTTTTGTTATCACATAAGGTGCAAAAGTGAGAGATCTTCTTGCTAAAAGTCCCATTAATTTATGTTTGGGGAAATTTTCTTGATCTACGTATGTTGGCATGCCAGGGAAAATGCGATGATATTTCAAATCCTTTGCACATAGTTGAGATGGCTTTAAGTCAATACCGGTCTTATTAAAACATTCAGCGTCTGTTACAATCTGAGCTTTCCCGCGTTTTCCCAAATTCAAATCTATAAAAATATATGCAATAAAATAAAGGTAGATACAAGTCAAATTCAAAACTCACCACTCTCTGGATTCATTTGGGAAGTGTATAAGCACACTGGATACCATTCGCAAGTGTAATTCACATCACTTTCCAGTTCAATCAACGCAAGATTGTTAAGGGAAGGTGTTTCCGAAGAGAAATCGGGATGTATGTGAATTGCCTGAAAAGTCGAAATCAGTTTAAAGATAATTTGTTAAATATCTTAACTGCTTCACTACATTTATTTTCATCAACCCTGGATCTTTCAACGAAACTTCCATAAATTTTTCAGTTGATACGCCATTGCTGCCGTTATTAAAAAACGTTTGTCAATCAAAGCGCCTCTGCAATATGTCTCTTGGTTATCAGAATAATAAAGATAATAGCCGGAGTAGGGAATGTCCTTAAATGTGGTCTCTCCAATTGATCGCAAATCATTAGTTATTTTTTCACAGGCTTAAATCAAATTAAAATACAATTAACATTTAGTAACAAAAATATGTTTTAGACACCGTTCACAAGAGCAGGCAATTCAAAACAATGCGAAACTTACCGAGTTCTGATGGACGTTTGTGAGGTGTAGAAACATCTGTTCTGTAAGTAACGAAAAAGACTCTTAATTTTAAAGAAGTCTACACTAAGCGAGATTCGATTAACCATTTTTTGGATGTGGAAATTAGAATCCTGCTTTTTAACTACTTGTGTAATAAATATCTGTATTAGTCACCCATCGAAACATTCTACAGAATTTACATATTTACTGCCGAAAATTGCTGTGGCACTAGAACATCGAAATTCTTAAGTTTACCGCGTTATTTTCCTTATTTAATTGCAAGTGTTTTTACTTAATGCTTACTTAGAATGCTTTAAGCTTAGAAAACTATAGACTTTACATTAAATTGATCTTACTTAAAAGAGTTGGTCGACTTTATAATTACATTAAATGCATATTTTACTACCTTTTGGCAGGCTGGCTGCTTAACCCAACTACATTCTGATTCAGTTGTGTAACTTCCGCAGGCATTCTAAAAAATAAGGAAAAATTAACCAATTTTGTTATAATAATGTTAGAAACCAAATCGTTTTCATGATTAATGCTACCTTCCTTTCGTTGTTTTTATCGTTTCTGCTAATCAGAAAGTTTCCAAAAATAAAATTAAGCTTTGTAGTAGATCTTATGAAAATAGTTGGAGATATTTAAGTTCGAAATAAAGTATTATTTACCGTTGATTCCACCTACCCTCGGTTGCTTTGGCTTCCGCGATCATTCTGAAAATTGGGTTTTTTTATAAAACAAATGGATGTTAGTAGATTTTGTTATTGTTGGCGATATTTAAACTCTAAATATAATATTGTTCTCGTTTAATTCTACCTTTCTTCCATTGCTTCGATTTTCGCTGACATTCTGAAATTTTCGAAAAATAAATCAAGTGTTAGTGACATAATATTTTCTTTCGGATTGGTTCTATTTACCTTTTCAGTGCATCATCTATTAGACTTAGCTTTTCTTCGATTGTTTTAGCAAAACTTGTGAAACTGTCTCTCTCTTTCCCGGCATCTACGTTAATTTTCAATGGCTCATCGATTAGGGGGGGATCAGGCTCATTCCGTTTTCCATATACTGTCGCTTGGAGCAGCGCGAAGTAAAGTCCAAACAATATCAGTTTATTCCTCATTTTACAGAATAACTTCATATAGCTGTGAATAGAAAAAGTAGAAAGAAGTGTTCTTAATATATTTAATATTGTTATAACCGGAGTACACTCAAATATCTGGTTCTCATAAGTATGTCGACTACATTATATTTGAGCAAGAAGTCCATTATGGACGCACTTTAACGAAAATCTCGAAAATCTTGCCGCTTAGCCTAATTTTATTTTAATATTCTCGCAACTTGTTGTTTATTTACCTAAAACCTATCTGTTCATAACTCCCTCACGCAAAACCACAGAATCACAATATTTTAGGTGTACACTTATAACTTGACCAGTTATGAAACATATTCGTGGTATATTGATGTTAACACGCCAACTTTAAAAATAACGCTATTTGAAATATCATCCGATTCCTCGCTTTACAATAAAAAAAAGATATTGAAATGAAGCTTAAGGAAAATAATTTATTCAGAGTGTAGCATCACTCTTGACATAGACAAAATCGGATCATAGTTTACAAAACCCTAGATGTCGAACATGAGCACCACAGTGTATGCAACTATTTCTTTTATCGAAAATATCGGCAAATCTCTCACAAAATATCCTAAAGGAATTCAGATGGCGTGTTTCACTGGTAATAATGTGCCTCTATGCCAGGAATTGGTAAACTCAAATACATAAGTACCTTCCCTAGGTACAGGATTAAAAGTATTGTAAATTAATTGAAATTTTGTTTGAATTTGTGCTTAATATATTTACTGCGAACGAAATTCTCCAACAAAGTTATTTTATGCATTACTGCTTTTATGTACTGAAATATACACAGATATATATAATTTTAAGGGGGTGTTCTGGTCAACCAGGACGCACCTTTGTCTGAAGCCCCCACTCCACCGGCCCGTATTTCGACAATTTTTTTATGTTATTAAAATCTCAATAAAAAACATATACAAAAGGGGATAGTAAAAATGTTTTTAATTTTTTTTTATCTTAGTTTAAAATAATAAAATTCATGCGTCTAGACCAGAATACCCCCTTAAACGATTTTTATTAAAAAAACCATAAATATTAGAAAAAATTAATTATTTTTTTGTGACACAAACCGCAATCTTTTACTATATTAAATGTGTATAAATATTTATCCATAAAAAATATTATTACTTATACGCCACGGCGAACTATAACAACAGGGATTTGGTTGGTGTAACTACTACCCAGTGCACGCTGTTATAAATATTAATGATGTCAATGATGAAGTTGCCGACTACGTTATTTATAAATATGTATATATTGTGATATTTCACGGTGGTTTACGTGCGAGACAGTCCGCATACTTGAAATGGTCAACACTTTCAAATATTCAAGAAATAAATAATAATAAAGTAAATTAATGATCTTTAAGGTTGCCGTAGTGTTTCCGCGTTTCTCTCAGGTGGATTACCTGAGAAATCGCGTAGGCATTGCTTGCTTTTTATATTTATGTTAGTTGTTCTTTTACTCTGGAGGGTCCCTTAGGTGGTGAATCGCAGAGTTGAACTTTAATTATAAAGAACCGGAGGGTCCCCCCGAAGGTGGTGAATCGCGGTTCTTGTTTTTAGTAAGTTATTGGCTGTACAAGCCTATATTTATTTATATTTTGAATTTATAATTCTCTGGAGGGTCCCATGGGTGGTGAATCGCAGAGAATTTTATTATTTACTAGCTGACCCGGCGAACTTTGTACCGCCTAACAGTCAATGAATGTGGTGTTACAGATAAGCATAACTTTATGATTTTTTGAAAGCAATACAATGAATACATATAATATTTATAGCGGCCCGGTACATGCTTCGCTACGTATAAAGTGAAATATTAAATCAAACTCATTTATAAAAATATATATTTAATTATTTGCTAGCTATCCAAAACATTTGGATAAACAATATTTTTTGTTTTTCCATTTTGAGCATGAATAAACAAACGGCTGGGGGTACCGACTCTGGAACAGGCAACATAAAGTTGGACATGTGAAAAACATGATTCCTCCAAATTCACACCACAAACGTTAAGTGTTTGCCCTTGAGCTTTGTTGATAGACATCGCAAATGATAAACGCACAGGATATTGTAATCGTTTGAATTCAAATGGCATATCAGTTGGAATCATAGGGATACGCGGTATTAAACAAACTTCTCCTTTTGATTTACCAGTTAAGATCGTAGCTTCAATCAAATTTGACAATAAATTTTTCACTGCCAATCTGGTGCCATTACACAGTTTTGGTGGATTAATATTTCGCAATGATATAATCAAAGAACCCACTTTCAGATTCAAGCAATGCGGTGGCATACCAGCCGGTTCTAATGAATTTAAAAATTCAGTTGGATAATTCATTGCCTCATCTTGATTCATAGCACTGTCAATTGATTTATATGTCGTGACTACGCCTGGGAGTTTTGCTTGAATTTGAAAATTTATGGCATTGATATGAATGTTCTTCGGTGCTAAAATGGCGCGCTCTCTCAACCAATCATGGTTTCTGTAATTCTGAAGAATATTTGGAAAAACATATTCAATCAATTCATCTATCGATTTCGTAATTGTACAAAAATTGTTCGGTACAGTGATCAATCCGTTGGTTCTGCCGATTTGTATTTTGCCATCACCAATTTGTAACAATTGTTTTGAAAACTCATGGGCAGCTGGATCATTTTGTAGGTGAATACGCATATTAATGTTCAGTGTCAATTTTTGTACATATCTCCAAAGAACTGATGACTTCAAACAGGCATTAATTTCATCAGCAGGAGTTGACCGAGGAATGACAGGCAATGTTTGTCGAAAATCCCCTGACAGTAATATCAAAGCACCACCAAAAAGATGTTGGTTACCACGTAAATCTTGCATTGTTCGATTAAATGCTTCTAGTAATTTTTTATTCGCCATTGTACACTCATCCCATAAAATAATTGACGTTAATCGCAGAACTTTTGCCATAGCAGAATTTCTCGAAATATTGCAAGTTGGAGTTTCAATCACCTGTACATTCAATGGCAATTTTAATGCAGAGCGTGCTGTCCGACCACCTTCTAATAATGTAGCAGCAATTCCCGAAGATGCAAGTGCCAATGCAATTTTCTGTTCCGATCGAATAGTGGCTAAAATCAGTGATATAACGAACGTTTTGCCTGTACCACCAGGTGCATCCAAGAAATATAACCCACCTGCATTATTGGAAATGGCTTGCATGATTTTGTCATAGACATGTTTTTACAGAATATTCATTTTGGTTATATTCGATTGTACAAATAAACGCAAATCATTAGAATTGAATTCCTGCTCACGTTGCAATTCACGATCAAAAAGATCATGCATGTCACGATTTGGTGCGGTCATACCCAATTGTACTAATGTTTTATTTGCAATCCGTAGACACATATCTTCAATTATTATCAAAGCTTCGTTTTACATTTCCAAAGTTATCAACAAATCAGGATTTCTTGCATGATGACGCATACGAATTAAAATATCTTCTGCAATATTATGTTTATATTTGTTCCATAATTCAAGTGGATTTGATGGCATACATGTTGATAATATAACGGCAAACAGCATTCGTATTTGTTGAGGATGAGCCGAAATAGATGCATCATGAAGTGTTGAATCCCAATGAGCATCATCCTCCAACAAATGCAAAAGTTGGCATGCTTCACGGTATGTTTCACACAAATGTCCGTTGACTGGTCTCAATTCTTGAAATGATTTTGGGCCATTCACGTTAACTGATAACAATCTCAAATAAAAACACTCAACATTGTTTGGATGTACTGTATATATTCTGCCAATTGCATCTGTTTGGAAAATGCCAGGATGCCCTTGAACTGCTGTTCCTTGTTTACGTCTGTGAAATTTTTTCGAAGACACATTCCATGTGTAATACTGAGGCACTTCAGAATATAACAAAGTTATCGCAAATGTATCAGTTTCGCATAATTTGAAAAAAGCTGTTAACGTAGTTGCTGGTGGTTGCGCTGCTCTTTCCAATAAATTTGCTACATTAAAATAAACACGTTGGCCATTCTCAAGATGTACAGCCAAGTGAACAACCGCAGGATGTCTTTCGTGCATTGGAAACGACATAATCCTCCAGACAGCTTCATTGCTACTAATATAGCGACCCATTTGATACTGAGTAATTTCATCATTTCTATTCTCATCAGCAACACCGAAAATAGCCATATCGCTCCCTTTATTTACATACTTTCAAATATATTTAATGGATTTGACAGAATTACAATATTCCACATTTATATGAGCGTTGAATATTTTCGATAATAATGGACAATACGGAACCACCCAACGATTATCAACTTCAACTTCCTGGTTATGCATTCTAATGGTTGCCGTTTTGCCATTATCATTAGGTGATCTACGTAGATACAACGGATATCCGTCATTGCCCGTTATTGTGTCTGAAGTAAATTGCCTTGGGTATCGTTTCGAACACTTTTCATCAATCATACATGGTGAATTCATATTTAGTTCACCGCACGGTCCATGTATCATGTTTTAACAACAACTTGAAATAACTCAGGATCAGCAGTGTGATTAGGAATTTCAGCTGCCATTCAATGGAGTACATATGGCAACGTACCTCCCCAAATACATATAATTTCGCAATTAATCCATAATTGCTTTACATTTTTGCCGAAAAACACGCGCAGTAATGTCATGACGATCGGTTGTCGACTGTCCTGCAAATAAATTGTTTTTGATGTCATCCCACTGCGGATTACATGTAAATGTAATAAACAGATCCGGTCGACCGTATTTTCTTACATAACATTCATATTCCGTGGGCTACCAATATACGAAGATGGCAATATAGTTAAACGTCCAATGTCATTAATATTAGCATCATTCGCTATCGCATCTTGCAAATGAATATATTGTTCAGATCTTAATTTTGCTTTGTTGAAACGAATAAAATTAAGACGTTCTGTTTCTATTTTGACGTACATATCAACGATGTACTGATGATATAGTTTACGACATCTCAAGATATAATTTTGTTCTTGTGGACGAACCATCAATCGATAAGAATAATAATTCATGGCACTAACTTTTTTCTGTACGTGTAGGCCTTAAAATAAGTGGAAAATGTGACTTAAGAAATTTCTACAAATGATGAAATGTCAACACACTGAAAATATTATTTACCTGTTCGTGGATCAATCATTGGTGTATTTATATTATAGTCATCGTCACCTTTCCAATGCAATATTGGGTATTGTAATGCGTCGTAACTACGATGAAGTTCGGAAACACGTTGCAATTGGTCATTTCTACGATGAAGTATAATATCACGCGATTGAAACTGATCACCACGAATTACAATTGCAACCTCATCAATTGTCGGTGCATTGAATCGCCTTTCATGCTCTCCAAATGGTGTTCTATCAGCCCTTATTACGATTTTGTGATGATCAGAGGGCATACGATCGAGAGCAATTTTGAACAATTGAACTAATGGGTTATGCTGATGGAAAAACCTTTGTAGCTCACAAATAATTTCTCGCCTTGTATTCAAAGCAATTGTACAACGTTGATTCAATTTACGATTTTCATCACCAATAAAATAAATTTGCAATGTTTTTAAAAATAATTCCACCATACATTGAGCGCTTTTCAGCTTTCCAAGTAGGTACGAGTTAAATAAAAAAAATGTAACATATGTGTGGTGAAATTTTTGAAACATTTTTGCCGATATCTCGAGACCCTAGTCACGGAGCGGCATCAAAAAATAATCTATACTATAGAAATCATCAACAGCTTCCATTTGCTACCCATATTGTACTAACACAACTTAGGGTTACCCGGGTCCACGTTTTGACCTATTTCTCGAGACCCTGGTATCCGATTCTTAAAATTTCAAAACACAAACCATCTACTGAATAGTCCAAACAAAACCTAAAAATTTGGTTTGGATAGGTGAGCCCGTTCTTGAGTTATAAAGTCACAACGAAAAATGGCATTCATTTTTATATATATAGATAAGTATTTGTCAACCAAATTGTTGAATTACACAATATTGCGTCACACTTTTACAGTTATTTTTTTGGTTTCCACGATGGATTTTCACAAAACCTAGGGCACCAACAAAAGCAATTACGACTTGAAGTAATCGCATCACATCCCTATCACATTCACTTCATTTTCACCTATGTTGATAAACGATTATTTATATAAAAAACACTCGGATATTTTCGCGACACATTCTTCGAGTCTTTTCACTTTTTCATTATAAAATAATCAAAAGAGTTTAGTTCTTGAATTTATAAAACTTTTTCCTTAATATTTACAATGAATTTAGCTTAGATCTTCAAGTGTACTTACGTAATTGCAGGCGAATCTTTCTGTGTACAGCGTAGAAATGAAATTGGGTTCATCTCTGAATCCCTTTATATATAATCATTGAGAGTGATTTACATATATATTGGTAGGAAATTAAAAATATAATTAATAGAGCGGCTCAGCCACTCTACGACATTATTCTGAATCGGAATACTTCCAATCGCACACAAAGAACATATAGAAAGCTGGGCGAAATCAAGGAGGGGAAACTCTGTAATGGAAATTAGTAGTGTCAGAGCAATGAAATATATACTCAGATGTCAATTAAAATATACACTCAGCACATTTGTTTTCAATTATTTGTGGCACTCTTACTTTGTTGTTTTTGTTTTTTTTTGTTTTAAAATTTTATATAAATTCTACGAATGATCAGAACAGAGATTACCACAGTTTTATTCTCTCGCAACATGTTGCTCAAAAATTGTACATATGTACATATGTATACACATATACCTCCCATACTTAGTTCTGATGATAGTTATTAACTGAATAGTGTTCAAAAGGACGAATTAATTGGAAACAATAGATAATCAGTTTCATAAATTATATGTATATATAGTACATACGAGGAGCAACTTTGGATACAACTAAGAGTGAGTGTGTCTCCTCTTTGTTTCTCATGTGTTGGTTATCTAGTGAATTAACCAAGTTATTACCAGCGAATGCTTCACTCATCTACGCATAGGTATATATATTTACATATGTATATATACAATGATATTCCCGAATACGGTCAGTCCTCATAACAGCACAGCTCCCCCATAGCTGAACAAACAGACTGTGACGGGGTGTGTTCATTTACTACAGAGTTAGCGAGGAACTATGCTCATTTAAAGGGTTTTCCAATAAGAGCGCTACAAAAGTTTTAAATAAAACAAAAACGGTTTGGAATATCAATGAAATTCTTTATTCCTGTGAAATTTCTTTTGCATGGTCACCACGGGCACGATATTGCTGCAATTTCACGTTCGATATTCGTACGAAGTTCATCAAACGTCGCTGCCTTGTCAACATAGACCATAGACTTGACGTACCCCACAGGAAATGGTCTAACAGCGTCAAATCTCACAACCGAGGCGGCCAATTGACTAGACCATTTCGTGAGATAACACGTTCAACAAAATTGGTTTTCAATAAATCGATTGTGACATTCGCTGTGTGGCTTGTGACGCCGTTCTGATGGAACCACATATTCTCCAAGTCCATAATCGGATCAAAATATTGGGTTATTCGAGATGCAATTGTGACTCATGGAGTACGTGTGGATTGCTGCCTGACCAATAACGCATAATTTGATTTTTAATTAATATTGAGTCAGAAATGCGCCTCATCGCAGAAGACGATTTTCCGAAGAATATCGGGATCATTAGCAAATTATTGCTCAGTCCAATTCACAAACATACAACGATTATGGTGGTGAAGCGACTTCAGTTCTTGCTTCAATTTGATCTTGTAAGGATTTAGGCCAAAATCTTTTGGTAAAAATATGGGACTTGCTCAATTAATGCGCTAGCGGCAGCAATATTCTCGACACTGCGGGCGCTTCTTTGTCTCACTGCCACGGGAACATTTTGTACTGTGCCTGTGGAGTCCTATTTTTCCACTAGACGCTCAATTGTTGATCTGACAGGACGATTATATATATATATACATATTTGGCGTAGGAACCGCTTTAAGCGATTATAGCCGAATCCACCAGAGCGCGCCACTCATTCCTCCTTTTTGCTTTTTGGCGCCAACTGGAAACACCAAGTGAAGCCAGGTCACTTTGCACTTGGTCTTTCCACCGGAGTGGAGGTCGTCCTCTTCCGCGGCTTCCTCCAGCGGGTACTGCATCGAATACTTTCAGAGCTGGAGTGTTTTCTTCCATCCGTACAACATGACCTAGCCAGCGTAGCCGCTGTCTTTTTATTCGCTGAACTATGTCAATGTCGTCGTATAAATCGTACAGCTCATCGTTCCATCGTCTGCGGTATTCGCCGTTGCCAATGTTTAGAGGACCATAAATCTTGCGCAAAACCTTTCTCTCGAAAACCCCAAGAATCGTCTCATCGGATGTTGTCATCGTCCACGCTTCAGCGCCAAACATCAGGACGGGAATAATGAGCGACTTATAGAGTTTGATTTTGGTTCGTCGAGAGAGGACTTTACTTTTCAATTGCCTACTCAGTCCAAAGTAGCACCTGTTGGCAAGAGTGATTCTGCGTTGGATTTCAAGGCTGACATTGTTGGTGTTGTTAATGCTGGTTCCCAGATAAACGAAATTATCTACAACTTCAAAGTTATGACTGTCAACAGTGACGTGGGAGCCAAGACGCGAGTGCGCTGACTGTTTGTTTGATGACAGGAGATATTTCGTCTTGTCCTCGTTCACCACCAGACCCATACGCTTCGCTTCTTTATCCAGTCTGGAAAACGCAGAACAAACGGCGCGGTTGTTGCTTCCGATGATATCAATATCATCGGCATACGCCAGGAGCTGTACACTCTTGTAAAAGATTGTACCCTCTCTATTTAGCTCTGCTGCTCGTATTATTTTTTCCAGCAATAGATTGAAGAAGTCGCACGATAGTGAGTCACCCTGTCTGAAGCCTCGTTTGGTATCGAACGGCTCGGAGAGGTCCTTCCCGATCCTGACGGAGCTTTTGGTGTTGCTCAACGTCAGCTTACATAGCCGTATTAGTTTTGCAGGGATACCAAATTCAGACATCGCGGCATAAAGGCAGCTCCTTTTCGTGCTTTCGAAGGCAGCTTTAAAATCGATGAAAAGATGGTGAGTATCGATTCTTCTCTCTCGGGTCTTTTCCAAGATTTGGCGCATGGTGAATATCTGGTACATTGTGGATTTTCCAGGTCTAAAGCCACACTGATAAGGTCCAATCAGTTCGTTGACGGTGGGCTTTAGTCTTTCACACAATACGCTCGACAAAACTTTATATGCGATATTGAGGAGACTTATACCACGGTAGTTGGCGCAGATTGTGGGGTCTCCCTTCTTATGGATTGGGCAGAGCACACTAAGATTCCAATCGTCAGGCATGCTTTCTTCCGACCAAATTCTTCGCCGCCGTATTTGAATAGCTCGGCCGGTAATCCATCGGCCCCCGCCGCTTTGTTGTTCTTCAAGCGGGTAATTGCTATTCGAATTTCTTCATGGTCGGGTAATGGAACATCTATTCCATCGTCATCGATTGGGGAATCGGGTTCGCCATCTCCTGGTGTTGTACTTTCACTGCCATTGAGCAGGTCGGAGAAGTGTTCCCTCCATAATCCCAGTGTGCTCTGGACATCCGTTACCAGATTACCTTCTCGGTCCCTACATGATAATACGATTATGGTGACCATAAATTGGACTTGAAGAGAAATGTCAAAAGAGCGGGACAAATGGCGTTGTAGCGTCCCTAACATTCCCAATGGCAGCTTAAATGTATAATATTCCGTTCGCGCGTCATCTTAGCAAGGCTCAATTGTTGATCTGACAGGACGATTATATATATATATACATATTTGGCGTAGGAACCGCTTTAAGCGATTATAGCCGAATCCACCAGAGCGCGCCACTCATTCCTCCTTTTTGCTTTTTGGCGCCAACTGGAAACACCAAGTGAAGCCAGGTCACTTTGCACTTGGTCTTTCCACCGGAGTGGAGGTCGTCCTCTTCCGCGGCTTCCTCCAGCGGGTACTGCATCGAATACTTTCAGAGCTGGAGTGTTTTCTTCCATCCGTACAACATGACCTAGCCAGCGTAGCCGCTGTCTTTTTATTCGCTGAACTATGTCAATGTCGTCGTATAAATCGTACAGCTCATCGTTCCATCGTCTGCGGTATTCGCCGTTGCCAATGTTTAGAGGACCATAAATCTTGCGCAAAACCTTTCTCTCGAAAACCCCAAGAATCGTCTCATCGGATGTTGTCATCGTCCACGCTTCAGCGCCAAACATCAGGACGGGAATAATGAGCGACTTATAGAGTTTGATTTTGGTTCGTCGAGAGAGGACTTTACTTTTCAATTGCCTACTCAGTCCAAAGTAGCACCTGTTGGCAAGAGTGATTCTGCGTTGGATTTCAAGGCTGACATTGTTGGTGTTGTTAATGCTGGTTCCCAGATAAACGAAATTATCTACAACTTCAAAGTTATGACTGTCAACAGTGACGTGGGAGCCAAGACGCGAGTGCGCTGACTGTTTGTTTGATGACAGGAGATATTTCGTCTTGTCCTCGTTCACCACCAGACCCATACGCTTCGCTTCTTTATCCAGTCTGGAAAACGCAGAACAAACGGCGCGGTTGTTGCTTCCGATGATATCAATATCATCGGCATACGCCAGGAGCTGTACACTCTTGTAAAAGATTGTACCCTCTCTATTTAGCTCTGCTGCTCGTATTATTTTTTCCAGCAATAGATTGAAGAAGTCGCACGATAGTGAGTCACCCTGTCTGAAGCCTCGTTTGGTATCGAACGGCTCGGAGAGGTCCTTCCCGATCCTGACGGAGCTTTTGGTGTTGCTCAACGTCAGCTTACATAGCCGTATTAGTTTTGCAGGGATACCAAATTCAGACATCGCGGCATAAAGGCAGCTCCTTTTCGTGCTTTCGAAGGCAGCTTTAAAATCGATGAAAAGATGGTGAGTATCGATTCTTCTCTCTCGGGTCTTTTCCAAGATTTGGCGCATGGTGAATATCTGGTACATTGTGGATTTTCCAGGTCTAAAGCCACACTGATAAGGTCCAATCAGTTCGTTGACGGTGGGCTTTAGTCTTTCACACAATACGCTCGACAAAACTTTATATGCGATATTGAGGAGACTTATACCACGGTAGTTGGCGCAGATTGTGGGGTCTCCCTTCTTATGGATTGGGCAGAGCACACTAAGATTCCAATCGTCAGGCATGCTTTCTTCCGACCAAATTCTTCGCCGCCGTATTTGAATAGCTCGGCCGGTAATCCATCGGCCCCCGCCGCTTTGTTGTTCTTCAAGCGGGTAATTGCTATTCGAATTTCTTCATGGTCGGGTAATGGAACATCTATTCCATCGTCATCGATTGGGGAATCGGGTTCGCCATCTCCTGGTGTTGTACTTTCACTGCCATTGAGCAGGTCGGAGAAGTGTTCCCTCCATAATCCCAGTGTGCTCTGGACATCCGTTACCAGATTACCTTCTCGGTCCCTACATGATAATACGATTATGGTGACCATAAATTGGACTTGAAGAGAAATGTCAAAAGAGCGGGACAAATGGCGTTGTAGCGTCCCTAACATTCCCAATGGCAGCTTAAATGTATAATATTCCGTTCGCGCGTCATCTTAGCAAGGATTTGTAACCATTACCAGCATTTCTCCGACGATACATTGCATAACCGTCCATATCCGTGATAATATCAAAAAAAAAAAACGTTAACTTCGGCTGTACCGAAGCTAATATACCCTTCACAGAATGCATTTCTTTTAGTAACTATGTGTTTAAGCAAATCTAAAGACGAAAAAAAAAGAAAACATTTTACTAATTCTTTAATTCTATATGATATAGTGGTCCGATATCGGCAGTTCCGACAAATGAGCAGCTTCTTGAAGAGAAAATAACATCTGCAAAATTTCAAAACGATATCTTAAAAACTGACGGACTATTTCGTATATATACAGACAGACGACATGTCTAAATCGTCATTTATATATATACTTTATAGGGCCTCCGACGCTTCCTTCTGGGTGTTACAAACTACGTGACAAACTTAATATACCCTGTTCAGCGTATAATAAGTGAAGTTGCGTATGCGCCATCGTGGTTCATTTTCTAAACAAATCAAAAAGCAACAATAATAACAACACACAACCTTTACATATTCGTAAATATGTTGAATAAACGGTTTAATTTTATTTGAATATATGATTATTGAAAATTACTACATTCGAAATTCAATTGCCACTCTTCGGCCATACAATGCCTTCTATAAAGTCCAAGTGATGAAACACTTTCGTTATCACATGAGGTTCAAAAGTGCTAGTCCCCGTTGCTACAATTCCAAACAATTTCAGTTTGGGAAAATTTTCCTGAACTTCGTATATTGGCCAGCCAGAGTAAGTGTGACCAATATTCATTTTCAAAATCTTTAAACATATTTGTGATAGTTTCAGGTGAGTACCGATCTTATTAAAACATTCAGCGTCTGCTACAATTTGAACTTTTCTGCTTAATATTCTCAAATCTATAAACAATTATACAATAAAACAAGTAAGGAAGGGATAAGTTCGGGTGTAACCGAACATTTTATACTCTCGCAATTTATTTATTTAACTTTATTAATTTTATATAATACACAATTTGACCCACATATTCGTCATATATATTGTATAAAGTCCATTGAAAGTTGGAAACCGTAATATTAGGTTAGAAGTACCGAGGTCATCATGTTCGATATATGGGGCCTTGAAAACCTATGGTCCGATTTTGGGGATTTTTAGAATGGGGCTGCCACACTATAAACGTAGTATTTGTGCAAAGTTCTGCACCGATATCTTCACTAGTGCTTACTTTATATATTGTAAAGTAAACGATTCAGATCGTCTTCAAAGTTCTGGTATATAGGAAGTAGGCGTGGTTGTGAAGCGATTTGGCCAATTTTCACAACATATTATTGGGAGGTAAGGAAACTATTACAAACCAAGTTTCATTGAAATCGGTCGAGTAGTTCCTGAGATATGGTTTTTGACCCATAAGTGGGCGACGCCACGCCCATTTTCCATTTTGTAAAAAAATCTGAGTGCAGCTTCCATCTGCCATTTCTTATGTGAAATTTAGTGTTTCTGACGTTTTTCGTTATTGAGTTAACCCACTTTTAGTAATTTTCAACCTAAATTTTGTATGGGTGGTGGGCGTGGTTATGATCCGATTTCTTTTATTTTAGGACTGTATTAGGAAGTGGCTAAAAAAAACGGCTGCAGAAAGTTTGGTTTATATAGCTCTATTGGTTTGCGAGATATGTACAAAAAACTTAGTAGGGGGCGGGGCCACGCCCACTTCCCCAAAAAAATTACATCCAAATATGCCCCTTCATAGTGCGATCCTTCGTACCAAATTTTATTTCCATAGCTTTATTTATGGCTTAGTTAGGGCACTTTATGTGTTTTCGGTTTTCGCCATTTTGTGGGCGTGGCAGTGGTCCGATTTTGCTCATTTTCGAAAGCAACCTTCCTATGGTGCCAAGAAATAAGTGTGCCAAGTTTCATCAAGATATCTTAATTTTTACTCAAGTTACAGCTTGCACAGTCGGACGGACGGACGGGCGGACAGACAGACATTCGGATTTGAACTCCACTCTTCACCCTGATCACTTTGGTATATATAACCCTATATCTAACTCGTTTAGTTTTGGGTGTTACAAACAACCGTTATGTGAACAGAACTATAATATTGCTAAAGAGAGCAACATTTGTTGCGAGAGTATAATGAAAGTAGATGCAAATCAAATACCACCACTCGCTGGAATAACTTGGGAAGTGTATAAGCACACTGGATACTCGTGGAAAGTGTAATCCACATCACTTTCCAGTTCAATCAAAGCAATATTGTTAAGGGAAGGTGTTACTGAAGAGAAATCTGGATGTATGTGTACTGTCTGAAAAGTCGAAATCAGTTTAAAGATAATTTGTTAAAGTTCATAACTTCAGAATTACCTTTACTTTCTTATTCGTATTGGAAAATCCTACTAGGTCTAAATTGCCAGTTGATACGTAACTTGCTGCCGTTATTATAAAACGTTTGTCAATCAAAACGCCACCACTCAATTTAGATTCGCTTGGATATGAATACAGCCAGATGTAGTAGTGGGGTATGTCATCTAACGTGGTCTCTCCAATCGATCGCAAATCATTTGTTATCTTTTCACAAGCTTAAATCAAATTAAAATACCATTAATAATTAGCAACAACAGTATGTTTTGGACACCGTTCATAAGATCTAAGTTTACAAGAAAAAGCAGACAATGCAAAACAATGCGAAACTTACCAAGTTCTGCTGGGCGTTTCTGAGGTGTCGTAACGTCTCGACTATAAGTAGAGAAATATGAAACAAATAGTAACGTAAGAAATAACGATAAAAGGGCGTGAGTAGTAGTTTCTTGCAAAGAACTCTTAATTTAAAAGAAATCTACACTAAGCTGTTCGCCCGTTAACCATTTTTTGTAAGTACGGACCATTATGATCCCGCTATTCTCAACTACCTGTGAATTAAGTATCTGTTCTAATTGTCCACTCAAACATTCCACAGAGTTCACTTAACTGTTAGTGGGTTTTATTCATCCCATCGAAAATGGGTGTGTCACTGAACAAAAGTCTCACATGCGATTTTCAAAACCCAACTGCAAGTGTTTTTACTTATATAAACTTAGAAAACTACTGACTGTCTGACTGACTTAACAGTTAATCAATCTGAGATATAATAATTAATCGACTTTATGATTACATTAAAATACTTAATATACTACCTTTTGGCAAGCTGGCTGCTTAACCCAACTACATTCTGATTCAGTTGTGTAACTTCCGCAGACATTCTAAAAAATAAGGAAAAATTAACCAATTTTGTTATAATAATGTTAGAAACCAAATCGTTTTCATGATTAGTGCTACCTTCCTTCCGTTGTTTTTATCACCTCTGTCAATCTGAATGTTTCCAAAAATAAAACAAGAGTTAGTAGTAGCTCATATGAATATCATATGAATAGTTGGAGATATTTAAGTTCAAAATAAAGTATTATTTACCGTTCATTCCACCTATCCTCGTTTGCTTTGGCTTCCGCGGTCATTCTGAAATCCCGATTTTTTTATAAAACAAAGGTTAGTAGTAGATCATATTAAAATAGTTGGAGATTTTTAAGTTCAAAATAAAATATTATTTACCGTTCATTCCACCTCTCCTCAGTTGCTTTGGCTTCCGCGGTCATTCTGGAAATTCCGATTTTTTTATAAAACAAAGGTTAGTAGTAGATCATATTAAAATAGTTTTAGATATTTAAGTTCAAAATAAAGTATTAATTACCGTTCATTCCACCTCTCCTCGGTTGCTTTGGCTTCCGCGGTCATTCTGGAAATTCCGATTTTTTTATAAAACTAAGGTTAGTAGTAGATCACATGAAAATAGTTGGAGATATCTAAGTTCAAAATAAAATATTAATTACCGTTCATTCCACCTCTCCTCGGTTGCTTTGGCTTCCGCGGTCATTCTGAAATTTGGATTTTTTTATAAAACAAAGGTTAGTAGTAGATCTTATGAAAATAGTTGGAGATATTTATGTTCACAATAAAGTATTATTTACCGCTGATTCCACCTATCCTCCGTTGCTTTGGCTTCCGCGGTCATTCTGGAAATTCCGATTTTTATATAAAACAAAGGTTAGTAGTAGATCACATGAAAATAGTTGGAGATATCTAAGTTCAAAATAAAATATTAATTACCGTTCATTCCACCTCTCCTCGGTTGCTTTGGCTTCCGCGGTCATTCTGAAATTTGGATTTTTTTATAAAACAAAGGTTAGTAGTAGATCTTATGAAAATAGTTGGAGATATTTATGTTCACAATAAAGTATTATTTACCGTTCATTCCACCTATCCTCGTTTGCTTTGGCTTCCGCGGTCATTCTGGAAATTCCGATTTTTAGATATATATCTTCCGATTGGAGATATCTAAGTTCAAAATAAAATATTAATTACCGTTCATTCCACCTCTCCTCGGTTGCTTTGGCTTCCGCGGTCATTCTGGAAATTCCGATTTTTATATAAAACAAAGGTTAGTAGTAGATCACATGAAAATAGTTGGAGATATCTAAGTTCAAAATAAAATATTAATTACCGTTCATTCCACCTCTCCTCGGTTGCTTTGGCTTCCGCGGTCATTCTGGAAATTCCGAGTTTTATATAAAACAAAGGTTAGTAGTAGATCACATGAAAATAGTTGGAGATATTTATGTTCACAATAAAGTATTATTTACCGCTGATTCCACCTATCCTCCGTTGCTTTGGCTTCCGCGGTCATTCTGGAAATTCCGATTTTTATATAAAAAAAAAGTTAGTAGTAGATCACATGAAAATAGTTGGAGATATTTATGTTCACAATAAAGTATTATTTACCGCTGATTCCACCTATCCTCCGTTGCTTTGGCTTCCGCGGTCATTCTGGAAATTCCGATTTTTATATAAAACAAAGGTTAGTAGTAGATCACATGAAAATATTTGGAGATATCTAAGTTCAAAATAAAATATTAATTACCGTTCATTCCACCTCTCCTCGGTTGCTTTGGCTTCCGCGGTCATTCTGGAAATTCCGAGTTTTATATAAAACAAAGGTTAGTAGTAGATCACATGAAAATAGTTGGAGATATTTATGTTCACACTAAAGTATTATTTACCGCTGATTCCACCTATCCTCCGTTGCTTTGGCTTCCGCGGTCATTCTGGAAATTCCGATTTTTATATAAAACAAAGGTTAGTAGTAGATCACATGAAAATAGTTGGAGATATCTAAGTTCAAAATAAAATATTAATTACCGTTCATTCCACCTCTCCTCGGTTGCTTTGGCTTCCGCGGTCATTCTGGAAATTCCGAGTTTTATATAAAACAAAGGTTAGTAGTAGATCACATGAAAATAGTTGGAGATATTTATGTTCAAAATAAAGTATTAATTACCGTTCATTCCACCTCTCCTCGGTTGCTTTGGCTTCCGCGGTCATTCTGGAAATTCCGATTTTTTTATAAAACAAAGGTTAGTAGTAGATCATATTAAAATAGTTTTAGATATTTAAGTTCAAAATAAAGTATTAATTACCGTTCATTCCACCTCTCCTCGGTTGCTTTGGCTTCCGCGGTCATTCTGGAAATTCCGATTTTTTTATAAAACAAAGGTTAGTAGTAGATCACATGAAAATAGTTGGAGATATCTAAGTTCAAAATAAAATATTAATTACCGTTCATTCCACCTCTCCTCGGTTGCTTTGGCTTCCGCGGTCATTCTGAAATTTGGATTTTTTTATAAAACAAAGGTTAGTAGTAGATCTTATGAAAATAGTTGGAGATATTTATGTTCACAATAAAGTATTATTTACCGCTGATTCCACCTATCCTCCGTTGCTTTGGCTTCCGCGGTCATTCTGGAAATTCCGATTTTTATATAAAACAAAGGTTAGTAGTAGATCACATGAAAATAGTTGGAGATATCTAAGTTCAAAATAAAATATTAATTACCGTTCATTCCACCTCTCCTCGGTTGCTTTGGCTTCCGCGGTCATTCTGAAAATTGGTATTTTTTATTAAAAAAAGGTTAGTAGTAGATCTTATGAAAATAGTTGGAGATATTTATGTTCACAATAAAGTATTATTTACCGCTGATTCCACCTATCCTCCGTTGCTTTGGCTTCCGCGGTCATTCTGGAAATTCCGATTTTTATATAAAACAAAGGTTACTAGTAGATCACATGAAAATAGTTGGAGATATCTAAGTTCAAAATAAAATATTAATTACCGTTCATTCCACCTCTCCTCGGTTGCTTTGGCTTCCGCGGTCATTCTGGAAATTCCGATTTTTATATAAAACAAAGGTTAGTAGTAGATCACATGAAAATAGTTGGAGATATCTAAGTTCAAAATAAAATATTAATTACCGTTCATTCCACCTCTCCTCGGTTGTTTTGGCTTCCGCGGTCATTCTGGAAATTCCGAGTTTTATATAAAACAAAGGTTAGTAGTAGATCACATGAAAATAGTTGGAGATATTTATGTTCACAATAAAGTATTATTTACCGCTGATTCCACCTATCCTCCGTTGCTTTGGCTTCCGCGGTCATTCTGGAAATTCCGATTTTTATATAAAAAAAAAGTTAGTAGTAGATCACATGAAAATAGTTGGAGATATTTATGTTCACAATAAAGTATTATTTACCGCTGATTCCACCTATCCTCCGTTGCTTTGGCTTCCGCGGTCATTCTGGAAATTCCGATTTTTATATAAAACAAAGGTTAGTAGTAGATCACATGAAAATAGTTGGAGATATCTAAGTTCAAAATAAAATATTAATTACCGTTCATTCCACCTCTCCTCGGTTGCTTTGGCTTCCGCGGTCCTTCTGGAAATTCCGAGTTTTATATAAAACAAAGGTTAGTAGTAGATCACATGAAAATAGTTGGAGATATTTATGTTCACACTAAAGTATTATTTACCGCTAATTCCACCTATCCTCCGTTGCTTTGGCTTCCGCGGTCATTCTGGAAATTCCGATTTTTATATAAAACAAAGGTTAGTAGTAGATCACATGAAAATAGTTGGAGATATCTAAGTTCAAAATAAAATATTAATTACCGTTCATTCCACCTCTCCTCGGTTGCTTTGGCTTCCGCGGTCATTCTGGAAATTCCGAGTTTTATATAAAACAAAGGTTAGTAGTAGATCACATGAAAATAGTTGGAGATATTTATGTTCACAATAAAGTATTATTTACGGCTGATTCCACCTATCCTCCGTTGCTTTGGCTTCCGCGGTCATTCTGGAAATTCCGATTTTTATATAAAACAAAGGTTAGTAGTAGATCACATGAAAATAGTTGGAGATATCTAAGTTCAAAATAAAATATTAATTACCGTTCATTCCACCTCTCCTCGGTTGCTTTGGCTTCCGCAGTCATTCTGGAAATTCCGATTTTTATATAAAACAAAGGTTAGTAGTAGATCACATGAAAATAGTTGGAGATATCTAAGTTCAAAATAAAATATTAATTACCGTTCATTCCACCTCTCCTCGGTTGCTTTGGCTTCCGCGGTCATTCTGGAAATTCCGATTTTTATATAAAACAAAGGTTAGTAGTAGATCACATGAAAATAGTTGGAGATATCTAAGTTCAAAATAAAATATTAATTACCGTTCATTCCACCTCTCCTCGGTTGCTTTGGCTTCCGCGGTCATTCTGGAAATTCCGAGTTTTATATAAAACAAAGGTTAGTAGTAGATCACATGAAAATAGTTGGAGATATTTATGTTCACAATAAAGTATTATTTACCGCTGATTCCACCTATCCTCCGTTGCTTTGGCTTCCGCGGTCATTCTGGAAATTCCGATTTTTATATAAAACAAAGGTTAGTAGTAGATCACATGAAAATAGTTGGAGATATCTAAGTTCAAATTAAAATATTAATTACCGTTCATTCCACCTCTCCTCGGTTGCTTTGGCTTCCGCGGTCATTCTGGAAATTCCGAGTTTTATATAAAACAAAGGTTAGTAGTAGATCACATGAAAATAGTTGGAGATATTTATGTTCACAATAAAGTATTATTTACCGCTGATTCCACCTATCCTCCGTTGCTTTGGCTTCCGCGGTCATTCTGGAAATTCCGATTTTTATATAAAACAAAGGTTAGTAGTAGATCACATGAAAATAGTTGGAGATATTTATGTTCACAATAAAGTATTATTTACCGCTGATTCCACCTATCCTCCGTTGCTTTGGCTTCCGCGGTCATTCTGGAAATTCCGATTTTTATATAAAACAAAGGTTAGTAGTAGATCACATGAAAATAGTTGGAGATATCTAAGTTCAAAATAAAATATTAATTACCGTTCATTCCACCTCTCCTCGGTTGCTTTGGCTTCCGCGGTCATTCTGGAAATTCCGATTTTTATATAAAACAAAGGTTAGTAGTAGATCACATGAAAATAGTTGGAGATATCTAAGTTCAAAATAAAATATTAATTACCGTTCATTCCACCTCTCCTCGGTTGCTTTGGCTTCCGCGGTCATTCTGAAATTTGGATTTTTTTATAAAACAAAGGTTAGTAGTAGATCACATGAAAATAGTTGGAGATATCTAAGTTCAAAATAAAATATTAATTACCGTTGATTCCACCTATCCTCGGTTGCTTTGGCTTCCGCGGTCATTCTGGAAATTCCGATTTTTTTATAAAACAAAGGTTAGTAGTAGATCATATGAAAATAGTTGGAGATATTTAAGTTCAAAATAAAGTATTAATTACCGTTCATTCCACCACTCCTCGGTTGCTTTGGCTTCCGCGGTCATTCTGAAATTTGGATTTTTTTATAAAACAAAGGTTAGTAGTAGATCACATGAAAATAGTTGGAGATATTTAAGTTCACAATAAAGTATTATTTACCGTTGATTCCACCTCTCCTCGGTTGCTTTGGCTTCTGCGGTCATTCTGGAAATTCCGATTTTTTATAAAACAAAGGGATGTTAGTAGATCTTGTATTAATAGTTGGTCATATTTAAGTTCAAAATTAAATATTATTCTTCTTTAATCCTACCTTTCGTCCAAGGCATCGATTATCGCTGACATTCTGCCAATTTTGAAAAAATAAATAAGGCGTTAGTAATTTGAAATTTTTTTTTCGGTCTGGTTTTATTAACCTTTTCAGGGCGTCATCTATAAGACTTTGCTTTCTTTCGATTATTTTAGCCAAAGTTAAGAAACTCTCTATGTCCTTACCCGCGTCCACGAAAATGGTCAAAGACCCATCATCAGCGGAAATGTCAGAGTCAGCACCCTTCACACTATACGTTTGAAACAGCGAGAAGAAGAGTCCAAACAGTATTTTATAATACAGTTTATTTTCCATTTTACAAAACAACTGTAATTGGCTGGGAATAAAAAAGTTTAAAAATTCTTAATGTATGTATGTGTAGTCTTGCCAACGTGAATTTTATTATTTTTATTTATTAGTCTAAACTAACTTATTAAAATACAGTGATCGTCCAATATAACGAATCTTATGTTGCACATGGGCGCGGTCTCTAGCTCTTAAATTGTCAAACGAACAGCCACGTTGACATTGACAATGATAATTTTCCGCGCTCTCAAGAAATTCCGCTGATTATATGCGAGTACCGACGCTCTGTTTCACAATATTATCTTAATAATTTTTCTACATGTAATGCGTTCTTTTGAATTTAAATTAAGAGGAGAGTGAGAATGAGTTGAGAAAGAAAGAGTGTCTTAGCTAAATTATGAATTTTAATGAGCGCGGCTAACCAATAAGTACCGCTGATGTATTGGTAGTATGAAACCACAAACAAATCGAGTCAAAATTGAATTGCACTCATTCTATATAGACACTGCTACTATTATGAACACAACTGTATGTATATGAGTAATTAGATACGTCTGTATGAACACGCAGCAGAACACGAATGAACTGAGTGATCGTCGGAAATATGCTGACGTATTTTATTTTCATACATATACATATATAAGTATTTGTCAACCAAATTATTGCAAACAAACTATTGCGTCACACTTCAACAGTTTTTTTTTGGTTTCCACGATGGGTTTTCACAAAACCTAGGACACCACCAAAAGCAATTACTACTTGAAGTAATCACATCACATCCCTAACTCATTCACTTCATTTTCACCTATGTTGATAAACGATTATAGACATATATAAAAAACACTCCGATGTTTTCGCGACACATTCTTCGAGGGTTTTCACTTTTTCATTATACAATAATTAAATGAGTTTATTTCACGAATTTATAAAACTTTTTCCTTAATATTTACAAGGAATTTAGCCGAGATCTGCAAGTGTACTTACCTAATTTGAAGCGAATCTTTCAGTGTACAGCGCAGAAATGAAATCGGGTTCATATCTGACTCCTTTTATATATAATCATTGAGAGTGATTTACATATATATTGGCAGGAATTTAAAAATATAATTAATAGAGAGACTTAGCCACTCTAACGACAGTATTCTGAATCGGGATTCTCCCAATCGCACACAAAGAATATATAGAAAGCTGGGCGAAATCAAGGAGGGGAAACACTGTAAGACCACTTTCACACAGGCAACTCCAGTTGCTAATTCTCGGGCAATTCTCTTTTGCTGTCACCCATTGCGTTCACACGAGCAATTCTTGTTCGACAACTCTGTTTGTGTTTTTCTCCCATTCTCTTTCATATCATTTTCTCAACTTCTTGTACGCATCGTTTCCAAACAAATTTATATATGTCATTAGCTAATTTTTATCGTTATTCTCCAATTTCTAACATATTTTAATTATATTATGCATATTCCTATATATATTTGCAAATTACATACAAAAAATAAATTATAAAATTCAAATTTTCAAATATATTGTATAAATTAATTTTAAAATGTGCGCAAATGCAACACTGTTACGTAGTAGCAAATTGTTACGAATAAGAACACAAAGCGTGTTGCCCGAACACAGCGGACTCGGCGCGATTCTCCTCTCCTCGTCGCCCCCTCTCCTATAAAACTAATAATTGCCGCAACAGGAATTGCCTGTGTGAAAGGGCTCTAATGGAAATTTGGTTTTGTCAGAGCAATGAAACGCATACATGCATGTCAATTGAAATATACACTCAGCACAATTGTTTCCAATTATTTGTAGTACTCTTACTTTGTTGTTGTAAATAAAACATAAAATTCCATATAAATTGTACGAATGAGTAGAACAGAGCTCACCACAGTTTTATTCTCTCGCAACATGTTGCTCAAAAATTGTACATATTTAGTATACTTAGTTCTGATGTTTGTTATTAACGGAAGAGTGTTCAAAAGATAAAGTTTTGGATTAAAACTTTTGATGAAAATAGGACGAAATAAGTGAAAACAGTAGATAATCAGTTTCAGAAATTATATGCATACATATATGGTACATAAGTGGAGCAACATTCTTTGGATCCAAACTAAGAGTGAGAGTTGCTGCTATTTTTTCTCCCGAGTTTATTTTCAAGTAAGTTAAAAAAAATACATCGTTAAAAGACTGTCCCACTGATATATTATTTGGATCTGATGGGAAAATACTGCCTACGATCGTAAACACAGCATAAAAACAGTCAAATATGGTGGAAGCTATATCTTGTTATTTGTTATTGGGATGCTTTTCCGCCTCGAGAGTTGGTCTGATATATACTAATATAACGGAGAAGGTGATGCTGCAACATGCAGAGGAAGAAATGGCGTTAATATTGGAGTTCAAGTGGTTACAAAAAACCAAAAAATTTTAACTCAAAAAGTTATTGACCAATTTGGCTGATAATTGGCGAAGCCTTTACTTTAGATGATTTTCGCGTACATGTTTGGGGTACAAATTTAATTTTGACTTAAGGCTTATTTTTGATTCAATTGTACACTTTTTTTAAAATTATTGGTTTATCCTTTTCGTTAATATATCCTAAAAAAACACCACTTTAATTTATTTGTTTCGTATCAATGATGAGTGATAAATTGAGCAGTATGGCACCACCGCCATTTTGATATACAACATTATAAAATTACTTTTATAGTTAAGAAAGATTCACCAAAAACTTCTGTTGAAGTTTAAAAACAATGCAAATATTTTATCACCTTTGAAAATATTTTAGAAAAATTACCGTTAATTTTTAAATAAAATTTAATCAAATTAAAAATCATCTACAAACCCTCCGCTCCGCAATATTTTATCACTCACCTTGCTACATGATTTCTTTCTTTTAATTTTTATTTTGGTTATTTTCCACTTTCCAAGTTTTGTGTGAATTGAATGTACGCCGAACATAATTTGCAGGAAAATTTGTTACTTTTTTCTTTCCGAATTTTCCCGATCGCACATAAACAACATAAGCTAGGTTTAACTATTCCAAACAACAAAGAAAAAGGCGGAGCATAATAAGAGAAATTGTAGAAGAAATTCAAAAATAGAAATTTAGTAGTATCGGTGCAGTCAAACACTCTCACATATGTTCATTGAAATATATTCTCAGCAAAATATAAAAGCATGAAATTCGTTATAAATTTTACGAACAATAAGAAATTTGATCACCACAATTTCTCTCTTATATTTATTTGGTTCTCTCACAGCATCTTTCTCACAACAACTAAGCAGAGTGAGCCTGCGAAGTAGGCACTTTCATGTACGTACATATGTACATTATATATGTACATATATATGTTGCATATATGCGAACAAAATTGTTGCTAGAAAGTAAATTTTATTAATTAAAGATCACCAAGAAAACTGCATACATACATCTTCTAAATACTTTGCACATTTTTGAGATGATTTCAGGTCACTACCGGTCTTATTAATACAAACACAAAACTCACCACTCTCTGGATTCATTTGTGTAACGTATATGCACAGTGGAAACATTTCCGGAATGTAAGCGAAAGTTTAAATATGCATAATGTATGCGATGTTTTTTTTTTGAATTTATTATATGTAATGTGAACAGTCTTCTAATCATGAATGTTTCAACTTTTAGGGGAACTATAAAAGGTGGATGTTTTTTTTATAAGAGATTAGTTTTCATCCTCAAATTGATATTTTGCAGTTGTTTCTCTAGTTTCGGTCTCCAGCTCACATTGCTGCAAACGATTACTCTTCACCCTCTCAATAAATGACGCTGATACTATCCGCCCACCGCTCTGATCTCTGCTCCACATCATTACATTACTCACTTTGCTACATGAAATGCGTTCTTTCAAATTTCAACTTGAGATAAACAGCTGTTTGTTCTTCTCGGGCACTGCTACTATTATGAACACAACTGTATATATATCAGTATTTAGATACGTATGTATGAACACGCAGCAGAACACGAAGGAACAGAGTGATCGTCGGAAAAATGCTGATTCATTTGATTTTCATACATATACATATATAAGTATTTGTCAACCAAATTGTTGAATTACAAAATATTGCGTCACACTTTTACAGTTATTTTTTTGGTTTCCACAATGGATTTTCACAAAACCTAGGGCACCAACAAAAGCAATTACGACTTGAAGTAATCGCATCACATCCCTATCACATTCACTTCATTTTCACCTATGTTGATAAACGATTATTTATATAAAAAACACTCGGATATTTTCGCGACACATTCTTCGAGTCTTTTCACTTTTTCATTATAAAATAATCAAAAGAGTTTAGTTCTTGAATTTATAAAACTTTTTCCTTAATATTTACAATGAATTTAGCTTAGATCTTCAAGTGTACTTACGTAATTGCAGGCGAATCTTTCTGTGTACAGCGTAGAAATGAAATTGGGTTCATCTCTGAATCCCTTTATATATAATCATTGAGAGTGATTTACATATATATTGGTAGGAAATTAAAAATATAATTAATAGAGCGGCTTAGCCACTCTACGACATTATTCTGAATCGGAATTCTCCCAATCGCACACAAAGAACATATAGAAAGCTGGGCGAAATCAAGGAGGGGAAACTCTGTAATGGAAATTAGTAGTGTCAGAGCAATGAAATATATACTCAGATGTCAATTAAAATATACACTCAGCACATTTGTTTTCAATTATTTGTGGCACTCTTACTTTGTTGTTTTTGTTTTTTTTTTTGTTTTTTTTTTGTTTTAAAATTTTATATAAATTCTACGAATGATCAGAACAGAGATTACCACAGTTTTATTCTCTCGCAACATGTTGCTCAAAAATTGTACAAATGGACATATGTATACACATATACCTCCCATACTTAGTTTTGATGATAGTTATTAACTGAATAGTGTTCAAAAGGACGAATTAATTGAAAACAATAGATAATCAGTTTCATAAATTATATGTATATATAGTACATAGGAGGAGCAACTTTGGATACAACTAAGAGTGAGTGTGTCCCCTCTTTGTTTCTCATGTGTTGGTTATCTAGTGAATTAACCAAGTTATTACCAGCGAATGCTTCACTCATCTACGCATAGGTATATATATTTACATATGTATATATACAATGATATTCCCGAATACGGTCAATCCTCATAACCGCACAGCTCCCCCATAGCCGAACAAACACACTGTGACGCTGTGTGTCCGGTTATTTCACAGTATTTTCTATAGAGTCAGGGAGAAAACTATGCTCATTTAAAGGGGTTTTCAATAAGAGCACTACAAAAGCTTTAAATAAAACAAAAACGGGTTGGGATCAATGAAATTCTTTATACCTGTGAAATTTCGTTTGCATGGTCACCACGGGCACGATATTGCTGCAATTTCACGTTCGATATTCGTACGAAGTTCATCAATCGTCGCTGCCTTGTTGGCATAGACCATAGACTTGACGTAGCCCCACAGGAAATGGTCTAACCGCGCCAAATCTCACAACCGAGGCGGCCAATTACTGGTCCATTTCGTAATATAACACGTTCACCAAACTCGGTTTTCAATAAATCGATTGTGACATTCGCTGTGTGGCTTGTGTGACCGTCCTGTTGGAACCACATATTCTCCAGGTCCATATCATCTAATTCTGCCTGACCAATAACGCATAATTTGATTTTTAATTAATATTGAGTCAGAAATGCGCCTCATCGCAGAAGACGATTTTCCGAAGAAAATCAGGATCATTAGCAAATTATAGCTCAGTCCAATTCACGAACATACGACGATTATGGTGATCAACTAATTTTAATTAATATTGAGTCAGAAATGCGCCTCATCGCAGAAGACGATTTTCCGAAGAAAATCAGGATCATTAGCAAATTATAGCTCAGTCCAATTCACGAACATACGACGATTATGGTGATCAAGCGACTTCAGTTCTTGCCTTAATTTGATCTTGTTAGGATGTAGGCCAAGATCTTTTCGCAAAAGACTAATATGGGACTTCCTCAATTGATGCGCTAGCGGTAGCAATATTCTCGACACTGCGGGCACTTCTTTGTCTCACTGCCACACTGGGAACATTTTGTACTGTGCCTGTGGATTCATAATTTTCCACTAGACACTCCATTGTTGATCTGACAAGACGATTATGGTGACCATAAATTGGACTTGAAGGGAAATGTCAAAAGAGCGGGACAAATGGCGTTGTAGCGTCCCTAACATTCCCAATGGCAGCTTAAATGTATAATATTCCGTTCGCGCGTCATCTTAGCAAGGATTTGTAACCATTCCCAGCATTTCTCCGACGATACATTGCATAACCGTCCATATCCGTGATAATATCATTTGTATTTATATGAGAGACCAACGCATGAGGTGCCATTGGGTTAACATCTCCAGTAATCTGAGGAAAATCTATCACATCGAGAGTGTTTATCGTAAATAAAACAACAACAAACGATAATCAAAACAAGAAAAAACGTTAACTTCGGCTGTATGTATGTATGTGATTGGCGTTGCAACCGTTTAGCCGGTTATAGCCGAATCGACGATAGTGCGCCATCTCTCTCTCCTTCGCAGTTCGGCGCCAGTTGGAGATCCCAAGTGTAACCAGGTCGCTCTCCACCTGGTCCCTCCAACGGAGTGGAGGCCTTCCCCTTCCTCGGCTTCCTCCGGCGGGTACTGCATCGAACACTTTCAGGGCTGGAGTGTTTTCGTCCATTCGGACAACATGACCTAGCCAGCGTAGCCGCTGTCTTTTTATTCGCTGAACTATGTCAATGTCGTCGTATAACTCGTACAGCTCATCGTTCCATCGTCTGCGGTATTCGCCGTTGCCAATGTTCTTAGGACCATAAATCTTGCGCAAAATTTTCCTCTCGAAAACTCCTAGTGTCGTCTCATCTGATGTTGACATCGTCCAAGCTTCTGCACCGTAGATCAGGACGGGGATGATAAGCGACTTGTAGAGCTTGATTTTGGTTCGTCGAGAGAGGACTTTACTGTTCAATTGCCTACTCAGTCCAAAGTAGCACCTGTTGGCAAGAGTTATTCTGCGCTGGATTTCGAGGCTGACATTGTTCGTGTTGTTGATGCTGGTTCCCAGGTAAACGAAATTATCTACGACCTCGAAGTTATGACTGTCAACAGTGACGTGGGAGCCAAGACGCGAATGCGCCGACTGTTTGCTTGATGACAGGAGATATTTCGTCTTGTCCTCATTCACCTCCAGACCCATTCGCTTCGCCTCCTTATCCATGCGGGAAAAAGCAGAACAAACGGCGCGGTTGTTGCTTCCGATGATATCAATATCATCGGCGTACGCCAGGAGCTGTACACTCTTGTAAAAGATGGTACCCTCTCTGTTTAGCTCTGCAGCTCTTATAATTTTTTCCAGCATCAGGTTAAAGAAGTCGCACGATAGTGAGTCACCTTGTCTGAAACCTCGCTTGGTATCGAACGGCTCGGAGAGGTCCTTCCCAATCATGACGGAGCTTTTGGTGTTGCTCAACGTCAACTTACACAGCCGTATTAGTTTTGCGGGGATACCAAATTCAGACATCGCGGCATAAAGGCAGCTCCTTTTCGTGCTGTCGAAAGCTGCTTTAAAATCGACAAAAAGGTGGTGTGTGTCGATCCTCTTTTCACGGGTCTTCTCCAAGATTTGGCGCATGGTGAATATCTGGTCAGTTGTTGATTTTCCAGGTCTAAAGCCACACTGATAAGGTCCAATCAGTTTGTTGACGGTGGGCTTTAGTCTTTCACACAGTACGCTCGATAGAACCTTGTATGCGATATTTAGGAGGCTGATCCCACGGTAATTGGCGCAGATTGTGGGATCTCCCTTTTTATGGATTGGGCAGAGCACACTGAGATTCCAATCGTCAGGCATGCTTTCTTCCGACCATATTTTGCAAAGAAGCTGATGCATGCACCTTACCAGTTCTTCGCCGCCGTATTTGAATAGTTCTGCCGGTAATCTATCGGCCCCCGCTGCTTTGTTGTTCTTCAAGCGGGTAATTGCTATTCGAATTTCTTCATGGTCGGGTAATGGAACATCTGTTCCATCGTCATCGATTGGGGGATCGGGTTCGCCTTCTCCTGGTGTTGTACTCTCACTGCCATTCAGCAGGTCGGAGAAGTGTTCCCTCCATAATCCCAGTGTGCCCTGGACATCGGTTACCAGATTACCACCTTGGTCTCTACATGAGGATGCTCCGGTCTTGAAACCTTCGTTAAGTCGCTTCATTTTTTCATAAAATTTTCGAGCATTCCCTCTGTCTGCCAGCTTCTCAAGCTCTTCGTACTCACGCATTTCGGCCTCTTTCTATTTTTGTCTGCAGATGCGTCTCGCTTCCCTCTTCAGCTCTCGGTATCTATCCCATCCCGCACGTGTTGTGGTCGTTTGCAACGTTGCGAGGTAGGCAGTCTGTTTTCTCTCCGCTGCGAGACGGCACTCCTCATCGTACCAGCTTGTTTTTGTCGTTGCCGAAAACCAATTGTTTCGGCTGCAGCGGTACGCAGTGAGTTTGAGATGCCGTTCCACAGTTCCCTTATACCGAGATGCTGATGAGTGCTCTCAGAGAGCAGGAGTGCAAGTCGAGTAGAGTATTTCGTGGCTGTCTGTTGCGATTGCAGCTTTTCGACGTCGAACCTTCCTTGTGTTTGTTGACGGGCGTTCTTTGCTGCACAGAGGCGGGTGCGTATTTTAGCTGCGACCAGATAATGGGCCGAGTCTATATTTGGTCCTCGGAGCGTACGCACGTCTAAAACACAGGAGACATGTCTTCCGTCTATCACAACGTGATCGATTTGGTTCCGCGTGTTTCGATCAGGAGACAGCCAAGTAGCTTGATGTATTTTCTTATGCTGGAATCTGGTACTACAGACGACCATATTTCGGGCCCCAGCGAAGTCGATCAGCCTCAGGCCGTTTGGCGATGTTTCGTCATGGAGGCTGAATTTTCCGACTGTTGTGCCAAAGACACCTTCTTTACCCACCCTGGCGTTAAAATCGCCAAGCACGACTTTACATCGTGGCGGGGGCAGCGCTCATAGGTGCGTTCTAGGCGCTCATAGAAAGCATCTTTGGTCACATCGTCCTTCTCTTCCGTTGGGGCGTGGGCGCAAATCAGCGATATGTTGAAGAACCTCGCTTTGATGCGGATTGTGGCAAGACGTTCATCCACCGGGGTGAATGCCAGGACTCTGCGACGGAGTCTCTCCCACCACAAATCCAACACCAAATTTGCGCTCCTTTATATGGCCGCTGTAGTAGATGTCACAAGGACCCACCTTCTTCCGTCCTTGTCCCGTCCATCGCACTTCTTGGATGGCGGTGATGTCAGCCTTGAGTCGTATGAGGACATCAACCAGCTGGGCAGAGGCACCTTCCCAATTAAGGGTCCGGACATTCCAGGTGCATGCCCTTATATCATTATCCTTAAAACGTTTGCAGGGGTCGTCATCAAAAGGGGGGTGTCTCATCCGAGGCTTTCGTAGATTTTTCATTGGGGGGTGTTTTTATGTGGTGGGTCCCAAACCCAACGCACAACCGCATAAGCGGGCTTCGTCTTCTCACTTTAGCTCGCCTTCAAACGGATGTCTGTTGGCTACCCAGAGGATACTTGGTCTAAAACCGGAAGTCGTGAGCTGCTTGGACCATGTGGAGAAGAATCGTTTCTGGCCACTCCCAAGTGAATGACAATCAAAAACTTTCCTCACTTGCGTGAACTTCTACACATGGTCCCATCGGCTGTACCGAAGCTAATATACCCTTCACAGGTGCATTTCTTTTAGTAACTATGTGTTTAAGCAAATTTAAAGACGTAAGAAAAAGTAAGTAAAAAAAAAAGAAAACATTTGCTAGAAACATTAAGGTTATTTAATAAAGAAACAAGTAAGGAAAGGCTAAGTTCGGGTGCAACCGAACATTTTATACTCTCGCAATTTATTGAAGAAATTTTATTAAGATAACACACAAATTAACCCATAAATTCGGCATAAAGTTTAATAGAATAACGAAAATCGTCATATATAGTATATGAGGGCTGAGGTAATTCCTGAACCGATTTCATTCATTTTCATCAGCAAGGTACACTATATCCAAGACTATACGCTCACTTAATTTTGCTAAGATAGCTCACATATTAACCAATACATATAAGCGGAATAAAGCTCAACGTATTTTTTGAAAAACCTATAATTAGGTATATGGGAGCTAGGAGAAGATACTTTTGAAAAACCTGCAATGAGGTACAGTAGTTTTCCGAAATAGCGAACACATTAATTAATTAAATACAATTAAATTAATTAAAATAAAATAATTCAGGCCTGTTTGTTACATCGAATTTTTCGTTAATTCGAGTTCTCACTTACAGGTATGTTTTTCAATAAAAATGTGTATCCGTATCCGTAAATTCCAGTTTAATAAATTATTTTATTAATTATTTGTTAAAAAATTAAAAACCATCACAAAACAATTGAAATCAATCCAAAATGGTCCAATTCTGACACTTATACTACTGTTTGGTGCTGATAAATAATTTTAAGCTTTTTTGTAAAATTCAACATTTTTTCAATTTCTTTTGAATTTGAAAGTTATATTTTTAATTCTGAATCTATGTTAATTGATTTTTCTCTTTCTTCATATGTCTTCTTCATGTTGTTCATTAAACCGAGTACTTACAAATCACCGATGTTCGTTGTTTAAGGTACTCAATGTAATAAATTTGCTTGTTCGTTATAAGCGGTTTTCGTTGAAACGAATATTCGTTATTTCGGAAAACTACTGTATATGGAGATGTTATGACCCGATTTTAATAATTTTTGGAACAGAGACACACTATTAGAAGAAAACAATTTCCTCTGAATTACATTAAATTAGCTGAGAGATTTATCCATATTTTCGGTTAAAATTTATCCTTAGGCGCTGAGTTCAACATATTCGATATCTGGGGCCTAGAAAAGTTATGGTCCGTTTTCGACAAGTGAAGCCAGAGATGATATGCACTATTTGTGTAAAGTTTTATTCCCCTATCTTCATTGGTTCCTTATGTTTACATTATAAAGTGAAGGAATCAGATGGAATTCAAAATTGAGTTTTATGGAAAGTAGTCGTGGTTGTGAACCGATTTCGCCCATTTTTTGTCCGTGTTATCAGGGTGTCAAGAAACTATTATATACCGAATTTCATTGGAATCGGTCGAATAGTTCCTGAGATATGGTTTTTGACCCATAAGTGGGCGACGCCACGCCCATTTTCCATTTTGTAAAAAAATCGGAGTACAGCACCCTTCTGCTATTTTTTCTGCAAAATTTAGTGTTTCTGACGTTTTTCGTTAGTTAGTTAACCCACTTTTAGTAATTTTCAACCTAACCTTTGTATGGGAGGTGGGCGTGGTTATTATCCGATTTCTGCAGAAAGCTTGGTTTATATAGCTCTATTGGTTTCCGAGATATATACAAAAAACCTATTTGAGGGCGGGGCCACACCCACTTCTCCAACAAAATTGCATCCAAATGTGCCCCTTCATAGTGTGATCCTTTGTACCAAATTTTATTTTCATAGCTTTATTTATGGCTTAGTTATGGCACTTTATGTGTTTTCGGTTTTCGCCATTTTGTGGGCGTGGCAGTGGTCCGATTTTGCTCATTTTCGAAAGCAACCTTCCTATGGTGCCAAGAAATAAGTGTGCCAAGTTTCATCAAGATATCTTAATTTTTACTCAAGTTACAGCTTGCACAGACGGACGGACGGACGGACGGACAGACAGACATTCGGATTCGGATCACTTATATCTAAGTCGTTTAGTTTTGGGTGTTACAAACAACCGTTATGTGAACAAAACTATAATACTCTCTTGCAACTTTGTTGCGAGAGTATAAAAACTGTAGGACTAGTTCGTATATATACAGACAGACGGACAGACAGACGGACATGGCTAAATCGACTCAGTTCATCATTTATATATATACTGTATAGGGCCTCCGGCGCTTCCTTCTGGGTGTTAAAAACTTCGTGACAAACTTAATATACCCTGTTCAGGGTATAATAAGTAAAGTTGCGTATACGCCATCGTGGTTCATTTTCTAAACGAAGCAAAAAACAACAATAATAACAACGCACAACCTTTACATATTCGTAAATATGTTGAATAAACGGTTTAATTTTATTTGAATATTTGATTATTGAAAATTATTACATTCGAAATTCAATTGCCACTCTTCGGCCATACAATGCCTTCTATAAAGTCCAAGTGATGAAACACTTTCGTTATCACATAAGGTTCAAAATTGCTAGTCCCCGTTGCTACAATTCCAAACAATTTATGTTTGGGGAAATTTTCTTGAACTTCGTATATGTGCATTCCATAGTAAGCGTACGCATATTTCAAATTCTTGGTACATATTTGTGATGGTTTCAGGTGAGTACCGGTCTTATTAAAACAGTCAGCGTCTGCTACAATTTGAACTTTTTGGTTTAATCCCATCAAATCTATAAAAACATATACAATAATATAAAAGTAGATACTAGTCAAATACAAAACTCACCATTCTCTGGAATCACTTCGGTTGCATATAACCACACTGGATACCTTTGGAAAGTGTAACCCACATTACTCTGCAATTCAATCAACGCAATATTGTTAAGGGAAGGTGTTTCTGAAGTGAAATCGGGATGTATCTGAATTGCCTGAAATGTTGAAATCAGTTTAAAGATTATTTGTTGAAGTTCTTAACTTCTTAATTACCTTTATTTTCATCTTCACTGAATCCACTTCTACCTTCGTATATTTGTCAGTTGATACGCAACTTGGTTCCGTTATCAAAAACCGTTTGTCAATCAAAGCACCATAGCAAAATTTGGAATGTTTATCAGAATAAGAAAGCAAATAGCCGGATTTGGACACAGCATTAAATGTGGTCTTTCTTATCGATCGCAACTCATTAGTGATTTTTTCACAAGCTAAAACACAATTAAAATTTCATTAACATATACCAACAAAAGTATGTTTTAGACACCGTTCATAAGATCTACAACAACAAAATAAAGCAGGAAATGCAAAACAATGCGAAACTTACCAAGTTCTGCTGGGCGTTTCTGAGGTGTGGCAACGTCTGAACTGTAAGTAGAGAGAAATTAAACAAATAGTAACGAATGAAATGGCGAAAAAAGTGCGTGAGTAGTATTTTCTTGCAAGTACTCTTAATTTAAAAGAAGTCTACAGTAAGCGAGGTACAATTAACCATTTTTTGGCCGCACATCCAAGATCCATTAGAATTCTGCTATTCGAAACTACAAATGTATCCACAATCTCCCTTAATTATCCACGAAACCATTCCACAGAATTAATTTAACGGTTAATAAGGTGTATTTACTGCCGAAAATTGCTGTCGCCCGGGAACATCGAAATTCGTAAGTTTACCGCGTTATATTCAGTATTTAATTGCAAGTGATTTTACTTAGAGTGCTTTAAGCTTAGAAAACTACAGACTTTACAATGAATTGATCTTCAATAAAAGAGTTAGTTTACTTTATAATTACATTAAAATGCATATTATACTACCTTTTGCCAAGTTGGCTGCTTAACTCAACTACTTTCTCATTCAACCGTTGAAATTCCGCTGGCATTCTTAAAAGTAAGAAAAAACATTAACAAATTTTAGTTGTCCATGTTATAAAAAGTTTTAAATAAAATCTCATTTATGTTTAATACTACCTTCCTTCCGCAGTTTTTATCAAAAAATATTAGGTTCAAATAAAATATTATTTACCGTTGAGTCCACCTCTCCTCGGTTGCTTTGGCTTCCGCGGTCATTCTGGAAATTCCGATTTTTTTATAAAACAAAGGTTAGTAGTAAATCATATGAAAATAGTTGGAGATATTTAAGTTCAAATAAAATATTATTTACCGTTGAGTCCACCTCTCCTCGGTTGCTTTGGCTTCCGCGGTCATTCTGGAAATTCCGATTTTTTTATAAAACAATGGTTAGTAGTAAATCATATGAAAATAGTTGGAGATATTTAAGTTCAAATAAAATATTATTTACCGTTGAGTCCACCTCTCCTCCGTTGCTTTGGCTTCCGCGGTCATTCTGGAAATTCCGATTTTTTTATAAAACAAAGGTTAGTAGTAAATCATATGAAAATAGTTGGAGTTCAAATAAAATATTATTTACCGTTGGGTCCACCTCTCCTCGGTTACTTTGGCTTCCGCGGTCATTCTGGAAATTCCGTTTTTTTTTTAAACCAAAGGGGCAGTAGATTTTGTAAAAATTGTGGTTTAGCTTTAAAATTTAAGTAAGTTATTATTCGTGTTTAATTTTACCTTTCCTTTAATGCTTTTATTTCCGAAGACAGGCTGAAATTTTTGAAAATTTTCTTAGTGATATAATATTATTTTCTATTTCAGATTAGTTCTATTTACCTTTTCAGAGCATCATCTATTAGATTTTGCTTTCCTTCGATTGTTTTGGCCAAAGTTAAAAAGCTATCTATATCCTTTCCCGCGTCCACGTAAATTGTTAAAGACCCATCATCAGGGTCAGCCCCCTTCGTGCTCGTTGCGTGGAGCAGCGCGAGGAAAAGTCCAAATAATATCAGATTATTTTTCATTTTACAGAATAGCTTCAAATATCTGTGAATAGAAAAATTAGAAAGAAGTATTCTTAATTTATTTAATATTGTTATAACCGGAGTGCACTCCAATATCTGAGTGTATCAACTACATTATATTCGAGCAGTAAGTCCAATATGGACGCACTTTAGCGAAAATCACGACAATCTTGCCGCTTAGCATAATTTACATATAACAACAGGGATTTGGTTGGTGTAACTCCTAGCCAGTGCACGCTGTTATAAATATTAATGATATACACACTTTTAAGTTGCCGACTACCGTATTTATAAATATGTATATATTGTGATATTTCGGGGTGGTTTACGTGCGAGAGAGTCCGCATACTTGCAATGGTCCACACTTTCAAATATGTAGTTGTGAAAAGATATGTACACATATTTTATAAATTAAATAAATAAACAATAAAAAAGTAAATAATTGAGAAATCGCGTAGGTTATATGTCCGTTATTTTGTCAAGTTCCATTATACTGTTAGAAGAGTTTGTGTCGGGTTTTGAGCTGATTGCACTATTTTTATCTTTCTTGTTTTGATATGTTTTTTTGTTTTTTGTTTTTTTTTTTAACAACTCCAGTTATGATAGTCGTTAACTGCTCCATATTAAAATTATTGGAAGAGGAAAAGGATGGTTCCTGAGGAGAACTAGAGCTCAGTTTATAAAATTTGAGTGTCACATTTTATTGTTTTTATATGTTTATATTAGTTGTCCTTCTACTCTGAAGGGCCTGTGGGTGCTGAATCGCAGAGTTGTACTTTAGTTATAATGAACCGGAGTGTAAGCCCATAAGTAAAAATAACTGTTTATATAATATTTCTTCCACACTGAATAAGATAGTCAAACTATGCACATTTGCTTAAAATATTCAGTCGAATAAGTACCCGGAAAGTCACATTTTAAATTTTTCCGCTGAGAATATTTCAAAAGTTCTTTTTTCCCCCAGGTGGCACAACTGTCAGCCACTATTCTGTAAATGTTTATTGTTATTATTATATTTTTTATTTTATATGCACCTCTTTGAACGATTTATACCAATCGTTAACTTGAGTTTTCGACATGATTGAATCACCAAACGTTTTTTTTTTCAGCATTTCCAACGTTTTGGCACAAGAAATTTCGTTTGGAACACAAAATTTCACACAAACTCTTGGTTCAATATTTTTATCCATTTAGTAAAATGAGACTTTATTTGACAGAGTATTTCACACCGAAGCTAACTGCACAAATGGATATATGTATATTCACAATATTTCTTCACTCACTTTGCTATTTTGATTAATTTTCAATTTTTTAGTATATGAAATATTCGCCGAACACAAATACAAGCACCATTCGCTTCTTTATGATTACTTACCAATGTAAAATCCAAATCTTGTGAGGCACAGTGCAGTAATAAGACTGATTTTGTCTTTGGATCCCTATATATAGTCACTAAGAGAGAATTACAAATGCATATTTGCATAAAATCATTTCGTTGTTGAGAGTTTTGCATTACTCTACAGTTATATTGAGTAGAGTGGAAACAGCCACTCTACCGACTGTATTTGAAATCTGAATATTCTTGATCGCACACAAAGAACATATGCTAAATATGTCACAATGAGCGAATGCTTCTCAATTCTGGTTGGCACGAGAGGAATCATGACTGTATAGGTGAGCACGATGGTAAACATACCCAATGAGAACTTTGCATTATTATATTTTTATACTCTCGCAACAAAGTTGCTAAAGAGATATTATAGTTTTGTTCACTTAACGATTGTTTGTGTCACCAAGAAATAAAAGAGTTAGATATGGGGTTATATATATATATAAATGAACAGGATGACGAGTGGAGTTGAAATCCGGACGTCTGTCCCTCTGTTCGTCCGTCCGTGCATTGGAAAACTTGAGTAGAAATTGAGATATCTTAATGAAACTTGGAACGAATGTTCCTTAGAACATGAGAGGGATGCTTTCGAAAAAAAATGGCGAAAACCAAAAACTTATAAAGTGTCATAACTAAGCCATAAATAAACTTATAAAGGTAAAATTTGGAAAAAAACGATCGCACTAGGAAAGGCCATATTTGGATGTATTTTTTTTGGGGGAGTGGGCGTGACCCCGCCCCCAAATCGGTTATTTGTATATATCTCGCGAACCAATGAAGCTATATAAAGCAAACTTTTTGCAGTTGGTTCTCTTACGTACCCCACAACACACCATGAAAATAAATTCGGCACATAACTCTTTCTTGACACCACGCCTACTTTTCATATAACTCAATTTTGATTTATAATATATTCATTATGAACCAATGAAGATAGCGGTATAAAACTTTACACAAATAATTTACTATATTTGAGGTGTGACACCACTTGTGGAAAAATTGTCAAAATCGGACCATGACACTTCAAGGCCCTTGATATCGAACATGAAGAACTCACTGCCTAAGGGTAATTTTTCACCGAAAATATAGGTAAATCTCTCAGATATTTTAATGTAATTCAGGGGGATTTGTTTTTTCTTATAACAGTTTTTGTCTCTACCAAAAATGGTTAAAATCGGGTCAAGATCCCGTATACCTAGTTATAGGTAATATACAATTAAATGAGCGTATAGTCTTCGATATCTTGTATCTTGGTGGTGACTAGTGAAATCGGTTCAGGAATTACACCAGTTTCCAAATAATATTTATGATGATTTTAGTTATTCTATTGAACTTTATGCCGAATATATGGGTCGAATTGTGTTAAAATTAATGTTCTTTATAAATTTACATCAGTACATTGCGAGTATAAAATATTCGGTTGCACCCGAACTTAGCCTTTCTTTACTTGTTTAGCTTTTTATACTCTCGCAACAAAGTTGCTACGAGAGTATTATAGTTTTGTCCACATAACGGTTGGTTGTAAGTCCTAAAACTAAATGAGTTAGATATAGGGTTATATATATCAAAATGATCACGATGACGAGAAATGTTCAAATCCGGATGTCTGTCTGTCCGTCCGTCCGTGCAAGCTGTAACAAGCAGCAAAATCGGACCACTGCCACGCCTACAAAATGGCGAAAACCGAAAACACTTAAAGTGCCATAACTAAACCATAAATAAAGCTATGGAAATAAAATTTGGTATGAAGGATTGTACTATGAAGGGGCATATTTGGATTTAAATTTTTTGGGGAAGTGGGCGTGGCTCCCCCCAAATAGGTTTTATGTATATATCTCGCAAACCAATAGAGCTATATAAACTAAACTTTCTGCAGTCGTTTTTTTCAGCCATTTCTTAATACAGTCCAAAAATTACAGAAATCGGATAATAACCACGCCCACCTCCCATATAAAAGTTGGGTTGAAAATTACTAAAAGTGAATTAACTCACTAATGAAAAACGTCAGAAACACAAAATTTTACAGAAGAAATAGCAGAAAAAAACTGCACTCAGATTTTTTTTACAAAATCGAAAATGGGCGTGGCATCGCTTACTTATGGGTCAAAAACCATATCTCAAAGTACTCGACAGATTTCAATGAAATTCGGTATATAATATTTTCTTGAGACCCTGATGACACGTGTGGAAAATGGATGAAATCGGTTCACAACTACGACAACTTCTCATATAACTAAATTTTTTAAGTCCATCTGATTCCTTCACTTTATATACGTACATAAGGAACCAATGAAGATAGCGAAATAAAACTTTACTCAAATACTGTATATGATCTGGGGAATCACTTGTGGAGAAATTGTCAAAATCAGACCATGACTTTTCAAGGCCCCTGATATCGAACATGAAGAACTCAGTGCCTTATGGTAATTTTTCACCGAAAATATCGGTATATCCCTCAGATAATTTAATGTAATTCAGAGGAAATTTGTTTCGTCTAATAATGTGTCTCTGTACATAACTTAATCAAATGGGGTCATAACATCTCCTACCTCCCATATACCTGATTATAGGTAATATCAAATTAAGTGAGCGTATAGTCTTCGCTATATTTTAACTTGGTGGTGAATACGAGAGAAATCGGTTCAGGAATTACCTCAGTCCCCATATACAATTTATGATGATTTTCGTTATTCTATTGAACTTTATGCCGAATATATAGGTCGAATTGTGTTATCTCTATAAAATTACATCAATAAATTGCGAGAGTATAAAATGTTCGGTGCATGCAATGTTCGGTGGCACCCGAACTTAGCCTTTCCTTACTTGTTGTCTATAATTCTTTGTTCAGTTGTTGATGTTTTTGTTCAGTTGCAACATTTGTCAGGATCTTCCGCTTTGGTGCATTTAGTTGTAGGATGTTTGCCTCCACATTTCACACAAACGACGGTCTTTGGTATGTCCAAATGCTTGACTGTTTGTGCACTATGGGACTAATTTAGAGGGGTTTATATGCTCGACCTTGACAACAATATTAAGAATGGTTTTAATCTGATCTGAAACTTTGCTTATGTGCGCGGTAGCATGGAATACTACTAGAAACATACATATCAAGCGGTTCTTTAGTCTTCCATTTAAATTTCTTGATTACATTTAAGACATTGATCGTTAAGATCGTACAAGATGGATTGTGTATCACATGAGTGGTGTAAATTTGTTATCAATAGCTTTATTTGCCTGTTATTTTTGCTGTCATCGCCGTTACTCAAATGCTTTAGTGGCTGCATGTTTTTTTTTTTATTTTTTAAAGAGCTATTAATTTTTAGGGAACTCTCAGTTATAAATTTTTTTGAAGAGCGCTCCTCTTTTTGAGTATCCACTCAGTTTATTTAACTGGTTCATCTGCATCAGTTTCATATACTTGATCAACATTCGTATTTGTTGGTTTTGGCTTGCTTTTACTAGATTTTAGTTATCTTTATGTAATATATTATACATCGCTTCTAAAGTTTTAAGTCCGCCATTGACTAGAGAACTAGCCTTTTCTATTTTTTTAATTTTATTTGCTCTAAATGAGCTTAGACTGTTTCTTGTGGTCTCCTCATGCAAAGGTTCGGTAATTTTTTGATTTTTAGTGATCTCCTAACTGGATTTTATCAATCTATCGTTTGGTCGATAATGCAGTTAGCAGTAAACATTTTTATTTTATATTTATTTGACCTGTGAGGCAGCGCTGATCACAGTTGGTCACTGTAAGACTTGTTAGCATAGATCATAGGCTTCACGTAGGCCCACATGAAATAGTCTCACGGCGTCAAATCACGTTCACCAAATTTGGTTTTCAATAAATGGATTGTGAAATTCGCTGTGTGCCAAAAATACTCGGTTATCAGTGAGCGATAGCGATTCCCAATCACAGTAACGTGTCGATCGTTGTCATCACGGAAGAAGTACGGCCCAATGGCGCCGCCGGTCCATAAAACGCACAAAACGCACAGATGGTAATACACGCAAGATGTGCTATTGCGTTGGGTTAACATCTCCAGTAATCTGAGGAAAATCTATCACATCGAGAGTATTTATCGAAAATACAACAACAATAAACGATAATCAATATAAGCGAAGTTGCGTATACGCCATCGTGATTTGTCTTCTAAACGAAGCAAAAAGCAAATAACAACGCACAACCATTACATATTCGTAAATATGTGGAATAAGCGGTTTACCTTTATTAGTATATTTGATTATTGAAAATGATTACATTCGAAATTCAATTGCCACTCTTCGACAATACAATGCTTTCTATAAAGTTCAAGTGATCAAACACTTTTGTTATCACAAAGGGTTCAAAATTGTCAGAATTCGTTGCTGCAATTCCAAACATTTTATATTTCGGGACATTTTCTTGAACCTTGTATATTGGCATGCCAGAGAACGTGTGCCCTAATTGTAAATTCTTTGCACATTTTTGTGATGGCTTTAGGTGTGTACCGGTCTTATTAAAACATTCAGCGTCTGTTACAATCTGAACTTTTCCGTATTGGGACCATATCAAATCTATAAAAATATATACAATAAAATAAAGGTAGATACAACTCAAATACAAAACTCACCACTCTCTGGATTCACTTCGGATGCATATAAGCACACTGGATACTTGTTGAAAGTGTAATCCACATCACTCTCCAGTTCAATCAAAGCAATATTGTTAAGGGAAGGTGTTTCTGAAGAGAAATCGGGATGTATGTGAATAGCCTGAAAAGTCGAAATCAGTTTAAAGATAATTTGTTAAAAATCTTAACTTCTTAATTACCTTCATATCCTTAAACACTGGAAACATTTCTCCCTTCCTATATTTGTTAATTGATATGCAATCTGCTACAGTTATAAAAAAACGTTTGTCAATCAAAGCGCCTGTGCACAATTTACTTTGGTTATCAGAATAAAGAAGCCAAGGGTCGGAGTATTGTATGTCATTAAATCTGGTCTCCCGAATCGATCGCAAATCATTAGTTATATTTTCACAAGCTTAAACCAAAATAAAATTCCATTAACAATTAGCAACAAAAGTATGTTTTAGACACCGTTCATAAGATCTGCGTTTGCAAGAAAAAGCAGGCAATTCAAAACAATGCGAAACTCACCAAGTTCTGCTGCACGTTTGTGAGGTGTTGCAACATCTGTTCTGTAAGTTAAGAAAAAATTAACAAATGGTAACAAAAGAAATGGCGATAAAAGTGCGTGAGTAGTAGTTTCTTGCAAGTACTCTTAATTTAATAGAAGTCTACACTAAGCGAGGTTTAATTTACCATTTTTTGGAAGTACGGACCATTATGACCCCGCTATACTCTACTACCTGTGAATAAAGTATCTGTTCTTATTATACACTCAAACATTTCACATAATTCATTTAACTGTTAGTGGGATTTATTCACTATCATAAATAGCTGTGCCACAGGAAAATCGAAAAAGCTTCAAAATTCTAAAGTCTCATCGTTTTATTTTCATAATTCCATTGCACTTGTTTACTTGCATAAGCTTCGAAAACTACTGACTCACTGACTTAACAGTTAATCGACCTGAGTTAAAAGAATTAGTCGACTTTATGATTACATTAAAATGCTTACATATATTACTACCTTTTGGCAAGTTGGCTGCTTAACTCAACTACTTTCTCATTCAACCGTGTAATTTCCGCAGACATTCTAAAAAATAAAGAAAAATTAAAAAAATTTGTTATAATAATGGTAGAAACCAAATCGTTTTCATGATTAATGCTACCTTCCTTCCGCTGCTTTTATCTCCTCTGACATTCTGAAATTTTCCAAAAATAAAACAAGAGTTAGTAGTAGATCATATAAAAATAGTTGGAGATATTTAAGTTCAAAATAAAGTATTAATTACCGTTCATTCCACCTCTCCTCGGTTGCTTTGGCTTCCGCGATCATTCTGGAAATTCCGATTTTCGAAAAACAAAGGTGAGTAGTAGATCTTATGAAAATGGTTGAAGATATCTAAGTTCTTTATTCTCTATTATTCTTCTTACCTTTCTTCCAAGGCATCGATTTTTGCTGACATTCTGCCAATTTAAAAAAAAAATAAATAAGGCGTTAGTAATTTGAAATTTTTTTTCGGTCTGGTTTTATTTACCTTTTCAAGGTGTCATCTATAAGACTTTGCTTTCTTTCGATTGTTTTAGCCAAAGTTAGGAAACTCTCTATGTCCTTACCCGCGTCCACGAAAATGGTCAAAGGCCCATCATCAACGGAATGGTCAGAGTCAGCACCATCCACACTATACGTTTGAAACAGCGAGAAGAAGAGTCCAAACATTATTTTATAATATAGTTTATTTTCCATTTTACAAAACAACTTTAATTGGCTGGAAATAAAAATAAAAAAGTTGAAATATTCTTAATGTATGTGTAGTCTTGCCAACAAGAATTTTATTATTTTTACTTATAGTTTAAGTTAACTTATTAAAATACAGTGATCGTCCAATATAACAAATCTTATGTTGCACATGGACATTGATAATTTTCCGCGCTCTCAAGAAATTCCGCTGATTATATGCGCCTACCGACGCTCTGTTCCACAATTTTAAATTGAGATAAACGTTGGATTCGCGTCCACATTTAAGAGGAGAGTGAGAATGAGTTGAGAGAGAAAGAGTGTCTTAGCTAAATTATGATTTTTAATGAGCGCGGCTAACCAATAAGTACCGCTGATGTATTGGGAGTATGAAACCACAAACAAATCGAGTCAAAATTTAATTGCACTCATTCTATATAGACACTGCTACTATTATGAACACAACTGTATGTATATGAGTAATTAGATATGTATGAACACGCAGCAGAACACGAATGAACACAGTGATCGTCGGAAATATGCTGATGTATTTTATTTTCATACATATACATATATAAGTATTTGTCAACCAAATTATTGCATAACAAACTATTGCATCACACTTCAACAGTTTTTTTTGGTTTCCACAATGGATTTTCACAAAACCTAGGTCACCAACAAAAGCAATTACGACTTGAAGTAATCACATCACATCCCTATCTCATTCACTTCATTTTCACCTATGTTGATAAACGATTATATATATAAAAAACACTCCGATGTTTTCGCGACACATTATTCGAGTCTTTTCACTTTTTCATTATACAATAATCAAATGAGTTTACTTCACGAATTTATAAACCTTTTGCCTTAATATTTACAAGGAATTTAGCTGACATCTGCAAGTGTACTTACAGAATTGGAAGCGAATCTTTCGTTGTACAGCGCAGACATGAAATTGGGTTCATCTCTGAATCCCTTTATATTTAATCATTGAGAGTGATTTACTCATATATTGACAGGAAATAAAAAGTATAATTATTAGAGAGGCTTAGCCACTCTAACTACAGTATTTTGAATCGGAATTCTCCCAATCGCACATAAAGAACATATAGAAATCTGGGCGAAATCAAGGAGGGGAAACTTTGTAAGACCACTTTCACACAGGCAACTCCTGTTACTAATTCTCGGGCAATTCTCTTTTGCTATCGCCCATTGCGTTCACACGAGCAATTCTTGTTCGACAACTCTGTTCGTGTTTTTCTCCCATTCTCTTTCATATCATTTTCTCAACTTCTTGTACGCATCGTTTCCAAACAAATTTATATATGTCATTAGCTAATTTTTATCGTTATTCTCCTTTTTCTATAATAACATATTTTAATTACATTATGCATATTTCTATATATGTTTGCAAATTACATACAAAAAATAAATTATAAAATTCAAATTTTCAAACATATTGTATAAATTAATTTTAAAATATGCGCAAATGCAACACTGTTACGTAGTAGCGAACTGTTACGAATAAGAACACAAAGCGTGTTGCCCGAACACAGCGGACTCGGCGCGATTCTCCTCTCCTCGTCGCCCCCTCTCCTATAAAAGTAATAATTGCCGCAATAGCAATTGCCTGTGTGAAAGGGCTTTAATGGAAATTTGGTATTGTCACAGCAATGAAACACATACATGCATGTTGTTGGTTTTCAATTATTTGTGGCACTCTTACTTTGTTGTTGTATATAAAATATAAAATTCCATATAAATTGTACGAGTGAGCAGAACAGAGCTCACCACAGTTTTATTTTCTCGCAACATGTTGCTCAAAACTTGTACATATTTAGTATACTTAGTTCTGATGTTTGTTATTAACGGAAGAGTGTTCAAATGATAAAGTTTTGGATTAAAACTTTTTATTATAATAGGACGAAATAAGTGAAAACAGTAGATAATCAAACAGTAGGTACATAAGTGGAGCAACATTCTTTGGATCCAAAGTAAGAGTGAGAGTTTCTGCTATTTCTGCTTGAAGTAATCACATCACATCCATATAATTCACTTCATTTTCACATATGTTGATAAACGATACGATTATTTCTATAAAAAATACTCGAATATTTTCACGACACATTCTTCGAGGTTCTTCACTTTTTCATTATACAATAATCAAAAGAGTTTAGTGCACGAATTTATAAAACTTTTTCCTTAATATTTACAAGGAATTTAGCTGAGATCTTCAAGTATACTTACATAAATGAAAGCGAATCTTTCGGTGCACAGCGCAGAAATGAAATTAGGTTCATCTCTGAATCCCTTTATATTTAATCATTGAGAGTGATTTACTCATATATTGACAGGAAATTAAAAATATAATTAATAGAGAGGCATAGCCACTGTAACGACAGTACTCTGAATCGGAATTCTCCCATTCGCACACAAAGAACTTATAGAAAGCTGGGCGATATCAAGGAGGGGAAAGAAACTCTGTAATGGAAATTTAGTAGTATCAGAGCAATGAAATATATACTCAGATGTCAATTAAAATATACACTCAGCACATTTGTTTTCAATTATTTGTGGCACTCTTACTTTGTTGTTGTATATAAAATATAAGATTCCATATAAATTCTACGAATGATCAGAGCAGAGACCACAGTTATATTCTCTCGCAACATGTTGCTCAGAAATATATACATATATATTTACATATACCTCCCATATATAGCTTTTATATGATAGTTATTAATGGAAGCATGTTCAAAAGCACGAAATAAGTGAAAACAGAACATAATCAATTTTGGAAATTATATGTAAACATATAAAGTACAACTTTCTTTGTATCCAATAAATAGTGAGTGTTTCTCCTCTTTGTTTCTCACGTGTTTGTTATCTAGTGAGTTAACCAAGTCATTACCAGCGAATGCTTCACTCATCTTTACGCAAAGGTATATCTAGTTACATATATATAGTATATCCAGTGATATTCCCGAATACGGCCAGCCCTCATAACCGCACAGCTCCCCCACACAAAACATACTGTGACGGTGTGTGTTCGGTTATTTCACTGTATTTATTACAGAGACCGCGAGAGAACTATGCTCATTTAAAGGTTGTTTCAATAAGAGCGGTTTTATTCTCATGAAATTTCTTTTGCATGGTAACCACGGGCACGATATTGCTGCAATTTCACGTTTGATATTCGTACGAAGTTCATCAATCGTCGCTGCCTTGTTGGCATAGACCATAGACTTGACGTAGCCCCACAGGAAATGGTCTAACAGCGTCAAATCTCACAACAGATGCGGTCAAAATACTGGGCCATTCCCTGAGATAACACGTTCACCAAACAATAAATCGATTGTGAAATTCGCTGTGTGGCTTGTGGCACCATCCTGTTGGAACCACATATTCGCTGTGTGGCTTGTGGTACCATCCTATTGGAACCAAATATTCTCCAAGTCCATATCATCCAATTCGGGCCAAAAATATTTGGTTATCAATGAGTGGTAGCGATTCCCATTCACAGTAACCTACCGACCTTGATCATCACGGAAGAAGTACGGCCCAATGACGCCGCCGGTCCATAAACCGCACCAAACGACCAAATTTTTTCGGTATGCAATTGTGACGCATGGAGTACAAGTGGATTGCTGCCTGATCAATAACGCATATTTTGCATTTTAATTATGTCATAAATAAACCTCATCGCCGAAGATCATTTTTCGATGGAAATCCGGATCATTTTAAAGCTGTTGCTCAGCCCAATTCACGAACATACAACGATTCTGGTGGTCAAGCGCCTTCAGTTCATGCGTCAATTTAATCTTGAAAGGATTTAGGCTAAGATCTTTTCGCAAACTTTTCCACAACGACGTCACAGAGATGCCCAACGTTTAAGAACGACGTGTGAGAGACTGATTTCGGTCTTCCTCAATTGATGGCACCAGAACATTTTGTAATGTGCTTGGGTGCATTGCCCGACGATGCAACTGCCAAGGTTTTTTTCCGTTTTGACCGCATCTTAGCAAGGATCATAAAAGGAGGATTTTAGAAAAGTTTTACCAGTCCCAATGGTTATTGTCGTCTATCAAATGTCATTGTATCGGCCATTAACTGTTCTAAAAAATTCTAAAGATATTGATGCACGCAAGAGGTGCCACTGGGCTAACATCTCCAGTAATCTTGAGAAAATCTATCACATCGATACTATTTATCGAAAATACAACAACAATAAACGATAATCAATATACATAAGTGAAGTTGAGTATACGCCATCGTGATTCGTTTTCTAAACGGCGCAAAAAACAACAATAATAACAACGCACAACCTTTACATATTCGTAAATATGTTGAATAAACGGTTGAACTTTATTTGTATAACTAGCTGACTCCGCAGTCGTTGCACTGCGTGAAATTATTTGTTTTGAAAACAAAGTTGAATTTGTATAGTGTTGGAAACATTTATTTGCGATTTTTCTAATTTTTTTTCAATGTAACTCAGCTTAATAAACAACATTTTTTGTTTTCTGTTCCGGTGCGTAAATGTACAGAGAAGACGATTTTTCAACTCGCGAATGAAATGTATGCCACACACCTCCAGCGACTGTCTTTGAGACTTGTTTATTGTCATCCCAAATGCAAGTCTCATTGGAAACTGAATACGTTTGAACTGAAATGGCAAATCGTTGGAACTCAAAGAAATTCGTGGAATCAAGCATTCTGCCCCCTTGTAAGTCCCTTTAAAAAATTCTTGCAATTCTTACATTATTCGATAGCTGCTTGAAGATTGCGAAGCAAAATAAATGACAAAGCATTATAATGACAAAGAATTTAGAAATTTCACTGGATAATTCACAGCTTCGTCTTCATTTTCAACATGATCGATCGATCTGTATGAACACCGGAAGTTGACTTTAAGTCGTATAGATTAAGTCATCGACATCGGTGTTTTTGGCAGTTAAAAATCTGCGTGCACTCAACCAATCGTAGTTACGATAAATTTGGCTAATGTTCGGATTGATATCAAACCATTAGAAGTATTAACCAGAATTTGCCCAGTTCTTTGCAAATCTTTTGCGGTGCTTTCCTGTTGCAGGAACACACGCATATTCATGATCAATCATATGGTTTTCGCGTGCCGCCACAAGTACGATGACTTCGATTGATTTCGAAATAACAGAATGTGTTTGTCAATAACAGTATCGTCACGCCACCAAAGCGACGATTATTATTCCACAGATCTTTCATTGTTCTGTCAAGTGTTTCTAGAAAATTGCACTCATCTCATAGATATTTCATAGATTTGCATATTTAACTGAAGCTACAATGTCGAATGTGCCGTTTCTCCAACTTCAAGTAGCGTTGCTGCAATTCCAGTAGATGCGAGAGCCAGCGTAATGCCAAAATCAATGATATCAGAATCAATCAGGATTCCCAGTTCCAAGAAATAAAAGTCCACCATTTCCATCATGGACGGCCTTAATCAATTCATCATAGGTCGTCTTTTGCTGCTCATTAAATAATGGAACATCTCTTTATACTTGTTGTTCCAAAGTTATTCTGTCGTATGCACGATTCAGTACATCTCTAATTTGACGATTTGGTGATGGCATATGAATTTCAATGCTTCATTGTAGATGTCACCGCTCATTTGCAATTCTGAATTCTCTGTTGCCACTTTCCAATTTCCGACTTTTCCGAATTGTTTTTTATATAGATAGATTGAAAAAAAAAATTTATGGAAAAAAGTCACTTTTTGGAATTTTACAATTTTCCGACTAAACCTTCCAAGATTCACAACGAACAACCTCTGAACATTTCATCAAGAATGGTCCAACCGTTCTCGATCCTTAGCGTATCTTAATCTTGAATCTTTCTTTCTTGAACCGCTTTCGCAGCGCAAGGAACGGAAGCCCTCAAAGATAAATAATTTCTTCCGTTTTTTACACCTATATAGCCTATAGCCTTCCTCGATAAATGGACTATCCAACTCAAAAAGAATTATTCAATTCGAACCAGTAGTTTCGGAGATTAGCGCGTTCAAATAAACAAACAAACAAACTCTTCAGCTTTATATATTAGTATAGATTTGAAAATTATTACATTCGAAATTCATTTGCCTCTCTTCGGCCATGCAATGCTTTCTATAAAGTTCAAGTGATCAAACACTTTTGCTATCACATGAGGTGCAAATCCGAGAGAATCCGTTGCTACAAATCCAAACAGTTCATGTTTGGGGAAACTTTCTTGAACTTCGTATATTGGCCAGCCAGCCAGAGCGTTCTTAAATTCCAAATTCTTTGCACGTATTTGCGATGGCTTCAGATGAGTACCGGTCTTATTAAAACATTCACCGTCTTCTACAATCTGAATTTTCCCGTTTAATCCCATCAAATCTATAAAAAATTATACAATAAAATTAAAGTAGATACAAATCATATACAAAACTCACCACTCTCTGGATTCACTTGTATAAGCACACTGGATGCCAATCGGAAGAGTAATCCACATCACTCTCCAGTTCAATCAAAGCAATATTGTTAAGGGAAGGTGTTTCTGAAGAGTAGTTCGGATGTATGTGAATTGCCTGAAAAGTCGAAATCAATTTAAAGATAATTTGTTAAAGTTCTTAACTTATCAATTACCTTTATTTCCTTCATCACTGAATCCACTTCTACTTTCAAATATTTGTTAATTGATACGCAATCTGTTGTAGTTATTAAAAAACGTTTGTCAATCGAAGCGCCAAAGCACGTATTAAATTCGTTTTCAGATTTATACAGCCAGATGAATTGGTAGGGAATGTCCTTAAATGTGGTCTCTCCAATCGATCGCAAATCATTACTGATTTTTTCACATGCTTAAAGAAAAGTAAAATTCCATTAACAATTAGCAACAAAAGTATGTTCTAGACACATTTCATAAGATCTGCGTTTGCAAGAAAAAATATGCACAAAACAAGGCGAAACTTACCAAGTTCTGCTGGGCGTTTCTGAGGTGTGGCAACAGCTGTACTGTAAGTAGAGAGAAATTAAACAAATAGTAACGAAAGAAATGGCTATAAGAGTGCGTGAGTACTAGTTCCTTGCAAGTACTCTTAATTTAAAAGAGGTCAACACTTAACGAAGTTCGATTAACCATTTTTGGACGTACAGACCATTATGATCCCGCATTGTTCAACTATCTGTGAATAATGTTCTGTTCTAATTGCCTTTCAAACATTTCACAGAATTCATTTAACGGCAAATGCATTCTATTCACTATCTAAAATATCTGTGGCACAGGAAAATCGAAAAAGTTTCAAAATTCTGAAGTCTCATCGTGTTATTTTCATACGCTTCGAAAACTACTGACTCACTGACTTAACAGTTAATCAATCTGAGTTAAAATATTTAATCGACTTTATGATTACATTAAAATGCTTATTATACTACCTTTTGGCAAGCTGGCTGCTCAACTCAACTACTTTCTTATTCATCTTTGTAATTTCCGCAGACATTCTAAAAAATAAGGAGAAATTAACAAGTTTTGTTATAATAATGTTAAAAACCAAATCGTTTTCATGATGAATGCTACCTTCCTTCCGCTGTTCTTATTTCCTCTGAAATTCTGAAAGTTTCCAAAAATAAATAAGTTTTGTAGTAGATCTTATGAAAATAGTTGGAGATATTTAAGTTCAAAATAAAGTATTAATTACCGTTGATTCCACTTCTCCTCTGTTGCTTTGGCTTCCTCGATCATTCTGTAAATTACGATTTTTTTTTAAACCAAAGGGTGTCAGTAGATTTTGTAAAAATTGTGGTTTAACTTTAAAATTTAAGTAAGTTATTTTTCGTGTTTAATTTTACCTTTCCTTCCATTCTTTTATTTCAGAAGACAGGTTGAAAGTTTTGAAAATTTTCTTAGTGATATAATTTTTTTTTGATTTCGGATTGGTTCTATTTACCTTTTCAGTGCATCATCTATTAGACTTTGCTTTTCTTCGATTGTTTTGGCCAATCTTAGGAAATTATTTATATCCTTTCCCGCGTCCACGTAAATAGTTAAAGACGCATCATCAGCGTCAGCCTCCTCCGTGCTCATTGCGTGGAGTAGCGCGAAGAAAAGTCCAAATAATATTAGATTATTTTTCATTTTACAGAATAACTTCAAACAGCTGTGAATAGAAAAAGTAGGTAGAAGTATTCTTAATACATTTAATATTGTTATAACCGGAGTACACTCTATTATCTGGTTCTTACAATAAATAAAAATATTGAAATGAAATCTAACAAACATAATGTATTCAAAGTATAGCATCACTCTAGACCTAGTCAAAATCGGATCATAGCTTTACAAAACACAAGATGCCGAACATGAGGATCATAATGCATGTGACATCTATCGAAAATATCGGGAAATCTCTCACAAAATATCCTAAATAAATTAGGAAGGCCTCTTTCAATGAAAGTAAAGTGTCTCTATGCCAGGAATTGCTAAACTCAAGTACATAAGTACTTTCCCTAGGTACACCTAGATATTTTATATTAAAAGTATTGTAAATTAATTGAAATTTTGTTTGAATTTGTGCTTAATATATTGAGTGCGATCGAAATTCTCAAACAAAGTTCTTATATGCATAACGTTTTTGTGAAGAGATAGAATAAAAATGTACTGAAATATTGTATAAAATATACTTATAACTATATACACAGGAATTTATAAATGTATATTTAATGATTCGAATTTTCAACGATTTCTAAAATATATTGTTATGTTTTTCATTCAGATTTATTATTTTCTGATATTCACTTTAGCTCTGTTTTAACATTTCCATATAAAATATTGTTACTCATACGTCACGTCGTACTACATATAGGGATGCAAACATCGTGAAAGGAAACATCGATAGTTCGATGGTCCCATCGAAATCAAAAACATTGGCCATTAAAACATCGATACATCGAAACATCGATGTATTTTTGAACTTTTTTAACTTATTCTAAATTTTGTGTGAAAAGCTAAGTGATACAGAAGCAGAAGCCTAAATAAATGAAATGTAGTACGTCTTAAGTTGATACATTTTATTTCACTTAGCATTATATGTCTGTTAATGTATTTTCTCAATAAATAACAGAATTTCAAAACAACCACATAGAAATTTTTTTCACTGTTATTTCTTTTCGATTTTACTTCCGCGTGATAGTTGCCGTGGGTTTAGGCCACAATGTGTAAATATTAATAAGCCTATTTATACAACTCCGGAAACACAGTATTCATGTCAACCCAAACTCTATTGGCTTCTGATTGGTAGGGGTAACAGCCGTGATACATTTTTTCTTCAACCTTCCGTCCCTGTAATTGTAGATAAATTTGACAGTTTACATTTCACCTTTTGGTGGACCAAATGTTTATTCTGGTTGCAAATATCAAACGAGTATTCTGTTTCACACTCATCCGAAGATTCTGTTGTATCAGCGCGATTCTTTGATTTTTTTATGAAACAAAAAAAGTATTTCTTTTAGCCATAGCTTCTTTAAAATGCAGTAATTTGAATCTCTGGTCTAACGTAGTAGCCTACGCCAGAATTAAATTGTATAACTAATTCATAAAAGTAACCGCAGTATTGTCCAAGCGTATCCAAATAGAGGGTTTCAAGTTAATACCCGAAAAAGTGTGAAGGTGTGAAGTCAAATTTTTATATAAAACATCGACATAAAACATCGTTGAAAGTGACATCGATGCATCGATGTTTTTAGATTCGAGACATCGATGGCTAACATCAAAAACAGCGATGTTTCAAAAATATCGATGCATCGTTTGCATCCCTAATTACATATAACAACAGGGATTTGGTTGGTATAACTCCTACCCAGTGCTCGCTGTTATAAATATTGATGATGTACACACTTTTAAGTCGCCGACAATAAAAAAGTAAATAATTGAGAAATCGCCTAGTCTGTATAGTCTTGCAATGTCCGTTATTTTGCTAAGTTCCGTTATACTGTAAGAAGGGCTTGTGTCAATAATCACGTCCGTTATGTTTGAAAAATCAGCGTTTGGGTATAGAGCTGATTGCACTATTTTTATACTCTCACGACATGTTGCACAGAGTATTATAGTTTTGTTCACATAACGGTTGCTTGTGTCACCAAGAAATAAAAGAGTTAGATATGTGGTTATATATAGTATATATATATGATCAGTTGAGTTGAAATCCGGATGTCTGACCGTCCGTCTGTCGTCTATCCGTGCAAGCGATAACTTGAGTAAAAATTAAGATATCTTAATGAAACTTGGAACACATATTCCTTGGCACCCTGAGGAGGGTGCTTTCGAAGATGGGCGAAATCGGTTCACTGCCTCGCAAAATGGCGAAAACCGAAAACCTATACAGTGTCATAACTAAGCCATAAATAAAATTATGAAAATAAAATTTGGAACATAGGATCACATTAGGGAGAGGCACATTTGGATGTATTAATTGATTGTAAAAGTGATGAATTTCGAAAATTCCAAACCTATCTCGATAAAAAAATCTTGATAGGAATCATTAGAATACTACATATATTTAATTTGGACTCTTTCACAAATATTTAGAGAAACGAACAAATTTCATATTGACATATTGGCTGTAAAGATATCCCGCTATCATGAAACTGTCCCCTAAGTTCCGTTGGTCACTTAACAATTTAGACGTATTTTGTTTCATATCTGTCCGCGCTCCTTTTTGCATAAAATATACTTTTATAAACCACATCCCTACTCATCAATCCAATCTGTAAACGTCCTCACTTCCATAGCCACTCTAAACTCGCCAACTAATATGTTTGTTGAACACACTGATTTTCGGTATAAGTCCACCGATCATTAGCTAGTGTCAACACCGACAACAACAAGTGACAAAGCAGGCATTCCACTTAAGGTGTCAACAACATTTATATTATTAGTTGTTTGTCATCAGGCGTGGACAAACCCACAACCACCACTTAAGTGCCCAATAACTCTTGGGTGTACCATGTGCCTGTACCTGTCTATTATTTGTCCATGGCTTTGCATACCTTTTGTGCTGCTGCAATCCTTAATATTCATTTGCTTTTGTCACCTGTTGTCTACCACGTCATTGCCCGCACACTTTTATCACTTAGCCAGGGAATCTGTGCAGCTGGTGCGATTGCTTTCCAGCCGTGTTTGTCGTCAAATTAACCCAATTAAATGAAATGCAAATACGGTTGCTGCAGCAGGCAGACGTAGTTGGTACAGTGGGTCGGGATGGAGTTGAAAAATAAATCTCAAGCCTCAGAGCTATAAAGTTTGATGAATATCGTGGTACCTGAGCGATACGTAAGGGAACCTTAAGTTCATAACCAAAGAGAAACCCTGACTTTGTGACGCTACAGTAGTACTGTAGTTCTCACCAAGATAATCTATTTTTATGGTTTCGACCTCAAGCGTAGGTTACTAGAAGAAGCCAACTACATTCACTTCCGAATTGATCGTAAAGGTAAGACTCCACTTTGATATTAATAATGAGCTATGTTAGCCGCTGAGTTCGTTGTCCGAAAGTTTCAGTTTAATGCTGGGTTGTCCGTAATCTTTCCTTGAACAAAATTCACATGGACCCATACATCCTACGATCTACAAGCCATAGTACTCAGTCTTTTCGTCGATTTACTCAGTATATCTAGAATCCCTGAGTTCCCTTGATTGTCTTGCTTGCGTCAACTAATCCACAATCCTAGTACCAATCCCATATGGAGACACGTTTGGGTTTCCAGTTTGGGTAAAATTTCGTTATACGTTGGATTTCGTATCGATAAGGATTCTAACGCACTATTCTGAAATTTCAGTTAATTTTCAGACTATACTGTTAATGGCTTCCAGTGAAAGATCAGGCTGGAGCCGACTTATCCGGATCCACGATATCTAATCAAAATTGACGTTATTTCGATTCCGAATTTGGTAGTCCGTTCATCTGCCACTGAAGCTTATAATATCTCTAATCACGGCCAGATAGGATACTATGTCCGCCCTGAATATCTCATTGCAATACATGACTCATAACTCTTGAGCTCGCCTTATTGTTGCTGGAGAAATATTGGAATCCTGTTCGCAAGCGAGATCGCTGTAATGTTGCTTAAGGAGAGAACCACGAAACCATTGCACTTCTGGGATATTTCTTTTTCGTAAAACTTTCAGTGTTTCTCGAGACCGGCACACTGTGTCGTATCAACCCATACCCATACATTATATGTATATCTCGCATACCAAAAAAACTGTATAAGCCAAACTTTCTGCAGTCGTTTCTTTTAGCCATATCCTTATACAGTCCAAAAATGAAAGAAATCGGATAATAACCACGCCCACCTCCCATACAAAAGTTAGGTTGAAAATTACTAAAAGTGCATTAACTCACTAACGAAGAACGTCAGAAACAAATTTTAAAAGATTTACAGAAGAAATATCAGAAAGAAGATGCACTGAGTTTTTTTTACAAAATGGAAAATGGGCGTGGCGTCGCCCACTTATCGGTCAAAAACCATATCTCAAGAACTACTCAACCGCTTTCAATGAAATTCGGTGTATAATATTTTCTTGACACCCTGATGACACGGGTGGAATATGGGTGAAATCGGTTCCCAACCACGCCTACTTCCCATATAACTCAATTTTGAATTCATCTGATTCGTTCACTTTATAATATATACATTAGAAACCAATGAAGATAGCGGCATAAAATTTGATATAAATACTGCATATCATCTGTGACTTCACTTGTGGAAAATTTGTAGAAATCGGATTACAACTTTTCAAGACCCCGGATATCGAACATGAAGAACTCAGTGCCTAATGGTAATTTTTCAACGAAAATATAGGTAAATCTCTCTGATATTTTAATATAATTCATTCCCTCTGAACTTTTTTCTTATAACAGTTTGTTTCTGTGCCAAAAATAATTGAAATCGGAGCATAACTTCCCCCAGATCCAATATACCTAATTATACGTAATATAAAATTAAGTGAGCGTATAGTCTTCGATATATTGTATCTTGGTGGTGAAAACTAGCGAAATCGGTTCAGGAATTACCTCAGTCCCCATATGCTATTTAGGATGATTTTCGTTATTCTATTGAACTTTATGCCGAATATATGGGTCGAATTGTGTTATCTTAATAAAACTATATCAATAAATTGCAAGAGTATAAAACGTGCGGTTGTACCCGAACTTAGCCTTAGCCTTCTATGTTATATTGCTTGCTAGGCTAACGGGAATTTATTTGTAGTTCAAAAACATAGGTTCGTTGTTGTTGTTATTTTTAATGCAAATTTTTTTAATAATCTGATAAAAAAGAGGTAGACATTCGTTTAAACGCACCTTGGCAAAGAAGGCGAAAACATTGTTTTGATTGGAAAAAACTACTGCATTGCTTCGTAAATTAAATAATTGGTATCTTTAGGTAAATTAAGACTAAAATTGTTTTATCATTATATACATGTTTAAGATTATATCACGATTCTAGAGGGAAAATACCTCGATGACTCAAAAAAGTTCAAATCAATATTTGCAATAAGGAAGGTTATAGAAATCTATGGCTCGGACACAAAATTGACAAATCAGATGCAGTTGTGAGCTTTTTAAAAAAGAAATGTAAAAATTATGGTGTGAAAAATCCAACGAAGGACAATGTAAAACTTAATATTCGCCAGATAAATCAAATTAAACATCAAATCACTAAAAAAAATTTTAACTGCAAAAAAAATAAAAGATAATTTGGGTTTTCCAGTGACAACCAGGCATATTGCTCACATTGTACATTACAGAAATTAGTTAAAATGGAAGAAACCCGTGTGCAAGTCTGTTTGAAGCCTAACCACAAACAAGTGCACTCAGATTTCACCCGGAAACCCATGCAGAGGACAACTGAGATGGATGATGTTGTGTTTTCCGATGAAAAAATATTAAATTTAGATGGTCCAGACTCTTACAGTTGTTGCTGACGCGATTTGTCAAAAAAAACTTTGGTGGAGGCAGCGTTATGGTTTGGGAGGCATTTCAATCGAGAGGTAAAGCAAAATTATGCTTTATGTCGCCTCAAATGGACTCAAAACATACACCGAAGTGGTGGTGGTGGTATGAGACATTTAGTTGATGCGTTTAAACGAATGTCTACCTCTTTTTTATCATGTTATAAAGGGTGATTTTTTAAGAGCTTGATAACTTTTTAAAAAAAAAAACGCATAAAATTCAACGCATTCTCATCGGTTCTTTATTTGAAACGTTAGATTGGTTCATGACATTTACTTTTTGAAGATAATTTCATTTAAATGTTGACCGCGGCTGCGTCTTAGGTGGTCCATTCGGAAAGTCCAATTTTGGGCAACTTTTTCGAGCATTTCGGCCGGAATAGCCCGAATTTCTTCGGAAATGTTGTCTTCCAAAGCTGGAATAGTTGCTGGCTTATTTCTGTAGACTTTAGACTTGACGTAGCCCCACAAAAAATAGTCTAAAGGCGTTAAATCGCATGATCTTGGTGGCCAACTTACGGGTCCATTTCTTGAGATGAATTGTTCTCCGAAGTTTTCCCTCAAAATGGCCATAGAATCGCGAGCTGTGTGGCATGTAGCGCCATCTTGTTGAAACCACATGTCAACCAAGTTCAGTTCTTCCATTTTTGGCAACAAAAAGTTTGTTAGCATCGAACGATAGCGATCGCCATTCACCGTAACGTTGCGTCCAACAGCATCTTTGAAAAAATACGGTCCAATGATTCCACCAGCGTACAAACCACACCAAACAGTGCATTTTTCGGGATGCATGGGCAGTTCTTGAACGGCTTCTGGTTGCTCTTCACCCCAAATGCGGCAATTTTGCTTATTTACGTAGCCATTCAACCAGAAATGAGCCTCATCGCTGAACAAAATTTGTCGATAAAAAATTTCGAACCGAACACTGATTTTGGTAATAAAATTCAATGATTTGCAAGCGTTGCTCGTTAGTAAGTCTATTCATGATGAAATGTCAAAGCATACTGAGCATCTTTCTCTTTGACACCATGTCTGAAATCCCACGTGATCTGTCAAATACTAATGCATGAAAATCCTAACCTCAAAAAAATCACCCGTTATTTGCATTAAAAATAACAACAACAACGAACCTATGCCTAGCAAGCAATATAGCTTAGATAAAATCTCAGAGAACGTTATTTATTACCAATAGGTCGGCTTCGCTCGGCGGAGAGATCAATGAACTTTCAGTATAATCATTAAGAATATACAGAGAAGGTGATAATTTAAAACCACATAAATGCTTCGGAATTTTACAGTATTACACTGGCTGGTACTGTTAGCACATACATATACCCTCCTCTGACAAGCTCATATATGTAAATATGTAAATTATTTTGATTCATTCCCATAATATAACACAAATTAATAAAAATGTGGTGATAATGGACCTAACCATTTGGATTTAGACTAATGATTTATTTGTTGTGCAATGTGATAAAGCTTACGCGCTATGTTTTATAACAGCAACTGTTGCTTCTGTATTAGCAGTTCGCTTTTGTGTTAAATTCGTTTCAGCAGTCCTGGAATTACCATATAATCCAATGTTCTAAATATAATACAATTAAAGATTGTGGTATGTCCCACAAATACTCCCCTTGTTGGAGAATGTTATCAAAATTGTTGATACAAGAAAAATTGCGTTTCTTCGCGAAATATGACGGTTCTTTTAGTAGAAGGGTAAAAATTTTAAATCTGATATTGATTTGTAATATGACAATAAAAGTCGGGTTGTCCGAGCGCAGTGTTGCTGTCGTTATCGTTGTCCTGCATCCTACCGTCGTTGAGGTGAGCGGGTTGTGCGCTACCGACTGTTGTGATTTGGAGTTATGTTCCACCATTCCATTCGATTATAGAAGAAAATTGGGCCATGTCTAATGTCGAAGAGACGAGCGAGAGCGTTACCGAGTATCTCAGACTGTTTTCTCTGATCGGTTGTGATCACGGTTGCCGTGTTCGTCCATTTTTTGCACTTGCTCCATTGGGCCATCACTTTGTGAAATGGTGCATTTTGAATTTCAGTAAATTTATTTTATCACTATCGATTCAATAATATTCAGTGGTAGCGTTGCTAATTGGTTTCACAACTGTTCTCGAAGTTATCGAATCTGCTAACACTAAACCGCTATGAAATTTGGGAAAAGCTAAGCTAATCTAATTGGACTTTTTCGTGTACATATTATAGGAATTTTGTTGTGGAATGGAAATTGAATGGTAAACCAATTTCACTTATGAATTTTTAGAAGTGTAATCCATATTTTTCATCACATACTGCAGAGATCAAAACAAAGATCGCGAAGATAGCACTCATATATATTCACCTGCTGGTCATCGACATTTTACTTAGTGACACTACTCGAAAAGTCGATTTTTCACGAGAGCGGTTTAAAGTTTTCAAGTCTCTTATTTAGCAAATATAGAAAAATACTATACTTTTATTGACTAAACTAGTAAAGTGCTGATAATAAGTGGACTGAAAAGAGTGTGCTAAAACTTTTTCTTAGGCATAAACATCTTCCACTTTTAATTATGGCGTTATTTATGAAAAAATAAATCAAATTCGCTGTCATAAGTTAAAAGTTTCATTATTGCTGAAAAACATTCATGATAAGAAGATTTTAATTTTCTTATCACCAATATCAATGTAACGTATAATAAAGTATGACATTCTTTCTGAAAAAAAACATGACTAATCCTGGCACAACTGAGATGTGTCTTTATTGTGGTTAAAAAAATAATGCGACATAACAAGTGGAATAACGACACATTCTTATCTCGACTGATTATTTTTTTACGCATTAGAATGCAGAATGCATTACACAATTTGGACAATGATATTACGCACATTTCTGCATACTCAACTTGAATATCTTTTTTTTTGAGTTATGACCCTATTCATGTAAATGGGCAATATTTATTTAATTTAATTTTTTCTTACACACTCCCCCACACTCTTCGGTTTCGAATCAGGTTTCGTCTATTTTTACTCTATTTGGTACACTTTTTGGTCCAGAAAGAAAAAGTCGAACGGCAACCGTGCAAGTAATGTGTTCTTTTGAATTTCAATTGGAGACAAACAGCTGGATTCACGTCCACATTTAAGAGGAGAGTGAGAATGAGTTAAGAGAGAAAGAGTGTCTTAGCTAAATTATGATTTTTAATGAGCGCGGTTAACCAATCCGTACCGTTAATTGCTTGAGAGTATGAAACCACAAACAAATCAAATTGACTTTTTATGAAAACGTATTTGTTCTTCTCATTTCTATATGGGCACTGCTACTATTTTGAACTCAACTGTATAAATGAGTAATTAGGTACGTATGTATGAACACACAGCAGAACACGAAAGAACAGAGTGATCGTCGGAAATATGCTGATTCATTTGATTTTCATACATATACATATATAAGTATTTGTCAACCAAATTGTTGCATAACAAACTATTGTATCACACTTCAATAGTTTTTTTTGGTTTCCACGATGGATTTTCACAAAACCTAGGACACCAACAAAAGCAATTACGACTTGAAGTAGTCACATCACGTCCATATAATTCACTTCACTTCAGGTTGATAAACGATAAGATTATTTCTATAAAAATACTCGAATATTTTCACGACACATTCTTCGAGGTTCTTCACTTTTTCATTATACAATAATCAAAAGAGTTTAGCTCTCGAATTTATAAAACTTTTCCTTAATATTTACAAGGAATTTAGCTGAGATCTTTCAGTATACTTACATAAATGAAAGCGAATCTTTCGGTGTACAGCGCAGAAATGAAATTAGGTTCAACTCTGAATCCCTTTATATTTAATCATTGAGAGTGATTTAGTCATATATTGACAGAAAATTAAAAGTATAATTAATAGAGCGGCTCAGCCACTCTACGACATTATTCTGAATCGGAATTCTCCCAATCGCACACAAAGAACATATAGAAAGCTGGGCGAAATCAAGGAGGGGAAACTCTGTAATGGAAATTAGTAGTGTCAGAGCAATGAAATACATACTCAGATGTCAATTAAAATATACACTCAGCACATTTGTTTTCAATTATTTGTGGCACTTTTCTTCTGCTTTTTGTCTATAAAATATAAAATACCATATAAATTCTACGAATGAGCAGAACAGAGCCCACTACAGTTTTATTCTCTCGCAACATGTTGCTCAAAAATTGTACGCCTCGGGAGTTGTTCTGATATATACTAATATAACGGAGAAGTGATGCTGCAACATGCAGAGGAAGAAATGGAAGAGGAAATATGGGAGTTCAAGTGGTTACAAAATTTTTCCAAAACCAAAAAATTGTAACTCAAAAAGTTTTTGACCAATTTGGCTTTACTTTAGATGATTTTCTCGTACATGTTTGGGGTACAAATTTAATTCTGACTTAAGGCTTATTTTTGATTCAATTGTACACTTTTTTTAATTTTATTGGTTTATCCTTTTTGTTAATATATACTAAAAACACAACATTTTAATTTTTTTGTTTCGTATCAATGATGAGTAATAAATTGAGCAGTATGGCACCACCACCATTTTGAAATAACACATTATAAAAGTACTTTTGTAGTTAAGAAAGATTCACCAAGTTTAAGTTTATCACCTTTAAAAATATTTTCGAAAAGTTACCGTTAATTTTTAAATAAAATTTAATCAAATTAAAAATCATTTACAAACCCTCCGCTCCGCAATATTTTATCACTCACCTTGCTACATGATTTCTCTCTTTTAATTTTTATTTTGGTTATTTTCCACTTTCCAAGTTTTGTGTGAATTGAATGTTCGTCGAATATAATTTGCAGGCAAATTTGTTACTTTTTTCTTTCCGAATTTTCCCGATGGCGCACAAACAACATAAGCTAGGTTTAACTATTCCAAACAACAAAGAAAAAGCGGAGCATAATAAGGGAAATTGTAGAAGAAATTCAAAAATAGAAATTTAGTAGTATCAGTGCAGTCAAACACTCACACATATGTTCATTGAAATATATTCTCAGCAAAATATAAAAGCATGAAATTCGATATAAATTTTACGAACAATAAGAATTTTGATCACCACAATTTCTCTCTTATATTTATTTGGTTCTCTCACAGCATCTTTCTCACAACAACTAAGCAGAGTGAGCCTGCGAAGTAGGCTCTTTCATGTACATATGTACATATATATATGTATATGTTGCATATATGCGAATAAAATTTGTGCTAGAAAGTATATTTTATTAATTAAAGATCACCAAGAAAACTGCATACATACATCTTCTAAATACTTTGCACATTTTTGAGATGGTTTCAGGTCACTACCGGTCTTATTAATACAAACAAAAAACTCACCACTCTCTGTATTAATTTGTGTAACGTATATGCACAGTGGAAACATTTCGAGAATGTAAGCGAAAGTTTAAATATGCATAATGTATGCGATGTTTTTTCTTGAATTTATTATATGTAATGCGAACATTCTTCTAATAATGAATGTTTCAACTTTTAGGGGAACTATAAAAGGTGGATGTTTTTTTTTATAAGAGATTAGTTTTCATCCTCAAATTGATATTTTGCAGTTGTTTCTCTAGTTTCGGTCTCCAGCTCACATTGCTGCAAACGATTACTCTTCACCCTCTCATTAAATGACGCCCCCCTAACCTCTGCTCCACATCATTACATTACTCACTTTACTACATGAAATGCGTTCTTTCAAATTTCAATTTGACATAAACAGCTTTTTGTTCTTCTCGGGCACTGCTACTATTATGGACACAACTGTACGTATGAGTAATTTGGTACGTATGTATGAACACGCAGCTACAAAGGAACAGAGTGAGTCGGAAAGATTCTGATTTAATTGTGTATGCATATAGATATACATATGCGCACATACACATACATTTGTATGTATATATAAGTATTTGTCAACCAAATTGTTGCATAACAAACTATTGCATCACACTTCAATAGTTTTTTTTGGTTTCCACGATGGATCTTCGCATAACCTAGGACACCAATAAAAGCAATTACGACTAGAAGGAATCACATCACATCCCTAACTCATTCATTTTCACCATGTTGATGAACGATACGATTATTTCTATAAAAAATACTCGAATATTTTCACGACACATTATTCGAGTTTTTTGACTTTTTCATTATAAAATAATTAAATGAGTTTAGTGCACGAATTTATAAAACCTATTGCTTAATATTTACATGGAATTTAGCTGAGATCTTCAAGTGTACTTACCTAATTTGAAGCTAATCTTTCGGTGCACAGCGCAGAAATGAAATTGAGTTCATCTCTGAATCCCTTTATATTTAATCATTGAGAGTGTTTTACATATATATTGGCAGGAAATTAAAAATATAATTAATAGAGCGGCTTAGCCACTCTAACGACAGTCATTCGGAATTCTCCCAATCGCACACAAAGAACGTATAGAAAGCTGATCGAAATCAAAGAGGGGAAACTCTGTAATGGAAATTAGTAGTGTCAGAGAAATGAAATATATACACAAATGTCAATTGAAATATACACTCAGCGCAACTCTCGCAACATGTTGCTCAAAAATTGCACATATGTATGTACATATACATATATACACATATACCTCCCATACTTAGTTTTGATGATAGTTATTAACTGAATAGTGTTCAAAAGGACGAAATAATTGAAAACAATAGATAATAAATTTCCGAAATTATATGTAGACATATATAGTACATACGAGGAGCAACTTTGGATACAACAAAGAGTGAGTGTTTCTCCTCTTTCTTTCTCACGTGTTTGTTACCTAGTGAGTTAACCGAGTCATTACCAGCGAATACTTCACACATCTTTACGCAAGGGTATATCTAGTTACATATGTATATATACAATGATATTCCCGAATACAGTCAATCTCATAACCGCACAGCTCCCCCATAGCTGAACAAACAGACTGTGACGGGGTGTGTTCATTTACTACAGAGTTAGCGCGGAACTATGCTCATTGAAAGGGTTTTTCGAAATAAGAACGATACAAAAGTTTTAAATAAAACAAAAACGGTTTGGGATATGAATGAAATTCTTTATTCCTGTGAAATTTCGTTTGCATGGTCACCACGGGCACGATATTGCTGCAATTTCACGTTCGATATTCGTACGAAGTTCATCAATCGTCGCTGCCTTGTTGGCATAGACCATAGACTTGACGTACCCCACAGGAAATGGTCTGACGACGTCAAATCTCACAACCGAGGCGGCCAATTACTGGTCCATTTCGTAATATAACACCTTCACCAAACTCTGTTTTCAATAAATCGATTGTGACATTCGCTGTGTGGCTTGTGTGACCGTCCTGTTGGAACCACATATTCTCCAGGTCCATATCATCCAATTCGGATCAAAAATATTCGGTTATTCTCGAGATGCAATTGTGACTCATGGAGTACGTGTGGATTGCTGCCTGACCAATAACGCATAATTTGATTTTTAATTAATATTGAGTCAGAAATGCGCCTCAACGCAGAAGACGATTTTCTGAAGAATATCAGAATCATTAGCAAATTATTGCTCAGTCCAATTCACAAACATACAACGATTATGGTGGTCAAGCGACTTCAGTTCTTGCCTCAATTTGATCTTGTAAGGATCTTTTCGCAAAAGACTAATATGGGACTTCCTCAATTGATGCGCTAGCGGTAGCAATATTATCATCTTAGCAAGGATTTGTAACCATTCCTAGCATTCCGATACATTGCATAACCGTCCATATCCGTGATAATATCATTTGTATTTATATGAGAGACCAACGCATGAGATGCCATCTCCAGTAATCTGAGGAAAATCTATCACATCGACAGTATTTATCGAAAATAAAACAACAAGAAACGATAATCAAAACAAGAAAAAACGTTAACTTCGGCTGCACCGAAGCTATTATACCCTTCACAGGTGCATTTCTTTTAGTAACTATGTGTTTAAGCAAATCTAAAGACGGAAAAAAAAGTAAGTAAAAAAAAGAAAACATTTTACTAATTCTTTTTAACCGGGTTGTTTGCTAGAAACATTAAGGTTATTTAATAAAGAAAAAATTTTCAATACAAGCCATTGATTCCGATCGTTCGGTTTGTATGGCAGCTATATGCTATAGTGAACCGATCTGAACAATTTTTTCGTAGATTAAATTATTTCTATGAACAATAACTCACACCAAATTTCGTGAAGATATGTAGTAAAATGCGGAAGTTTTCCATATAAGCCCTTGATTCCGATCGTTCAGTTTGTATGGTAGCTATAAGATATAGTGGTCCGATATCGGCAGTTCCGACAAATGAGCAGCTGAAGGGAAAATAACATCTGCAAAATTTCAAAACGTTATCTTAACAAGTAAGGAAAGGCTAAGTTCGGGTGCAACCGAACATTTTATACTCTCGCAATTTATTGAAGAAATTTTATTAAGATAACACACAAATTTACCCATAAATTCGGCATAAAGTTTAATAGAATAACGAAAATCGTCATATATAGTATATGAGGGCTGAGGTAATTCCTGAATTCGCTCACTTAATTTTGCTAAGATATCTCACATATTAACCAATACATATACGCGGAATAGAGTCCACCGTATTTTTGAAAAACCTATAATTAGGTATATGGGAGCTAGAAGATGTTTGACCCGATTTTAATAATTTTGGTAACAGAGACAGACTATTAGAAGAAACCAATTTCCTCTGAATTAATAATTAAATTATCTAAGAGATTTACCCTCATTCTCGATTAAAATTTACACTTAGGCGCTGAGTTCAACATGTTCGATATCTGGGGCCTTGAAAAGTTATTATCCGTTTTCGACAATTTTTTCACAAATGAAGCCAGAGATGATATACACTATTTGTGTAAAGTTTTATTCCGCTTTCTTCATTGGTTCCTTATGTATATATTATAAAGTGAGGGAATAAGTTGGAGTTCAAAATTGAGTTACATGGGAAGTTGTCGTGATTGTGAACCCATTTCGTCCATTTTTGTCCGTGTTATCAGGGTGTCAAGAAAATATTATATACCGAAATTCATTGAAATCGGTCGAGTAGTTCCTGAGATATGGTTTTTGAGCCATAAGTGGGCAATGCCACGCCCATTTTCCATTTTGTAAAAAAATCTGAGTGCAGCTTCTTTCTGCCTTTTCTTCTGTAAAATTTAGTGTTTTCGACGTTTTCCGTTAGTGAGTTAACTCACTTTTAGTAATTTTCAACCTAATCTTTGTATGGGAGGTGGGCGTGGTTAATATCCGATTTCAACTATTTTCATGGTGTGTGGTGGGGTACGTAAGAGAATCGACTGCAGAAAGTTTGGTTTATATAGCTTCATTGGTTTGCGAGATATATACAAATAACCGATTTGGGGGCGGGGACACGCCCACTTCCCCAAAAAACTTACATCCAAATATGCCCCTTCTTAGTGCGATCCTTTATTCCAAATTTTACTGTTATATCTTCATTTATGGCTTTGTTATGATACTTTATGTGATTTTGGTTTTCGCCATTTTGTGGGCGTGGCAGTGGACCGATTTTGCCCATTTTCGAAAGCAACCCTCTCACGGTCCCAAGGAACATGTGTTCCAAGTTTCATCAAGATATCTCAATTTTTACTCAAGTTATCCGTTGCACGGACGGACGGACGGACGGACGGACGGACAGACGGACGGACGGACAGACAAACATTCGGATTTTGACTCGTCTCGCCACCCTGATCATTTTGATATATATTACCCTATATCTAACTCGTTTAGTTTTGTGACTTACAAACAACCGTTATGTGAACAAAACTATAATACTCTCTTAGCAACTTTTGTTGCGAGAGTATAAAAACTGAAAGACTAGTTCGTATATATACAGACAGACGGACAGACAGACGGACATGGCTAAATCGACTCAGTCCAGCATACTGATCATTTATATATATACTTTATAGGGCCTCCGACGCTTCCTTCTGGGTGTTACAAACTTCGTGACAAACTTAATATATCCTGTTCAGGGTATAATAAGTGAAGTTGCGTATACGCCATCGTGGTTCATTTTCTAAACAAATCAAAAAGCAACAATAATAACAACACACAACATTTACATACTCGTAAATATGTTGAATAAACGGTTTAACTTTATTTGTATATTTGATTATTGAAAATGATTACATTCGAAATTCAATTGCTACCCTTCGGCCATGCAATGCTTTCTATAAAGTTCAAGTGATCAAACACTTTTGTTATCAGAAAGGGTTCAAAATCGTCAGAATCCGTTGCTACAATTCCAAACAATTTATGTTTGGGGAAATTTTCTTGAACTGCGGATATTGGCATGCCAGAGTAACTGTACTCAAATTCCAAATTCATTGCACATATTTGTGATGGCTTCAGGTGAGTACCGGTCTTATTAAAACATTCAGCGTCTGTTACAATCTGAACTTTCCCGTATATTCCCATCAAATCTATAAAAACATATACAATAAAATGAAAGTATATAACAATCAAATAGCAAACTCACCACTCTCTGGATTCACTTGGGATGTATATAAGCACACTGGATACCATTTGGAAGTGTAATGCACATCACTTTCCAGTTCAATCAAGGCAATATTGTTAAGGGAAGGTGTTTTTGGAGAAAAATCTGGATTTATGTGGATTGCCTGAAATGTTGAAATCAGTTTAAAAATAATTTGTTAAAGTTCTTAATTTCAGAGCTACCTTTATTCCTCTCATCACTGAATCCACTTTTACCTTCGTATATTTGTCAGTTGATACGCAAATTGCATCAGTTATTAAAAACCGTTTGTCAATCAAAGCGCCAAAGCACCAAACATATTCGTTTTCAGATGTATACAGCCAGATGAAGTGGTAGGGTATGTCATCTAACGTGGTCTCTCCAATCGATCGCAAATCATTAGTTATCTTTTCACAAGCTTAAATCAAATTAAAATACCATTAATAATTAGCAACAACAGTATGTTTTAGACACCGTTCATAAGATCTAAGTTTACAAGAAAAAGCAGGCAATGCAAAACAATGCGAAACTTACCAAGTTCTGCTGGGCGTTTCTGAGGTGTGGCAACGTTTGAGCTGTAAGTAAAGAGAAATTAAACTAATAGTAACGAAAGAAATGGCGATAAGAGTACGTGAGTAATAGTTTCTTGCAAAGAACTCTTAATTTAAAAGAAATCTACACTAAGCTGTTCGCCCGTTAACCATTTTTTGTAAGTACGGACCATTATGATCCCGTATTGTTCAACTACCTGTGAATTAAGTATCTGTTCTAATTGTCCACTCAAACATTCCACAGAGTTCACTTAACTGTTACTGGGTTATTCATCCCATCGAAAATGGGTGTGTCACTGAACAAAAGTCTCACATGTAATTTTCAAAATCCAACTACAAGTGTTTTTACTTATATAAACTTAGAAAACTACTGACTGTCTGACTGACTTAACAGTTAATCGATCTGAGTTAAAATAATCGACTTTATGATTACATTAAAATACTTATTGTACTACCTTTTGGCAAGCTGGCTGCTTAACTCAACTACTTTCTTATTCAAGCGTGTAATTTCCGCAGACATTCTAATAAATGAGGAAAAATGAACAAGTTTTATTATAATAATCTTAAAAACCAAATCGTTTTCATGATTAATGCTACCTTCCTTCCGTTGATTTTATCGCCTCTGACAATCTGAAAGTTTCCAAAAATAAAACAAGAGTTAGTAGTAGCTCATATGAATATCATATGAATAGTTGGAGATATTTAAGTTCAAAATAAAGCATTATTTACCGTTCATTCCACCTCTCCTCGGTTGCTTTGACTACCGCGGTCATTCTGAAATTCCGATTTTTTATAAAACAAAGGTTAGTAATAGATCTTATGAAAATAGTGGTTTATCTTTAATTTTACCTTTCCTTTAATGCTTTTATTTCCGAAGACAGGCTGAAATTTTTGAAAACTTTCTCAGTGATATACATATGTACTATTTTTTATTTCGGATGCGTTCTATTTACCTTTTCAGTGCATCATCTATTAGACTTTGGTTTCCTTCGATTGTTTTGGCCAATCTTAGGAAATTATTTATATCCTTTCCCGCGTCCACGTAAATTGTCAAAGACCCATCATCAGGGTCAGCCCCCTTCGTGATCGTTGCGAGGAGTAGCGCGAAGAAAAGTCCAAATAATATCAGATTATTTTCCATTTTTCAGAATAACTTCAAATAGCTGTGAATAGAAAAAGAAGAAAGAAGTGTTCTTAATATATTTAATATTGTTATAACCGGAGTACACTCCAATATCTGACTCCCATAGGTATGTCGACTACATTATATTTAAGTAGTAAGTCCATTTTGGACGCACTTTAACGAAAATCACGAAAATCTTGCCGCTTAGCTTAATTTTATTTTAATATTCTCGCAACTTGTTGTTTCTTCACCTAAAACCTATCTCCCTAATGCAAAACCCCAGAAGCACATAATTTTAGGTGTAAACCCATATCTGAGGAACTACTTGACCAGTGTGAACGAAAAGTGCTACGAAATATTTCTGTGATCTCTTGATGTTACCACGCCTACTTTGCATATAACGCTATTTTGAAAATCATCCGATTTCTCGCTTTACAATATATAAATGAAGTAGCAATAAAAATATTGAAATGAAGGTTAACAAAAATAATTTATTCAAAGTATAGCATCACTCTAGAGTCTAGACTTAGTAAAAATTCGATAACAGTTTACAAAACCCAAGATGTCGAACATGAAGACCACAGTGCATGCAACTATTTATTTTATAGAAAATATCGGTAAATCTCTCACAAAATATCTTAAACGAATTCAAATGGTGTCTTTCACTGATAGTAATGTACCACCGTGCCAGGAATTGGTAAACTCAAGTACATAAGTACTTTCCCTAGGTACACCTAGAAGTACTTTAGATTAAAAGTATTTTAAATTAATTGAAATTTTGTTTGAATTTGTGCTTAATATATTTACTGCGAACGAAATTCTCAAAAAAAGTTCAATACACAGGTATTCACAAATACATATTTAATTTTAGTTTTAAACGATTTTTATAGAAACAATTTATTATTTTTTTGTTGCACAAACCACAATTTTTTACTATATTAAATTTGTGTAAATCTTTATCCATATAAAATATTGTTACTCATACGCCACATCGTAGTAAAGGGTGATTTTTTAAGAGCTTGATAACTTTAAAAAAAAAAAAAACGCATAAAATTTGCAAAATCTCATCGGTTCTTTATTTGAAACGTTAGATTGGTTCATGACATTTACTTTTTGAAGATAATTTCATTTAAATGTTGACCGCGGCTGCGTCTTAGGTGGTCCATTCGGAAAGTCCAATTTTGGGCAACTTTTTCGAGCATTTCGGCCGGAATAGCCCGAATTTCTTCGGAAATGTTGTCTTCCAAAGCTGGAATAGTTGCTGACTTATTTCTGTAGACTTTAGACTTGACGTAGCCCCACAAAAAATAGTCTAAAGGCGTTAAATCGCATGATCTTGGTGGCCAACTTACGGGTCCATTTCTTGAGATGAATTGTTCTCCGAAGTTTTCCCTCAAAATGGCCATAGAATCGCGAGCTGAGTGGCATGTAGCGCCATCTTGTTGAAACCACATGTCAACCAAGTTCAGTTCTTCCATTTTTGGCAACAAAAAGTTTGTTAGCATCGAACGATAGCGATCGCCATTCGCCGTAACGTTGCGTCCAACAGCATCTTTGAAAAAATACGGTCCAATGATTCCACCAGCGTACAAACCACACCAAACAGTGCATTTTTCGGGATGCATGGGCAGTTCTTGAACGGCTTCTGGTTGCTCTTCACCCCAAATGCGGCAATTTTGCTTATTTACGTAGCCATTCAACCAGAAATGAGCCTCATCGCTGAACAAAATTTGTCGATAAAAAAGCGGATTTTCTGCCAACTTTTCTAGGGCCCATTCACTGAAAATTCGACGTTGTGGCAGATCGTTCGGCTTCAGTTCTTGCACGAGCTGTATTTTATACGGTTTTACACCAAGATCTTTGCGTAAAATCTTCCATGTGGTCGAATAACACAAACCCAATTGCTGCGAACGGCGACGAATCGACATTTCACGGTCTTCAGCCACACTCTCAGAAACAGACGCAATATTCTCTTCTGTACGCACTGTACGCATTCGTGTGGTTGGTTTAATGTCCAATAAAGTAAACTGAGTGCGAAACTTGGTCACAATCGCATTAATTGTTTGCTCACTTGGTCGATTATGTAGACCATAAATCGGACGTAAAGCGCGAAACACATTTCGAACCGAACACTGATTTTGGTAATAAAATTCAATGATTTGCAAGCGTTGCTCGTTAGTAAGTCCATTCATGATGAAATGTCAAAGCATACTGAGCATCTTTCTCTTTGACACCATGTCTGAAATCCCACGTGATCTGTCAAATACTAATGCATGAAAATCCTAACCTCAAAAAAATCACCCGTTATAACAACAGGGAATTGGTTGGTGTAACTCCTACCCAGTATATATTGTGATATTTCAGGGTGGTTTAAGTGCGAGGGAAATGGTCAACACTTTTAAATATTAAATAAATAAATAATAATAAAGTAAATTAATGAATAATCTTCAGTGGCGGATCCAGAAATATTTTTTTTTTTACGAAAAGTTTTATTACCCAACGTATTTTTAAGTTCCCTCGCGAAAATTCAGTTATTATAGGGCACGTTTTTTTTTTTTTTTGTGTATTTTTTCCAAAGTACGAATTTGACGCTAAAAAAGCTCGAGAAATATTTTTTTTTTATGAAAGGGTGATCAACTGTTCAGAACAAAACTTTCTTGCGGAGGTGAAAATGTGGAAACGGCGAACTTCAGGCAAGCATTGCCTGTTTCAATAGCATCACCGGAAAGAAGTTTTTCAAGTTTAAAGAGAATTAAAACCTATTTACGAAATACGACAGGTCAGGCTTAATGGTCTAGCATCAATGAATATTCATAGGGATATTGATCTGTCAGTTGATGAAATACTAGAAGAATTCTTTCAAAAACCAAGGAAAATATAACATGGAATGTGAGATCCCGTGTAATCCTCAATTAATCAGTGAGCTTCAGCGATACTGCTTGTACAAATGTAGAGAAAGTTCGAATTATATGAATAACACCAAAAATCTTGTAACTTATTATAATTGCTTATAATCTGATGTGTTTTTTTTATCAATAACCTCATTCCAATCCCATATCAACAAACATATATTTTTCTCTGAGTTTAGGGGGTGTTTTAACACCAAACAAACCCTCCCACCCCCCGCCCCCCACTTGTGGATCCGCCACTGAGCTTAACTCTTTTTTAACATCCTTATTCCTAATTTGACTCGCAGTAAGTATTATATTATACACTTAATAAAAAGCACTCACCTTATCCAAGGAGACGCAGCACAGAAATGAAACTGAATTCATTTCTGCTTCGCTTTATATTCAGTCACTGATAGTGAATTGCTTATATATTAAGAGAAGAGCAAGAGAATCAAAGCCACTCCAGTGATTTGGAAAGCTAATATTTCCGTTCTCACACAAAGAAAGAGAAAATTTAACTCTCCCAAACAACAAGAAAATACTGGGCAAACTGAGAGAAATTCTAGAAGAAATACTTAAATAGAAATTTAGTTGCGACAGGGCAGTCATGCACTCACACATACATATGTTCATTAAAATATATTCTCAGCAAAAATGAATATATAAAATTCCACGAATGATAAGAATGTAGATCACCACAATTTCTTTGCGGCCTCTCTCTCACGACAACTGAGCAGAGTGAGTGGCGCGAAGTATGTGCTCTCAATTTATATGTTGAATATTTGCCAATGAAATTGTTGCTTAAAATAAAATTTAAGTAATCAACAATTATAGAGCGAGGATGGGCGGAGTATATGTGTTTGAAGAGCGTAAGCGATCACACGTATTGTCTCTTTCAACAGCAAACGTAAAGCGACAAATGCGCCATTACCATGGGACAAAGTAACAACAAACTCTTCAGAGAGCATCAGTGCCATGGTTCATAGCATCGCTGTCGTCAATATGTTTGGCATGTGGCGGTGGAATGCTTCTGCCTTATCTTTATATTCAATTTAACTGAAATTGCAAATTCATTCTAATTAATACAGTATATACAGTTGCGTTCAAATAAATAGCACAGCAACATGTGTTCAGCTACACATAACTGTTTATTACGAATATTAATTCGGATTTTTTCAAGGTAGCCGTGACTGTCACACAAAAACACTCTGCTAAATGCTTCCCATCTTAATATTGTCTGACGAAAATTACACAAGAATTTATGGAAATACTAATATAGCAATGGAGTCGGTCAAAAGTTATGCAACAAGGATCAGTAAGTACATTGGTGCATACATATTTACTGATAATATTTCAATTAAATATATTATCAGCACGTTTTGTATTATCTCTCACTCAGACAAGAAATTCAGAAACAAGCCAATCCCGACTATAGTTATGACGGAGAATAAGACTGTAAAAATCAGAAGAATTTATGTTGTTTTAAATTATCAACTTCTGTGTATAATTGTGGTGATTGTTGGGCCCTTGATTTATTAAATTTAAGAATCTACACTGAAAGTTCATTGAACCCTCCGTGCAGTTGATAGTAATGTCGATATGTTGGAAATAAATTACGTTGTCTAAAATAATGTGTAATTTTTACCAAAGGAATGGGTAACGATGGAACCTTGAATTTAGTTGACATCATCTAGAAGATGTTTAAGTACCGTTAATATGCACTCTGTGTTTTTAGAAACGGAGTAGGAAATGTATTCAGAATACTTCAAATACTAAAGATATTTCAAATACTAAAGATATCGTAATATTTGTAATATCGTAAACAGTTATTTTAGTGGAAATACAAACGCTATTGCGAATGAAATAGCATTTTGCATTCAAGTAATTCCATCACACACCGCTATTAATACGAACACAACTGTAGATAATATATTAATTAAAATATATTTTGAAATTTCGGTTGAATTGAATTTATAGATAACCTATTGACATTACCAATGCTGCGGGTACACATTACCTTCGAAGAGCTTAATGTTACTTTCTCCCATGCTGAATGCTCTTTTCTCGCTCTCTGTTTACTCGTGAGAGAGACAATCTCTGTATGTGCGATCACTTACGTTCTTCAAGCATATAATAAGGCTCCGCCCATACCCACTCACAAATATGTGTTTATTTTTATACATACACAAATGAGTATATTTCAGCGCTGACACTGCTCATTGGACGGTTTGTTCTTGTACATACATACGAAGATTGATATGTAGTAGATATAGGAAGCACTCGTTTACTAAGAATTAGTTAGCTCACTACATAACAAACACTTGCAAGAAACAAAGAGGGAGGAGGCGAAGGAGTGCCGCCTTCTTTTGTGCGCTTCGTATGGATCCAAAGCAGTTTATACATAGCGACTGATATCAAGCTTTAATAAAGACAAGTTGAATTGGCTTCGTGGAGGTACATTGGGTTCGTTTAAGTAAAAAAATACCATTTTATTTCGTATTTCATTTATATCATCTCTCAGTTTTCACATTGATTTAAATATTAAAAAATTATAATTAACTAAATAAAAAAAAAAATTATATAATTATATTCAATTAAATTTAAAAAAACACAAAAACCAAAAATAATAAATAAAAATAAATGATTCAATAAAATATAAATGAATCTATCTTTTTTCGGCAGCCAACAACTTTACTGTCTAGCTAACAACTGA